>OX336389.2:1517642288-1518296387 GCA_946902985.2 Meconema thalassinum | reverse complement strand
ATCCTGTACAAGGAAGCAAGGGTTCGAACCCCTTACCTAACATTACTATTGCCTGAACATGGCTTGACGACACTGTATTATTATGATACTCGATACACAAACCATAGATAGAGTGTATTGTTTAAGATCACTTTCTTTCTGAACATAGGTGGAGACTGTTGATGGTTAACAATGGCATTAATATAGTAGGACGTGGGTATAGCAATTAAGAAAAAACAGACAATACCCATACAATATTTTTATTTATTTAATATAAGTACTTGTACAATAGTTACATTCAAAATACATTTCTTTTTTCTCTATTACTATTTAGTCCTTTTTGATTCTCTTGCATATGAAGGGTAGATAACCTTGTAGTTCAGCCCCTTAAAACAACAACAACACAACCTTTTGCATAGTCTGTGATGTTGACGACTCTTGAGATGTGGAAGATGGAATAAACATAACTTTTACAGCAGGGGTTAAATGTTGCTCAATAAACACTGCACTATTTTGAGTAGCAACATTTTTTTCTTGTACTAGCTTTTTAGCATTGTCATGATTATTTGTTGACAACAACAGTGTTTCATTTGGTACACTACATTGATGATCACTCACACTTAAAACCTTACCATTTCTACTTTTTAGATTGCCTCGACATCTTTTTGACCTCTCTTTTGAGCATCGCCAAAATATTATTCCTTTTACATTTTGACGATTATAGTTATAAGAGTAGCCTTTATAGAGTACACGTTGTTTACCTTTGTTAGTTGTAGTAAGTTCCATAGTAGCAACTAACCTGTTAGTATGATTTGCTCACTACAAAGGTTATAACTGTTCTGATAATAAAATCATTTAGCGTTGGCTTTTATATTTAATATGTACAGTTTGAAGTGATAGCAAAAGTGAGAGCAAAATGGTAGCAGAGTGGTAGAAAATATAACATGTATTGTTAAGAAATAGTTTAAGCTGTTATGTGGATCCATTACATAATAATTTTAGCACGACGAAGCTCATTTTCTATATCCAATAGTTCTTCCTCATATTCAGTATAACCAGCCTGTTTATAGACATGCAGTTGCTGAAGCCGCCGGATTAGCTTACTTGGATTGTTCCAGTAGACAAATTTAACAAATGATTTTTTAGTTGTAAACAAAGCATTACCATTATCATTATTATCTTCATCATCAACATCATCATCATCATAACCATTATCATTATCATCATCATCATTATCATCATCATCATGATCATTATAATCCTCATCACTATTACTATATAGTCCTTTTTGATCCTTTTGCAATACCACATTTTGCACAGTCTGTGTTGCCCTTGATAATGTTGGGAGTTTTTCAGACATTGACAACTGTCCTAACACGACTTTCTGAGGAGATGATACATGCTTTTTAACAAACAATGCACTATCTTGAGCTGCAATATCTTTTTCTGGGACAAGTGTTTTAGCATTTTGAAGAGTTTTTTTAAACAGCAACGATGTTTTATCTGGTACACTACATTGATGATCACTCATACTTAAGACATCACTATTTTTACTTTTCAACTCACCTCGACACTGTTTTGAACGATGTTTTGAACAACGCCAAATAACAGTTCCATTTTTATTGGTTCGTTTTACAATATATTTATATCCTTTATAGAATGCGTATGGCATACCATTGCTATTTGTTGATACTTCCATGTCAATTGTCAAGCATGAACTAATCTCTAGCAAAGTTCACTCGATAATATAAATAATTTCTAAACCCCAGTAGTGAATAGTCAGTTGTTTTTGATCTATGCAAGCGTAAACATGTCACATACACTGGTGATGGATACTCAAGGCTTTAAGGTCAATGAAAACAAGTACAGTATATATTTAAATAGGTGGCTATCATTGATTGCACAACACGCGGGTCACCATATCTTTTTTTCTTTCGGACTAGTGTTTTAACATTTGAAGAGTGTTTTAAACAGCAACGATGTCTTATCAGTCACACTACATTGATGATCACTCACACTTAAGACCTCGCTATTTTTACTTTTTAACTCACTTTGACACTGTTTTGAACGATGTTTTGAACAACGCCAAATAACAGTTCCATTTTTATTGGTTCGTTTTACAATATACGTATAACCTTTATAGTATGCATATGGCTTACCATAACTATTCGTTGATACTTTCATATCAATTTTCAAGCATGAAATAATCTCCAATAAATTTCGCTCGATAATAGAAATAATAGTTTAAAGTGGGTGCGAAGGTGGGTGCAAAAGTGGGTGCAAAAGTGAGTGTAAAAGTGGGTGCAAAAGTGGGTGCAAAAGTGGGTGCAAAAGTGGGTGCAAAAGTGAGTGCAAAAGTGGGTGCGAAAGTGGGTGCGAAAGTGGATGCAGTTTATAGTAGGCACCATTTTTACTAGAATGTGATTTGAGTAAATGTAATTTCTAAACCCAAGTAGTGAATAGTCAGTTGGTTTTGATTTATGCAAGCGTAAACATGTCTCATACACTGATGATGGATACTCAAGGCTTTTTGGTCAACAAAAACAAGTATATAGTTAAAGAGGTAGCTATTATTGATTGCACAACACTGAATCTATTTTTGAAATTTTGACAAAGGGTCTAAGTGCACTTTTGTTAATATCTCGCGAACCAATAAGACTACGGCATTGTATGAGGTATTGTTGGACTTTTTGCCGAAGACTGCTGGTAAACACTTATGTTCCCACGACCTTTTTAAAGATGGCGGCTGACCCACGAGGGGTGATTAAAACGTATTCCAAGCGACGCTTGTCGATAAGCAAACCAATAATCAAAGGGGGGGTGTGACAGAGCTTGAGGCGATAACCCCTTTTGATTGATCCCTGTTGATTTGCCCCTTTGGACTGGTCCCCGTTGACAAGTCCCTCTGAACGGGTCCTTTTTGAAGGGAGTCATTTATGACGGGCCCCTGCTGACGGGTCACTGTGGACGGATCCCTGTGGACAGGTCCCTGTTGACAGGTCCAAAGGGATCCGTCCACAGTGACCCGTCAGCAGGGGCCCGTCATAAATGACTCCCTTCAAAAAGGACCCGTTCAGAGGGACTTGTCAACGGGGACCAGTCCAAAGGGGCAAATCAACAGGGATCAATCAAAAGGGGTTATCGCCTCAAGCTCTGTCACACCCCCCTTTGATTATTGGTTTGCTTATCGACAAGCGTCGCTTGGAATACGTTTTAATCACCCCTCGTGGGTCAGCCGCCATCTTTAAAAAGGTCGTGGGAACATAAGTGTTTACCAGCAGTCTTCGGCAAAAAGTCCAACAATACCTCATACAATGCCGTAGTCTTATTGGTTCGCGAGATATTAACAAAAGTGCACTTAGACCCTTTGTCAAAATTTCAAAAATAGATTCAGTGTTGTGCAATCAATAATAGCTACCTCTTTAACTATATACTTGTTTTTGTTGACCAAAAAGCCTTGAGTATCCATCATCAGTGTATGAGACATGTTTACGCTTGCATAAATCAAAACCAACTGACTATTCACTACTTGGGTTTAGAAATTACATTTACTCAAATCACATTCTAGTAAAAATGGTGCCTACTATAAACTGCATCCACTTTCGCACCCACTTTCGCACCCACTTTTGCACTCACTTTTGCACCCACTTTTGCACCCACTTTTGCACCCACTTTTGCACCCACTTTTACACTCACTTTTGCACCCACTTTTGCACCCACCTTCGCACCCACTTTAAACTATTATTTCTATTATCGAGCGAAATTTATTGGAGATTATTTCATGCTTGAAAATTGATATGAAAGTATCAACGAATAGTTATGGTAAGCCATATGCATACTATAAAGGTTATACGTATATTGTAAAACGAACCAATAAAAATGGAACTGTTATTTGGCGTTGTTCAAAACATCGTTCAAAACAGTGTCAAAGTGAGTTAAAAAGTAAAAATAGCGAGGTCTTAAGTGTGAGTGATCATCAATGTAGTGTGACTGATAAGACATCGTTGCTGTTTAAAACACTCTTCAAATGTTAAAACACTAGTCCGAAAGAAAAAAAGATATGGTGACCCGCGTGTTGTGCAATCAATGATAGCCACCTATTTAAATATATACTGTACTTGTTTTCATTGACCTTAAAGCCTTGAGTATCCATCACCAGTGTATGTGACATGTTTACGCTTGCATAGATCAAAAACAACTGACTATTCACTACTGGGGTTTAGAAATTATTTATATTATCGAGTGAACTTTGCTAGAGATTAGTTCATGCTTGACAATTGACATGGAAGTATCAACAAATAGCAATGGTATGCCATACGCATTCTATAAAGGATATAAATATATTGTAAAACGAACCAATAAAAATGGAACTGTTATTTGGCGTTGTTCAAAACATCGTTCAAAACAGTGTCGAGGTGAGTTGAAAAGTAAAAATAGTGATGTCTTAAGTATGAGTGATCATCAATGTAGTGTACCAGATAAAACATCGTTGCTGTTTAAAAAAACTCTTCAAAATGCTAAAACACTTGTCCCAGAAAAAGATATTGCAGCTCAAGATAGTGCATTGTTTGTTAAAAAGCATGTATCATCTCCTCAGAAAGTCGTGTTAGGACAGTTGTCAATGTCTGAAAAACTCCCAACATTATCAAGGGCAACACAGACTGTGCAAAATGTGGTATTGCAAAAGGATCAAAAAGGACTATATAGTAATAGTGATGAGGATTATAATGATCATGATGATGATGATAATGATGATGATGATAATGATAATGGTTATGATGATGATGATGTTGATGATGAAGATAATAATGATAATGGTAATGCTTTGTTTACAACTAAAAAATCATTTGTTAAATTTGTCTACTGGAACAATCCAAGTAAGCTAATCCGGCGGCTTCAGCAACTGCATGTCTATAAACAGGCTGGTTATACTGAATATGAGGAAGAACTATTGGATATAGAAAATGAGCTTCGTCGTGCTAAAATTATTATGTAATGGATCCACATAACAGCTTAAACTATTTCTTAACAATACATGTTATATTTTCTACCACTCTGCTACCATTTTGCTCTCACTTTTGCTATCACTTCAAACTGTACATATTAAATATAAAAGCCAACGCTAAATGATTTTATTATCAGAACAGTTATAACCTTTGTAGTGAGCAAATCATACTAACAGGTTAGTTGCTACTATGGAACTTACTACAACTAACAAAGGTAAACAACGTGTACTCTATAAAGGCTACTCTTATAACTATAATCGTCAAAATGTAAAAGGAATAATATTTTGGCGATGCTCAAAAGAGAGGTCAAAAAGATGTCGAGGCAATCTAAAAAGTAGAAATGGTAAGGTTTTAAGTGTGAGTGATCATCAATGTAGTGTACCAAATGAAACACTGTTGTTGTCAACAAATAATCATGACAATGCTAAAAAGCTAGTACAAGAAAAAAATGTTGCTACTCAAAATAGTGCAGTGTTTATTGAGCAACATTTAACCCCTGCTGTAAAAGTTATGTTTATTCCATCTTCCACATCTCAAGAGTCGTCAACATCACAGACTATGCAAAAGGTTGTGTTGTTGTTGTTTTAAGGGGCTGAACTACAAGGTTATCTACCCTTCATATGCAAGAGAATCAAAAAGGACTAAATAGTAATAGAGAAAAAAGAAATGTATTTTGAATGTAACTATTGTACAAGTACTTATATTAAATAAATAAAAATATTGTATGGGTATTGTCTGTTTTTTCTTAATTGCTATACCCACGTCCTACTATATTAATGCCATTGTTAACCATCAACAGTCTCCACCTATGTTCAGAAAGAAAGTGATCTTAAACAATACACTCTATCTATGGTTTGTGTATCGAGTATCATAATAATACAGTGTCGTCAAGCCATGTTCAGGCAATAGTAATGTTAGGTAAGGGGTTCGAACCCTTGCTTCCTTGTACAGGATTAGTTTTTACTCAACAGCAACCCATAATACTGTACTTTGAAACATGTCACATCTCATTACAAAATGTCAACTGTATCGTTTTCTAAGACCCCAGCTGCTGGCTAGTAGCTAGCAGACTGTGCAACAGAAACAGTGTCACCATGTTCATCCTTAAAAAAAAATTCAACATTTATTATTCTTTTTCTTATTATTGTTTATTAAGAGTAGTGTAAAGTTGTCTTTGTGACGTAACGGTTATAATAGTTAGCTGGCACTCTAAAGCTCTTGAGTTCAAATTGAGCTTTAACATAAAATTTTAAAAGTATATTAGGACTAAAACAGGTCTACTCAGTCTCGGGTGATCCAAATAAGTAGATGTGGTTTGATTCACACTTTAACGATAGAACACGACGGTTTTTTATTATTTTTAAATAATAATAGCCATTTGTTCATATTTTTTCATTTTCACATTTCACACATTGCCATTTGTCAATTTTCCATGTACACGATTTGAAAATGTCAGTTTAAAGTTTTTGGATTTCATGATATGGAAACAAGAATTTTCCATTTTGTTGTTTACACATTTGCCAATTTCCCATTTACATTTTTTAAATGTCAGTTTTAAGTTTTCAAATTGTGTTGATATGGAAACATGGATTTCCTATTTTTTCCATATCACAGAAGACACGTTTATGATTTAGTCCATGCTGAATGTTTAGTTTTGTAAAACACACATTTGCTGATTTAAATTTTCTTGAAATCACTTTAATGGAAGTGCTTGGCCATGGCAATAGTGCATTCTCTTTCTGTTTGTTTCCAAAAACATATAGGCCTACTACTACTACTACTACTACTGTAGGTAAGACTGTTTTACAAAATAACACCTATCTACTGCTGCATTAAAAAAACACAAGTGTTAAAAAAATATAGTATACTATTTACCATTTGCTATATACATTAATTACCCCACCATCCTACCTTGCCGTGTTTGCTTTGGTTGAAAAATCAATGCTACCCACACACACACACACACACACACACACATACACAAGCTTTCTCTCTCTCTCTCTATCATTCTATTTGTAGTCATACATTCACACAACCATACCTGTCTTTGAAAACAAATACAACCACGCTATTTATCCTTGACATGCACACTTATCCCAAATAACTTTTAGTTATACATTTAACATTTACTATTACAAAAAAAATGTTTCCACTATTTACAATTACAAAAATGAATATTTACAAAATACTAAATCTACTGGTTACAAAAAAGCCATGTCTCTAAACAATAAAATATAAAAGTCACACCTCCACCTCGTGGTTATAACCCTATGGTAGGCTAATGCATAGGTCATTCATCTGCACTCATTTCCTATCCATCAAGGTAAAATTGCATTTTCTCTGTTCCACAAGATAAAAATTATGGTTGCCGGATTGTATCCTGCACTGTTTATGCGACATAGCATTGTCAGTTCATAAAACCGTTAGGTAGTTCTCTACACATAGTGATTTTACCACTGCTCTACCTACGCCTTTTGCTTGTTTGGCTTTCTTACAGGCTAGTATGCGATAGGCAGCATTAACTGTATATCAAACCCAGTCCACCTTTGTATTTGTAATCTAAGTAATAATTTGAAAAGAGACAAGTGTAATCAGTTTTAAACATTATCTCCGCTTTTTTTGTTTGTTTGTTTATGACATGTATATTAACCCAAAATCAAACCCTAGTCTACCTTATTGAAAGGCTAACAGTTTAACTACTGCGTCACCATACCATTCTTTCTTAGTTTGATTCGTTCTAGGCCTTAGAGCTAGAAATCGAGTTACGATCTCCAGTGCAAGAGGCACATGTGCTCACCACTATAGCATGTAATGGCTAGCTGGTATCATTAGACAACCGAAAATGATTGTATTTCGGTTAGCCAAGCATTTCTGTCATTTGCCTACTGTGTGAGCACTGCCAGCGAGACAGTTTAGTTTAGAACAAGCGAGTGCGTGTGTGTGTGTATAGATTATTAGCCTCAAGTATTTAAAGCTTGTTGTGTGTAGCGACCATCTTGCTCAGTAACCACTGAGTAAGTTTTAACAGTCAACTCATAAAAACAGCATAGGATAGTTGTGTGTGTGTGTGGTTCATGTACTTGGGAATATGCATTAGCACCATGCGCTAGCTTTACCTCACCCTCTAAAGGTAGAGCGTTATCCCTTTCTTTGGACATTGCCAATGACTGCATTCCCCCACAAGTTTTACACTTAAGCCCTTGGCTTGTTCTTGATTAGGTTTGGTTTGCTTTAGGCTTGGTTTGGTTCAGTTGGGTTTGATTCGACTTGGTTCAGTTTAGTTTAATGTAGTCACTTTTTTATTTTTAGCTACACTCTTTAACCAATTAATTAATGATAGTCTACTCATAATTCTTGAATCGATAAATTGAATTTTGTGTACACCGTTTGTCAAGCCATGCCTACAACCTATACTCCCTATGTACTACACTCAGATCTGAAAACAAGTTCCAATGTTCAAAGACGTGTCGGTCACCATACATGTAGCCCACAATAATTCTTTCTTTACCTAGCTAGGTTTCGTCACTCACAGTAAACATCTAACATTATGGGTTTGCAATATATTAAGAAAAGCAAAAGTCTATGATCTTGTTGTTTTGGGTCTTTTTTGGGGAAATTCATAAGCCATAAAAAGAATGACATCATGTCAAGTTCTGAGTGGACCTTGTATGTCAAAATCCCATTATCAGTTTATAAAATCTCAAGGCCATGCCCTAGCAGTTTTGAATGATTTCAATCAATGAGACCACCATAAGAAAGATCGGAAAAATAAATATCCTTAAAACAAGTCGTCACATGACCCTCTCCGAACAATGCTTCGCAAAATTTAAATTCATTCATTGAACATTGAACATGATCGGCGACATCATCCTCGCTTCCCCCTCCCACCATAGTTGCCATATCGTTTGACCTTCAAGTGTCCTCAGCATCTCTGTGCTTTTTTCATTGCCCTGTCAAGTCAATGCATTCCAATAAGCTCAAATAACATCCACATCCTGTCAGTCTGCCCCAGCAAGTTTGTTTTCTATACTCACTTCAAGCAACATATAACCAAGTTCTGTTTGTTCTATCTAAAGCTAACTTCATCTGATCAAGGAATTATCATTTGTCATGTCACTCATAATCGTTTACATGTTAAAGACCCCCTTCAGGGGGTTTAGGTATTAGGTATTCCATCATAGGAAAAATCGGAAAACGAACCCTCGACCCGCCGTCTCATCGAAATAGCGAATACTGTATTGGTATATCACCACCGTGGCCAGTAATAGCTTCGTTGAAACACGTGTCCAGTGGTATCGTCTCTATCTGCAACCACTCTTCATGAACATTTTAGACAGATTAAAAGAAAAAGTTTTAAAAACTAAAATGTTTTCAACATAAGTGTCGTTAGACCCTTTCGCATTTTTTTAAACATAAATACTATATTCGAAAGGGGAGAGGAAAGGGGCGTCACCCCGAGTCCTACGACCCCTCGTATACGTCTCTGGCGTTATTGGTTTGTGAAATATAACAGAAAGTCTAAAATCACGGTTTTACAACAAAAAATTCTGTTTCCCTCATTCTCAAAAACTTTAACCTATTACCAAAATAAAGAGGGTTTCGAGACAAGCCATTTGACACGTCATAGGACCAAATCCGACCATGCATTCGTGAAATATCAGAAAAAGTCTAAAATCATGGTTTTACCTCAAAAAAGCTTGTTTCCCTCATTCTCAAAACTCTAACCTATTAATAACATGTATAGGGCTTCGAGACAAGCGATTTGACACGTCACACGTCCAAATCCGACCTTGCGTTTGAGAGATATCGGCAAACTTCGTAGGAAAGTAGGCGACTATCTGGCTCTCTCCTCACCACCAAAACCTCTTCTTATCAATCATTTTTTTCAAAGAGCTCGCCCTCTTACAAAAATCCCAAGTGCGCATGCGTAAAAAACAAAAAACAAAAATGTTCATCCATAGCGGCATCTCGTAAAACGCATGCGCTATATGAGCAACAACGTTTAAGTTCATTTTAGCAGCGCACCTTATACATGTCACATTTGGAAAGAGACTTTCACTAAAAATTACAATTTCACCCCCTAGTAGGGGTAGGTTTTATTTAGGGGTTGAAATGAGTGGTCCATTAAAAAGAGGGCATCAGTCCGAGTCCAACGACACCTCATTTGTCAACATCCGACCATGGGTTCGCGAGATATTAATTATTTTAACATGTACAGTCGGGTACAAATAAAATGAGTGCGTTAGAAACCGCCTTACTCCACTACTAACCATGAACGGTATTTCACAGGCAGTGTTTTCGTAGTAGGGTCGCTAATTCTTTTACACGTTTGGAGTGTAGCATGATGGGTTTTTATTAAAGGAATACCGTGCATTGTCTATTAGGATCATTGTTCACAGGAGAAGAAAGGAGTATGTCAAGTTTGGAAGCGTAGCAGACGCTAATAAATGATGTTGTTTACCGTATACGAAAGGAAATAAGTGTATTGCCGTTTGGAGCAATGTATTTATACAGTGTGTTGAAAAAGTAACTGACATCAGGGTTGTATTTGTGTCGTGCATGTCAGAAAGTATTATTATGAAATCCACGACGTCTATTATGAGTAACCGAGTAGTTCAGTCTCGCTATTTAATTTACTGTATTTTATTTAATGATATGACAATTCTGAACTGTAATCAACTTCACCGTTTGTTACTATAGTTCTGTTTACGATGACAGAAACTCAAAATATACCAGAATTCTAATGTTTGTGAACTAGTGTGGAAAGAACTGTATTTAAGCAACAGAAGCGCAGTTAGATTGACAGATCGCGTCAGATCTTGTACATATTTTTAAATACCGTGCTGGACATGGTTATTTATATTTGTGTAAATAATTTAGCATTTTAACAGTTTAGGCCTATATTCATGCGTATTATGTTCATATATTTTTATTTATATCTATAAGTGTATCATGTAGGACAGTGTAATGTAATTTCATGTTTTTATGAACAGCTGATTTTGGATCTGACTGCTATTAGTGATCGAGTCACAGGGTGACTATCAAGTATAACCATTCAATATTTATTCTTGAATAATGTATTTATGCAACTTAATAGTCAGGTGGTGATATGGCGGCAAAGTGCTAAGTGTAATGTCCTTATAAATCACGAAGTTATATGTAGAAAGAAAGCCGTGTGCGTATACTCCTCCAAATGTAGCGGATTGCGGGTAAGAACAACTAGCCGTGGAATGGTTAGGGAAGTTATATTAACAGTGTATCAAGTCAAAATTACATGTTAATTAAACAAACTCTTGGCGTGTTAAAAGTGAGGTTAAGCAAGCTTGTTACACATCACCCACTTTAACAACAAATCCTCTCCTAGCGCTTCCGTGCCGGGCGAATATCTCGGGAGCGGGTACGCTTCCCTCTCACTAATGCGGGAAGATGTTTAGCAGACGAAAACACACAGAAGCAGGGCAGTTTCGCGCAGGGCGGATCATTTAGGAACGGGAAGGTTTCCCTGTCAACAAAGTAAGAAGGAATTCAGCAAGTGAGGACACTCTGAAACAGTGCACGTTCGCGCGAGACGCATCATTCACGAACGGGAAAGGTTCCCTGTCAACAAGGCGAGAAAGAATACAGCAAGCAAATCTTACAAAGGAAGTGGACCATACATACACCGTCCGAAATGTTGTTAATGATGGCGGCAAGTGACAGAACTCGTGTTCCAGTAGCTCTGACACATTACTGTATTTTAGTGGTATTTTGCCTTTCCAAGTGTACTATATGGTGTGCAACTGTTTCTGAAAATATTTCCGACCGCAGTGATGTGTCGTGTGATCAAGAAATTCTGTGGTACTGCGCAGAGAGACATTTTACTTTCTCGACCGCGGCAGCTTGTAAACTCCCAGTGCTCCGCCATGTTTCCACCACACCTCGTGGACCAGTACAACGTTGCCGTGCTTCCTCCAGTACAGTTTACTTGATACTACTACTACTATCAGGTGACATTCATTTAAACCCAGGACCCCTTAACCTCTACTACCAGAACGCACAAAGCGTCAAAAATAAACTAACCGACTGTTTAGCAAATATAACCGAAATCAATCAATTTGATATCCTCTGCCTCTCAGAAAAATGGTTGTCAGACTTCGTATCTTGTGGGGAACTTCCGTTTTCATCTGAGTTCAATGTGTTTCGGCGCGACAGATCCTCAAGGGATGGTGGTGTTGCAATCGCAGTTCATAACAAACTGAAGGCAAAACATCGGCCTGACTTAGAAACTTCTTGAGAAATAATATGGGTTGAGATTATTATCCCAAAAAGGAAGAATTTACTCGTAGGTTGCTTCTACCGCCCACCTTCCAGCAAAATTGTCACCTTAGAAGAATGTTTCAACTCTACCGTTCTTGCCCTCAGTCAAGAAAATGAAATAGTGTTGCTAGGCGATTTTAACTCCCATATCTCCTGAACATCAATAGACAATGGTACCATACACTCTCCCCAAATAGATACTTTCATCTTATCCAATTTTATAAACGGTCCACATCTGAAACAGTTCAATCTCCACCCAACAAGGAAATCCGAAACACTGGACCTTATATTTTCAACCCTGCGTAATGTCACTGTGACCGTTGGAAGAAATATCCTGAACACCGACCACAGCTCAATAGAAGCCACTATCCATGTCCCAGCCAGCAGACATAAAAATAGCCCCACCACCGATAGGAAAGCTTTCGCTCTTTGGAGAAAGTTCGACTGGCAAGCTGTCAATCAGGATTTATCATCTCTACCCTGGTGCCTGCTAACAGCTGAGAGAGACGTAAACAATGCAGTGGCCTTGTTTGAGGATTTACTTTACTCGGCCATTAAACAACACGTTCCTTTCTCCGTACCCAAATCCAAAAAATACCCGCACTGGCTAAGTCAAAACACCAAACTCCTTCTCCAAAACAAAACTCAAGCGTGGTCACTGTGGAAATCAGTTCCTAATCCACATACACGCAATGTATTTGTTCACCTACGGAAAATTTCAAGAGTTCATATGACAGAAGATTACAATCGCTACATTTCTTCCATAACAGGAAATCTCAAGAATAAACCGAAGAAGTTCTGGACACTCATATCATCCCGTAGAAAGACTCCCAAAATTCCCCCTAACCTAAACCTCCATAATGAAGAAATCCCATATGAATTGAAGTCCACACATTTCAATGAATATTTCCTCTCAATCTTTTCAGATCTCGTACCAATCCCCAGTCCCCCTCAACTTACTAGCGTCTGTTCTGATTCACTCTGTCAAATTTCAACGACCCGCGATGAAATCCAAAATATTTTAAGAAGTCTGCCCGCAAACAGATCTACCGGACCATCAGACATAAGCCATATATTCCTGAAAAACACTTCTGCATCTCTCAGCATCCCCTTATCCATGATACTCAACTGGTGCATGACTTCCGGCACATTTCCTGACTCATGGAAAAGAGCTGATGCCACACCTGTCTTTAAATCAGGAAGCAAGCATGAAATTTCCTCATACAGACATATATCTATCGTCCCTATACTCTCTTCAGTCTTCGAAAGAATAATACATTGCCGTCTTCTCACTTTCACCAAACCACACCTCTCAGAAGAACAACATGGCTTCGTCCCTGGAAAATCATGTTTAACAAATCTGACTGTTCTGAACGATCACATAATTTCTCCAATAGATCCAGAATCCCAGCTAGATGTCATCTACGTTGACCTGGCCAAAGCATTTGATGCCGTGAACCATTTCCTTCTCTTCCACAAGCTTGCTTCACGATACAACGTACATGGATCCTTCCTATCCCTAATACAAAGCTTCCTGTCCAATAGGCAACAACGGGTAGTGCTTCCAGGGTCTGTATCGTCCTGGCTCCCAGTCTTATCAGGAGTAACTCAGGGCAGTATCCTGGGACACCTTCTCTTCGTGCTGTATATGGACGATATAAACACATGTGTGCAAAATTCTCCGTGTTCCCTTCTTCTGTACGCTGATGAACTCAAGATATTCAGAAAAAAATCCAGTTCTGACGACCACGCTGACCTCCAGGAACCAGTGAATACATGTACTGATTGGTTCAACAAATCGAAGTTATCTCCAAATCCGAAAAAGTGCTTCAATGTGTCTTTCTCACTACTGAAATCTGGAAATCAGGCGGACTATAAAATATGTGGAAATAAATTGGATACGGTTTCTCAGGTAAGAGATTTAGGTATTATTCGCGATGATAAACTGACATTCTCTCCCCTCATTGACCATATCAAATCTCGCGCAATGCGCAGTCTCGGCATTCTATACAGATTCACAGAAATTAAAGACCTCACTGCACTTAAATTATACTTCACCACATATGTTGTCCCTATTCTAGATTTCTCTTCTCCAATTTGGTCTACTTCGGCAATAACAAATATTTCTAAATTGAACAGTGTCTTTAATTTCTTCATATCAATTTTCAAAGCTCGCAATCCTTAACCAAGGCACTTTGCCAAATCCGACATTCAAAATCAGCTCAATTTACTCCACCTGAGAAGCCGTCTACAATTTACTGACCTGTGTTTCCTACATAAAATTATGAATGGTTACACAAAATGTAACATGCTCTTAAGCTACTTCCCACTCCCTGGTCCCTCCCGTTCAACACGTCAGAACCATTTACACCACATACCTCGCCCAAGTCTTGAAGTACAGAAGCGCTCTATTTTCCACCGTCTACCTACCCTTAGCAACTCCCTTCCAAATATTGACATATTCTCTCCCTATCGAACATTCAAACATAACATTAGAAGATCCCTTTCACCCTCAATTCCTAACCCGTCACCCTCCTAATCACTCATTACCCCAATCACTCCCTGCGTCCTTCCCGAAATTTATCCCTTGCGGCCATCACTGCCAATTGTTACCTGTTATTGTTGTTGTTGTTTTGTTAATATTATTAGAAATTATTAAAATATTAATGTAAAATGACCTTTTCATGCTTGTATCTAATAATTATTAAATTAATAAAAAACTGCATTGAATGTGTTTTCGAAAGATAGAAGGCCGATCTACCAACTTAAATATTTTTATTTTCCATTTAAACATTATTTTATTGGTGTTAGGGAGATTTCATGTTTGTAAATATTAGATAATAAATCCAGGCACGATTTTTGGTTGCCTGCACTTTTTTAAAGAAACTGATCATCTTTTCATTTCGCAATCCACGTGCGATAATACTGCCAGTCAGTTACCAGAACTCACTTAGTCTCAACTTCCCCGTTCACGCTCGAGATCCGAGATTCACGTCCTACCATCTTGTTATGGATAGTTATTTGCTAGTAAATGTTTAACTAATTAGTAGCGTTATTGCATGGCCGGTATGCATCGAGGCTTTCCTAGTTATTCACCTAGTAGGGAAGTGTTGATGTATCTGGCTGGGTATCGACGTCCCTACAATCTTTTTCCATCTCAGCGGATATAGGTGGTGGCTATGCGAGATTCGGGCGCAGTACCCTTCCGAGCCGTCTAGGATGCAGACTCTATCTCGGGCAATGGTCTTTTCGGTGTGGCTCTAACCTATTTATACATGCTAAGGGTTTCATGAAGGATCACAGGAAGCTTAAATTAAATCAGTATGTCAGAGGAATATTTAAATGCAATAATAATTTATCACAAAATAACACATCTCCCCTTTTACTCCCTTCCGCAAACAACACAACAAGTCCCCTTTACATTAACTGGAAATTACTAAAATAATAGCTCAACATTTTATCAAAAATTTAACCACCAAAACTGGTTGATACCAGGAAAAATGAAATTTCACTAGCAGACCTCTGCTTCAAATTTCAAATATCATCAAACTCAAAATCTATCAAATTATGGCCTAAAAGCCATTCTATTAAACAAGCGCACACACATTTATATGATTAAGGTAATTTCATGTGGGTTGGATAAGTCCTTTCTTACAATCATTTCCATTCTCTCATGAAGCCGGTCATGAAGGCATAGAATATTCCCAGCCACAGGCACTTTACTTACAGTTACAAAGAAAACAAGTTAACTCAATATCAGAGCCAACGCTCTGCCAAACTTAATGACAATCAAATAACGCTCGGAAAACACACATGGATCTTCAAAATAACCACAACGGCGGCCTTTTCCCCGTAGATAAAAATACTCAATTATAATTACAATGAATGCAAAATGACAAAATTAACATATTACTCGACCTAGCTCCCTAAAGCGACAAAAGAACAAACCCCGGGAATACGTCGCAGCATCCCGATATCAAAGACAAACATTACCACGCAGATGTAGTAGTGGTGTTTTTTTTAGCGGTTCTACGCCCTCCCACGGCTTTCCACCTACAAGATGGCGGCGGCGCGATATCTCGCGAACTCATGGTTGGATTTAAAAAATGAGATGTCGTAGGACTCAGGCTGACACCATCTTTCCTCTGGACAACTTATTTCCACCCAAAAATAAAACCTACCCCTACTAAGGGCTGAAATAGTAATTTATTAGGTAAGCATTGCTTTCCGTGTGCAACATGTATGCGGTTCAATGCTATGATGAAATTAAACGTTGTTCCACCCAAAATATATTTGTATGGTTGGATGCCAATATAAATTAACATTTTTTTTTGTTTTTACGCATGTGCACTTGAGGTTTTTGTAAGAGGGCGGGCTTTTTGAATAATGATTTATGGATGAGTTATTTAAAAAAATAAAAGATCCAAAACTGATAGGTCATCGGCGTTTTAATTTCTCCTTGTATGAGGGGTCGTTGGACTTGTGGTGACGCCCTGTTTATGAATGTATTATTCATTTTGTCAAAAGGGCCTAGCTACACTTTTAATGATATTTCCTGAACCCGTAATGGAATTTTGACCTGCGAGGTATCGATGGGCTCGGGCTATTTTTGAAATTTTCACAAAGGGTCTACCTGCACTTTTGTTAATATCTCGCGAACCAATAAGGCTAGGGACATCTATGAGGTATTGCAGGGCTGGTGATGATGCCATGTTTTTAGAATGTATTTTCGAAATTTTTAGAAAGGGCCTAACTACACTTTTGTCGATATTATAATTTTTTTAAATGCATGATGAGGTAACAATTTTAGCCAGTAGCCGATAGCCAGCAGCAGACCTGGTCTGTGTGTAATGCAGTGTGTTGAACTGACGTTGCTCGCCAGTCCTCACTACTACAATCTGATAACGATATGAAAGGAAAGTGACGAAATGCATGTGAACACGTGTGAGATGATATTATTGCCGACCCCCTTGTGAAATCAACATGTAAGCTAACAAGTCACATCCTGTTTGGTTCGTACGTGAGAAAATGCAAGTTCATGTGTAATTTGACCTGACACAGATGTTCACCTTGGACGGTAGCTGTACATGTGCAAGCGACATGTTGTTAGACTTGGGGTGACGCCCCCTTTTTGAATGTATTTTTGAAATTTTGACAAAGGGTCTAACGACACTTTTGTTGATATCTTCTTAACCTGTGATGGGATTTTGGATTATGAGGTATCGCTGGACTTGGGCAGACTCCCCCATTTTGTATGTTTTTTTTGAAATTTGTAGCCAACCAACAAAGGTGGTGTTAGGTTTTAAATAAATAAATCTCCCATTTAACAGCGAGGATATGAAACTGTGCCG
Organism: Meconema thalassinum; assembly: GCA_946902985.2. Lineage (NCBI taxonomy): Eukaryota > Metazoa > Arthropoda > Insecta > Orthoptera > Tettigoniidae > Meconema > Meconema thalassinum. Next base: position 1,518,278,755 of record OX336389.2, on the reverse strand, counting down.
GCTGCTAAAGCCCGTCAGACTCCCTCTGGGACAATAATTAAATGAATGACAGATGAAATTAAATGATATTGAAAAGTGTTGCTAGAAATTGTGACAGTGAAAACTGAAGTATTCAGAGAAAAACCTGTCTGCCTCTGCTTTGTTGAGCACAAATCTCACAAGGAGTGACTGGGAAGGAACCACGGATCCAGTGATGAGAGATTGACATGCGGCTGCCTAAGCCATGGAGGATTCAAGGTATGAGTGAAATTCACCCAGTCTCTGAGCTACAAGAATGGATCCTAGGAAATGTAAAACAATCCTGATGGGTTATTTGGGGATAGAACCCGGATCACTTCAGGTCAAAGCCTACCATGCTAACCAGTTTTTATTACTAGCCACTTGTTAGCTAACAGTGGCATGCTTGGATTATAACCTTATGATGTAGTTTTATGATCTTTTATATTTAGATTTTGCTAAAGGACCGCCAATACTACCATCGGATTTTTTATTATGGATACTCGAGTTTAGGACTTAATTACAAGCAAACCAACGGAACTATTGAAAATCGAGTTATACCAATAATTTCCTTGTTTAATTCTGCGTTAGACTATATAAGACAATTATTGTCAAGTTTATTAATTATTTATTTATTTGTGGTTGTATGAAAAATTGTCCGTGTTTATGACGTCTTTTCTAAGAAGCGCCCACTTAAATCTATATACATGGAAAACTACTTGGCTGAGAGTCCTGACTTTTTATATGTGATAGACACAAGTAATGGTAGTGAGAATCTCAAGTTTCAATTTTTTTCAACTACCCAATAAAAAGTTCTTATACTTTTTCTGACGTAACGTTTTCTCAGCCCAGAATAAACGTACAGCACAAACCTTGGTCTCATTTTGAAGCTTTCATTCGTGATTATCGGAAACTACAACCACTGTAAACGTACAGTGTGATGACGAATTTATGGAGAGTAATATTAATGGGAGGTGTTGTGCGTTCTGGTCCTTGCGATTAAAAGCCGGCGTGCTGGTGAATTCGAGTGCAGCGTTGCCGGGTAACCTGGTCCCGGGCAGTTGTGTAATGGAATGCGAGTGACCTGGCTATGTCCACATGCTATTTTCAGTCCTCCTGTTAACTGCGAATAGGGCACATCATATCAATTCCAGATGCCTCCGAGACCACCATTGTTTGAGGGCGAACTTGTGCTAACATATTACAAAATGGTAGAAGTATGGAAGCAATGAATATTTTATGCCGAGAAGCCTTGCGTAACGTTGCTCCTGAACTCTGGAAACAATGTATTAAACACGCTAAAAGAATTGAAGACAACTACTGGGAGAAAGATGACCTGTCTGAAAATGTCCCTCATTTCGAGTCAGTAATTAACTTTGAATGACAGCAGTTCTGATTCATCTGAACAGAGCGATTCTTCATACGAAGAATACTGACTGAATTAAGTATTGTAAAGATACGTAAATTATGTAAATAGCCCGTGTAAACATTGTGTAGTATGACTTTTCCAAATTAGGAAGCAAACCATTTTTACACCTGCCATTGAAAGTCCAAAGCCCTTATGTGAAAAAGGTGACGGTAAATTAAATTTGTACGAGGAAAGAAAATAAAAGTTTGAAAGAAAACTTAAAGCAGTGTTCGTTCGTGGCGAGCCACGACGACTGCAACTTAACGTGGCAACGCTGCACCGGATTACATAAGCCCGCTCGCTTTTAATCGCATGAGCCAGAACGCACAAAACCTCCCATTAATATTACCCTTCATAAATTCGTCATCACACTGTACGTTTACATTGGTCGTAGTTTCCGATAAACACGAATGAGAGATTCAAAATGAGACCAAGTTTCCTGCTGTACGTTTATCCTGGGCTGAGAAAACGTTACGTCAGAAAAAGTGTAAGAACTTTTAATTGGGTAATTGAAAAAAATTGAAACTTGAGATTTGCACTACCAATACTTGTGCCTATAACATATAAAAATGTCAATACCCTCAGCCAAGTAATTTTCCATGTATATAGTTTTAAGTGAGCGGTTCCTAGAAAAGACGTAAAAAACACGGACAATTTTTCATACTGCCACAAATCAATAAATAATTATTAAACTTGACAATAATTGGCTTATATAGTCTAACGCAGAATTAAACGAGGAAAATATTGGTGTGTAAGTCATTTTAATAGGTCTGTTGGTTTAGTTGTAATTAAGTCCTAAACTCGAGTATCCAAAATAAAAAATTCGATAGTAGGTCATGAACCTAAGATTTTTCGAACCATTAATCATAGAAATTTGAATAAGGGGCTATACAGGCAGTGGGTTCGCTTTAACATTTAAACAAGATTTATCTTGTCGCGTGACGAAACGGGAAGTCAATGTATATGTGTGTGTTAAAGAATGCTGATTCTTTGTTGCTAAGTTCGAGTCAGCAGTTTACACTTGAAACATATCACGCAGGTGTTGACCTAGGACGCTAGACCTACACGTGTACATAACAGGATGCTACAAGTGTGGGAATCAAATTGAGTATATACATGCAATGTGATATATAAAGACACATCGCTAACATTGTCACTCGCACTTATGTGACTACCTTTGAACATGCTGCAGCGTTGTGTGAAACACTTGATCTTGTTTAACAGTTTTGGTGTTGGTGGAAAATATTTGAAATAGTTGTGAGTTGTTTGCAGATAACTTATGTACCTGAGATGTCTGATAGAGAGACCATTACACCCTTGAACCCACAAGAAGTAAATAGCAAGTCATTACAAGTTAAGGTGAGGTTTCGTTTTTAATAACATGTTTGATTTTTGTTTGATATTATATGTTTTTATGAAATGCATGTATTAACTTGAATTCCTTTATGGTACAAAAGAACCAAATGGCATGACATTTATTTTTGATTTTATATATTGGTAAAAGGGGGATGCGAGTGACTGCTGTTTTATTAAAAATTTAAGTAGATGGGTTACTGTTAGTGGTGAGATAAGTTTTTTGAATGGCGTTTTATTTACAAGTATTGACTGATTAATTGATTATTTTGTTTGTTTTTAGGTTTGGTAATACGCCACTAATGTAGTGAACAGACAGTGAACAAGCATACATTATTCATTAAAGTACTCTGTGCTTTTGTGCAACGTTAAAAGTTTTATTATAACACACATGGTTTTAATATCAAATACAAAAGTGAGCAAGTGGGTTTACCACCTGGGTTAAAGGTAAAATCGGAAAACAATCGTGGGTTGACATTTGAATCTTGGCCTGTACGCTTTTTAACAGCACATAAACTTGCTGCAGCTGGTTTCTATTACTTCAACCGAGAAGATGTTGTACGGTCTGTGTTTTGTAGTGTTGAATTTTCGCACTGGGAAGAAGGGGATGATCCTTTTCGAGACCATTTACGATGGTCTCCTTGTTGTCCTTACATGTTTAGAAAAGAAGTGGGTAACATACCAGTGTATTCATTTTACCGAACAACAAGTCCATTCGCTACTACTTACTATGCTCAATCACAAATAAATAATAATGATGTATTTACCAGCCATGAAAAGTGTTGATATATGTGGTCCATATGCAATAGACGGTGTTAAATTGGTATCTGCGTTTGAAAATTTGGGTGTTCACATGCCTAAAGCGCTAGCACATACAGAGTACTGGTCTGTTGAAAAACGTTTAGAATCTTATAAAAATGTTTTGCCGTTAGTATTAAAACACCTTGTAAAAGAGCTAAGTGGAGCTGGAATTTTTATTCTGGTGAAGGGGACAAAACAATATGTTTTCATTGAGGATTTGGTTTAAAGGATTGGCAAATAACAGATGACCCTTTTTTGGAACACGCTCATTGGTTACCTAGCTGAAGATATATTGTGTTGCTTAAAGGTCAAGAATTTGTGAACACTATTTGTAAAGAAAACGTGATTGCAGCCCAAGACATTAAAGTGCCTTTAGAGCTTGAACACGCAGTACAAACACATGAGGTTGAAAAAAAAAAGACTTGTCTCACCAACAGATACAAAAGTGTGACCAACAATTATGTAAAATTTGTTATCAAGAAGAACTAGGTGCTGTATTATTACCTTGTGGACACTTGATAGCATGTGTCAAGTGTGCATTAGCACTTAACACTTGTGCTATATGTAGAAAAGTAGTGTCTGCTACAGTTAGGGCATTTCTTGCGTAATTAGTATAATTTATTAACAATGAATAATACCTATATCGACATTATTATTACAAGCTGTTCAAGAGTGTAATCGATATGCTTTTCTTTGGTTTATAGACTACTATAATGAATATTCTAAATGATACAGGGCAAGTATGTGGCTTAGACATAAAAAAGCACAGTGAATTGCCAATGCATATTCCATTCCACATTATGAAAATTCGGAAATTGGTAACAGCATATGGTGATCGTGTACTTTATGTATGTGAAAATTTTGAGGCATTTCTTCCTACACGGTTTAATGATACGCCAGGGAGTGTGTTTAAAGATGTAAATAATGCTACACCTCATGTACACCTAATTTATAAAGGTTTTAAAACAATAGGTGTATGGTACGTTTTAATTAATTAAATAAATAAATAATAAAAAACACACATGTCAAATAATAATAAAAATATAAGTCATGACATTGGACTGAAAAAAATGTGTTTATAAAACAATAATATTTTAGTTTGTAGTATTGTCTTTAAAAATATTACCATGAATAAACAAAAAGGAAATGTATATAACGTTTTTAAATAAATGGAAATGATGTTACAATGCTGTTTTATTTTATAATAAGTTAGAATAGTTAACATTGCAGATGTTCCATGATTATAATGTTGTCTTAGGTTGAGGCATTGGGGAACTGCATCAAACCAGGCAAAATACTAAAGACTCAAACAACAACAACATGTAGAGCTTACCAAAATAATGTTGCGTAACAATAACTGTTAGTCAACAAACAGTAATGCATTACTAAACCCATGACATGATACCTGAGAGCTTTTCTAAAATTATTTTTAGATGCCGTTAACCCTATATTAAGCACCCAGTTCACAAGACTCATAACTGCAATATTATGGAAAAACAACAAACAAATCTACATTTAAAAAGCGAGCATGTGGTTAAGTCAATGTACACTGGAAGGTTAAGTAAACACTCCAGTGCATAGAACGAATTACATTATTAACTGTCAGGTTGGCCGAGTGGTTAAGGTGTTTGACTTTAGTTAAAATTTCTAGTACAAAGAAGCAAGGGTTCGAACCCCTTACCTGACATAACTATTGCTTGAACATGGCTTGGCGACACGGTATTATTATGATACTCAGTACACAAACCACAGATAGAGTGTGTTGTTTAAGACAACTCTCTTTCTGAACATACCTAGGCACTGTTGATGGTTAACAATTGCATTAATAGTAGGACGTGGGGATAGCAATGAAGAAAAAACAGGCAATACCCATACAATAGTTTTATTTATTTAAAGTAAGTACTTGTACAATATTTATATATAAAATACAACACTCTCTTCTCTATTACTATCTAGTCCTTTTTGATACTCTTGCAATACTACCTCTTGCATATCGAGGGCAGATGACATTGTAGTTCAGCCCCTTCAAACAACAACACCACTACCTTTTGCATAGTCTGTGATGTTGATGACTCTTGAGACGTGGAAGATGGATTAAACATATTTTTTACAACAGGGGTTAAACGTTGCTTAATAAACAATGCACTATTTTTAGTAGCAACAGTTTTTTCTTGTACTAGCTTTTTAGCGTTGTCATGATTTTTGTTGACACTAACAGTGTTTCAATTGGAGCACTACATTGCTGATCACTCACAATATTATAACCTCACTATTTCTACTTTTTAGATTGGCTCGACATTTTTTGACCTGTTTTGAGCATTGCTAGGATATTATTCGTTTTACATTTTGTCGTTTATAGTTATAAGAGTAGCCTTTATAGAATACACGTTGTCTACGTTGGTTTGTTGTAGTAAGTTCCATAGTAGCAACTAACCTGTTAGAATGGTTTGCACACTGCAAAGGATATAACTGTTCTAGTAATAAAATGATTTAGCGTTGGCTTTTATATTTAGTATGCACAGTTTAAAGTGACAGCAAAAGTGAGATCAAAGTGGTTGCAAAGTGGTAGCAAAGTGGTAGCAAAGTGGTAGAAAATGTTACATGTATTGTTAAGAAATAGTTTAAGCGGTTATGTGGATCCATTGTACAATAATTTTAGCACGACGAAGCTCATTTTCTATATACAATAGTTCATCCTCATATTCAGTATAACCAGCCTGTTTATATAAATGCAAGTGCTGAAGCCATGGGATTAGCTTACCGGGATTGTTCCAGTACCGGTAAATAAATTTACCAAATGATTTCTTAGGAGTAAACAGAGCATCACGATAATCATTATCACTCTCATTATCATCATCATCATCTTTATCACTATTTTCATAATCTCTATAATTGTTATCATTATCATCATCCTCAACAACACTACAACTATCGAATTTCTCTTGTTCCTTTTCCATTGAGACCTCTTTCATAGTATGTGTTGACATTGATTGTGTTGAGGGTTTTTTAGACATTGACAACTGGCCTAACATGACTTTTTGAGGACATGTAAATGATTTTGAAAAATCACTGCACTATCTTGAGCAGCAATATCGTTTTCTTGAACTTGCCTGTTAGCATTTTGATGATATTTTTTAAACAGCAACCGTGGTTTGTTTGGAGTACTACATTGATGAGCACTCACACTTAAAACCTTTCTATTTTTACTTTTTAGATTCCCTCGATATTTTGTTGACCTCTCTTTTGAGCATCGCCAGAATATTATTCCATTCACATTCTGACGATTATATTTATAAGAGTAGCCTTGATAGAGTGCACGTTGCCTACCTTTGTTGGTTGTAGTAAGTTCCATAGTAGGAACTGACTTGTCAGTATGATGTTCACACTATGAAGGTAAGAACTGTATTGGTGATGAAGTGACCTACCATAAGCTTATATATTGGCTTATGTGTTGCCTTATGTGTTGGCTTTTGTGTTGGCTTTTGTGATGGCTTTTGTTTTGGCTTTTGTTCTGGCTTATATATTGGCGTTTGTGTTGGCTTTCGTGTTGGCTTTTGTATTGGTTTTTGTGCTGGCTTATATATTGGCTTTTGTGTTGGCTTTTATATTGGCTTTTGGGTTGGCTTTTGTATTGGCTTTTGGGTTGGCTTTTGTGTTGGCTTTTGTGTTGGCTTATAAATTGGCTTTTGTGTTGGCTTATATATTGGATTTTGTGTTGGCTTTTGTATTGGTTTATATATTGGATATTTTTAGGTGGTTCGGGGCCCACCACCACCGCTCCACCACCCAAGAAGGCGGTCGTAGCTTAACTTAACCTAGCCTAACCTAACAAGATGGCAGCAGTAGGTTAACTTAACCTAACCTAACCTACAAGGGGTGATCAAAACGTTTCATAGAATTTCATGTAGGTAAGAAACGGGTCGCACTATGCTTCCGACAACCGAGTTTCAACTACTTTTCAAGGACACTCTTTCGAACATTTCCGGAGTCTGCCAATAAACACCTATGTTCCCACGGCCGAGGGCAGCATAGGTTTGTGCCTGGAGCCCACCATGATGTGTAACATAACCTGGTTTTTACACTTAATGCTCCTGTCCGGAATTATTCCTTGAACCTTGCTGGTTGAAGCGGGTAAAATAGTAAATTCACCCATGTTCTGCAAATCGATCTGACAATTTCATGATATTGTCATGCCCGGAGGGTTTGCACCCTCAGGACATGCACCCCCAAAGGGAGAGGTGGCTTACGCCACTGAACCCACACATAACCACGAGTGGGACATCCACAAATACATCCAAAGCCAACCCACTACTCTACTAGAACCACACTTCTGCCCCAACATCTCACACCCTCTTCTAAGCCCAAAAAACTACTGCTAACTGGGAAATACAGTAAATCCCAAACATCATCTATAACACTGCAAGAGGCGGCCCCCTAGCAAAGTGGTTAGCCAATACCTTTCCCTAATTACATACAAGCACACTTGACGGAATGTAGAAAGAATGTAGAACACCGAACACTGGAGCGCTGAGGAATGCTGACCGAGCGACGACAAACAAATAAGAGGCAGGGCCAACTCGAACTCGAAGTCTTTTGCTGCCCGAGGCTCTGCTGCCCTGGTTCCCGAATTATCACCTAAAAGTAAGTGTGTGTCTCAGTCCTAACACCAAATTTACAAGTGTACTCCTACCCTTTAACACCCACACTGCATTGTAATAACTTGTTTCACATTGTGTTACACTTCCCTAAAAGAGGGACCTACACCAACAATTACGGTCCCAATAAACAGTGACCACTTACACATACATTCTCTAGAACATCTCATTTTTACACTTTGTCGTACATCCCGATTTCCTTTACCACGACCCCTCACTGCCTACTTATTAGAACTGCTGTTTAAGCAGCGGACGAGTTCATCATTACAGCCTTGAGTGAGTCACGCAGCTGACAAACAGCTCCGTTCCTAGTCAGCTACTAATTAAACGCTCTTCTGCGATACTCGCGGCGAGCGCTATTAGCTTAATTCGTAACCCCCATAAACTAGAGCATTTCCCCTGACCAAAGCTCCCAGCCACAAACCAAAATCCATGTCCACACACATTCACCAAAACTCACCTCATTAGATCACACCCTCCAAATTAGACACAAACACCCCTTCGTTCGACCAACCCTTATTCCCGGTCCGAACAATATTGGTGGATGTGCCAGGCAGTTCCCACGAGTGAGGGTAGTTACCACTCAGAAAGGACCTAACACAAATAGGTTTGGAACTGCGATTTTAGTACCACTCAGCCAAGCGAGAAATGGGGGGAAAATTCTAGAGGAGCTACGCCACAGATTTTTTTCCTTTTTACAGGAGTTACAGCATTGTAAATTAGCCCTCCCCCACCCACCCTATAGGGAAACAAGAAGTATCAATCGCTTTGTGGCAGCGAATATACACTAGTGGCATTTTCCCCGATCGCCAGGAATTTGTATTATCCCATACAAAACCTATCAGGGATACCTTCCGCAAAGCAAGCAAGTCCACCCCAAATATAGAATCCATTTTGGGGAGTAAAAACTTCATCGAAGAAGATATAGAATAGATAATTACCGTTACGCATGCCACAGACATATATCATCCCTCACACTACACTTACACGGCAACACATACTAAGCATACACTCATTCAGTATGGCACCGCATGCAAAAGCAACAGGGGTTATAAGCCATAGAGGCGACTGGGGGGCGCCAATATTATTCATCTTGCTACAAAGGTACCAAAACCGTAAACAAAGGCGACAGGCACAAATACGGGCACTCCAAACAAGGTTAGGAGCAATACAGGGCAAACGGTCGCACACTGCCTATCGGAGGATAAGAAAGCGCAGTTGAAACGCGCACACAAATATCTAAATGAAATATACAAACATCTGAACTGGGACCATGTTCGAAGTAACAGAATACACGACCGGTTGAGTACGGTATATGGCCCACTACATTCCAACGCAACCTTAGAGAGGATAAGGGTGCACTACACGACGTTATATACCCAGTATAGGGAGCTTATTCGTGAACAGGAACTCCTTCATCTAGCGGCCACAGAACTGCATAGGACATACACAGCTTTAAATGTCCCAAGCAACAAATGAAAACAATAAAAATGCCGTATAACATTGCCGATAAAATACATGACACATACAGATTTAAATGGCTGGACAGGAGGAAAAGCAGTAAATTACCGCTGACAGAATGCGAAAATGTACAGCAGGCATAAGAACATACACATATACTGAACAATTAACTTCATACAGTTAGGGGCTTAGCCCACAAACACCCTGTCGAGCGAGAGCGCTCAGATGTAGATAAAGTGAGCTGACCGAAAGATATACGCTCATGAATAAAGGTACGCCAAATAAAGCCTAAATAGGCCACGCGACGAGCGCAAACCCAGTTCCGCATAGGGAAACTAACGTCCACACGCACGGCGATGGATGGACACACAATTACACATTGGACAGATAATGGCCTTCACGCACTCTTATAATTACACATGCCCCCAGAGTGACAATATATGTGATATATACGGTATTATATAAATGTACCATATGCAGAAGTGTATACATGTCACATTCTGAACACTGCAAAACAGGGACGGGGCAGATTATGCATTTACAAGTTATCATACATGTATGTCATATGTGCACGAGAAATCTCATGTAGTATTCACTCCATACCGATTACAGCGCCAACATGTGTAGGAGTAGGTTCTTTTACACACAAATTAGGTAATCCGACATGGGAGTATGCAGCAATATTGACCAAGCTAGCCTCAATAGGCGCGGCATGGTCAAATCGAAGCCATGGCCGCAGGCACTGTAGGTAGACAGTAACACGGATGACACGCCACAAACAACATAAATCACACGCTCACATAAAGAAAACCATAGAATCCCATGCACATGGCTACGGCATGCATGACATTTAAACAGGGACCCCATCCATACGTAAAGGCTTTCGGACAAAGAGGCCGGAAAAACCAAGCCTACAGTATCCATTTCCATACACACATTGGTCCCGCACTACATCCCATATGTCTCACGAATATGTATTTACAAATGACTATATGTTACGAATATGTACTTACAAATGTTTATGTATGTGTCTTATATGTACACCAGAGATTGCATATGATATACACTAAATGTCACAACACAAACATATGCAAGGGTAGGATCTTTTACATACAGAAATTACATAAACCGACACGGTAACATCCGGTAAGAAAATAAAAACATAGAACTCAAACCGCGGGTGCTTAATCCAATTACACGGAAGAGCAGGGAAAAATAGACAGTGACACCTAGTTCCAAAGTACACTACTGGAGGTGTCAGGAACAAAAACACACAATAACATGAGATAATACTGAGACCGTTTAGTTGATGTCAACAACCACGATGACTCAACTAACGACACATAAATCGAATAAAAAAAAGTACCGTGAAGATCAGGTGACCTTCCATAAAGGCTAAAGCGGCACGAGAGTCCGTAGTCCACAGGGATCGTGGTACATGGTGACGATGGTCATAGACCGCCTAAGGAAAGGTTCACCTTAAAACTAGACTGAGAAAATAAACATCCAGACTCATGTAAAACACCGTGAAAATTTATTAAAATTCACAAGCCCCTAACCTAGTTCGGAGGGTTATAATCGGCTAGTCCGCAAATTAATAAATAAACAAAGATAAAGAACAGGTCCCCCTACCTGAGAAGTTACTGAAAACCCTCGCGAAAGATCTAACTCACAATGATAAAGCAACAACAGCAACGCTAGGAATATGGTACGACGCAAGTCCCTAGTTCAAGTTACAAGATCAAGCTAATATCTGAATTTACATTTAACAGGGTAGCAAAACAAATCTAGGTTAGGATGGTACCATTTCGACATTTAAATTTAACATTAATTCAACTAGCTAAGTCCTATCAATTAACAAAATTTACGGCGATGACGTCCGTAAAAGAAAACAATTACATCCAAAAGCTAAGTGTACAGCCATGAAAAACAAACAATTTAATTATGCTTAATAACTATGTGCTAACAGCACACAATAAAGTAACATGTAGGGTTTAATACACTTGACATCATAAATTAATAACGAAATAGACACAGTAGTTTTATTAAAAATTCCTGCCTACACCTTGGTTTACTCTTTGTAAACCATAGTCATCTAATGTGTATAGTTACGGTGACGAATGCGCAGTTGAGACCACGTCTGACATCGCATGGCCTGAGCTCCACAAGCTACGAACTCTCGGTTCGCACATGCTTCAGGTCGCTACAAAAATGTCAACTGTCCTAGTCATTTCCTCACAAGGAAATTATCTTCAACTGCACGGCTATGTCAACAGTTCCAGAATGCAAAGAACAAAGTTAGATAGAAAGAATCGTTAGTTAGGCTTGTTTTACAACAATTATGCATTTTATTATTAGAATGTCGGTTTATAGGTTTATCGTAGGTTTATGGCGAATAACATTGACAATAGCCTGGGCACGGAGTGTCTCCAACTGAGATCATTCTCCACCAAAAAGCCTCGACTTAACAGTCGGAATATAATCAACGAGTATAACAACTCGGACACACAATAACACGGGTTACCAGCGGCGCTAAGCTCGCGTTCAATAACTCTGGGATAGGCCTGTACAACAGTTACCTTCCAATAACATCTGGTCAACGGGATCATCCCGGACAAAGCATAAAATAACATCCTGCTATAACAGGGTAGACTTCACCATCCTATAGAATACCTTACATAACTGTACCTGTCATACGACAATACACGCAACAGAGCGTTAAACTAACAAAAACCGATCCATAAAACAAGTGATCAAATACAAGAGTGGAAACTGATTTCCATAAGCAAAATAGCAATGAAAGGAAAAGCGAATACAAATTGTACTCTGTCCTCGTCTATAGTAGTTTTGTCTCACAATAAAGCAGGCGTGCTCTAGGTCACTGGGTTACATAACCAGTTTATTCAAGGCCGGCGATTTAATCAATACAAAACCTGCACCTGGCCGGTTCATAAAAAACTTTACCATAGGTTACGGATCTCTACAGAGTCCGTGTATCAAACGCACGCTATAAATCTGAGTATAGTAATACAATTCCGTCTTTCTACGAAAGACGTCTAAATGAAAGTAAACTTACAATAACTGAAGCTCTTTGCTTTAAAAATGCAACTCAGTAGTTGCTAGAACATCAAATAAAAACGTGTCTCACACGACACAAGCAAAAAAATATGATAAATGTGGCACAGATTCACACACTAGATCTGCTTAATGATACGTTGGGAACCGCGTTCGATGCTAGGCAACGAAACATTCCTTCTAGTTGTTAGGTTCAAACATGACCAAGAATAGCTTCTGAGCTTATTCAAAATGAAATATAATGCATTTACAAACTGGTAGTTACTGTCGACTACCTAAATGATACGACCGTTCTAACGACAGTCAGGGGTGTAACAAAGGATGGCTGCGAAGAATGCAGTTAATTAATAACCAAGGCATCTGATTGCCATAACTACAGTCAGCAAAGACTTGAAAATTACCCCAAGTAGGGTTGAACAAAATAGCCTCAAAATGACTACGATCAGGTTCAGCAAAAAGGTAGGCATTGACGTTCCACGACGTTCACCAAGCTGCACCAGGGCTGACCAAAATGTCTGACCCCAAGGGTGTCTCACTCTAAACTGAAATAAATGACATCTAACTAATCTAGTTACATCCCTACCTAGAAAAAATGGCTGACACTGAGTGTGGTTGATTCACAAACTACATTAAAACTACTATACCACCAGAAACTAGAACAAAGAAGGGGTGTGACAAAAACTCACGAAATGGAGGAGCTCTCACTCAGCTCACTATTCCACAACAAGGGTTGTACAAAAACCTCTCTGGCTCTCTGGATCGGTATCCTCCTCATCAGGATTCCCATCTGGACTCCCCCAAAGACCAGGGTTCGATTTGTCCCTGTCGACATCTTCGTGGATATGCCTGGAAATGGCATTTTGGCTCCTTCCCTCTCGTTCATCGTTCTGGAAGTTCCACCATCATGCGGGTTCCTGTAGAAACGTCACCCCCCCATACCGGGATGGTATTAGCCCATGGTGACTGCTTCAACCATGGTGAAGAAAAGTCCAATCACGTGGGTAGCGAAATAAGTTGCGTGATTATTCATCCTCTCACTTCCAAAATTATAATGTCCGTCGTGACTATTATAGGCTTCAATTATAAAATACGACACAGCCTTAATCTTGCAGATGTGGATTAGCATGTGAGCTAACACTATTTTATAATGCTGCACGTGCTAGTGACGCTACTTTTGTATCACGCAGCATCCGTGAATTATACGACGTTTCAAAGATGAAATTTCCACTTTGGCAATTTAAATATCTCATACAATTATAATCACACTTATTCAGGATAATTGTAACACTATTACCTGTATATTTCCACTAGGCATCTGCCCTCCACATACGCGTGGGTAATATGTGATGTTACAGCAATGTTGTGCAATACACTATACTTGCCAATAATTATTTCCCAAGCTTCTTATTTAATTCACTGGACTTCATCGACAGTGAATATTAGTATTTGCTCGCTCGATGGCACCTTATAATCACTTTTAACGCTAAACAGCGGATATTCTTCTACGTCTCGTAGGACAAATGTAATTCCACGCCTACACAAGGCGGATTCTCAAGACGCAGTGCTCCGGTACTGGGTGTCTCTAGAAAGTAGGTCGTCAAAACGAAAACGTTGAGCGACTACTTACGTTCCTTTTTGCGTATCTGCAAGGGTATTACCTTACCTAAAGTAAAAATAAACATTCTCCAAAATGTTTTAATAATGCAGCATGACGAAATGGAATATTCTGAGTCTCGTAGGAAAGATAAAAATAATTAATAAGACCTCAGATAATAATTAGCAGTTTACACCAAAGTCAAAAGTGCGATTCACCGCTACTTCAAAGTATCGCGTGATCTCTCAGCTTCACGTGGCTTCCTGGGTGTGTTCAAAAGTACAACATCCCATCATAAATGCTCTGTCATAAAAAAAATATCACATGAACCATAGCTCAGCGGGTTCATCTGCCTCTCTGTCGTTTCAAATAAAATGTTGGGATAACATTTTTATTTGCTTTGAAATTCATTCATGAGTGATATTTTTTTAGATTGGCTGCATTAAAGGTTCCAATGCGCTCTCCTGTCCTAATGTCTTCTATCACATAACTTCCATTGTTTAAAGGCTGTCGGATACGACTAGGGCCATAATACAAGGATAGAAATTTCCCATATATGCGGTCTATAGGACTAGAAATTCCGGGTCTCCTTATAAGGATAAGGTCTCCTTCTACTAGTGGTTCTCTAAACCTCTGGCGTCTAGTTCTTCTCAAGCGCTTGGCAGCTTGTCTGTCCATAGTCTCTCTCGCAGCTAAAAGTCTGCTGGCATGTGATGGTTGTAAACAAGGTGGATTTACAATCACACGATCCCATATTCTCAGCGGCATCTGGTTCAAATGCAAGACCATAGGTATTTGACCAGTGCTTTCATGTACTGTTGAATTAATACATTTTGCCATAATAACAAGGACTTCAGTCCATCGCCAGTGTTCTTCTTGACAATATAATCGACAGAATTTTGCGATAATAGACATCACGCATTCTGCTGGGTTGCTCTCTGGATGTCGAATAGATGATAAAACATGACCTATTTCAAGCTCATTCAAGGCATTGGCAAATTCTGCTGAGGTGTACTGTGATCCGTGATCAGTCAACAAGAATTGTGGCTTTCCTGCCTCCGGTATCACTTGACGTCTAATCCTCTGAATAATCTGATGTGCAGTAGCTTTTTGAATCGGATGAAGCATCGTATATTTCGTGAACACATCCACCGTTACAACGATGTATCGATTCCCACGACGAGCCTTAGGTATTGGGCCATACAGGTCCTGTGCATATAACTCTCTAGGTTGAGTTGGTAGTATTGGTCTAGGTTGTTCCTTCAGCAAGTGTGACGTGTACTTGTTCCGCTGGCATGCGTCGCAAGCACGTAAACACTGTCTAACGGTGGCTCCTAACCCTTTCCATGTGAAAGACTCCTTGATAGTTGCAATGGTTTTGTCTGTTCCACCATGTCCAATGGATAAATGTACCATAAGAATAACAGATTCTTGGTATCTCCTAGGAATAACTGCACGCAGTTGAGTGTGGTCCTCGTCTACAAACTTGTATAAGACACGATGATAAATCAAATAATCATCTGCAACAGCAGCAATCCTTGCATAATGATCATCCTGTGGATCCATTCTTCGTTCTAGGAAACGGATAATATGTCTGAGTTCCTCCTCACGTCGCTGTCCTTCAGGTAAATGACGAAATCGGCGAAGGCGTTCCTCGCATTCTCCCTCGATGTCTATGGCATTAACAGTAGCTTCAGGATTTCGGCTGAGGATGTCGGCCAACACATTCTCTCTGCCTGGTCGATAAACTATTTCCAAATCGAACTGTTGGAGAAACAGCGTCCAACGTGTGATCCAGTCGCTTGCCAGTCTTGTTCTCAAGATGAAGGTCAACGCATGATGATCGGTTCTCACAATAATCCTATGACCTAACAGAAGTTTCTGCCAGTATTCAAGTGCGTAAACAATCGCAAGTGCTTCTATCTCGGTCGTGAAGTAGTGAGATTCATGTGCTCTTAAACGTCGGCTTAAGAAAGCAATGTAATGGCGTCTCTTCTCATCATCTTCCTGCAGTAAAATGGCTCCTATACCAATGGCAGATGCATCAGTTTCTAGAATAAAGTTCCGAGAGTAATCTGGATATTCTAACTGAATTGAGTCCACAAGCATCTGTTTAGCTCTCCTGAAAGCTATCTCGCATTCATCATTCCAGTTCCACCTGCAGTTCTTTTTCAATAATCCTTGCAGTGGTGCAACAGTTTCGGAATACTTCTCACAATGAGCAGCAAAGAATTGGAGAATTCCTAAGAATTGTCTCACGTGTTTCACACGGGTTGGTGTTGGAAATGCAGCAACAGTTCTAATCTTTGCCGGATTCGGTCTATATCCTTCTCCATTGATTATGTGTCCTACGAATTTCACTTCTTCCTGAAAAAATCGACACTTGTCAAACTTGACCTTAAAATTTGCCTGTCGGAGATTCTCAAAAACAAGGCGCAATGTCTTTAAATGCTCTTCTTCTGTTCCCGAAGCTATGATTATGTCATCCACATAACATATTACTTTCTGCTTCACTTCATGAGTCAGCTTGGCATCAAGTGCTCTGATTAATGCGGCTCCGGCATTTTTCAATCCAAATGGTAGTTTTTGGAATACATAAGTAGTCTGATCAAACAAGAATCCAGTATATTTCTGAGTATGCTCAGATAATCTGATATGGTAATAAGACTGAACCAAGTCTAATGATGAAAATATCCTTTTTCCTTTGAACTTCCTGAGAATGTCCCTAATCTTGGGCGGTCTGTCGTGCTCAGGAGCTAGGCGTTCATTCAAGGCTCTGGCATCAAGACAAAGTCTCAAGCTTCCATCTACCTTAACCACAGGTATTATGGGATTCAAGAAAGGAGTCGGTGATTTCTTGATTGTACCTGCTACTTCCATCTCATGGATCTTCTTAGCAGCTTCTTCGAGATGTTTCTCGGCAATCGGATAGATCCTTTTCTGGAATGGGGAATCGTCCAGTAATACAAGATCATACTCGTAGTCTAATATCTCACCAGGTGTGGTGTCGAATATATCTCTGTATTCGTTCAGTATTGCGTCAAGATCCTCATGTGTGGGTGCTGATAACGATTCTGCCTCTTCGTCGGCATCTAGTGTCGCCTCAATTTCCTTGCCCTTTAATGCTTCGACTACGTCTACTTCGGATAGGAATTCCGGTTCTTCTTCAATTAGGCTCATCTGAATGGGTTCGTTCGGCTTGAACTCTACCGTATTCCGTCCCATGTCAATGATTCCATCATATTTTCTAATGAAGTCTGCGCCTAAAATGGCATCATGATGCAGGCCCTTCATTACGAGAAATTCGTGCAAGTACACGTGGCTCGAAATCTTCACAGTACACAAAATCTGGATTTTGCACGTTACAACGCGGTCAGGTATGACACCTCTGACTCTTATAGCTGAAATGGGCAACTCCGTCACCTCAGAGTTTGCTCTCAGTCTGGCATGGCAATCGGCGGAAATTACACTAATCATCGCTCCAGTATCGATGAGTATGACTACACTGACTTCATTCAAGGTGGCTACAATCTTGGGTAGACGTGTTAATTCATAATTGTGGTTCGTCGTTCGTCGTTCGTCCAACAAGTCTTCTTGGATTGGCTCCCAGAGTAATATAGAGGCAGTTACTCGGTGCTCAACCAAACAAGAATCTATTGATTTTTCGGAGTTTTTTTTTCTGTCATGGCGAGAAGTACTGGGCTGGTTCTGCCCCGTCTCCTGCGCCGAATGTCTATTTTCCCTCGAAGTAGGGTTCCGTTCTCCCTCTTCTTGGATCTGCAATTCTCTCAATTGTTGGAGGTACTCACGGCTCTCCCGCGCTCTTCCTTTCCAATCCCTGTCTGGCTGGTATCTAGGGTCTCGATTTCTGTCGTAACCCCCACTATATCGATAGTCTCTACGGATACGTCCGTGTTGCTGATTTCTTCCTTCATTCCCTCGGCGGTTGTTTTCATGACGTCGGTTGTCGTCCGTCCTTCGGTCGAATCGCCGGTCCCAATGACTTCGCCGGTCATCATGTTGATTTCGAGTATACGGAGTGTTGTTCCATTCTCTCCTGTTATAACTGTAATTGTTATCACGTCGCCCAGAATCCTCTGTGGTTTGGCGTCTGGCTCACTTTATCAACAGTCGTCAGATTCATATGTCTATCCTCGCGTCTATCAGCCTTCTGCTGACGGTGTGTAGGAAACTGTTCTGTGTTAGCGTCCAACCTTCGCAGTATCTGGTCACACTGCTGGAAAGTGGATGCCCCTGCAGAGATTAACACACGTTGTACATCCGCAGGGTACTGCCAAACAATTGTGTTCACCAAATCTTGTTCGGACAACGGAGGCTGAAGACAACGGAGCTTCGCGAGCTGTATTGCGAAGTAATTCGCATAACGAGTAGGTGTATTGGAACTGTACCTTCGAGTGTACATCTCAGCTCGGATACTCTGCTGGATGTCGCTCGACCAATATGTTCTTAATAACGCTTCCTTAAAGTCTTGGTAGCCTGTGAATGAGTATCGGAATGCTCTGAACCAGGTACCGGCTTGTCCCTCAAGCAGTCGCTCTATAACTCTTAGTTCCCTCTCTGGAGTTACCATAGTATCACGTAAGTAGCTTTCGACATTTGCTAGGAATTCCACTGGAGTAACACCGCTCCCAGTTCCCGAGAAGCGAGCTGGTTGCTCCTCTCTTGAACGAATTATGGTGACATTTCCCTGCGTATTCGCGGGTCTGAAAGTATTTTGCATGTAACTCTGCGTAGGAGTGTTAGTCTCATGACTAATTCGATTAGATGCTGGTTGAAACGGGTGAGCGTTAAAGTTCAAGGTCTGACCTTGCGCTAAATTAGTGAATTGTGACGGTTGCGATTCCATAGGCGCGCTGGGTTGGAAATGGGTAGGCATCATTCCTCCTGATTGAGATATAGGCGTTTCCTGAGATTCTCCCATCTGTGGGTGTACGTGTCTCTCTCATGGAGTCGTCTCGAGTCTGTCCAGGCGTCTTTCTATTACTTCAAGACCTGGGATGGTTCTGGCTGCGACTTTGTTGCCTAAGTCGTTCAATTGCAGCTCGATCCTGTCAACCTTTCCCTTGAGGTTTGTGTCTACCTCGCGTATGGCCGTCCTAAGGTTATAACTGAGGTCTAACCTCTCGGTCACCGCGACTTCCTCAAATCTCTTTTGTAAGGAATCGATATCTCCTTCAACTCTGGACATATTTTCTTGGATTTTACCCACATCGTCTCTAACCTCGGCTACCTTAGCCTCGACGGTAGCTTCGTGTTCGTTGAGGTCACCTCTCAATAACATGAGGTCAATTTTGTGTTCCTCATGATGAACATCAACTGTCTCACGTAGACTGGCTACGGTTTCCGTCAATTCAGAAATGTTTCTCCTGTTGGTGTTAAGTTCCTCTTTAATCTCCATCATGCCATCAACGATAGTCTTCACGTTGTTATTAACGGCATTGGCAGCTCCTCTCATCAAGATTAAACCAACGTTCATGGTTGCCATGTCCTTCTTCACATTTCCGATAAATCCCTCGACGTGATCTAGTCGAGTCCCGAATTCTTCCCTGGTATGTTCCAGATCTGCTCTCATGTCTATCTGGACTTTATTCAAGGTTGTCTGAATTTGAGCTGTGTGCTCCTCCAATCGGTTTTGCACCTCCTCCCTAGCTCTATTCATCTGGTCGGTTAAGCAATCTACGCGCTGGTTAGCCTCCTGATGGTGTCGTATGACATCAACCCTAACAGCTGCTAAACCTGTCGTCAGATCATTTCTCGCTTCGATCCTTTATGTGTCCATGTCTGCCCTGACTTGAGTTAAATCAGCCCTAACATTATTTACAGAGTGGGTGTTAATTTCTAAGTCCTGTCTTACATTGTTTATAGACTGAGTGTTAATCTCTAAGTCCTGTCTTACATTGTTGACTTCCTGTCTAACCTGGTCCACATGACCACTGACATTGTTGACTTCCTGTCTAACCTGGTCCACATGACCGCTTACAGTATTTACAGCCTGAGTATTCTGACCTAAGTCAGCAGTAATCTGTTGAAGATTGGCATTCACACCTGCCATCATCTCTCCAAACACTCGACGAATAGTTTCCTCATCCATAGATAAGAAATATATGAGAAAGTGAGGGATCAATTTTTACTGGAACTTACAGCTATGATTAGTTACTTGGTGGTATAAAGCTTGCTTCATTTATATAAATATCACGAGTACAGCTGGAGTATGCAAACTAAGTGCTTCTACATTTACAAAGACAACGGTGAGCAAAGCAAAGTATTACATTTACTTAGGATGAGGCATCATCAAAGAAAATCCTATCCTTCATTTATCCAACACTAAAGCCTCACCCCATGGACTTCCATCAAACATGAATGCCATGCGGTCAATTGATCTGCAGTACGACTTTCTAAGTTCGTTCCAGTCCTGTCAATTTACCAATAATCAACATTAAGATCCTCAAAAAAATAACATGGTACTGAGGGTCACCACGTTAACGTCGGCACATGAGTTGGGCGCCATTATATGAGACCGTTTAGTTGATGTCAACAACCACGATGACTCAACTAACGACACATAAATCGAATAAAAAAAAGTACCGTGAAGATCAGGTGACCTTCCATAAAGGCTAAAGCGGCACGAGAGTCCGTAGTCCACAGGGATCGTGGTACATGGTGACGATGGTCATAGACCGCCTAAGGAAAGGTTCACCTTAAAACTAGACTGAGAAAATAAACATCCAGACTCATGTAAAACACCGTGAAAATTTATTAAAATTCACAAGCCCCTAACCTAGTTCGGAGGGTTATAATCGGCTAGTCCGCAAATTAATAAATAAACAAAGATAAAGAACAGGTCCCCCTACCTGAGAAGTTACTGAAAACCCTCGCGAAAGATCTAACTCACAATGATAAAGCAACAACAGCAACGCTAGGAATATGGTACGACGCAAGTCCCTAGTTCAAGTTACAAGATCAAGCTAATATCTGAATTTACATTTAACAGGGTAGCAAAAAAATCTAGGTTAGGATGGTACCATTTCGACATTTAAATTTAACATTAATTCAACTAGCTAAGTCCTATCAATTAACAAAATTTACGGCGATGACGTCCGTAAAAGAAAACAATTACATCCAAAAGCTAAGTGTACAGCCATGAAAAACAAACAATTTAATTATGCTTAATAACTATGTGCTAACAGCACACAATAAAGTAACATGTAGGGTTTAATACACTTGACATCATAAATTAATAACGAAATAGACACAGTAGTTTTATTAAAAATTCCTGCCTACACCTTGGTTTACTCTTTGTAAACCATAGTCATCTAATGTGTATAGTTACGGTGACGAATGCGCAGTTGAGACCACGTCTGACATCGCATGGCCTGAGCTCCACAAGCTACGAACTCTCGGTTCGCACATGCTTCAGGTCGCTACAAAAATGTCAACTGTCCTAGTCATTTCCTCACAAGGAAATTATCTTCAACTGCACGGCTATGTCAACAGTTCCAGAATGCAAAGAACAAAGTTAGATAGAAAGAATCGTTAGTTAGGCTTGTTTTACAACAATTATGCATTTTATTATTAGAATTTCGGTTTATAGGTTTATCGTAGGTTTATGGCGAATAACATTGACAATAGCCTGGGCACGGAGTGTCTCCAACTGAGATCATTCTCCACCAAAAAGCCTCGACTTAACAGTCGGAATATAATCAACGAGTACAACAACTCGGACACACAATAACACGGGTTACCAGCGGCGCTAAGCTCGCGTTCAATAACTCTGGGATAGGCCTGTACAACAGTTACCTTCCAATAACATCTGGTCAACGGGATCATCCCGGACAAAGCATAAAATAACATCCTGCTATAACAGGGTAGACTTCACCATCCTATAGAATACCTTACATAACTGTACCTGTCATACGACAATACACGCAACAGAGCGTTAAACTAACAAAAACCGATCCATAAAACAAGTGATCAAATACAAGAGTGGAAACTGATTTCCATAAGCAAAATAGCAATGAAAGGAAAAGCGAATACAAATTGTACTCTGTCCTCGTCTATAGTAGTTTTGTCTCACAATAAAGCAGGCGTGCTCTAGGTCACTGGGTTACATAACCAGTTTATTCAAGGCCGGCGATTTAATCAATACAAAACCTGCACCTGGCCGGTTCATAAAAAACTTTACCATAGGTTACGGATCTCTACAGAGTCCGTGTATCAAACGCACGCTATAAATCTGAGTATAGTAATACAATTCCGTCTTTCTACGAAAGACGTCTAAATGAAAGTAAACTTACAATAACTGAAGCTCTTTGCTTTAAAAATGCAACTCAGTAGTTGCTAGAACATCAAATAAAAACGTGTCTCACACGACACAAGCAAAAAAATATGATAAATGTGGCACAGATTCACACACTAGATCTGCTTAATGATACGTTGGGAACCGCGTTCGATGCTAGGCAACGAAACATTCCTTCTAGTTGTTAGGTTCAAACATGACCAAGAATAGCTTCTGAGCTTATTCAAAATGAAATATAATGCATTTACAAACTGGTAGTTACTGTCGACTACCTAAATGATACGACCGTTCTAACGACAGTCAGGGGTGTAACAAAGGATGGCTGCGAAGAATGCAGTTAATTAATAACCAAGGCATCTGATTGCCATAACTACAGTCAGCAAAGACTTGAAAATTACCCCAAGTAGGGTTGAACAAAATAGCCTCAAAATGACTACGATCAGGTTCAGCAAAAAGGTAGGCATTGACGTTCCACGACGTTCACCAAGCTGCACCAGGGCTGACCAAAATGTCTGACCCCAAGGGTGTCTCACTCTAAACTGAAATAAATGACATCTAACTAATCTAGTTACATCCCTACCTAGAAAAAATGGCTGACACTGAGTGTGGTTGATTCACAAACTACATTAAAACTACTATACCACCAGAAACTAGAACAAAGAAGGGGTGTGACAAAAACTCACGAAATGGAGGAGCTCTCACTCAGCTCACTATTCCACAACAAGGGTTGTACAAAAACCTCTCTGGCTCTCTGGATCGGTATCCTCCTCATCAGGATTCCCATCTGGACTCCCCCAAAGACCAGGGTTCGATTTGTCCCTGTCGACATCTTCGTGGATATGCCTCGAAATGGCATTTTGGCTCCTTCCCTCTCGTTCATCGTTCTGGAAGTTCCACCATCATGCGGGTTCCTGTAGAAACGTCACCCCCCCATACCGGGATGGTATTAGCCCATGGTGACTGCTTCAACCATGGTGAAGAAAAGTCCAATCACGTGGGTAGCGAAATAAGTTGCGTGATTATTCATCCTCTCACTTCCAAAATTATAATGTCCGTCGTGACTATTATAGGCTTCAATTATAAAATACGACACAGCCTTAATCTTGCAGATGTGGATTAGCATGTGAGCTAACACTATTTTATAATGCTGCACGTGCTAGTGACGCTACTTTTGTATCACGCAGCATCCGTGAATTATACGACGTTTCAAAGATGAAATTTCCACTTTGGCAATTTAAATATCTCATACAATTATAATCACACTTATTCAGGATAATTGTAACACTATTACCTGTATATTTCCACTAGGCATCTGCCCTCCACATACGCGTGGGTAATATGTGATGTTACAGCAATGTTGTGCAATACACTATACTTGCCAATAATTATTTCCCAAGCTTCTTATTTAATTCACTGGACTTCATCGACAGTGAATATTAGTATTTGCTCGCTCGATGGCACCTTATAATCACTTTTAACGCTAAACAGCGGATATTCTTCTACGTCTCGTAGGACAAATGTAATTCCACGCCTACACAAGGCGGATTCTCAAGACGCAGTGCTCCGGTACTGGGTGTCTCTAGAAAGTAGGTCGTCAAAACGAAAACGTTGAGCGACTACTTACGTTCCTTTTTGCGTATCTGCAAGGGTATTACCTTACCTAAAGTAAAAATAAACATTCTCCAAAATGTTTTAATAATGCAGCATGACGAAATGGAATATTCTGAGTCTCGTAGGAAAGATAAAAATAATTAATAAGACCTCAGATAATAATTAGCAGTTTACACCAAAGTCAAAAGTGCGATTCACCGCTACTTCAAAGTATCGCGTGATCTCTCAGCTTCACGTGGCTTCCTGGGTGTGTTCAAAAGTACAACATCCCATAATAAATGCTCTGTCATAAAAAAATATCACATGAACCATAGCTCAGCGGGTTCAATACAGATAGGGTTATTACAAATGATTGAAGCGATTTCACAGCTCTACAATAACTTTATTATTTGAGATATTTTAACAATGCTTTGCACACACATACAACAACTCAAAAAGTTTTTTTTAGGCATTAACAAATGTTCGATATGTGCCCCTTTAGTGATTCGGCAGACATCAAGCCGATAATCAAGTTCCTCCCACACTCGGCGCAGCATGTCCCCATCAATGAGTTCGAAAGCATCGTTGATGCGAGCTCGCAGTTCTGGCACGTTTCTTGGCAGAGGAGGTTTAAACACTGAATCTTTCACATAACCCCACAGAAAGAAATCGCATGGGGTTAAGTCGGGAGAGCGTGGAGGCCATGACATGAATTGCTGATCATGATCTCCACCACGACCGATCCATCGGTTTTCCAATCTCCTGTTTAAAAATGCCGAACATCATGATGGAAGTGCGGTGGAGGACCATCCTGTTGAAAGATGAAGTCGGCGCTGTCGGTCTCCAGTTGTGGCATGAGCCAATTTTCCAGCATGTCCAGATACACGTGTCCTGTAACGGTTTTTTCGCAGAAGAAAAAAGGGGCTGTAAACTTTAAACCGTGAGATTGCACAAAACACGTTAACTTTTGGTGAATTGCGAATGTGCTGCACGAATGCGTGAGGATTCTCTACCGCCCAGATTCGCACATTGTGTCTGTTCACTTCACCATTAAGAAAAAATGTTGCTTCATCACTGAAAACAAGTTTCGCACAGAACGCATCCTCTTCCATGAGCTGTAGCAACCGCGCCGAAAATTCAAAGCGTTTGACTTTGTCATCGGGTGTCAGGGCTTGTAGCAATTGTAAACGGTAAGGCTTCTGCTTTAGCCTTTTCCGTAAGATTTTCCAAACCGTCGGCTGTGGTACGTTTAGCTCCCTGCTTGCTTTATTCATCGACTTCCGCGGGCTACGCGTGAAACTTGCCCGCACGCGGTCAACCGTTTCTTCGCTCACTGCTGGCCGACCCGTTGATTTCCCCTTACAGAGGCATCCAGAAGCCTTAAACTGCGCATACCATCGCCGAATGGAGTTAGCAGTTGGTGGATCTTTGTTGAACTTCGTCCTGAAGTGTCGTTGCACTGTTATGACTGACTGATGTGAGTGCATTTCAAGCACGACAAACGCTTTCTCGGCTCCTGTCGCCATTTTGTCTCACTGCGCTCTCGAGCGCTCTGGCGGCAGAAACCTGAAGTGCGGCTTCAGCCAAACAAAACTTTATGAGTTTTTCTACGTATCTGTAGTGAGTCGTGACCATATGTCAATGAATGGAGCTACTGTGAATTTATGAAATCGCTTCAATCATTTGTAATAGCCCTGTATATTTGCATCAGACACAGCAACAACACAAACTGGGAGACACGCACACATATAGTGAGGAGTAGGATCTTTTGCAATCATTCACGCTATTTTCAAAAACTGATAACTCCCGAAATTGAGGTACAAGGGGTCATCAGCAAACGGGAAAGCATTGCAAACATTCCGTACTTTCACACATGTATTTCAGAACCCAATTACACGCTACAAAGCCAAAGGTAGGGCATATCAGACACCACGAAGCTTGCAAAATAACTTATTCGATACGGGACAGCCCACACTGCAGTGAGGCACAGTATTACAGACAGGGAAGGCAATTAGGCACAAACACAATAAAAGAGAGATATACAGAGACACAACGCTACGGCTCATTCCATTCAAATTAGAGCCTAATTCACATATAAAGGTTGCCGGACAAAGACGCCGAAAAAAGGCACGCCTACGAGAATAAATGTCCACAGAGACAGCATTTAGGCACCACAACTCATACGAGTTAAGAATATGCCACAAAGGATTAAATGACACCGACACCTAGTACGAAACATAACACTAGATGCCACACGGAGAGACAGGGGACACAGATATGCACAGAATGCAAATAACTCTAACAACACGTGGCGTCGTAATGCAGCCACGACAAAGGTTGGAGCACGAGCAAGTACACGGGGCAGCAAACTTTATATCACATAGAGCCATAAACAACTTGTCACCATCATTTAGACAAGACTGCAAACATGAGTGCTTTACACTTGAGTGGCCGGCACATAGCCCGGAAGTAGCATGCTGGCCAGACAGAGTTATCGCACGTAATGTGAAGCCCTCGCCAAATCAGCTAAAACATAGAGTATGATGCAGTACAATAGTGAGCCGCTAGCATGCGTACTCAGCCTCGCCAACAACTATACAGTGATCTAAAGTCATTTACGGCAAATTCAAAACCTCACAGCGCCCGCAATTCAAACCCAGGAGCAGCCAAAATTGCCACAAACGCTGCACATAG
Organism: Meconema thalassinum; assembly: GCA_946902985.2. Lineage (NCBI taxonomy): Eukaryota > Metazoa > Arthropoda > Insecta > Orthoptera > Tettigoniidae > Meconema > Meconema thalassinum. The sequence goes on along the minus strand of OX336389.2, from coordinate 1,518,251,810 downwards.
GGCATACGTTTACACACACATGCCAGTTTAACAACACTCGCTATAATCACTCAATTAGGGAATTAGCGACGCCGAAATGCCAATATCAGGCATATAAGTCTATACTAAGGCCACACAATATTCCTGCAAGGCGCGCACAGCCCGTATTTCAGGGAAAACCAAAACACTACAGACAGGGACTATTAATCACGCGCGAAATCGCAACAAAGTGCAAATCACGGGGATTGACACACAAACACTTTGACACGGGATGACAGGCCATAACTAGGAAAGAAGCTAGTCAAACGGCACCCCGTTACGAAACTCACGCTAGACGCCACATTGGAACATACAGAGTAACACGGATTACACGCACAAAAACACAGCATGGAGAACATAGAAGCTATAGAGCGACCTCTGAAATAGATGAGCCGCACACCAGAATAAAGGGCCGACCGACTAAAGATCAATTAGATCAAACACACAGGTCAGCCGACTGGGAAAACATTAAACACTTACGTACAAGTAGGCACGAAATGGACACATATCAGGGACAGTAGTAAAGCATTCGAATCAACCCATCTACTATTACAAAGGACGGGAACACCACATTTCAGGGGGGAAAATACAAATATCTTACGAGCCTTCAACACGGGGCAGTAGAATTACCCCAGAAATGGGCCCGAGATGGCATAGAACAATATAAAATAGGTAAATTCACGTGGAACACAAAGAGTACAAAAGCCAATTTCTGGGAAAGGCCCAGGAACAAATGTCAGCAGTTTGATACATGTAGGTCAGTTTGACACATGTAGGTAGACAGAGGGCGAAACGCCAGCAGTTATAAACAAGGAAATAGTAAATCGCGACATACATACTTCAAATTCCCTACCAGCCAAGGTTAACACATACCTGGAGGGATTCCACTCACACACACATAAACAAAACGTAACACGCAATTGCTGAATTGCAAGCAATAGGGGCACGGGAGCCCTACCATTGCAGTAACGCAGGCTTGCACAAATACAGGGCTCAGCATTTTTAGCAATGAAATAACTTCCACTAAAACACTGGACACTTGGCACAGAAAATGCAAGGCTACAACAAAACACACTGGGTATTGTCACTTTAAGACGCCCACGTGATCAATCGGGACAGACAGACAGAACACAGCTACAGAAGTAGGTAATGACATTGTATCCAGAGTGCCCGCACGCGCGCAGAAATCAAGGCGACTCACATAACATGATACGCTCAGGTGACATGATAAGCAGGCACACACCTAGGCTGCGAGGCGCGCTCAGGCCGTGAACGCCTCCTGCCATAAGCGACCGCCACACAGGCAGATGACACAATCGAGCTCAAACATTACAGACAATTAGACATAAGGGCGGGTAGACACAGAGCCCAAAGAGGAATAATCCACCCCCGCCCCCACCCCCCAATTTTTAAAGTGCAAACCGGCCATTATGAAAAGGCACATAGATATTGTAGCCGACGTAGAGGTAACACACAAGACACAATCCCCATTTTTTGAGGAGGTTATAATATAAAAATAGGAAGGTTCCACAGCCATTACAGAGCTGACCAAGACCCTAATACACGGGCAGAGTAATAAATTGACCCCCACAATAGGGCGGACTTATAAAATCGTACCTAGGAATAGAGGTTGTGGAGGATACAAACTTACTATTCAAGGCCGCACGTAAAGCACGTAGGCAGGCTACAGAGCGCTCAGCACACATATTCTACATACTTTTAAGGGTAGATATGTTTCTAAAGGGTACTAAATACATTCCAATGGCATTAGTAGTTAAATAGGGGAAAGCCGTGAACGGTAAAACCCACACGGTATACAGCGCAAATTGGGACAGCCCAAAGGCGTTACCCAGGAATAAGCGCGTATTTTAAAAGAGATAAGGGATGATCCCAGAGCGATAGTGAGGAAAAGCATTCTATTAAACACTAGGTGCAATGAGGCATCTATACGATATATACACGCCAAGACAGCGCACACTTATATACCGACAGAGAGCGGAAGAGAGCAAAGTGTGACCAAGTTAAATGATCACATAAAACGAGGCACAGAAAGGTAACAAACAGTTGCACATAGAATAGATCTATGGGCAGAGACCCACGCACCCAATTTCCAACACCTTCCTTACATTCCTACAAAATTACATACAAATCACATACATAGATACAAACATACTACACCACAACTATACACAAGGGGTTGGTAGACATTCATGCTCTTACAGAAAATGGTTCACTGCACCCTGTACCATACTGCTTCCACCTGAATAGTAGGGGAGGTCGGACGCCAATATTAAGCACTGAATGTACATCTATATACATAGATGAAGGGCCATAACAATGTACTAACAAACATTTCACTTAGTACACCCGCATGCAAAACATAAACTTATTATTCCTAAACACACCCCTTTTCCTAACTTGAGTGGGAGACATGCGCTCAAATCCATCCACATGCATGGAACACCCCACCCAAATACCAGGGCTTATATTTTATCATACCAGCATGACATAGTTTGAAATTAAAACACTTGGGGAAAACCCACCCCATCCCTTAAGAGTAAAAACATCCCTACAGCATTACCGACTCTCGGCCACCAAATTTACAGAGTCCGGCTATGCATAACCTTCCACACCCACGCAGTGACCTTACATCAAATAACACCTGAGCTGACATTAATAACATAACCTTACATAACAGCCCTACTAACATGTCTGGAAATATACTGGAACATCAGTGAAAGAGATCCGATTAAAGCAAGAAGGACTAAAGCAGGCAATGCGATTCGAATTATCTACAACCCCAGAACACAAAAAAAATTGCAAACACACTAAAATTGCACATTAAATCGGTACATCGCACACTAAAATTTTACCCCCACAGAAATATCTACACACAGAACTAATCAAGGTTCCGAGACACACCAGGTGATAACATAAAGGGCCACAGGAAGGCACAGCCAAAGAAGGCAGTGAGTAGTGGTTTTTAACGGTTCTAATACCTCCTATGGCTTTCCTCCTACCAGATGGCGGTGGCGTGATATCTCGCGAACCCATGGTTGGATTTTAACAAATGAGGTGTCGTAGGAATCGGGCTGACGCCCCCTTTCCTACGAATAATTTATTTCCACCCCAAAACAAAACCTACCCCTACTAGGGGGTTACATTGTAATTTTTTAGAAAATCTCGCTTTCCAAGTGCGACATGTGAGAGTTTGAATGCTAATATGAAACTAAACGTTGTTCCACACAAGAGACATGAATACTGTGGAATGCCGCTATGATTTAACATTTTTGGTTTTTTGTTCTTACGCATGCCTACTCATTGCTTTTGTAAGAGGGCGGGCTTTTTAAAGATGGCGGCTGTAGTGTAACTTAACCTAACCCATCCCACGAGGGGTGATCAAAAAGTATTCCAAGCGGCGCTTGTGGTTAGGCAAACCAATAATCAAAGAGGGGCATGTCAGACCTTGAGGCGATAGCCCCTTTTGATTGATCCCTATTGATTTGTCCCTTTGGACTGGTCCCTGATGACTTTGACCTTTTTTGACAGGTCCTATTTGACAGGTCCTTTTTGACAGGTCCTTTTTGACAGGTCCTTTTTGACAGGTCCCAGTTGACAGGTCCTTCTGGACGGGTCCTTGTTGACGGGTCCCTGTGGACGGGTCCTTGTTGACGGGTCCTTGTGGACGGGTCCCTGTTGACGAGTCCCTGTGGACGGGTCCATGCTGACGGGTCCTTTTTGACTGACCCCTTTGGACTGGTCCCTATGGACGAGCCCATGAATTTATTCAAATTGTGACAAAGGGCCTAACTACATTTGTGTGTAAAGCAATGTGTTGAACTAACGTTGTTCGCCAGTCCTTACTACCACAATCTGATAACGATATGAAAGGAAAGTGACGAAATACATGTGAACACGTGTAAGATGACATTATTATTACCGTCCTCCTTGTGAAAACCACATGTAAGCTAACAAGTTACGTCCTGTTTTGGTTTGTATAAGTGTAAAACTTGGTGGATAGAGGACATGCCAAGGGGTTAAGTGCAAAACTTGGTGGTTGAATATGTTCTACTGCTAGGGTTAATGAACACACCCTAGTACACGGGCCACATATAATTTCAGGAGAGGCAAAGAGACCTAACTTGGTGGATGGATGTGTCATTTGTAGTAGAAAGAGAATAATGCACATTCTTAAGGTGTTAAAATCTCAGGAGATTGTACGTGCAGTAAACCGACTTGTTATTTCCTGTGTCATATTGCTGACATGGCAGAGAGCGCACGGTTCTGTGGCTATGACTGACACTGCAGTAATTTAAAACTGCAGGTGTTCATCTACACAATGGGTGATGATCATGCAAAGTCAGCAGTAATCTGATACCGCACAGGTGTTCCTAATGCACTTTGGACTGGCAAGTGTACGGGGAAAGATATTGCAATGATCTGCGAAAAACTGCTGACACGAGTGATGTAAGCCTATATAAGAGAGGTGGCATATATTTCCCTACTGTCTGTCTTTTTTACTCGCTACAAGTGAACAGTGCTCGATTACTGCTAAACATTTGCAAAAGCTTTTCGGTGGAAAATCATTCTTTTTTTGCAAGGTAAGTACTTATTATTAATGGATTGTAGTCTTCTATTACTAATTGTTGTTGAAGTTATTGATTCGAATGTATTTATTGATTGATTGATTTATTTATGTATTTGTTTACAGATAATTGACGTACCTGTTCCTGTAACTAGTTTGGTCAGTGGCAGCAGTTGATAAATTATTAAAGGTATGTACTCCCTCTAATAACTTTTAAACAGCTAGAGCGATATTTTCCAATGTTCACTTCAAGATGTCAGTGGCAATGGTTTATTTCATAGTCAAGGCAATGGTGTGTGAAGCTAAATTTGCAGGTTATATTTGATTACCACACTATTAAGTCCGAACGTTCGCTGCTAGGTGTCAGTATCAATGGTATATTTGACAGCCGAACTTGGATCTACTTAACAATGGTGTGTGAAGCTAAATTTGTAGGTTAGATTTGATTAACGCTCTATTAAGTCGAAACGTTCACTGTTAGGTGTCAGTGACATAGGGAATATTTAAAGACTTAACCTCAGCTCACCTAACATAACCTAACTTTACCTAACTTAACCTTGTCACGTGACGTGTTCTACACGTTCAGACCTGCTTTAAGACTGGCTATGACGTCATACTTAGCTGACCTAACCTAATGTAACATATCATAACCTAACCTAACCTCATCTAACCAAACCTAACTCTATCCAACCTAAATCTTAACAGCTTTGAACACTTAAGAGAGGGTATATTTAAAGACTTAACCTCAGCTCACCTAACATAACCTAACTTTACCTAACTTAACCTTGTCACGTGACATATTTTACAAGTTTAGACTTGCTTTAAGACTGACTATGACGTTACACTTAGCTTACCTAACTGACGGCCACTGGTTTCTATTATTTCAAAACAAGAGATCAAGTGAAATGTGTGTTTAACGCTCTATTAAGTCTAAACGTTCACTGCTAGGTGTCAGTGACAATGATATATTTGATAGCCAAAGTTGGAACTAATTGACAACTGTGTGTAAGGCTAAATTTGTAGGTTAGATTTGATTAACGCTCTATTAAGTTCAAATGTTTACTGCTAGGTGTCAGTGACAATGGTATTTGGTAGCTAAAGTAGGAATTACTTGACCATGGTGTGAAACTAAATTTTTAGGTTAGATTTGATTAACGCTTAATTAAGTTTCATTGTTCACTGCTAGGTGTCAGTGACAGTGATATATTTTGGTAGTCAAAAAAGTTGGAACAACTTGAAATTAGGCTTGGTATGAGTTCACAGACGATTAAATTAAATACCGTGCTATAACCATTGACTGTAATTTATATATATATAATTAAACTATTTATATTTTACTTTGTTTAATATTTTATTAACATTGATGATTTCTTTCTTTTAGGTAATTTGGAAAGTGACCATTATGTTCAAGTGTGGAAAATGTAATACACAGTTTTCAAGACCTGACAACCTTCAACGTCATGCAAGTACTAAACATTATCTTAAAATGTTTGCGTGCAGTTATTGTATTAAGACATTTAACAGACAGGATAATCTTACACAACATGTACGTTTAAAACATGTCAGTTCAGCACCATTCTCATGTTTAGTTTGTGAACTTGGTTTTTCTACCGTAAAGCGATATCAATCCCACATGGTTGGAGAGCATGGTGAACAACAGGAATTAAAAACTGTAAAACCATCAACTAGCACAGAACCATTAAATGAAGGTAATGAAGTAAGAGGTGACTGTTCAGAAATAAATGTTCAAATGGGTAAACGTTCTAAAGATTGTAAAAATAATTATTCAGCGAAAAGAATGAAGAATGGTGAACCTTTAATAACACATTGCGATGCATGCAATACTGATATACCTTTTTCAATGATGCAGGGACATTTGCGCAGTGTTAATCATAAAAATAATGCTTGTCATGAAAATAATTCTAGAAATATTCAGCAAATTGGTAGTGCATTTAAAAGTCGAATTGCTGGTTATAGACTTTATAGTGAAGAAAAAACCCAAAGTATTGAATCATTTTTAAAAAATGTTCAACCTTGTGTGTTTGGCTTGGTAGATAATGTTTTAGTAGAGCATACAACAATTAAAATGAATTTTGAACTTTTTGGGCTGTATGTAAAAACTGGGAGTGAAGGTGAAATTACTGATATCAAATCCTTAAATACAAAAATCATAATTTTTAGCGAATCAACTAATATCAGTGATATGTACCAAGATATTTCAAGTGCTATCATTGTGAAGAGTGAAGAGTTCCAGGAAAGGGAGACAGGCTGGGCGTTGGTTGAAGTACTTTATTTAGAAACCAACATGAATAAATATAATCCACTTCGAGCATCATCATACATTGATTTACCAGTATGGATTAAACGAAAGGGAGCTGTTGTGATCGTTTGGAATAGTGACCATGCATGTTTTGCGTGGGCTGTAACCTCGGCTCTCCATCCAGCAGTGAGAGCTGTGGCGAGAACCTCATATTATCCTCACTATTCCTCAGTGTTAGATTTAAAAGAAATGGAATTCCCTATGGAGATAAGAGACATTAAAAGTTTTGAAGATCTGAACCAGGTAAGTATTAATGTGTATGGAATTGAGAACAAGAGTATAGTAGGTCCTCTATATTATACTCAGGAAAAAAGGATGCTCATGTTAAATGCTCACTATTGTTGGATAAAACATTTTAGTAGACTTGTTGGTAGTCAGATATCTAAAGAAGAATCAAAAAGTGGTTGTGTGATGGTTGTTTGATATATTTTAGAAAAGAGGATGAACTAACTCAACATAAAAAATGGGATTGTAATCATGTTTGTACAGTATTACCTACTCCTGGAAATAACAATTCTAAAATTTAAGGACTTTGAAAAGCAGCTTCGAGTGCCATTTGTTATATATGCTGACTTTGAAGCTTTGTTAAAACCTTTTAATACATGTTCATCGAATCCAACCAAACCTTCTACCAACACCACTCACATTCATGAATCTTTTAGATTTGCATATTATATTAAATGTAGCTATGATGACTCGTTAAATAAGTTTGAACTCTATAGTGGACCTGATGCACCTAAATGTTTATGGAAAGACTGGGAAAATATGCAATTCGTATATCTTCTATTTTAAATACGATCATTCCAATGGAACCACTAACTTCATTAGAGCAAATGAATTTTGAAACTGAAACTAATTGTTTTATATGTGGTGAATGTTTATATACAGGCAGGGTTCGCGATCATGATCATTTAATAGGAAAATATCGTGGTGCTGCTCACCAAGTATGTAATTTAAAGAAGAGAGTAATCAAATTCATTCCAGTCATTCTCCATAACGGTAGCAAATATGATAACCACTTTATCGTTAAAGAATTTGGAGCTTCAGATGTAAAAATCGATGTGATTCCAAATAATAAGGAGCAATACATATCGTTTACAAAATACGTCAAAACTGACAATAAAAAAACTATCAAACTACGATTTTAGATTCATTCCGCTTTATGCCAAGTAGCCTTGATAAGCTTGCTAGTAATTTAAAATCAGATCAGATTTGTGAAATTCAACGTGTCTTTCCAAAAAAAGATGATTTTAATTTGATTCGTCAAAGGGTATATTCCCTTATGAATATATAAACTGTCTAGAACGTCTTGAGGAATGTTCTTTGCCACCAAAATATGCATTTTACAGTTTTTAAACACAAGTCATATCAGTGATCAGGAATAATTACACGCACAACGTGTATGGGCAGAGTTTGACATTCAAACGTTAGGTGATTTTTCAGACAAATATTTGAAAACAGATGTGTTATTATTAGCAGATGTTTTTGAAAATTTTAGGAATGTTTGTATGAAAACCTATGACCTTGATCCTTGTCAGTATTTCACTGCTCCTGGGTTAAGTTTTAGTTCAATGTTGAAGAATACAAAAGTAAATTTAGAATTGATGACTGATATAGACATAATTAATTTTATAAAATCATCAATTCGAGGTGGATTTAGCCAATGTAGTGGGCGATATTCTAAAGCAAATAATAAATACATGCCTAGCTACAACCCTTGTGAAGAGTTAAAGTATATTGTCTACCTTGATTCAAATAACCAATATGGTTTGGCTATGAGTCCATACCTACCACTAAAGATTTTCGCTGGCTGACACAACCTGAAATTGATGTTTTCCATGTTAAAATTTTAAATGATAACGATGCAAAAGGATATATTTTAGAGGTAAATCTTGAGTACCCTAAAGAGTTACACGATGAACATAATGATTTACCATTTTGTCCCGAGAATATGAAATCTCCATACATCACATCACGAACAAAAATGTTAATTGCAAATGTAAATGATAAATGTAAATATGTAATACATTATCAAAACTTAAAAACAGTGTCAACAGCATGGATTAAAATTAACTAAATTTCATCGCGTATTAGAATTTCATCAGTCAGCATGGCTCAAACCATATATTGATCTGAACAATAATTTAAGAACACTATCTACAAATACTTTTGAAAAAGATTATTATAAACTCATGAATAATAGTGTTTTTGGAAAGATTATGGGGAATGTTGATAAGCGAGTTGATGTAAAGCTGATATCAAAGTGGAAGAATGAAGGTCAAAGGTATGGTGCGAACAACTTATTAAGCAAGCCTAACTTCCATAGCTGTTCAATTATTCATGAGGATTCAGTTGTAATACAAATGAATCGTCTTAATGTAACCTACAACAAACCCATATATGTGGGTTACGCCATTCTGGAATTGTCAAAAACACTTATGTATGAATTTCACTATGATTATGTTAAGAAAAACTATCATGATAATGCAAAATTACTCTATACAGATACAGATTCTTTTATTTATGAATTTAAAACTGATGATTTTTCTGAGGATATCAAAACTGAGCTAAATAGATTTGATACAAGTGACTATCCCAAGGATAATATCTACCATTTACCTCTAGTAAACAAAAAGGTTCTAGGAAAATTTAAGGATGAATGTGCTGGTGTTGTTATAGAAAATCTAAATCATACAGCTATATGACGATTGATGATGTAGTAATAAAAAAAATAAAAGGAGTGAAAAAGAATATATTATATAAGAAAATGTGTGTATTTAGAAGTAAAAATCATCAGCTACATACCAATTTGCTGAAAAAAGTTGCTTTGAGTAATGAAAACAACAAACGATTCATTATACCCAACACATTTGATACTCTTGCTTGGGGAAACCGTCGCATTGAGGACTATTACTTTACTTAAGTCTAATGTTCACTATGTTTTATCATTTGCAGTGTGTTTTATATTGTGATATTTTTGTAAAAACTGTAAGTATAATGTATAATGATAGGCAACTGTAGTTTTAGTTAAAAACACACTTTATTGTAAAAATTTGCTTTTTATATTATGGTTAAACAAATGATTTTAAAAATGTATAAAATGTGAAAACTGAACAAGACAATGTAAAAAATGTTAAATGAAAATTGTAAATATCTATGTGTAAAAAAATAAGAAATAAGAAATGGCTATCTTAATTTTTTTTATTAAAAGACATGTGATCTGGTAAACATTGTTTTTATTTCACAACAAATATGGCTTTACATAATAAAATACAAAGAAAATACCAATTCCTCAATCCTTTTCAATGTTCATGTCCACTCATCATTAACTTTCCTTTTATAGCACAAATCACAATGAGGGCTGCCAACCTTTCTCCCACTGAGGCATCACAGGATGTCAAACGTTGCTTAGCTTTTTTCAACAATACTTTATCCGCTACACGTCTTAATGTAGGATGCCTATGGCGATGAGAAAGGTCATGTTCTTTGCATGCTTGATCCAAAGGATTAATAGGTACATCACCACGTTGCAAACGTTGATTCAGTTTCGTTCCAGGACCACAAAAACGATAACCAGGAAGATGGATTTCAAAAGGTAAGTATTGCATGACTCTGTCAATGACGCCATGACCAGTACAAGTTTGACATATCCTTTTCCATAGGTGGAGAAAAGGTTGGATTTTCCTCTTCCTCTGGAGACAAAGTTGATGTTGTTGCTTTTTTCTCGCCATCGCACCCGTGGAATGAGGAAACAAAGTCTTTACACTGACTTTTATGACCGTGATACAGTTCGACCAGCTGACAAGTAGCACACTGTTGCATAGAGGGTATTTTTGCCATGGCCACTTGCTTATGGTGATCATAATCTGTACATAGTTGCAATTCACTTAACACAAGGTCTTGAGTCCATGACTTTGGTACATGTTGACAGATTTTTTCACTGCATTTGCTGCCACATAATAAATGAACGATTTTGGAAGAGCCAATAATTCTTCTTTGGTAAACCTGTCTAGTTTCTTTTAACACACAAAGAACTTCCCTATCGCTTTATCGGTAGCATCCCCTTTCTCCATGGTATAATGTAGATGTTTACACGTCGCCTGCAGAAATCTCACTGGTGTTATTCGCAGGGAAACCTAGAGTTTTAAGTTTATTTAACAACTCACAGCAGGCATTGGTGGTTAGCCAATGAAACAATTGCCACACCCGTGCCAAGGCTTTATGGGTAATCTTGTCACAGGGGCAGCGGTCCATGAGTGTTTGCAGCGAGGGAGAGCCCAAGTCCAATAAATCGATACATTGACAGTAAGACGCCAAAAATGATTGTAGCCATTGACGTTTTTCACTACCTTTCACAAATACCACATGGGCAGATGACAAGTGGGCTTTGATGACCATGTCCAGGTGCCTATATGAAATGGTTCCTTGCTTCCGGTCTAGTTGCATATGAGTTTCAATCCACTGGGTTTGTTTACGGTCTTTATCACACAACAAATCAAACGCATAGGGTGGTTTAAACATCAAATGGGTAGCTTGCGATATCCAAAAAGTGGGACAATCGATGAAGGCCACTTCTTTAAATATAAATTTTTTATCCCCAATTTTAAACCCTTGAAAGTCGACAATCAGTGTACGCAACATGTTCACTCTTGTCTGGACCAAGTCCAACTGACCACAGACTGACTATCGTCCAGTAAGGTGTACCCATGACATTTACAGTACTTACATTCCATTCTAGTAAAAAATAAAAAATCACTGACTAGTCACTATTGAGGTTAGGGTATGACAGGGGGCATAAAAAATAATAATATAACAACAACAACCAATTTTATTACATTATTTTATTAGCATAACAAGTTTTACATTCTATTGTCATTCTATGATAGGGGCGGTACCAACTTATACAACAAAAAAGTATTTTGTGTTTATAGCGTCCATAACACCGATAATATCCCAATGTCTCTAACCTGGGTGTTTTTGACTGTGAGCTGCTCACCGAAGCATCGTTGACACCATAAAGCCACACGTATCATAACTTTTTTCATCACTCAGAGGCACAAGTGAGGGGTAACTTGAATGACAGGGTATATTACCCACATCCATTCTACACATGTAGGGGCAGGCGGGTGACCAGCGCTGATGTTCTTTCATGGGTTCATCACTTTCTTCCCTTTGGTCTATGATGATGGGACAAAACACACATTTCACGTCATCTCTTGCTTTTAAATAATAGATTCCAGCGGACGCCAAGGCTTGAGGGTTTATGAAGGACACAGGCCACGTTGCAAATGTCTTGAAACAATGTTCCTCAGATTTTAAATTCATGGGTGTGATGTCTCTTGATGTTTTAAAGCAAGACATGACTGAGCAGCATGATGTAGGTTGACCTGTTATTTATACACTTGTCACTTGGTTGGACAGTGGATAATAGTTGACTTGTTTGTGATGAATGATCAAACAGTAGGCCGTCGTATTGGCTGGAACATTATCATGCGTTTCGAAATCTAGTCGAAAGTCAATATTGGATGGCTTGACAGACTCTTCCAAGTAGGAACTGTCAAAGATAATCAGTGGCGACCTTGTCTTAAAAGCTTGAGGTGACAACATGGGGCAATTCTCTTTTTGATAATACGACCATCTAAATTTAGAAAACAAGTCGTACAGGGGGCCAAACTTATTTTTTGAAAAATCCAAATCCAGTCCTTCATAGGGAAACACAGCACCCTTGAGGAAAAGATGTGCATTTCTTAATTACAGGTGATCATATTGTGTGGCATCTTTGGTTAGTTGATACTTGCGATTTGTTTGAAAACCAACGATCATGTAGAGAGGTCTGTCTGTATAGCGAGCTGTTTTTACAGACCATCTGTGTGTGTTGGTGGTGGGCAATAGCGGGTACTCATGGAGTGCCCAGCTTCTAAATTCCATGGGTAGAGGCATATCTCTCTTTACCATCTTGAGTATGTCCAGTTTTTTGCTATCGTCAAGGGTCACATGGGGCACTTTCCATAGCATGCGTTGTAGTTGAATTTTTGAATCTATGGGGGCATTGTCAGCTCCATTGAGTGCATTATTATAACTCCTGTCTCTTACCAGATAAAGCACTTGCCTTGCGTTGACCACAATGCGTTGGTGATCTTCAGCAAAGCCTAAAATCAGTTTAAGAGGTAAATATCCAGTAAAGGTGCCATCGGTGTATACCATCCAGTCATTGGTTGACTCAGGACACCAACCCGCCATGCAAAGTGTTTTACCTTCTTCCTCACTATAAGAGGAGTATAGTTTCATGACATTGGAAATATCCACATTTCGAGTGCTATCTACCACGATAACGTTAATGACTTATCGCACCTCAGAAAACAGAAAGGCAAAAGCATGCTTGGCCAACTTGGATGTGGTAGGTGTAGAGCCATCGGTTTTGGTGAGCCGACTTTCAATCTGAATGACACTTTCATGCGGTAGGGTGTAAATATCTTGGTTGTTGATAACAAATTGAATTTCATCATTGTTATTGAGTCCAGGTGTTTGAGCTTGATAGGAATGGAGATCATATCTTACCATTCCTGGTTGCTCCTCGATGTGGTTCGCTACCTCTAGGATAGAATTCATCATGGGGGTTGGCGTGGTAACCCAAATGCTGTAAAAACTGCTCGTCCTTAAATGTTAACGTGTATTCACGTGGCAAACAAATAACACCATTTCTAGACGGTGTTGTTGCATTATACACAAACTTCATAGTGGCTTTAGCACCAACTTGTAAGTCACTGCTGTGGTAGAATCTAGATCAATGAGTTGTTGATCTCTATTGATCAGTCTTAATGTTATATTACTAATACCATCGACAGCCACAGAATGAAAATTCACCACTGGAGGGTTTTCACGAATAATATAGCCATTGGGCGATGTTACAATAAAGTCATAAAGCGAATGCGATGGTTCTTGATTGGTGTACACTTGGCTAATATTATTACACGTCACCGACACGTGATGGTCCTCAATGAATTTCACTTCATGGTCTGATTCATATTTTTTGTTGGGCTCCAACACGCGTGGTTTAAATCTTAGTAATGGACCAATGGAATCTGGGTGTGTTTTAAAGACAAATTTGTATGTAGAAAAAATACTGCAGTGATGAGTGTTGGTATTTCCTACAAGTTCAAACTTGCGCGTTCCATCGAGAAATGACTTTAAACCATATTCATTGATCAACACCACATAAATGTGTTCATAAATGTCACGTATCGTATATCCACCAGAGTTCAGGGTGAGCAAACAATCATCATAGTAAAACTTGTTGTTCACATTTTCACGTATGTTGTATATTCGATTGTACGTTTCAAGTGAAACAAGTCCTAAACCATAAGGTCTCTCATACAATTCAATAGGCGGGTAAAATTCTAGGCTGACTTCAGGTCCACGTCCATGAAGTGTAATCGTCTTACTTTCCGCCGACATACTGTTGTCGTTTTTGCTTATGCTGCGTCTTATATAAAAGAAATAAACACAAACGTCCACACTGTTGGATGTTAAACGTTTGCTCACGTTTCACATTATAATATATCTTGATCCTGTTTCCAAAATAGGTCACTAGTTCCATAGGCTGAGGCAAATTCCCAAAACTGTCAAAGTACCATACAGTGGATCCCTCTTTGACATAAGCTACATAATGCGTTCCTGGTCCTCGGTGGTCATCCAAATTGACATCAGCACATTCCTGTTTCCTGGGTCGTGGGGTTATTGATTTCGCATAAACACACCTCGAAAATGAGAAAACTTTTCACTTGTTCATGGGTCAGTGCATGTCTTGCTATGGCTGAGGTTATTATTTTTTAATATTTCGAAATGGAGAAATTCCGAATCCTTGTTGATAAAAGGCCGGCTTTAAATTAGCATTTCTAGCCCCCAGTTGTTGCTTGCCCTGCTGTGTGGCTTTGATGGTTTTCGCCACTGCAATGGCACCACCAAAAAGTGAAGCCAGAGCAGCCATACCGGCAAATAAATCAGGTAAAAATCCCGCTCGTTTGGGGACTGGATTCACTCGCCCTTGTTTTGAACCCTGTCGCTGACGTTTTGGAATAACACGTCTCTGTGCTGCTCGAAGGGCTTTTCTTATGGTCAACATATTATTTTTTCCTTTTTTCTTTCGCAAGGGCTTGTCCACGAATATCTTAAGCCCATGCCGTGCCAATGACAGAGTCTTATTTTTAGTCTTTTTAGTCTTTCTCACCATATACCTTTGTTTTACCATGATGATGATGATGACCAACAACCTTTCACAAGAAAGTTTAAGTCACAATTAACGTCAGGTTGTTATTTCATGGCTGTATATTCCAATTCCACATCAAGTTGGAAATCGTTTATGGTTTTTCCCGCTTGCTTCTCATCCCATGTCAACATGAGATGAAAGGATAATTCGTCACCTGCATTAACCAATTTATGGTTATGGACCATCATCCTATGACCGATTATCTGTATTTGTAAATGGTTTTCATCAGGCATCGCATATTTCATGTGAATGGTTCCATTATAGTGCAATCGATAGTAATTTAAACCCGTAGCAAGCACATAGGTCATGTGCGGGTAATGAACTAGCGGTAAATGGTTCCTGTCATTCACAGGTCTTTCATTTGTCAGATAAACTAAAAATATAGATGGGATACATTATTAAAGGTTTTTCATTTGGTAGGTGAGGTTGCGTTTGGTGCAGACATCATCATATTCTTGTGGGTCTTCCACGTGAATAATGCGGTGATGATTACCCGTAGAGCCATCCAAAGTAAGCTGAGTTATATAACTCATGCACCTTGTTATCCACATACTTTTTTGTAGTAATGTCTGTAGACACTTGAGGATGTTTCACATGTGATAACCGCTTTCCCTTAAAGTCATATTCTCCCTGTTTTGTGCGTGGCACTACTAACCTATCCACAAAGTGTTTATTATCAGGATCTGTTTCCTGTTTAGGATCATGTATGGGAACAGACCTAGCTTTGGTCATCAACGCACGTCCAAAGACATCCATCGTCAACCTGTAGTACGAGTCTACTGTTTCTATGACAAGGCTCGGTGCGATGTATATAGACAGCCTGCTAGCCTCTCTAAGCCGTAGTTGAAATGAAGCTAATTAAGCAGCAAGAGTCATTCCCCGTGAGGGACATGGTTTCCCATCTCTGCCCCACATCACGTGAACACCGCCATGATTCACTGTTTCCATCTTCCATTCGATGCATCATTGTGGGACCTTCCGGCTGTGAAAAGACCAATCTTTTGCTGACGATCATCACAGCGCCCTGTGGTCTCTGTTTTCAAAATATTTATATTTTTGCAAAATCTCTCTACCAACCCCTCTATGTGTTTCTGGATCAAGTCACGTCTGGATTACAAAATGAGAATATGGGGTATTTTACATTTTCCATGCAAGAAAATGTTATTTCACCGGATGAGGTAAAGCCTGATTCACTCATGATTTTCGATGATGTATCCACCGAACGTCAAGGCATCATTCAAAGCTATTTCAGCATGGGTCGTCACAAACATATCGATTGCTTCTATCTTGGACAAACATATTCTAAAATGTCGAAACAGTTGATTCGAGACAATGCCAATGTCATTGTGTTATTTCGCCAGGACGAGAGGAACAGTCGTCTGATTTATAATGAACATGTGAATCCGGATATGACCTTTCAAATGTTTACTCAATTGTGTGCCAAGAGTTGAAACACTCAACGTCATGCCTGTTTGGTCATTCACAAACAAAATGAACTCAACCAAGGACGGTATCGATTAGGGTTTGATCATTTTATTGCTATTTAAGGCACTGTCTCATTCCCTCCCAAGTCATTTGTCAACACACCATGGCGTTAGCACAGAGTCAATTGAAAAAGCATATTATTAGAGCAAAAAATACTATTCTCCAAAAGTTTCGTCAGTTGAAACGATCACGTGCGGATCATGCTTTGTTTATTCAACAACATTTAGCACCTCCGCTAAAAGCCATGTTGAAACCCTCTTTCCAGCCATCTGAAACGCTACCCACTGTTTCACAAGCCACTCAGACGCTGCACGAGGACCCTGAGGAAGAGGAAGGGGAACAGGAAGATCTGACTAGTGTTAGCGAAGTTGAGGATGAGGAGGCACAAGAGATTACGCCTCAAAAAAAAGTCCTCACCCCTCGCAGAGTTTTTAAGAAAAAAGAAATCCTTGGCCATGTTTGAAACACCTTGCCCTTCCAGATTGTCTCGGTTATCACAAGTCTTGGCCACCCCTCAAAATAAATCTCAACTGAAAAACATTTTAATAAAATATTGTGGATCAACACTAGAACCCTATTTCACCGATCTATTTATTGGAAACACAGATACCACATATGATATACCCTATGAGGATGATAGTTTTAAAATTGGGGATTCATCGATTAAATTTGCTCGTACTAAAGCTGTAATTAAAAAGATCAATTATAAAGTAACACCCGGACTGTTAAAGCTGCAATTCTCTCGGACTCCCTCTTCCCATGATTATACATCAGCGGACCTTGGCAAGTATAAATCCATTTTATTGGACACCCATGGCCACAAAAGACAGTATGTACCCGCTCAACAAGTGAATGCCAATATATCTCAAAAATATAAAACCATCATTGCAAAAATGTTCCCCACCAGTCAAAGTGGTCGTCGTAAAGCATTCGCTTCGGGAGTGACATTTAAGCCATCAAAACCCCTTGTGGATGTTACCTACTGGCACAATCCCAATAAGCTCGTCCAGCGACTACGGCTTTTGCATGCTTCACGTCAAGCCGGCCATACCGGTCACGATTGGGAAATTCAAGAAATTGAAGAAGAACTTTGCCAAAATTAATGTTTAAGCCTTCACCCATTAATGTGGGCATCGCTCATGAGTTGCATCGTCCAGCTAGACGTCACTATCCGCGACTCAAGGTGATTTCACGGGGTGTGGATGAACTTTGGCAAGCCGATTTGGTGGAAATGATTCCCTATGCTAGTGTTAACGATGGTGTACGCTATATGTTGACGATCATTGATGTGTATTCCAAAATGGCCTTTGTTGAACCTGTGCGTCGCAAGTCAGGTCCACTAATCACCAAGGACTTTCAACATATTATTCAACAATCCAAACGTCAACCTCAGTTGCTACAAACCGACCAGGGAAAATAATTTTTCTACAATGATTTCTCTAGTTTTCTCAAATATTTGGATATTCACCATTACACCACGTACAGCAATCTCAAATCCAGCGTGGTCGAGCGGTTTAACCGAATATTGAAAACCAATATGTCGAAAGAGTTTAATGCTCAGGGCACATATCGCTGGTTGGAAATGTTCCCTGAGCTAGTGTTACGTTACAATGACACCTAACATAGAACCATTGGGACCAAGCCATGCCTCGTGACAAAAAATATTCAGCGTCTGGATAAACTGTTTAACCCCATAAAAACAGCAGACCCTAAACGTCACCGACTGAAAATTTGGGATTTTGTTCCTGTGAGCAAATTCAAGTCCGTCTTCGACAAGGGCTACACACCAAGCTGGGGGACTGAACTATTTTGAATTCGTCAAGTCAACCTAAAGAGTCCAGTAACCTATTTACTCGAGGACCTCAACCATCAACCCATAAAAGGTAGATTTTATCTCCAAGAACTCGAAAGGACAGCGTTTCCAATACATTACTTTGTGGAAAAAGTTTTGAAACACAAAGGAAATGAACTACATGTAAAATGGTTGGGATTTATCTCAGCCTTTAATTCCTGGGTTAATAAATTACATGTTGTATGAAACTGTGCACCTTGTATTTATTTATTTATTCACTCATGTTGTACTTAACCTACAGCCCTGTGTACAGTCCTCAGCTCCACATGTATTATGAGCAATACATAGTTCTTTCTCTCTTCACCTGTGTTCTCTCTTACACCGATTCTTGCCCTCTCCTACCCTTCACCTCCCACCACAGTCAAAACAGGATGTAACTTGTTAGCTCTTATTGTGCACGTGCACAGCTAACGTGAACACCTATGTGTTAGGTCATATTACACATAACTTGCATTTTCTCACGTACGAACCAAAACAGGACGTAACTTGTTAGCTTACATGTAGTTTTCACAAGGAAGACGGTAATAATAATGTCATCTTACACGTGTTCACATTTATTTCGTCACTTTCCGTTCATATCGTTATCAGCTTGTAGTACTAAGGACCGGCGAACAACGTTAGTTCAACACACTGCTTTACACACAAATGGAGTTAGGCCCTTTGGCAAAATTTGAATAAATTCATAGGCTAGTCCGTAGGGAACGGTCCAAAGGGATCGGTTCAAAGAGGTCAGTCAAAAAGGACCCGTCAGCATGGACCCGTCCACAGGGACTCGTCAACAGGGACCCGTCCACGTGGACCCGTCAAAAAGGACCCGTCCACAGGGACCCGTCAACCAAGACCCGTCCACAAGGACCTGTCAACAGGGACCTGTCAAAAAGGACCTGTCAAAAAGGACCTGTCAAACAGGGTCAAAGTCAACAGGGACCGTTATCTACCAAGCCAAACAAACTAGGTTGAACATTTTTTTAAAATGATTCAATACTTTGAGTTTTTTCTTCACTATAAAGTCTATAACTAGCAATTCGACTTTTAAATGCACTACCAATTTGCTGAATATTTCTAGATTTTTTTTCATGACAAGCATTATTTTTATGATTAACAATGCGCAAATGTCCCTGCATCATTAAAAATTTATATCAGTATTGCATGCATCACAATGTGTTATTAAAGGTTCACCATTCTTCATTCTTTTCGCTGAATAATTATTTTTACAATCTTTAGAACGTTTACCCTTTTGAACATTTATTTCTGAACAGTCACCTCCTACTTCATTACCTTCATTTAATGGTTCTGTGCTAGTTGATAGTTTTACAGGTTTTAATTCCTGTTGTTCACCATGCTCTCCAACCATTTGGGATTGATATCGCTTTACAGTAGAAAAAACAAGTTCACAAACTAAACATGAGAATGGTGCTGAACTGACATGTTTTAAACGTACATGTTGTGTAAGATTATCCTGTCTGTTAAATGTCTTAATACAATAACTGCAAGCAAACATTTTAAGATAATGTTTAATACTTGCATGACGTTGAAGGTTGTCAGGTCTTAAAAACTGTTTATTACATTTTCCACACTTGAACATAATGGTCACTTTCCAAATTACCTAAAAGAAAGAAATCATCAATGTTAATAAAATATAAAACAAAGTAAAATATAAATAGTTTAATTATTATATATATTAAATTACAGTCAATGGTTATAGCACGGTATTTAATTTAATCGTCTGTGAACTCATACCAAGACTAATTTCAAGTTGTTCCAACTTTTTTTACTACCAAAATATATCACTGTCACTGACACCTAGCAGTGAACAATGGAACTTAATTAAGCGTTAATCAAATCTAACCTACAAAATTAGTTTCACACCATGGTCAATTAGTTTCTACTTTAGCTACCAAATACCATTGTCAGTGAAAACTAGCAGTAAACATTTGAAATTAATAGAGCGTTAATCAAATCTAACCTACAAATTTAGCTTTACACACAATTGTCACTTAGTTCCAACTTTGGCTATCAAATATATCATTGTCACTGACAACTAGCAGTGAACGTTTAGACTTAATAGAGCGTTAAACACACATTTCACTTGATCTCTTGTTTTGAAATAATAGAATCCAGCGGCCGTCAGTTAGGTAAGCTAAGTGTAACGTCATAGTCAGTCTTAAAGCAAGTCTAAAATTGTAAAATATGTCACGTGACAAGGTTAAGTTAGGTAAAGTTAGGTTATGTTATGTGAGCTGAGTTTAAGCCTTCAAATATACCCTCTCTTAAGTGTTCAAAGCTGTTAAAATTTAGGTTGGATGGAGTTAGGTTAGCTTAGATGGGGTTAGGTTAGGTTATGGTATGTTACATTAGATTAGGTCAGCTAATTATGACGTCATGCCAGTCTTTAAGCAGGTCTGAACTTGTAGAACATGTCACGTGACAAAGTTAAGTTAGGTAAAGTTAGGTTATGTTAGGTGAGCTGAGTTTAAGTCTTTAAATATACCTTCTCTTAAGTGTTCAAAGCTGTTAAAATTTAGGTTGGATGGAGTTAGGTTAGGTTAGATGGGGTTAGGTTAGGTTATGGTATGTTACATTAGTTTAGGGCAGCTAAGTATGACGTCATAGCCAGTATTAAAGCAGGTCTGAACTTGTAGAACATGTCACGTGACAAAGTTAAGTTAGGTAAAGTTACGTTATGTTAGGTGAGCTGAGGTTAAGTCTTTAAATATTCCCTATGTCACTGACACCTAGCAGCGAAAGTTTGGACTTAATCGAGCGTTAATCAAATCTAACCTACAAATTTAGCTTCACACACCATTGTTAAGTAGTTCCAAGTTTGGCTGTCAAATATACCATTGACACTGACACCTAGCAGCGAAAATTCGGACTTAATAGAGTGGTAATCAAATATAACCTACAAATTTAGCTTCTCACACCATTGCCTTGACTATCAAATAAACCATTGTCACTGACATCTAGCAGTGAGCATTGGAAAATATCGCTCAAGCTGTTTAAAAGTTATTAGAGGGGGTACTTACCTTTAATAATTTATCAACTGCTGCCACTGACCAAACTAGTTACAGGAACAGGTACGTTAATAATCTGTAAACAAATAAATAAATCAATCAATCAATCAATAAATACATTCCAATCAATAACATCAACAACAATTAGTAATAATAGACTACAATCCATTAATAATAAGTACTTACCTTGCAAAAAAAATGATTTTTCCTCCGAAAGGGTTTTGCAAATGTTTAGCAGTAATAGAGCACTGTTCACTTGTAGCACGTACAATCTCCTGAGTTTTTAACATCTAAAGAATGTGCATTATTCTCTTTCAACTACAAATGACACATCCATCCACCAAGTTAGGTCTCTTGGCCTGTCTTCAAATTACATGTGGCCCGTGTACTAGGGTGTGTTCATTAACCCTAGCACTAGAACATATTCAACCACCAAGTTTTGCACTTAACCCCTTGGCATATCCTCTATCCACCAAGTTTTACACTTATACAAACCAAAACAGGACGTAACTTGTTAGCTTACATGTAGTTTTCACAAGGAGGTCGGTAATAATAATGTCATCTTACACGTGTTCACATGTATTTCGTCACTTTCCTTTTATATCGTTATCAGATTGTGGTAGTAAGGACTGGCGAACAACGTTAGTTCAACACATTGCTTTACACACAAATGTAGTTCGGCCCTTTGTCACAATTTGAATAAATTCATGGGCTATTCCATTGGGTCCAGTCCAAAGGGATTGGTTCAAAGGGGTCAGTCAAAAAGGACCCGTCATCATGGACCCGTCCACAGGGACTCGTCAACAGGGACCCCTCCACAAGGACCCGTCCACTCAAGGACCTGTCAACAGGGACCTGTTAAAAAGGACCTTTCAAAAAGTAACTGTCAAAATGGACCAGTCGATCAGGGTCAAAGTCAACAGGGACCAGTTCAAAGGGACAAATCAACAGGGATCAATCAAAAGGGGCTATCGCCTCAAGGTCTGACATGCCCCTCTTTGATTATTGGTTTGCCTAACCACAAGCGCCGCTTGGAATACTTTTTGATCACCCCTCGTGGGATGGGTTAGGTTAAGTTACACTACAGCCGCCATCTTTAAAAAGCCCGCCCTCTTACAAAAGCAATGAGTGGGCATGTGTAAGAACAAAAAACAAAAATGTTAAATCATAGCGGCATTCCACAGTATACATTTCTCTTGTGGGGGACGACGTTTAATTTCATATTAGCATTCAAACTCTCACATGTCGCACTTGGAAAGCGAGATTTTCTAAAAAATTACATTGTCACCCCCTAGTAGGGGTAGGTTTTATTTTGGGGTGGAAATAAAATGTTCATAGGAAAGGGGGCGTCATCCCGAGTCCTACGACACCTCATTTGTTAAAATCCAACAATGAGTTCGCGAGATATCGCGCCACCGCCATCCTGTAGGAGGAAAGCCTTAGGAAGTATTAGAACCGTTAAAAAAACACTACTGCAGTGATAGATTGGACACAGACTAAAACAGAAAGAAGGAAGGTCGAAGCGACGATGGCGTAGTGCGGGGAAACGTTGAGATCTCGGATGACCTAGCCTGTCTCCGTGTCGGATAAGTTAAAACCCATTATGCGCTACTGTTATCGAAGCCAGACCTGCAGGTGGGAACTTGACTGTCTGATGGGGGATATAGCCCACTCAGCGTCGGACAAAATAGAAAACCTGCCTAGGGACGACCAAGGCGGAGAGGTAGTCTTCCGATCGCAGGAAGTGAAGAAGTGCGCTTGGGGTACACGGAACTACCCTCAAGTCCACGAAAGTTCTCACCCGGATGTGGGGTGAAGAATCTTGAATAAATTATATATAATGAATAATGAATAATGACACATAATGATTTTGTACCGAGCGCAAGTAAATGGAGGGTAGTGACCCCCAGAGCGTACATAGGGATGCAGCGGGCCCCTGCAGATGTAAATGAAGGTAACAACCATTCAGAGGGGAATTGGGCCTCCCAAGAATAATGAATAATAACCATGAAACACATGAACTTACACAATGATATAAACAGATACGATAATGAGTATATGTTTTTATTTTTTACTTCTCCACTTTACAGATGGCAACACCAGATATATGACACTGGTGAAAATGATGATTTCACTGCCATACAGCAGAGACATGTTTCTTTGCCAAGCTAGTATTATGCACCACCTTTACTCACTAATTTGTACACATTTTAACATATTGCAACACACTCACCACCTTCCTTCACAGCAACACTCCAGAACACGGAAATCTGCACAGTTAGGGTTGATACCTGTGGGGTATCAGGCATACTGACAGATAGAGAAAATAGCGTCAAAGATGTGACGTAAGATACGACACTGAGAGCGCAACCGATTTGTGGCAGAGACTCTCACTGTCAAGTGTGGATGCATTCGCCCACAGAGAATGACACACAGGATAGGGGTATATCAGCAGCATGACCACTAAACTGCACCGGAAACGGCCGGATAGGATATAGCCATGAGATGGCACATGAGTGCAAAGAGTAGCGTGCACGCAAGGTATAGTAAATACGACCGTCTAAGTATAAAATAATTAAGGTAGATATAAGTGAATAGCGCGCATAATATAAAAATGATGTAAAAGAAAATAATGTAATACTGATAAGAGGCACCTTACACAAAATGTATTACCAATGATTGTCACGCATTGCAAACACATATATGCTTATTTATTACACACACATGTACAAACTGACTTTCCTTTCTACCCTTTAAACTTACATTTTGTAAAAATGTCGTATTTCACCCTCGCACAATAAAAACATGTTATATTAAACCATTAATTACACCTTAAGACATTTATTTTTTCTTTCTCTCTACACTATCTCTATATTTTAAGTATTACATTTTACACCTCACGCGAGAGCAATTTTTCATCCTGCAGCAGCGCCAGCGACTGAGCATGCCTAGCTCTAGCTATGTTTTTTCCCCTCGTTGTGCAATTATTATTACGACTGTTCTTCTATGCTACACTGTTATATTGATCCATATTACATCGGTATATCCGATCCAGGCTACTTTTGTTACGACCAGGTATTTAAAAATGATGTTCATATTTTATGATTTTTATTATGATTACTATTGATATTTACACATATATAAAACTGAAAATTGTTCCACACCTAACACCCACCCCTCTGAGACCACACTTTACCCACACAACATCGAGGAGCTGATCGACCCACGACTTCGCAACATCTACACCGTACGGGAGGAAGAAGAGGAAACAGAAGAAGAAGGAAGACATCAATACAACCACCCTTACACTAATACCAATTTCTGGGGCCAAAAAACTAAAACACGACGAGGTGTTGTCATGCCCGGAGGGTTGGCACCCTCAGGACATGCAACCTCAAAGGGAGAGGTGGCTTACGCCAATGAACCCACACATACCCGCGAGTGGGACATCCACAAACACATCCAAAGCCAACCCACTACTCTACTAGGACCACACTTCTGCCCCAACATCTCACACCCTCTTCTAAGCCCAAAAAACTACTCCTAACTGGGAAATACAGTAAATCCCAAACATCATCTATAACACTGCAAGAGGCGGCCACCTAGCAAAGAGGTTAGCCAATACCTTTCCCTAATTACATACAAGCACACTTGACGGAATGTAGAAAGAATGTAGAACACCGAACACTGGAGCGCTGAGGAATGCTGACCGAGCGACGACAAACAAATAAGAGGCAGGGCCAACTCGAACTCGAAGTCTTTTGCTGCCCGAGGCTCTGCTGCCCTGGTTCCCGAATTATCTCCTAAAAGTAAGTGGGTGTCTCAGTCCTAACACCAAATTTACAAGTGTACTCCTACCCTTTGACACCCACACTGCATTGTAATAACTTGTTTCACATTGTGTTACACTTTCCAAAAAGAGAGATCTACACCAACAATTACGGTCCCAATAAACAGTGACCACTTACACATACATTCTCTAGTACATCTCATTTTTACACTTTGTCGTACATCCCGATTTCCTTTACCACGACCCCTCACTGCCTACTTATTAGAACTGCTGTTTAAGCAGCGGCCGAGTTCATCATTACAGCTTTGAGTGAGTCACGCAGCTGACAAACAGCTCCGTGCGTAGTAAGCTACTAATTAAACGCTCTTCTGCGATACTCGCGCCGAGCGCTATTAGTTTAATTGATATGAACATCTACCCAATTCGCAACCCCCATAAACTGGAGCATTTCCCCCGATCAAAGCTCCCATCCACACGCCCAAATTCACGCCCACACACATTCATCAAAACTCACCCCATTAGATCACACCCTCCAAATTAGACACAAACAACCCTTCGTTCGACCAACCCTTATTCCCGGTCCGAACAATATCACACTTATCATGGCCCCTGTATCGACCAACGTCCTTATTCTCTAACCCAAGATGTCCACATGAATCACTGGTAGTTCGTGCCTTTTCCCACGATGAATTACTTCCTCGTCCCAAATTAAATCTTTGTCCTTAGTCTGGTATAGTTCTTGAACCATAATCATTTCGGGATGACGATTGAATTGCCCCATTATTGATTTGACGTTTTTTCCTTTTGCATCAGCCCCATCAGAATCTTGAGCTAGCCCTTCTGCTGGTGCGCTGGGACGATGTTCCTCCCTCAGTTGTCGCACGTATTCCTGGCTTTCCCTATGCCTTTTGTTCAACTCATCACAACTACGCTCGTTCCCATTTGATCTCTGGTTGTACTGGTTATTCTCATAATCATAGCGTTCTCGATTGTAATTGCTATATCTGCCTCTTCCTTGGTATCTCGAATTCCTGTTATTATAATAAGGATGTCCATTCCTTCTCCGGTCATTAAGATACCGCCTACTGGTTTCTCGAAAAGTTATAGGTTTTATTTCCGAAACTTCTAGCCTTCCATCATGGATTTATTCTGTTTGCATCTCATTATCTATCACTACTGCGTTAATTTCCCAAGTGTCTCTTTGATCATTCCTCTGATGTCGAGGAATCATTTGCGCACTAGTATAATCTAATCTTCTCAAACCATCGTCGCAGTGTTCTAGTGTTTCGGCGCCTGATGCTATTAAAGTACGCTGTACCTCTATAGGAAGTTGACGTGCTATTGCCGGTTAAGTTCTTCTTCGGGTAATGGAGGCGTAAGGAACTGCAATTTCGCAAGTTGTGACGCGTTGGGTTTGATGTAGAGTATATCTTAGAGTACATTTCGGCTCTTATGTTGAGTTGGTCTACCGAACTCCAAAATCTTTGTAATAGGGCATCTGCAAATTATTCCAGGTTCTTGAAAATTCCCCAAAACGCGCTAAACCAAGTTAATGTGGGACCTTCTAAGGCACGCTCAATTATTTATTTATTTATTTAATAATTATTAGATACAACCATGAATAGGTCATTTTACATATTATTTTACTCTGAGTTCACGATCCCTTGATAACCAGTTTTCAGCAATATATTCTCTGATATCACGAATAAATTCAACTGGTGTCAACCCGGTATTTCCTGCAAATTTCCTAGGCGTATCATCAAAATTTCTGATGATCGTGACATATCCCCTTTGATGTTCGCTATCCGTGGGTGTTCCCAAGATCTGATCTGAATTTTCCTGGACATTTCGATTTATAGTGACATATTCCCTTTTGATGCTCGTTAGTTGTAGGCGTTTCTAATGTCCGAAATGAATTTTCTTGATTATACCTTAGGCCTACTTGCATTCTTCCACTATCTCCCTGAGTCCCTTAAATATGTCAACTACTTAATTCTGATTCAAAAAAGCTATACGGTTCTGCTGTCGTTCTTGTTGAATCCTAAATGTTGTTTCCATATCCTCTATTGGTTCTGGCACTAGCTTCTATGTCCGATTTTAATTGTTCAAACCTTTCCTCATATTGAACCCGAACCGTTTCAACATTAGTTTCGACCCCTTTGCATGAAACATCCGTGTTTTCTTAAAGTTTGGTCTCTAGCGTTCCTATGTATTCCATGAGCTCGCCTATAATCGTTCCCATGTTTCTATCTGTACTCTCTCTGGCTGTGTCTAATCGCTTAACGACTGCGTCTTCCATATTTTTCTTAAATAATTTCAGGATTTTCTCAACCCTATCATCCACTTGATTCATTCTATCGTCCACACCTGTGTCCAATGTATCAATTTTACCTTGTATCCTATCTTCCAAGGATCTTAAGTCTGATTTGACAGAATCAAAAACCACTGTTTTCATCCCTTCTAATTTCGATTCAAGTCCTGCTATACTATCGTTCAGATTTGACTGAAGGTTACCCAAACTACTTTCGAAAGAATTTTTGTTTGCCAACATTTAATTTTCTAAGGAAGTCATATTCTGTTTCATATTACTTTCCACAGTAGCTACATTTGTTCCTATTATCTCCGGGTCGTTACGGGATGGGAAAGAGGGCGCCATCAAACTAGAGTTCGCAAAGACACATTCCTGGTAAAGCCATCGTTAAAAGAAGGAAAATAGAACTGACAGAGTTAAAAGAGATTTAAGAAAAAAAGGAAAATAATGCTTATTTATTCATGGATTCAGCTTGCAACCTGCCTATGATCTCGACGGCTAGAGAATCCCTAAATTATGGTGTAGTGTCTTTCTGAAACTTGCCAAATTGGATCCTTAAAAAATTAAATTACATCACAGGACTAAAACGAAAGTCAACTAAAAGTCTCCTCTGTTGCTGCATGGATTTTTCGGCGCACACGATACCAAAAAATTTCACTCATCCCTGAGCGACCTTACTTCTATTATACGAAAGAAAAAAATACACCATCAAATAATCAAGGTTATGTGCCCTCTGATGCGAAACTGCTTGCTAATAAATTGTTACCGGCATTGTACTACGGTAATTGCACACAAAATAGTCCATTCAACTACCCAAACGTACTTACAAGTATAACTGACAATAATATAATATGATCTCATCTATCTCAGTTCCAAAAATCAAAAATTGTTCAAATCAGTCCACTGATTATCAGGATCAGTTCAAAAAATGATCTTTTAATCAAATCGAAATCCTTAATTAAATCAATACCTCATGCTCAATTCAAAATCTTTTAGTCAATTCAAAATCTAATAATCTTGTTCAAAATTCAATAATCTTACATTTTATTCAAAATCTTTTCGTCAATTCAATAATCATCCCTAATGCCCATAATTATTATTATTATCATTTCGTGGTAACGTGGGCTTAAATCCACAACTAGATTCAAAAATTATCCAGAATCAAACCCCAACAAATGATCATTGAAGTATCAGTGCCAACCATACTCGATGAATTTGTTAAATTTTTCAGGCAAGTGCTGATCAAAATAATTAATAAAGAGGACAGAGAATGAGAAAAAATAATTTTTGCCTCACAAAAGCAAAGAGCTTAACTCAAAATGAGCCATAAATTCTCTAAGAGAGAATAAATAATTAGATAAAAATATGTAAAAATCATGATTGGATTATAAATGATTCATAAAAAATACACCATATCATTTGCCAATAAATCGTTGCACTAACGCAATAGACCTCTTAATAACTCGAGCAGCATGTCACAATAGATAATGGCCCTTCAAACTTTCATTCAAAACCAGAAAGCAGATCATCATCTGAGCATTTCCGAACATAACTTCAATAATTCTCATCACAAATATAATAACCAAGTGGAAAATTTAATTTTTAATATTGGCTATCTTCAAACTCAAAAAAGTGGCAACCAGAATGCATAAATCGAACAGTCGAATCTGAACAGATATGCACCCAAAGTACTAATAATCCAATCGAAACGTTAACGGCTCACGGCAAAACTCCGAAAATCCTCAAATGAAATCCCAAATATCGATCAAAAGAACGTCCTAGTAAAAGGCCCTGGAGTCCAAAAAAAACATCGCGCAGACTGCAAAGTCATCTTACAACTTCAACATCAAATCCCCAAGGAAAATGTGGACCAAAAAATAAACATCTGTGCATCTGATGCAAACGATCTTAAAATCTTTGGATAAACCCATAAATCGAAAAATAATGAAGCATGAATGTATCGCAAAAGAAAAAAAATAAATTGAAATAATTGCCTTCGCAATTATGCAAGAGAAAATAATAATAATAATAATCGTTAAAAACAATTATTATCATTATTAATCCCAACAAAATTCATTATACTCCGATGTGTACAATTAGATAATGCTCTCGCCATGCCGTGGAATTATGCAAAGTCTAAATATGGTTTAGAAAAGGAGGGAAGGTTCCAGGAGCGACAGAAATTTTCATCAAGAGGAGGAAAATAAACATCGTAAAGGAATTCAAATATTTGAGTATCACGCTCCAAACAAGTGCTACATGTTTCACATATCATGTGATAGAGAAATCAACGCAAGCAGTACGGGCAATGCATGAAATTAGATACCTGAGAATCCTCAGCTTAGAGACAGCAATGGCTCTGTTCAGAAATAAAATCATGCCTATTCTAATATATGGCATTGGAGTCATTTGGCAACACCTAACAGAAAAGAACCTTTTTTCACTAGAAGGATTGAAGGCATTATTCATTAAAAAGTAATCGGAGTGTCAAAAACTACCAGGTCACGATTCGTCTACCTCCTGGCACGAAATCATTTCTTATAGAAGACATTAGAAATTATTTACCTCTACCAAATACCAGAGCCTCGGAACAGCTACTAACATCATTGAAGAAAAAACGAGAAGAATTTTATGGAACCGGAGCCACGATTGACCGGACGTGGACAGCAGACAACTTTGAGTTGAGGCTTGTGTTTACACGTCTGATGTCCACCTTATTTGTGTTAGAAAATATTTCTATGCACCTACAGTGACACGTGTATGCCAACTATGTGGAAACGCATGTGATCGCTGCCACTTAGAGCTCTGTAGGAAAAGGATAAAATCAATCAAAGACTATGCAACTCAAAGTGTCAGAGTGCAATTTTAGTGTACGTTTTTATATTTTGTTTTCAATGGCTATTTGGCTGCAATAAAAGTATTATTAAATATGGTCATGTGCTCTGGAGTGCAACTCATTATGGGAAGATTCAATTCATGTGGGCTGGCGATACATTTTTACCTCTTGGCATCTTCGTTAAGCAGAAACAAACCTCTCCTGCAAGTCTAATAGAGTGTAAATATCCCTGATAAAAGTTCCCTGGTGTCGTGTTGGCTCCTGGCGTCTGCCTTCCATCCCCCATCATGTCTTCTGCGTGTTTTAATGTGCCATGGTGGAATTAGAAATGTTCGAAACTGTATGTCTCTCCTTTGCCACGAAGACATTTAATTCATTAATATGTGGGCCCATTATATTAGGGTAACACGCCTCCAGTGTTCCAATTCGATCTAGAGTGTTCAGAAGTGAGATTATGTTCAGTGTAAATTGGCAAAGATTGTTCCAGAAGCAATGTTCAATGAACTATGTGAACTATTACAGAGTTCCAATGGTGCCTAACGCTATGTTCACTTGCCATCACGGCTTTGATAAAATGTGCAATGTTCTGTCGTCAAGATGTCCCAACTGATTTCCATTGAATAATGTGTAGGCTTGTAGCACAAGCTGAGAATGATCCAGACCTCAAACTGTGTTTCACTGCTGGTTTATGCTGGTAACGTTTATATGAATTTTCAACTTACGTGGCTCAAACTTCTCGAGTATCTCAGTGCAAGTCCCAATAATTACGAATATGAACCACCACTTTCACACTGCCATTAAACCGTAACTTAGCTTGGCGATTTGTATGTGACGAACTTACATCTAATAGCTCGGTCCATCGTTACACTTACGGCCATAAAAATACATCACACACGACGATACCGGCCCGCACTAAAAGCATGGTCTAGACATGAACGGAACCCAGATAAGAATGAGCAAGCTCACCTCCTGTCAAGCGGCCTCGTTGTGCTACCCCGCCGTAAGGGTGGTGGGGGCTGTTGCTCGCACATATTACTTCACCTTACTTCCGGCAGTGAGACCTAGCCTAAAAAGTTTCTCCAGCTGTGACATCATCACTCAGATGCACTGACCTAAGCCGGTCATATTCATAAGACTAAACCACCGTGACGTATTATCTGCGGCTCCAAGCGGTTTGCGCAGCGCCGTGGCTTAGTGGTCAGACTCCAAATCGGGTACAATACTTATGAGGTCCGTGTGTTTAAGTGTGTATTTAAAGGTATAGTATAATCTGTTTCTTATCATTAAGCCCAGAGTGCTCAGGAATTGTAAGATTTAAGGAATTTTGTGGATTTTAAATAATTTTACCAAAAT
Source organism: Meconema thalassinum (assembly GCA_946902985.2). NCBI lineage: Eukaryota > Metazoa > Arthropoda > Insecta > Orthoptera > Tettigoniidae > Meconema > Meconema thalassinum. The sequence continues at coordinate 1,518,219,980 of OX336389.2, read as the reverse complement.
TCGCGATATTATAACAATTTGGGTATTTTTTAGGCAAGTTGGTGATTCAATGCAGTGTTGCTGTATTTTGGAATCATTTTGCGATAATCTGAATAGAGTTAGATAAGGGTAGTATATTTTAGAAGGTTTTCCTAGGTTACAGGACATGTTAATGGGAACAGGGTTTAAAGGGAGAGCAAAAACTAACCATGAAAGGCCAACTCAAAATGGTTGGTCAGTTAATGGTCATCTTGCACAACATGTATCTGCTAACAAGCAGCCATCCTTAATACAGGCACCCGTTAATCATACACTCTCTCCCCCACCCTTCACAAATCAACTCCACCCCGCTTCGGGCTCAATACCCTGTCATGCTCTGATAATAAAAATAATCATATTTATAATAATTATAATTAGCAAGCAGTCATCCTCAATACATGCACCCATTAAACCATGTATTCACAAAACTCTTATCATTTTTAGGTGTTGAACACCTTTTTTCCAGTAAAATCTGTATTCACTGTTTTAGGAGTGCAATGACCTATTTTATGAGCTATAACACATAATTTTAGGGTTGTTAGTTTCCAAGGTATCAATTTTTCAATTTTGGGGTAGTTTTCACCCCCCCCCCTACTAGTTTTCATCAGAACAAAAGATCTTAGGTTAATTTCTCATTTTTAGGTGTTTAACACCTTTTTCCCTGTAAAATCTATATTCACTGTTTTAGGGGTGAAATGATCTATCGAGATGAAAGAGTATTTGATTACATATTGTCAGTCCCAGGACACCCCATATGTTCAAAACCAATTATTAGTTCGCGAAATATTAAAAGCGGATGACCCTTAAATTTAGGGTCCATTGGTTACATAAGGAGGCTATAAGAAAATTGAGGGCGTCACCCCAAGTCCAACAACACTTCATACAAGTCCCTAGCATTATTGGTTCGCGAGATATTAAAAAAGCGGATGACCCTCTAGTTTTGGGTCCTTTGGTTACATTAGGGGGCAATAGGAAAACAGAGGACGTCACCCCAAGTGCAACAACCCCTCATATAAGTCCCTAGCATTATTGGTACGCGAGATATTCGAAAGGCGGGTGACCCATTAGTTTTGGGTCGTTTAGTTACATTAGGGGGCCTATAGGAAAAGAGGGGGCGTCACCCAAGTCCAATAACACCTAATACAAGTCACTAGCATTATTGGTTCGCGAGATATTAAACAAGCATATGACCCTTTTGTTTCCGGTCCTTTGGTTCCATTTTTATTAAATAACTCATCCGTAAATAATCATTTAAAAAGCCCGCGATCATGCAAAGGCCGCTCAACATGGGAGCTAGACAGCAACACTAGCGCCGACAGCGCCATGCGGCGGAAAATGGTGTTATCTAGACCCCTTAATCTCCCACTACTTATGTGTACGGAGAACTGGTAACAAGGACTATCCGGGAATTATTTATGTACTTGACAGAAGGACTAATAGATCATATTTTGGAGCAAAGAAATAAACATGAGTTTTCTAAGAGCAAAAGTGAATAATTATTGAAGTTCATTGGAATTCTCATCTTCAGTGGCTACCACCATTTACCCCGACAACGTTCGTATTGGGACAGAGATCCAGATTGCAAAACTGAAATTGTATCTGAGTGCATGTCCCGCAACAGATTTCAAGATATAAAAAAAAGGAAAATGGGTTAAAACGGATATTTATTAAATTTTCAGGTCTTGTATAGAAATGTGGTGTTCCAATCATTTCCGGAAAAAAATATAGATAACGATAACTGGCTCTTTGGTTGGCCCTAGTCACAATCCTGGGACTGAACGCGAGCATTTTAGAGGGGGTATTTACTGCTCAGCGTGAACTAAAGCTCTCAGGTCTGTTGGCTAGCAACTTACTATAGTAATATACTCTATCTGCGGTTTTGTGTACTGTATATCATAATGATACAGTGCTGGCAACCAATGTTGAGGTAATTGTTATAACGGGCAGTGATTCCAACCCTTGCTTCCTATTTATAGGAAAGTTGAACTTAAGTCAAACGCCTTAGACCGCTCGGCCAACCCGACAACTAATAATTTGGACTATAAAATGAAAAATAACATTATAGAGACAGGCATAGTGATGTCTTAGAGCAAGTTAACATTAGTGTGTGTTGAATATCCCCTGAGGATGCTAGTATGGAGAAAAGAAATTTGAGTTTTCAGTTGTAAACTACATTATTCTACGGAAACAAAGTTTTTTAGCCTTAAAACTCTATCTATATCTCTTAGTATTGTTGCACCCTGGGGTTCCCACAGGGCGCAGTCACCCCCTTTCGTCCTCTTTCAACCCATCTTCAGGCTACAGTCCCCAATCTAAAGCAACAACAACGACAGCACACAGGCCTAGCCAGCCAACTTCCATACATGTGGTAACAATTGCCACACTTAAAGCAAACACCTAGCTACCTGGTATATGGAGCAGGAATCTGCTGACTGTATTACACAAACACTTTGCTTCAATACCAGCCACACCAAGGACTAATCATCTTACGCCTACCGTCTCGCATCTCGAACGCTGCTTGACGTATCGCTGTCTCAGCTGAGTGTACTCAAGGTTTCTCCTTAGTTATTCCTACCTCATCCGAACCTTTACTAAATTTGTACTCATCTCTCTTTTTACATTGCTTTCACACTCAATTCATTCACACCACTGGAATCTCCAGTACTGCTACTCATTCATCACTAATAGCACTAAAGCCACTTTGACACTTTTAAATCAATCTCTTGTATTTCTTAAACGCCCTCGCGTACATCCCGGATTCCAACTTCCCCCGAGCTGTACGTCTAATTCCCATTAGGAGTAGAGGTACATTGTCTGACCGAAACGCGCACTCAGCACTTGTCGAGCAATGTCGTTAAGCAGCCTCCAGATTCTGTCCACACAGCACTCAGCACACGCTGCGTCCTACCAACACTTCCACAATCCCATACCAAGCCCTCAATTACTCCCTCAGGACGTAACAGTATTTGAACCGCCCTTGCCCTTCAGGTTATCTCATACATACGCTAGAGCTCGAGTTAACTAATATGAGGGTAGCACAATTAATTGCCGGTACAAAGGGTAATACAGAGAAGAAGGCTACGTTATAAATTAACATGTTAGATAAAGCTGTTTGAGTGTCAGCCGACTCAGGTGGTAGAGCTATGCAGTAAAAAAATGGGAGGGTAGAGATTGCCTAACTAAATCTTAGGCCTTAAAATGTTTATGAGCTCTGCTAAAAAGGGTGAGAAAAGCAGAGGTAAAACAAAGAGGTACTGGTTAGATTTGGTGTTATACGAGTTTAAACTAAAAGCAAGAAGAACCGCAGTGCCAACTGCTTATAAGGATCATAAACGCTACATGCTTTAAACGGCGGCTTATAGACTAAGCTAGACCCCGATCTAGGTAAATTTGCATTTGTAGAAATTTGCCGGATTTGAGTTAATTTGAGTTATTAAGCAGTTTGTAGCTGTTAAATTTAACAATTAATGATAGGATTGGGAAGGAGGCGGCCGTGGATTACAGCTAACCAAACGTTTGTCTGGAGTAAAAAATTAAAAGCCATGGAAAACCAATTTCAGGACAACCGAGGTGAGACACTGTATCCAGAATAGAAATAAGTAAGTGTCTCCCACAGCCGAGGATCAAGCCACAATGGCTAGAGTACTATCTCAGTGATAACACGCAATGTATCACATTCTCCGAGCTCACACAGAGCTCTAGTACCAGCAGTCTCCTTCCAACATAGAGTTAGCTTGCTGGTGTTTTGTATGAAATTGGGACACCTTGGTCATAAGTCCCGTGTGGTTGAGTGAGTTGAGAACTTGGTATATCATGGTTATCAGCCTCGTGTGTTTAGTTCATATGTTTATACGTTCTCGACCATTAGTCGCATATAGTTTAGTGTGTTACATATCTGGGTTATCAGCCACGGGTAGTCGGATATTAGCCCCGTGTAGTTGAGAGTTGTATATTGAGGTCATCAGCTCCATACACATTTGTGGGTTGTAATAATAAGATATATCAGTAATCGCTCATTAATGTCGTGTAGTAAGAACGTAGGGATAAAGTGGTCATCAGTCTTGTATACTTGCATGTGTAATTCATATTACGGGGTTAAGATTCCTTAATCAAAAGTCCCGTGCGGTAGAAAGGTATGGATATCATGGCAATCAGCTCAGTGTACTTACGTGTGTCAGTGTAGAAAATGGTTTTCTCAGTGTTGAGCACCATGTGGTTTTAAATTTATAAACATCTTAAGGGAATTTTAATAAATCTCATTAGATTTGACGAATCCCGCCAACGCTTTGTTACGTGTGTGTCGAGTTGTAAATCACCGCCAGATAACTAATATCTACTACTGTATTATATCACAGTGGGTCGGAATATCCCTGATGCGGTCATGGTATTAACATCTAAGATTTCAAATATCCTAATACCAACCCTTTCGTGAAAAAATAAGTGTTAATCCAGAAACGATAATGGAATATCAACAAAAGACGCCTAATTCGGGTAAGTAAATACAATAGTCAAACTTTTGTGTGAAGATCTATGGATTTTTAAATAAACCGCACGGGTATGCTAGATAGAGCCACTAGGTGTCTTAACACCCATCCGATTTTCGGGGAAAGCATTATGTCAATGTAGTTGAAGGTACAGTAAAGTTGAGAGTGCTCCAGGGATTGTGGGATTTAAGGGATATTAAAATGTTTCGGTTGAATTCACTATATTTTTTAGAATTTGGGGAATTGTTAGAAAAATATTACTTCGAGGCAAATCTTGTTATATTTTTCATCAAACATCAGTGCTACCAACGACTGCCGATTCTGTAAAATGAAAACAAGTCAATAAAAGAGAGAAAGGAATACTAAACCAATGTTAAAGCAAATCGATATGTTATGTAATAATAATAATATCAGTGAACCAAATAAAAATATTCTAGTCTGATAACATGTTGGAACAGTCAGGGGTGATGTAACACACTCGGGTAAAGTGACGTGTTGCTACAAAATAAATACATAAATAAATACACAAATAAATAAATATGAATAGATATTTGATTTATCCACGTTATACGGTTATTACCTGTCTCACAATCTCTCAATTGGATTTATCTTCCTTAAACGGCCGCGTGCCAACAACAGCTGTACAGTATAGCCATGCGTCATAAAGAGTATAAATAATAATAGTAAGTACAGCCCGGTGTCACGTTACATGATCTTGAAAAAGCCCTCTCTTGCTCTTCAAAACGCTTAACATAAAAAAATATGTATAAAACTCAAATTCAAAAATTTGCACTTAGGCCATAAAGAAAAAATTGAAAAAACTAGTTGCTCTAGTAATAAGGGTTTAACATTATCAAATTATTAGTTTCAGAAACTGAAGTCAATGTTAATTCAAAGGTATATTTGCGTTCAAACAAAATGTACTTGTTTAAATGCATACAACGCGGTTTACCATGTAAAGATATAGATAGCTTAGCTTCCGGTATTTTAACTGCTAGTCCAGCGTTTGTGATAACTAAAATTCAATTATTTGTCCGCTAAATCTTGGATCAGTGAAAATCAAGAAATATAAACCATAAGAATAAAAAATATTACATGCATCAATTTGAATCCTAAATCAAGATTTTACGATAACGGGTTTGAAAAATCTCTCATCAATGACTTACTAGTTTGCTCTTTTCGTGAAATCCAAAAATAAATAATTCATGGTAAACGGAATGTAATCCCGAGTAAAACGATTCCGTATACGTGTTACTTAATAATTAGTTACCGATAATCTCGAGTTGATGAACTACTAGCTTTGGGCCTTTTGGTTAAATTTAAAAAAATAATCCGTGGCAAAGGGAATACAATCCCAAATTAAACGAGTCCTTACATATCTTTCCTTCATAATAAGCTTCCGAAAATCTTGAGACAATTAAGTTACCTACTAGTTTTGATCCTTTGGCTAAATTTACGCATAATAAAAATTTACTTAAATAAAAGAAATTAAATAAATATATAAATAATAATAATAATTATAATACAATTAATAATAAATAATAAATAATTAATAACTAATTGTGAACAATCAATAAATAATTATTTGAAAAGCCCGTCATCCTACAATTACCGCGAGTTCGCCTGCAGATGGAAATTTATTATTTCAACCTCGGGTAAGGGTAGTTTTATCTTGGGGTGGAGATAAATAGTCCATAGGAAAGGGTGCTTCATGCCGAGTAATTTAATACCTCACGTGACGATCTCCAATAAGTAGTTCGAGAAATATTAGACCAAGTCTATGACCTACTAGTTTTGGGTTCTTTGGTAAAAGTCGGGAAAAATAAATAAATAAATTAAATAGATAATAAATAATAATATTAAACACTTAAATAAAGAAAACTTTTAAATATATAAATAATAAAAATAAATAATCCATTTAGCAACGTTATATGGTTAATCACAATCTCACGGCTTTGGGACCATATGCACCATAGCCTCGAGCAATCCCAACATCCCGCTACCTACATAGCCATGAGTGTTAAGCACGCCTGCCATAAATAAAATTTCTATTTAATAATAATAATAATAATAAATGGTTGGCCATCCTCAACCAACCCATTAAAATATCCCCCTTCTCCCACTCAGGATACCCTCTTGGGCTAGCCAGCTATTTATATGCAAATCAATCAACAATGACCTGATAATAATAATAATGACCTACTAGTTTTAGGTTCTTTGGACAAATTTCTAAAAATAAATAGTCCACGGTAAAGAGGACTTAATTCTGAGTAAAATGAGATATCGCACTTCTTTCTAAAATTACGGGTTCGCGAAATATAACAGGCCGATGACCTAGCAGTTTGATGCTTTGCCTTAATTTGGGAATATACATAGTTCACGGCAAAGAGCGTAACTTACCAATTAATTCGACACCTGACACAAGTCTGTACATTTACGTGTCCGCGAGATATCGAAAATCGCCGATGACCTAGTAGTTTTGGGTTCGTTGGTTAAATTTGGTAAAATAAGTAATCCAAGGCCAAGAGGACTTCGTTCTGAGTAAAATGAGCTATCGCACAACTTTCTAAAATTACGGATTCGCGAAATAGAACAGGCCAATGACCTAGCAGTTTCATGCTTTGGCTAAATTTGGAAAAATGAAAGGTTTAAAGTAAAGGGGGAATTCATCCAGAGTAATTTTACACCTGACACAATTTCCTCCGATAATGGTTTACGATATATCGGGTTGCTCACTGCCAGGGGCCCACCACCCTGACATGCGCACGTGGCGATCAGTGTAGCCGACAGCCTAGTGTCACTATCTAGGATCCCTATTTCCTGACTACTAACAACACTGAAGAATTGACGTAGAAATGCTATATTTGCATGGGGCACCATTAGTGGGCAGTATAGCCACTGAGGAGGGAGAAGAGCCTCGTACTCAGCATGACAAGATTTTCAGCAAGGTCGTATTGTGGGTCTGTGGAAGAGGTGATGATCCTTCCGAAGAATTGCCCAAAACGTTGGCCTTGATGTAAATTATGAATGTTTGTACCGGTTGTTACATGGAAGTGCATTTATACGGCATTATGGATCTGGATGGCAGAGGACCACCCATTCAGACAAACAGCAATATTGCTGATCCTGCGACGACCTCAGCACAAATTTGGACCCATTGCAACTCTGTGTCAGTTAAGACCAACAGAAACTATTAAACGTGATTTGTACAGTAGCTTACATTATGGGGTTTGAGGCCATTTTTCAGTGTTGCCTTAGCAAACGAATATTGGGTGCTTTTCAGTCGGTCAACAAGAATGTACCCAAAAGAGTTGGGTTATACACTAATCCTGAAAAAAATTACATGAGGTTAATAAATACACTAGGATGACCAGTTTCGGTCGGCAAGCGATCATCATCAGATCCATTACACTTAGGCTATAACATCTATGTTTGAGAATACAGGTGAAAAATTGCTAGACAACCGTCACTGGTGCAAGAGCTATTCAGTACAACCATAGTTGACTTTTTTCGTCACTCCAGACAGACAAATCCCGGATTTATATCACCATTTTAGCATTTCACCCAACATCATATATACTACAGCTAGCATACATTTACAAGTTGCATTACTAATACTGCAACTAAATAATTGTACATATTGTACCTCCGTACCAGCCATTCGTACTACAATTCACTTTAAGATATAGGCAGGCTTCCTGGAAACATGTATGGATTCGTTTTGAAGAGAAATTCAAGACACTGTACACATATTGTAAGATTGTACTTAAAATTTGGATTTTGGGATAAATTGTGGATTGGGTGCGTAGCGCTCGTATCCTTGGGCACTTCTCTTCTCAATAGAGAGATTCTGCGTTACTTCAAAAGCCTACTGAACTCAAAAATCACTCAAACACAGTTTGAGGCAAAACATAATTATTATGGTTTTCCCCATGAAATACCATATAAAATCTATGGGGTTTCCCTAAATCCCATAAGTCTGTAACAAGATGGCGGCGAGTGAGAGACGGGCAGTGAGTTGGCTCCGTACATATTTAATTTTCTTGTTTGTAAATAGAGTAATAGCGAGTTCTAAAGTTTCTCTGAGTGAGTTTGTGGATATAAGAAGTTCGATCGTGAACGCAAAGTGCTGGGAAGACATTCTCGTAAGTAGCAAATGTGAATTTAGTTCGTTAGTATTGTGTTCATCATCTCGGCCAGTGCCTGAACTGCCGCCCCGCCACCCTACCTGGCTCAAGGTTGCACGGCTTAAGTCAGACCACCCTCGTCAGCCGCTCCCTCCCATCTCACACAGCTGTGGTTGGGGACCCTTTCTCTTGGCCTTGGCTGGTGACGTGCAAGTTAATCCGGGCCCAGTAACTGTAAAATGTGTGAAGTGTGACTCTGAAGGACGAGTAAACCAGATCCGGATTCAGTGCTCAGAATGTCAACAGTTTGTGCATCGTACTTGTGCCAAATTGACTGCAGGTCAATCTAGAAAAATATCAAGAGGTGAAAATTCGTTCTTCTGCTGGCAGTGCTCCATGCCGCAGTTGTCAAACTCACTATTCGATAGCTCCACTAATTCGGTTTCCACGCAATCATCTCAATACCGTAAATCAACTAGCAATATTTCAGTTCTAAATTTTAACGCACGCAGCATAATGCATCCGAAACGCAAACCTCTCGTTGATGCTTGGTTGATAGAAGAAGCCCCATCACTCATCTGTGTGTCTGAAACTTGGCTCAATCCCTCCATTTACAACAATGAGGTGATTTCGGACAGTTACATAATATTTAGAAATGACAGGCCCTCTACAGGTGGTGGAGTTCTCATAGCTTGTCTCCCAGAGCTACAACCCAGAAGCGTGCCCGAACTCGAAGTAGAGGCGGAGGTAGTTTGGATACAAATTACAACCAAGCAGGGTCCCATTCTGGTTGGCTCTGCATACCGAGCCCCGGGTTCTAAAGACCTCCACAACGAAGCCCTTCTTCGCTCCCTCTCAAGAGCTCAGGCGCTACAGAATAAATTCTTCGCTATTCTCCTGCTAGGTGACTTCAACCTTCAAATTGACTGGCTCTCGAACGATACTCCGAAAGCTCTTAATTCTCTTTCTGAAAAATATCTATCATGCTTTTACGGCCTATTTCTTCAGCAGCTGGTAAAGCAACCCACTCGAATCACGGACCATAGCAGAACCACCCTGGACCTAGTGCTCACAGATAATGTGGACATAGTGGACTCCGTTGAAGTAATTGAAGGCGTGTGTGATCATGAAGCAACCAGGGTTGAACTGAAATTACTCCACCCAAAATTGAAGAAAATATACAAAACAGCTCTCAACTACAACAAAGCCAACTGGTCATTATTAAATTCTCTGTTTCGCTCCAATCTTCCGGTAGTGCACACCGTGGACATAGAAACCCTCTGGACAGAGTGGAAAACTATATTCTGGCAGTGTGTACAACAGTGCATTCCACAAGTTAAATTAAATGGCAATCGTCGATCTCCTTGGATTACCAATGAGATTGTACTAATGTTAAAAAAGAGAAATAAATTGTACAAAAAATGGAAACATAACCCTACCCCCACTAATCTCCATAAGTACAAGATCCAACGGAATTTAACAAAAATCACCATTAGAAACAGCCATAGCAATTTCATCTGGAATTTGGGCTCCTCGGACACGAAATCTCTGTGGCGATATATCAGCTCCAGATCAAGAAGCACGCCCTCCACGAATTTCACGTATAATGGCAAAATTTTATCTGAACCCGCGGAGATTGCTCAATCATTTTGCTCCTCCTTCTCTCAGAACTTTTCTTCCTTTACGCCATCACAAAATTATATAATAGATCGAAATATTCCTTTCCCTAAACTTGAATCCATTTATTTCTCCGTTGATGAGGTCTGCAAGTTGTTGTCATCTTTACCCCCCAATTCCGCTACTGGGCCTGATAATATACCCGCAAGAATTCTCAAAACGTGTGCTCAGGCCCTCGCTCCATCCATCTGCACAGTATTTAACACCTCTTTTCAATATGGGAAACTACCATCTGATTGGAAAATCGCCAACGTTGTTCCTGTCCACAAAACTGGTAATAAGGAATCAGTAACCAACTACCGCCCCATATCATTGACATCCATATTGTGTAAGGTAATGGAGCGTCTGCTATCGAGGGAGATGTTGCGTTTCCTGAAAGAAACAGGTTCTCTTAACGAACACCAGCATGGGTTTCTGCCTGGACGTTCCTGTACAACGCTACTCACATCAGCTGTGGACGACTGGCAACAAACTTTGGAAAGAATACCAGGCGGTCAAGTGGATCTCGTTACTCTCGATTGGACCAAGGCTTTTGATCAGGTTCCCCATTCACGTCTCCTTGATAAACTGCGCTCCTACAGCTTCGGTGGTAAACTAGTGGGGTGGTTGACTGACTTTTTTACAAACCGGCATCAGAGAGTAGTCTTCCAAGGCGCACATTCCTCTACTGTTTTGGTCCCATCTGGTGTCCCTCAAGGATCTGTCCTTGGTCCTCTACTTTTCAACATATTCATGTTGGATCTTCCCCATGCAGTCTCCTCAAACATCTACCAATATGCCGACGACACAACCATTTATCGCAAGATCAAAGACAATAGTGACCTCACCGCCCTGCAGGAGGATCTAAATAACATCAGTGTCTGGTGCAAAATTAACGGCCTGGCTGTCAATTCTTCCAAAAGTAATCTAATCTCCCTAACCCGTAATCGAATTCCAGCGGCCAACCCTTATCACTTTGAAAACACTCCGATTCCCCGTGTGCAGTGCGTCAAACTTCTTGGACTCAACATCACTTCCGACCTGAAATGGAACACCCACACCGACGCAGTGAGGAACCAAGCTGCACGCCAACTGGGTATGCTAAGCAGAAATCTACGTGGCTGCCGTACCAAAGTGAAGAGGACCGCCTACCTGAGTCTAGTACGACCGCTGCTAATTCACGCGTGCCCTTCATGGAGCCCCGGCACCAAGGGAAATATCCTTAAGCTTGAACAGATACAAAATCGTGCCACTAAATTCATTCTTTCGAAAAATTCCGACGTAGACTCTAAAATCAGACGCCAAAAATGTAGCCTTCCATCTATTGAGAACCTATTTACCCAAATTGATTTGTTATACCTGAGAAAACTTTTTAATAATTCTGACTCATCTGCTATTTTAGACAAAATTTCCCTTGGCTACCGATCAGCTCAGAAGGGCCGCGGAGTTACGCTGTACGCCCCACTACCCAGGACTGAGTCGTACAAACTGGGGTTTGTAAATAGATCGGTCTGTGCATGGAACAGCCTACCGTGTTCCCTGAAGGCCAGCAACAATAATGCCGTTCAGTTCAAGAGGAAGCTGCGGCATTATTTGTTCATGAAGTAGGTTGTTCCTCATAAATTATGCCCCGATTCTTTGTTGTGCTAGTGTTTCCTGTGTATCTCCATTTACAATATTTATGTGACCTCTTCTCTTGTTTTCCTGCCTTATCCTATATAAATTTACCATCCCTCTAATGTATACTGTAAATAATTTATCATTGCTCGATTCTCACTAATTGCCATCTTGTGTACATATGTAAATATAACCCAGTATATATAGTGGGGGCTCTGACGCATCCCGAATGCGAAGTGGGGCTTTGCTCTTTTCAGAGACTCCCTTCAGTGTAATGTAAATATAGTGTAAGGCACTGATGAATAAATATGAAATGAAATGAAATGAAACTTGGGCGCCATGATAAATAAAAGAAGGTCTGCTTATCAAAATTTATTTTGTTTGAATCGGAGTTTAGCTAAGGTTAGGTGCGCTCATTCCCCTAATTCATTTTATTCGTTATATTAATAGAATTGTTTACATCAGATCTTGACCGACTTAAGTTGTACCTTTAGCTCAAATCACTGTACAGGACACCGAATCCCATGTACCCATGTGGATAATTTCCATGGAAAACATGCTTCTGCCTCCAGCCAGCATCAGTCCTCAGGCGTGTACCGTTCACCCACTGAGCAATTGCATATATTTGATCCGAGACTAAAAGGTATCAACTCTACAATAATAAAGCACAACTCTATTCTAAAGACTTTAATTGAGTCTAAATCATGGCTTCACACAAACAAAAACACAATCCCAACAATGTAACACAAAACAATGCAAAATTATTCCTTCAATCCACTAATATTCGCACTTAATCCTTGCAAATCCAAATGATTATTCATTCATTTACCATGAGATTAACACAAAATTCATTCTCAAGTGCGCTGATGCACTGGCAAATTACACATGAACTGTACTTACAATCTTATGTCACCTATTGTGACCTCTATAATTTCATAATCTAATTGTTTATTCTTAACACATCCTAATTTACATTATGCGTACAATTGTGTTCTGTATCTCTCTTCCCACCAAAATACTCTACCATGCATTAACCAATTTATGGGTTGCACATCAAATTTACTTGCAACTCCACTGTTACTTGTGATTATACCCCTTTCTGCAGTTCCCCTTTTTGTAGTTCCACTTTCTACAGTTCCACTGTATGTCGTCATGAGTTCAATTTCAAAGATTCCGTTACCGCTGTGTCGGATGGTATATTATGATACCCTTGGGTGGGCATAGCCTATGGCATCTAGTGTCGACCTTCAGAAAGAGGTGATGATGTCAGTATAAAAATGCAACTTTCAACAACTCATAAGTTTGCCAAGTATTAAGTTATCAGAATGATCCTTAATTATCCATGTGTTTCAAACCACACAAATTCATTATACAATACAACAATGATTCTTTTATTACAAACAGGGTTTCAAAGTCATTCTACTCTAAATGCCACCCTCCAAGGGTCGGTTAAAATTTCTCCCTCGGCTCTTCCAGTATACAATGGGACTGAGTCGGGCGGTAACAAAACACTTGCTTCGTACCCCGCTCTGTTCCCTCTTTCTTTATCTCCAAGCAGTAGCACGTGGCTTTAAATACAATAGTGCAGCCTCACTGAACTGCATATCCCATATGATCTACTAAACTGTATGCAAGATAGGGTATGGAATTGTTTAAGCAATTATTCCTAACCCTAGGATATTAATAGCTGGCCTCCACGGGTCCATTTGCATTATATGAAGGAACGAGATTCATCGTACACCTGCCGATTTGGGATAGCCGGCATCTTGTTAAATAACACGGTCAGGCACATGCTGCCGTCAAAATTCACTCCCAGGAGCTGAATTTATTCAATAGCTAGTTCTTGGTCGATATCAAGTGTCATGCTGAGGTGTCCATTGTTATCCTCCCATACACCACTGTATTCGAACCCGGAACATTCCATAACGATCCTCAGAGCTAGGGTACATCACTAAATACGCTCTGGCAAATAATACCTCTGTATGCCCTAGGCTATACGAGATTTCACACGTCGAATCGATTACCTGGCTCCCGTGACCATCGTGATATGATCCCGTCCTTTAATTAGTAAGGTAAAATCTATCAATTACTCACACAAGTTTATTCATCAAGCTGCGAATTCAATTCTCTATTAAACCCTTCCAGTTCCTAGATTCTTGCATATTTATTTCCATTATCATAATATAGTCTGATATTAAATTCTTTTACTTCGCCCATCACGTATAATACTATTGCTTGGATAATTATTCCCATTAGCATATATATTTTGCTTACAACCATTTTTCCCTGAAGTGTATTCTTTTATTCTTATTATTATTATTATTATTATTATTACTGACATACATTTCCATACCGACACAACATAACCGTATTCAATAACCGAACATCCGTGTTTGTTACGTTAATTCTTTATATAACTCAATTGCCATTTTTACATTAGTGGTAACGATTTATCCACTCAATGATGTACAAAGACATCTCAACTTGACTAAAATCAACACAACATTAATAACTCGAGGTTCTACCTCCTAAAATTGACTCTTATTGGCATATTCTATAAATTTTGAAATCTCTCAACATACAGTGGACTCTAATTACTACAAAATCATGGTTTTTGGGTACTCACATTGGTTAATCTGGTGGCTCCGACCACGCATTTCCTCCAGTAATGCCCGCCATAATTTACAAATTAGCAAGGCATTCTTACACTTTCTACACACATTTTACATAATTTTTCCTTACAAAACACACGGCACTTTGCTTTTCCATGTTGATGCTGTTGCTTCCTTATTCACACAACACATTATAGCACTTGTTACACTATTAATTTTATATATATTTAAATGATCATCACTAAAATCACACGATCACTGTGTACATTTCTTAATGGTTGGCCTTTCCTTGCAGAATATCAAAAATGCAGGCGTTGAAGATCTATTCTCCGATTCTCTCGCACATCTCGTCCGAAAGTCTCGATTCTCTGCCTAAGGATTCCTAGCGGTCCCCTAATCTGTCTATCAATTTCTATCCTTAGATAAATTTCCTGATATCGCATAAATATGCTTGCACATCGTCCTGATAATTAATTACAGTGGTATCCCTGCGAAATTTCATCACTTGCATAACAAAGTTTATATCTGCCAATCCGACATCCTATTATATGTCTAACCAATAACTTAGATACTGCGCTCGTCCATTGTACCTTGTACTTGTACAATTACAACTTACAATTGTCCTACCTTGTATATCACACGGTATATTTCCTGCGTACTCGATAATAATCATTCGTGAAGCCGACTATAAAAGTATGGCACGACTATCCTTATTAATCGTTATTAATTAATGCCTTACTGCATGGCTCTTATGTTGATGCACTTAACATACTGAAGTCCGAGCGTCCCTTCCTGGACCCCGGTAACGTGCGCTTCGCACTAGACGGCGGTTCAACTGACCCCGATTTTCCTTTCCACAGCCCTTATATCCGTTTGGAGAGAAAAAGTAGACCGAAAATTTCCTTGCAGTGTCCTTTCCTCTCTCCGCCTGTTTCTGGTCTTGAAATAACGTTTTTATGGTTCATTTTTCTCGCTGATCACAGATCTGTCTCTGTACTCGAGGATCGATCGGCCAATTAATTAATATTAATTGCCTTTGCCAGCGCTTCCCCACGTGGCGTCATCGGTACATCCCCGAAGACATGGTCAGATCCTGTCGCTAACCTCAGTTTTACTGTGTTAATGCGCGTTACAATAAATCTGTCTCGATTTCAATGTTTAACGGCTTGATAATTAGCCTCCCGGCTATACATTCACATAGGTGCAATCCTCATGTCTCTGAGTTACTCCAATCACGAGTAATCATTAAATTACTCTGGTATCTTCCCATCCCCCTGGCCTTTTCATTCTGTAACGGGGAATAACTGGCCCGTTTATTACCGTCCTGACCTGCTCCAGACGGCCTAAGTAGGTCACAGTGATCGACATGGCTCCACGATACCACGCCTAAATTCCAGAATCATTTACAAACTGTCAAACGTTCAAACTTTCTGCGCTAAATCCAGAATTGTATGCACACTACAGCCCAATACTGCAGTATTCTGCTACTATTTCCTGCATTATATTAACAAATAATCTCAGAATTTGTTCATATCACAACAGTGATTTAATGTGTATTTTCTCTAGGGGTTTTTATAGCTTAAACTCCCTCAAAAGATCTCGTGTTCGTTCCTTGCTGGTATCTCTAGTCTGTATACATTTATCTCAGAGATCCACGTTCGACACCAGTCAGCCTAACAACGTTGGGTTCAGTATACAGCCTTGTTATATGTAATGAAAAAATCGTGTTTCGCAATTATGAACTTTCGACATTGACTAAATCAAAAATATGTTGTTGTTTGAGTCTTCAGTTTTTGAATGGTTTAATGCATCTCTCCATGCTTTGCAAGTTCTTGCCCTCGACCCTTCCTTCCATAACTAAGCTTGCTATTCCTGGGTGTCTTAGTTTGTGTCCTACCAACCTATCTCTTCTCTTCTTTAGCAGTCGCCAGAAACATCTCTCCTCTTTCACTAGTCTTAATACCTCTTCGTTTGTAACCCTATGTAGTTATAACATGAACTAGTCGTGTGCGTCAAATTGTGAGCAACGACTTCAATAATAAAGAACCAATAGATAAATGATTCCTGCATAGTT
The DNA here is from genome assembly GCA_946902985.2 of Meconema thalassinum. Lineage (NCBI taxonomy): Eukaryota > Metazoa > Arthropoda > Insecta > Orthoptera > Tettigoniidae > Meconema > Meconema thalassinum. The sequence continues at coordinate 1,518,203,392 of OX336389.2, read as the reverse complement.
TTTGGTGTACAGATTTTTAAACTTAAGTGAGGATTGGGAAGGAGGCAGTCATAAACTTAAGTTAAGAATCATCCATGCATTTGCCATAAATAAAAGTGGTAAAACCATGAAACAATATGACTGAGGTAGAAATGAGTTTATCACGTCTAAGATTTCTTCACAAGGTTGGCAGTTACTCCCTGCTCATGCTAATTTAAGCTACATATAAAACAATCTGTTTAGCATATTCGAAACTTGAACTACACTGCAGTTCTTAGCCTAAACCTTTCTTTCCATAATTATGTTTCCTATTTCCATAACAAATTAAAATCCTAGGAGTGAAAGCTAAATCCCTTGAGGTCAAAGTCTACCATGCTAACCAATTAGCCACAGGGTCACACTTTAGGGCTTATCCGATATTGTGACTATTTAAACCCATGTACGTAATGTTCAACAAAATGAAAACCAAAGTTCTTCTCTCTAGCCGGCAGTATAAACCTCCTCGCTGTACTTTAAATGTAGAATAGCTGACAAATATACAGGAGTTCACTTACCTTGGTAGCAAAATAACAGCAGATGGAAGAAGTAGAAGAGAAATAGTCAGCCGCATCAACCAAGCCAAAATAGCATTCAACAAGAAAGGAAAGCTCTTTACATGCAAAAACATTAGTATGAGCCTCAGGAAACGTCTTGTGAAGATATATGTGTGGAGCGTACTGTTGTATGGTAGTGAAACCTGGACCCTTAGCTTGGATGATAAGAAACAAATAGTAGCCTTTGAATTGTGGTGCTACAGGAAAATACAAAAAATTCCATGGGTGGACAAAATCAGTAATGAAGAAACGCTGAAGAGGATTGGAGAGAAGCCATGTTTATGGAATATGCTTACTCACCGAAGAGACAATTGGATTGTACACATCTTGAGGCATGAAAGTCTTCTGCACACAATACTGGAGGGCAATGTGGAAGGAAAGAACTGTAGAGGTAGACCACGGCTGGGATACATAAAACAAATCATTCTCGACAAAGGTTGTGATAATTACTTGGACATGAAGAGACTAGCCACAGACCGGAGTTCATGGAAAGCTGCTACAAACCAATCTTCGGATTGAACACCACAGAAGAAGACGTAATGTTTCTGGAATATGCGTGGTTACCTATGTCAATGTAGCGGCAACAGTGGTGTAGTTAATAGCTGTGCTCAAGATAACGGGTTCAAACCCGGCCGAAATCTTCGGATTTTTAAAAGCTCTAATTCCTTTAGTATGCATTCCTTCGGAGGGGGAGTAAAGCCTGAGGTTCCATGTCATACATTTGTTCCACGTAAAAGAACCTACCACTGCAATTGAAAGTGTGTAGTAATATTTATAGGCTATATTTGTTTAATTAGTAGCGCTCTATTAAGTTCCAACGTTCTCAACTTAGAGTTAGCGACAGTAGCATTTGGTAACCAAAGTTGGACCTAACTGAAATTGAGCTGGTTTGGAGACCTCAGGCGTTAAATCAAAAAAAAAAAAGCCCAGCTATGGCCTTTGGCTGCAATTCATTATATATCCTCTTTGCTTCGTCCATCACTAGTTATTTTGCTTCCTAAGTAGCAAAAAGTCTCCTACTTCCTTTAGCTTTTCACCTGCCAATTCGAAGTACATATGCATTTCATTTGAGGGGTTTAGAAATCGTGGTGTGTAGGATTTGTGTGATAGCATGTGTTATTGTGATGACTGCAGTAGTGTGTGTATTTGTAATTATATGAGGATTGGAAAGAATGCAGGCGTACACTTAAATTAGGAATCATCCCGGTATTCACCTAAAGTACAAGTGGGAAACCACGGAAAACCTCTTCTCAGTTTTTCTTACAAAGCCTAGTGTAGACCAAAATTAAATTTCTTGGCAGAGCCAGGAATCGAACCCGGCCCTCGCAGTTACAGCCAAGAATGCTATCCACTACACCAAGACAAGCCTCAATAATGGACAATAAAGTTACAGCTATGCCTTATTGCAACACGTATTAGATTTCAAGTGAATCAACATCGCTGCTAGCTCGCTCCCAGACTACTGCACCGGTTGCCAGCAGTTAGGTATCGTTCTCTTGTTAAGAACATTATATTTATTTAACAGTGTGAGTACAAAACTTGGGGATATCTTAGCCATCAGCCCTGTGTAGTTGAGAGTGTATCTTTCACGTAAGTGGGTTGAGACACTATGGTCATCAGCCCATGTAGTTGAGAGTGTATCATTCACGGTTGTGTGTTGAGACACCTTGGTCATCAGACCCGTGTAGTTGATTGTGTATCTTTCACGGTAGTGTGTTGAGACACCTAGGTCATCAGACCCGAGTAAATGAGAGTGTATCATTCACGATAGGTGGTTGAGACACAATGGTCATCAGCCCAGTGTAGAGTTGAGCGTGTATCTTTCACGTTAGTGGGTTGAGACACCATGGTCATCAGCCACGTGTAGTTGAGAGTGTATCATTCACGATAGGTGGTTGGGACACCATGGTTATCAGCCTCGTGTAGTTGAGAGCGTATCATTCACAATTTAATTTCGGGGGTGGTGGAGCAGGGGGGGCGGGGTTAGTCACCATTGTCATCAGCCACGTTTGATTAAATTTAGGGATATATTGTTTAGAGTGTATGGAAAATTTTGAAACTTCATGGTCATCAGGCTCATAGAGTCGGGTATATAAAATTTGTAAACGTATTAAGTGTCCGTCCCTTGTAGTTGAATATGTAATAATAGAGGCATATCTTTCATGAGTAGCGTGTTGTTTGAAATTTGAAACATCTTAACAAGATTATCAACAAAGGATTACTTTACTGAGGTAAGTCTTACCAATTCTACATTGATGTTTTAATCTTTAGTCTTTTGACTGGTTTGATGCAGATGTCGCAGCCTTCCTGTCCTGAGCTAATCGTTTCATCCCTATATAGCTATCACACCTTACATCCAAAACAATCTTTTTAACATATTCTAACCTTCGTCTACCCTACAGTTCTTATCCCCTACCCTTCCATCCATAACTATGTTTGCTAATCCTGGGTGTCTTAATATTCGTCCTAACAACCTATCTCTTTATTGGCAGTCATCAGTGTTAAGTACGAAAAGTCTATAGTAAAAAAAATAGACAGGATCCTAATACAAGTATGTGTGAATAAATTATTTAAATTTAAAATTGCTGCCATAACCTGAGTTATCGTAGTGTTTGTAGTAAGGTATGTATTTGTAGGATTGGGTAAAGAGGAAGCCTTGGCAATAAGTTACAAACCATACCTGCATTTGGCTGGTCTTTAAGTGTAAAAAAAATTATGCAATACCTTTTCGAAAATGGCTGAGGTGAAATTCGAACCCACATCTGGTCAGTTTTGTCTCATAAGGCTGAGTGTACCCCGTTGCAGCCCTCAGACCAAAATTAAATTTTTTAGCAGAGCCCGCATTCGAATCCTGACTTCATAGGTGACTACTAAGAATGCTAGCCACTACATCAAGACGTGTTTCATGAATATCAGTTGCTGCCATTGTTGTTGTTGTTGTTCTTGTCAATTCTTTTAGAGGATTTGCGACATCATTGTCATGTAGCCCTGTATACTGTCTGGGGTGTGTGTGTTGTCTGATAACCTGTGTCATTGTTTAGTCCGTACTAGTGTGTGTAATGTAATCGAGGTAGGATATTGTAGAAGGCGACCGTGGACTTATGTTATAGACAGTTGAGGGATTGAACCCTTGAGCTAAAGTGTCCATCTGGGATGTGTCTGTTTTGTCAAGCGAGATTCATATTTCTGCTGAGTAGTGTATAGCATAGCCTCTGTCCGACTGCAAGCAGCGAATAGGTGGTCTTGTTCTCTTGTAAAGAATATTATAATAATTTACCAGCGTGAATTTTAACAAATTTCGTCATTAGTCCTGTGTGTTTAAGTTTATTGAGAACTTCAAATAGCTTGGTCATCAGCCTCGTGTGTTGAGTTCATGTATTTTGTTTTGGTTTTTGCCTGGAGTAAAGGTGGGAAACCACAGAAATCTACTTCCAGAATGTCTGAGGTAGGAATAAACCGTTCTCTTCTCTCACAAGGCTGAGTGTACACCGTTCCAGTCCTTAGACCAGAATTAAATTTCTTGGCAGAGCCATGAATTGAATCGAGGCCTAAGCGGTGACAGCCAAAATTACTAGCTGGACATGAATATTACTGTAGTTGACGTTGATTCTTTAAGGGCTTCGTGGCATCATTGTCATATAGCCCCGCATACTTGGTTGAGTGTAGAATTTGTCTAATAACCAGTGTTATTGTGATGTCTGTACTAGTGTGTGTGTATTTGCAATTGGAGTAGGATTTGGGTAGGAAGCTGCCGTGGCGTGTCAGAAAGTACCCTCCTGGAAGTGGATTATTTTGTTGTTGATTCTTTTAGAGTCTTCGTGACATCATTGTCATATTGCCCGCGTACTTGGTTGAGTGTGTTAAATCTGTCTGATAACCTGTACTACTGTGATGGCTACATTAATGAGTGTATTGGTTCCTAAAGTGGGGATTGGGGAGGAAGCAACCGTGGCCTGTCAGAAAGTACCATCCTGGAAGTGGATTATTTTGTAGTTGATCCTTTTAGAGTCTTCGTGACATCATTGTCATATTGCCCGCGTATTTGGTTGAGTGTGTTAAATCTGTCTGATAACCTGTACCACTGTGGTGGCTACATTAATGAGTGTATTGGTAACTAAAGTGGGGATTGGGGAGGAAGCAACCGTGTCCTGTCAGAAAGTACCATCCTGGAAGTGGATTATATTGTTGTTGATTCTTTTAGAGGCTTCGTGACATCATTGTCATATTGCCCGCGTACTTGGTTGAGTGTGTTAAATCTGTCTGATAACCTGTACCACTGTGGTGGCTACATTAATGTGTGTATTGGTAACTAAAGTGAGCGATTGTGGAGGAAGCAACCGTGGCCTGTCAGAAAGTACCATCCTGGAAGTGGATTATTTTGTAGTTGATTCTTTTAGAGTCTTCGTGACATCATTGTCATATTGCCCGCGTACTTAGTTGAGTGTGTTAAATCTGTCTGATAACCTGTACTACTGTGATGGCTACATTAATGAGTGTATTGGTAACTAAAGTGGGGGATTGGGGAGGAAGCAACCGTGGCCTGTCAGAAAGTACCATCCTGGAAGTGCTTTATTTTGTTGTTGATCCTTTTAGAGGCTTCGTGACATCATTGTCATATTGCCCCCGTACTTGGTTGAGTGTGGAATTTATCTGTTAACCTGTGTTATTGTGATGGCTGTAATAGTGTGTGTATCTGTAATTCAGATAAGGATTGGAAAGGAGGCAACCAAGGCCTTCAGTTAAGATATATCCTAGCATTTGCCTGGAGTTTAAGTGGGAAACCACAAAAAAACACTTTCAAAATGGCTGAGGTAGGTATCCATACCCACTTTTTTACACTTTTGCCTCACAAGGGTGGGTGTACACCGTTCCAGCCCTCAGCCCAGAATTTAATTTCTAGGCAGAGCCGGGAATCGAACCCAGACCTCTGGGGAAACAGCTAAAATGATAGCCACTACACCAAATGTGGAAATATAAGGCTGGTCTTGATTGTACATGATCAATCAATAATTACCTAATAATAATAATAATATTAATAATAATAATAAATATTCCATTTAGCAACTACACGGCCGAACTCTCCCTGTGTCGTCGTTCTCGGTCTCAGGGCGTAGTGGCCATCTTGCGCAATAGCCCCTGCCCCAGCTATGACAGACCCCTCCATAAGAATAACATAGGACAGTTGCGTGCGGCGGCTATCTTGCGCATTAGCCACTGTCCCAGAATCGCCCTTTATATCCTACTGTTGTTGGTTGATTTTTTTCTTTCTTATGTATGCAAATCTTAGTTCGTTTTTTATCCAAAGCGCTTTGGCTTGTTTAGTTGAAATGATTGAGGCAAGTGTAATCGGTACGGTTTTAATTGGTACATATATAGGGGTGAGATTCAGTTCTATACATTTTTGTTGAACCAAATTGACTTGTCTATGTTCATGAGTTTAAGCCTCAGTGTTTTGAATCTCTTGGCTTCACGATTTACCTAACTAGCCGTGAACATTGTGAGGCTTGAAGCTATTTTTTCAGTGTTGCCTAAGTAAACTAAAGTTTGGTGCTTTTCAGTCGGTCAACACGAATGTGCCCAAATAGAGCTGGGTTTTGCCCTGATCCTGAAATAAATTACATAAGATTAATAAATACACTAGGATGACCAGTTTCGATCGTCAAGCGATCATCATCAGATCCATTACACTTAGGCTATAACATCTATGTTTGAGAATACAGGTGAAAAATATATACAATACGTACAATTATTTAGTTGCAGTGTTGGTAATGCAACAGTCGGTGTACGTTAAATGTGGTATATCTAATGTTAGGTAAACTTCTAAAATAGTGATGAAAATCCGGAATTTGTCTGTTAGGGGTGATTATATGGTTTTACAAAATCAACTGTGGTTATACTGAAGAAATACAAGCTTATACTTATCGAGTTGTCTCCTTAACTGGAACATGAAGGTGTTGCGTGTTTCCTTAGACACCAGTTATAGTCGACTAACCCCGAGTGTTAGCTGGGCGGAAATGGTTTTCCTTTTCCTCCCCCTTTAGTTGCTATGTTCTTCCAGAGGTCAGTGCTATGTATATTTGTGTGACTTTGCCAAGTCTAGGTAAGAGTTTATGCTATTGAATGCAAGAGTCTGCAACTACTAAAGACCGTGGAACTATCTTCGCCACGCATGGGCTAAAAATGCCATTTAAACTAAGCGGTACACGGTCTACTGAAGACGTCCCGGCACCTTTAATACTGCCACGCATTTCGGCCTAGGTTTATTGCAGAAAAATGTACATAGTGCACCTGATCCAAATCACATTTACCTATAACCATCGCTATTTCCCCCCCCCCATTTTATCTAGCTTGGCTCAATCGCTAAGTTGTGTCTTGTTTTCGACAGGGTGTGTTTTTTAGCAGAGCGAAAAGGTGTGAACTCTCCACAAAAGTGTGTTCAATAGATTGTTGGGATTGTTTTGTTTGGCTGAGCGACGTTATAGCCTAAGTGTAATGGATCTGATGATGATCGCTTGATGATCGAAGCTGGTCATCCTAGTGTATTTATTAATCTTATGTAATTTATTTCAGGATCAGGGCGAAACCCAGCTCTATTTGTGTACATTCGTGTTGACCGACTGAAAAGCACCAAACTTTTGTTTACTTAGGCAACACTGAAAAAATGGCTTCAAACCTCACAATGTTCACGGCTAGTCAGGCAAATCGTGAAGCCAAGAGATTCAAAACACTCAGGCTTAAACTCATGAATATAGACAAGTCAATTTGGTTCAACAAAAAATGTATAGAACTAAATCTCACCCCTAAATATGTACCAATTAAAACCGTACCGATTACACCATCCTCGATCATTTCAACTAAACAAGCCAAAGCGCTTTGGATGAAAAACGAACTAAGATTTGCATACATAAGAAAGCAAAAAATCAACCAACAACTATACGATATTCAATTCCAACTAAGTAACTTCTGGCACGCATCCCAATGGGACAGTTTTACCGAGCACCAACATGACACCATCAAAATCAGAGCAACGAGGAAACACGAAAAGCTAGAATATAAACTAAGAAAACTAGGAGAAACACAGATTAATCAATCTATAGAACAACACACGAATAACAATGAATTCAATTTCCACAGCAGGGTAAACAACAGAACGAACGTAACCTTCTCTCAAAATGAAATGGATACGCTAGAAAAAGGTTTGAAATACAACTGCACAGACGCACACACGAACCACAATATAAAACAGTTAATCACAGATATTGAGATAGCCAGTCACAAGCTCCCAGCAGAAGACAGGGAATTAACCAAAAATCTTGCCACCAACGAAGCCAAAAAATCCTCAAACGAGAGGGCGAAAGCAATAACATTCAAAACAACAAACAACAAAAGAAATAAAGTCATTGAAACAAAAAATAAAAGAACATGACTTAATCATTACAAAAGCAGATAAGGGAAATACCACAGTAATTTTGAACAATACAGAATACATTGAAAAAACAGTCAAATTCCTAAACAACAACGAAATCAAGGAATTAGCTAAAGACCCCACCAATAAATTCCAAAACAGTAAAAAGTGTATTAAAAGAAACAGAATACATATTGACCAAAGCTGAAAAATCAAAACTAATAAACATGAACCCGAAAATACCGTCATTGAGGGGACAACTTAAAATACACAAAAATGAGTGCCCAATGAGACCAATAGTCAATTGTAGGAATGCGCCTAATTACAAAATCAGCAAAGAGTTACTAAAAATCTTTAAAACGCCGCCTTTCCAACGACAAAAACAACTCTGAAAAGAACACAACGGAATTAGTAACAGCACTGAACACCCTACAAATGAAACCTAGCATGAGGCTTGTATCTTTCGATGTACCTAACATGTACACCAATATTCCTATTAAAGATGCAATCAACACTATTGAATATAACTTAAAATCCAACAATTCGGAAAAAGAAACTGAAGAGATCGTGCGACTACTGAGGGTCGTCCTCGGCCTAAACGCGTTTCAATTCGACTATAAAATGTACACACAAACAGAAAGATTAGCGATGGAATCACCACTAAGCGGATTAACCGCTGACATCTTCATGAATGCACTAGAATATGAGTTTTTAGAAAAGACTTCAACAAGGGGAATAGTAATATGGAAAATATACGTAGATGATGTAATTTGCATCTACGATACTGAATTAACAAGCGAAGAAACAATTCTCCAATCCATTAATAGCTTACACCACTCAATCAAATTCACTAAGGAATCCGAAACAGATCGAAAATTAAATTATCTCGACATAACTATTGAACGTAAGGACAACGAGCTTTCATACTCCATATTCCGAAAAGCCACACAAACCTTGCAAGAAATCGACAATCAGTCTAATCTCCCCAGTAGGAATAAATTAGCGGGGTTCAATTCAATGGTGCACAGAGCTTTAAACATACCCATGTCAACAGACAATTATAATAAGGAAATAAGGACCATTAAACAAATAGAAAAGGAAAACTATTTCCCGCCAAGCAAAATAGACCAAATTGTAGCCAAACACAAAAATAAAGATAAAATGATTCCAAAACCGGACATTAATGAGAAAAAATTTGCGCGCTTCAACTATGTGAATGAGAACACATATAAAATCACTAATCTATTCAAAAAGCAAGCCATAAAAATAGCATTCACAACGAATAATACGACCGGGAGGCACCTGCAAAATAGCAATCTATATAAACAAGACCCGTATTCAAAGTAAAGGGTATATTCTATTACATGCCATGACATTGGTTGTCAAGCTAATTACATTGGACAGAGCGGAAGACGAGTAGATACACGTTATAATGAACATAGGAATGCGATAAGATACGGAACACATTCAGCCGTATGCGAACATATGTGTGACACGGGGCACAGCTTCACTAAAATCGAGATTGATCTAAAAATAATTCATCACGAATCGAAAGGCAGAGCTCTCGACATAAAAGAAGCAATCGAGATTCACCTAGCCAAACAAAACAATCCCAACAAAAATGAACACACTTTTATGGAGAGTTCACCCCTTTTCGCTCTACTAAAAAACACACCCTGCCGAAAACAAGACACAACATAGCGATACAGCCAAGCAAGATAAAAAAAAAAGGGGGTACAATAGCGGTGGTTATAGGTAAATGTTATTTGGATCAGGTGTACTATGTACATTTTTTTGCAATAAACCTAGGCCGAAATGCGTGGCAGTATAAAAGGTGCCAAAACGTCTTCAATAGACCGTGTACCGCTTAGTTTAAATGTTTTTTGTAGCCCATGCGTGGCGGAAATAGTTCCACGGTCTTTAGTACTTGCAGACTCCTGCATTCAATAGCATACACTCTTATCTAGACTTGGCAAAGTCACACAAATATACTGTCCCCGATAATCCGGATAGTAGGCTGTCAGATATCCGCCCCCTCAATCGGATTGCCAATAATCAATCGCACCGGCACAGCTACATCAATGAAAATGGCACTGATAGGTACTACCGAGATTAGAGCACAGTAGTTAACAAGAAATTATTGTGGAACACACCAAAATATACGGGGGTTCATACTTACCTTTTACTTACCTATTCAAATTAATCTCGGGTCTGGGTTGCCAACTGGATCACTTAAAGTATGCCCTCACAATAACCTCCACCATGATATTTCAAATGAACCAAAACGGAAACAAGAAACTTTAAACTGTACAATAATTTATTTCACATAAAGGAATTATTTAACAAAAATATAACAACAAAATATACGTGGCGATCAGAAGCCATTGTCAATGTAACTATGTCCTCCTGTAGGACTTGTAGACTTTGCATACAAAATTTCAGCTTTCTATCTCAAAGAACGTAATAATAATAATGCACTTGGAATGGATAAGGGAGTTGGGACGAGACATATAGCAATTGTTTTCCTTTTAATAAACATCACACTTTATTTATAACCGCAAGGCTGCTATGTAGGTGACCTTGGCCTCTCTCATACAGTTGTCTGGCCAGCTGCGATACACCCTACACCATGTCGCATGCTTGCATCGTCAAATGGACCCACCTGTCCAGCCAACGTTAGCATATGCTAGTTACATCAGAGCCTAGCTCCTTTTCAAAACACTTTAAATGTTCACGTCTCAGCTCAAATATTATCACGCAAATCCCTTAAATGCTCCAATCAAATATCAATGGATTACTCTGATAATCCCAAAACTTGTTTAATGGTATAATCCAATTGTTTAACTAGCGTTGTTTAGAGTATAATAACAAAAACGCTTAATGTTTATAACAAAATGCTCATTAATTATTTATAACAATTTAAATTGTTTATAACATTGTCAAACGACAATTGAAAAAATTTATACACGCCTCTATTAATCCCGTTCGTTTCAAATTATTATTAAAAATATTTACATAATTATTTACAATATTTATATTATTTATTTTAGAAATACATTTAACCACACGTCTATCCGGTTGATAATTACTTAAATCGTGGTGATATAATCGACCAATGAAGGTTAGTTATATTTAAATTTTAGATTCAGGTTTAATAAGGTTTAATAATTATTATTATTTGTGACGGTAACCTCCATTCAAAATCGTTATCTCAAATTATTTAAACACTCTTGTTAATTTTAACAGTAACTTCACATGATTAATTTTCAAAGAACCTGGACAATACACTCAGCGGAAAAATACCTCGCTCAAAACGCACAAAATTGCACAAAAATAGGCCCAGAATTCAACATATATCTCAATATATATGGCATAAAAATCTTCCACGATACATACAAAAAACCTCCACTTATAAATTCATCAACATCTTCATTAATATTCCTGTGGGAACCTCCTTCACTTATTCAAGGGCATTATTCATCAGTGACTTTTACACGTCCACTGAACTAACGATTATACATCCATAGTTCCACTTCAAAAATTCTTATATTCATTAATTGTATCAAAAACTGTTATTATATTTAACCTTCGTGGGTTTCATTCATGAATCGACATGAAGTAAAAATTTTTGCCATTCACAAATAAATTTAATAGCAAATACGATTAGACACGCCTCCCTGGTCTATGAAAATTGAGATTAATATCTTCAAAGTATCGCAGTATAAAGATACTATCTTTAATCAAAGTTCATCTGAACTGCATAAATAATCGAATAGAATACAATTAGACTTTGGAATGCAAACATTATTGTTCCAATCTAGAATTGAGAAAAAACTCCTATCAAATGTTCATTACTATAGTGTACTCAATAAATCGTACTCAAAGTTCATATTTCATAAAATTGTCTATAATGCAATGGTGTTTCAGAACTGACGATAAATGTCTATGTTGCAATCATGTTCATAAAACGACTAGTATTTCCAAGATCGTCGATAAAGTAATAGATTTTAACGCTCTAAAATCTTTTAATCATTCTTCTTTCTTGAGGATGACAGAAAATTGGTCAAAGTAATTTACTGAATATAATTACTTTAATAAAGTGACACGCTGTCTGAATTCAAATTTGCCATAGAAAATCGTTAACTTTACAGTCAAATCGTGACTACAAAAATATGCAAATTACTGAAAGAATATAATTTTATCAGTCTCAACTGATCCAAAATTATTTCAATATGCCAATGACATAACAATGTCTCAATAAATCGTCGAAAAAGGCATAACTCATCAAAGTGTACAGAGTACAGAAATATCAAGCAAGAATATGGGGCAAAATATATGGGACAGAAAATATGGGAAAAATGGTTGCTCAGATATCGCTAAATGGCTCAAATAAAACAAGAAACGTTCACGACTACCTTATCTGTTGATTGAAGTTCTAGAGGAAAATTTCCAAAGAAGACTGCTGTTGGTTCCATTTCACCAACGTAAAGATGTGCTCCGACCTCGAACTTGGAACCAGCGCCCTCGGAGAATAGAACTCCTTCCTCCTCCGGAAATTGCACTGCTCCGTGTAGACGATAGACATCCTTCTGGCAAAACTCTTCTTTGTGAGCCGGGTCTACCCTGGCCTCTCTTGATAGTTCCCTGAAGTTCTGGTAGAAATTCGCCATGAAGTTTATTGCAATTATTTCCGCAGAAATGTTCATAATTGTAGAGTATGAAGATATTTCCACTGCCATTTGATATAATTCAGCGTTGGACTACGATGCATGAGTGTAGTTGGATGTTCACTACATGCTCGCTTTTGTAGAAAGACGATTAGCGAAGTTCCATGCTGCAATTTCACTCCATTGATATATGTCCCAATTGCATTAAAGTTTAGCCTTCCATCTCCACTTCCGTTATAATAATAGTCGAAAGTACTGCCAGATTATATTGTTCCATAGTAGAACGTAGCGTTGTATCACCAAATGCAATATGTAGTATCACGGTTGCAATACACGTGTCAGCCGTAGCGTAGAATGTGATATTATAAAAGTGCTTCTCAGGTGGCGAGAAAATCACTTTTGTCTACAGTCTTAAAACGCGAATATCTTCCAAATTATAATCGTGAAAATGTTCAACTTTCCTACACACCTCAATACTGTTATGCACAATCGAATTAGCATAAAGGCAGTCGCTAACTTTTGATAGATTATCTTGTAGACTCGTTTATGTGTGCGTTTCAACTTCGCCTAGTTTCACTAACTGTAAAATGGAACTGCTGCACGCTCCGTGCTCGTTCGATGCGGTGGGCTCTACCACACGCGCTAATGACGACTTGCTTCACTGAATCACTCGAAGCCTGACAATATGCGAATCAGAAAAACCACTATGAGACACGAGAAAATGAGAAATGAGATATGAGATATGAGATATGAGAGCTTCTCTCTGCTGTGCAAGACCTTTTATCAACTTCTTAAGGGGCGTATCCATCCCTTCCATAGATTGTTCCTCCGTCATTGCTAGAAGTTCTAACTTTGGCTATACTTGACGGATTTTCAAATTTCAAAAACTCAAAATTAATTTCTTCAAAATTCCAAATCAATGCCATAACTGAAAATAGATTTCCACCATTCTGCATTCCAAAAATAATTAAATATGGTAGTTTCAGTAATCTCCGTCTCCCTCCAAACTATCATTCATTGGTTCGAGCCTCTCCTCCAATAGCGTAACTTCTTCCTTAGCACAATTCTTTGTTTCCCTGCGACTGCGTCGTAAATCTCAGATCTTTCTCGAACAAAATCATGACGTCACCAAGAATCTCAGCTCAACCAGCCTACTTGCATAAAGTCTGCGTCATCCGTGCCTACGTCATGAATATACACGTCACAACTATGACAGCCATAACTTCACTCACATATGCCGATACAGCCTTCGTGGTCTCAATATAATTCAATTTACGGGGGCAATACATGGCACCGACCTCTGGAAGAACATAGCAACTAAAGGGGGAGGATGGCAAAAACCAGTTCCGCCCAGCTAACACTCGGGGTTAGTCGACTATAACTGGTGTCTAAGGAAACACGCAACTGCTTCAAGTTCCAGTTAAGGAGACAACTCGATAAGTATAAGCTTGTATTACTTCAGTATAACCATAGTTGATTTTGTAAAACCATATAATCACCCCTAACAGACAAATTCCAGATTTTCATCACTATTTTAGAAGTTTACCTAACATTAGATATACCACATTTAACATACACCGACTGTAGCATTACCAACACTGCAACTAAATAATTGTACATATTGTATATATTTGTCACCTGTAGTCTCAAACATAGACGTTATAGCCTAAGTGTAATGGATCTGATGATGATCGCTTGACGATCGAAACTGGTCATCCTAGTGTATTTATTAATCTTATGTAATTTATTTCAGGATCAGGGCAGAACCCAGCTCTATTTGGGTACATTCGTGTTGACCGACAGAAAAGCGCCAAACTTTTGTTCTGAGAAACTGTAATAAGTAGCACCAAATTTTCATGAAAAATGAAACTTATTTTTACAAATTTCGAAAATTCATAGATAAGAACTTCTTTAACATAGAGGTAAAATTATAGTCATCAAAATAGAACAGGGTAATTAGTTAATCTGTGTACAATTACATCCACACATAGCCATTAGTTTCTGAGAAAAACGTACAGGAATATAGGCATTAGTTACATTTTTTTAAATATTTTTCAGTGCATAATTACTGCCCTTATGACAATACTGTTCGACTGTGATCAATGTAGATTACTGTGTGTAATCCAAGCAAATGACACATATTTCAAAATACTAACTTGAAAATGTTCTGAATTATTGTGATATTTGTAACGTTCTGCATTATTTGCCAGTTTTACACTACACGGTTACCTCGCGCATGTGTTCGCATACGGCTGAATGTGTCCCGTATTTTATCGTATTACTATGTTCATAGTAACGTGTATCTACTCTTATTCCACTCTGTCCGATGTAATTTGCTTGACAACCTGTGTCATGCACGTAATAGAATATATCCCTGACTTTGAATACGGGTCTTGTTTATTTAGATTACTATTTTGTAGATGCCTACCGTTTGTGTTATTCGTTGTGAATGACATTTTTTGGCCTTGCTTTCTGAACAGGTTAGTGATTTTATATCTGTTCGCATTCACATAGTGAAACGCGCGAATTTTTTCTCATTATTGTCCGGCTTTGGGATCGTTATATTTTTATTGGCTACTATTTGGTCTATTTTTCTTCGCGGGAAATTTTTCTCCTTTGCTATATACTTCATTATTCTCATTTACTTATTATAATTGTCTTTAGACATGGGTATGTTTAAAGCCCTGTTCACCATTGAATTGGTCCCCGCTAATTTATGCGTACTGGGGTGATTGGACTGATTGACGATTGCATGCGAGGTTTGTGTGGCTTTTCGAAATATGGAATATGAAAGCTCGTTGTCTTACGTTCGAGAGTTATGTCGAGATAATTTATTTTCCGATCGGTTTCGGATTCTTTAGTGAATTTGATTGAGTGATGTAGGCTATTAATGGATTGGAGAATTGTTTCTTCTCTTGTTAATTCAGTATCGTAGTTGCAAATTAATTCATCTACGTTATTATTCCCTTAGTTCATGTCTTTTCTAAGGACGCATTTTTCAGTGCATTAAAGATGATGTCGGCTATTAGCCAGCTTAGTGGTGAGCCCATCGCTAGGCCTTCTGTTTCTGTGTACATTTTTTTGTTGAATTGAAACACGTTTTGGCTGAGAACGACCCTCAGCAATCTCACAACCTCTTCAGTTTCTTTTGCCGAGTTGTTGGATTTTAAATTGTTTTCGATAGTGTTGATTGCTCCTTTAATGGGAATATTGGTTTAGTTACATCAAAGGATACTAGCCGCAAGCTAGGTTTCATTTGTAGCATGCTCAATGCAGTTACTAAATCCCTTGTTTTCTTTACAGAATTGTTTTTGTCATTGGAAATACGGTGTTTTAAGGTTTTTAGTAACTCTTTGCTGATTTTGTAATTAGGAGCATTCCTACAGTTGACTATTGGTCTCATAGGGCACTCCTTTTTGTGAATTTTAGGTTGTCCCCTCAATGACGGTATTTTCGGTTTCTTCTCCTTCCTCTTCGCGAATGGATCGCTTAGGACCACGCGAAATCAACACTTTCTAGCCTTCCCGTTGGCCCAGTATTCCTTCATTCGCAACGAGTGCTCTGACCATCGATGTTGCGTAGTCTTCTTCTCTTCCTCCTCGAAACCCCGCGTCTGAGTGATTTTCCTGAATTCCTTCCGGTCATGTAAGTTTGGTGATCCTAATTCCTTTAAGTCTCTCTCTGTAAATTTAGACCAATTCGGTCTAGTAGCCTTGTTCTTTAAGAAAGTATGTATTTTCTGTGACAGTCTGTTCGGGTCCATTCTTTCTATGTGTCCCATAAATTGGATTCTTCGCATTGGCATTGTGTCTGTGATTTTGGAAAATTTTTGGTTATTTTTCTGTATTAGGCCTTGGATAATGTACACCATCCTTTGTTTCGGTTTCATGTTTATTAATTTTGATTTTTCGGCTTTGGTCAATATGTATTCAATTTCATTTAACGCACTTTTTATTTGTTTTTGGAATTTGTTGGTGGGGTCTTTTCCTAGTTCCTTGATATCATTTTTGTTCAGGAATTCGACTGTTTTATCAATGGATTCTGTTTTCTTCAGAATTACTGTGGTGTTCCCCTTATCTGCTTTCGTGATGACAAAGTCATGTTCTTTTATATTTTGTTTCAATGAATTTATTTCTTTGAGTTGCCTGTTGTTTTGAGTGTTATTGCATTTGCCCTCTCGTTTGAAGAGTTTTTTGGCTTCGTTGGTGGAAATATGTTTGGTTTATTCCCTATTTTCTGCTGGAAGCTTGTGACTGGCTATCTCAATATCTGTGATTAACTGTTTTATATTGTGGTTCGTGTGTGCGTCTGTGCAGTTGTATTTCATTCCTTTGTCTAACATATTCACTTCTTCTTGAGAAAAAGTTACGCCCATTCTGTTGTTTACTCTGATGTGGAAATTGAATTCATTGTTATTCGTGTGTTGTTCATTATTTTGATGGTTATATGTTTCTCCTGGGTTTCTTCGTTTATATTCTAGCGTTTCGTGCTTCCTCGTTGCGTTGATTTTGACGGTGTCGTGTAGGTGCTCGGTGAAACTGTTTCATTGGGATGCATGCCAGAAGTTACTTAGTTGCAATTGAATGTTGCATAATTGTTGGTTAATTTTATGCTTTCTTATGTATGCTCACCTTAATTAGTTTTTTATCCAAAGCGCTCTGGCTTGTTTAGTTGAAATGATCGAAGCTGGTGTATTCGATGCGGTTTTAATTGGTACGTATTTAAGGGTGAGATTCAGGTCTATACATTTTTTGTTGAACCAAATTGACTTGTCAAATTCCATGAGTTTAAACCTGAGTGATTTGAACTTCTTGGCTTCACGATTTGCCCACCTAACCGTGAATATTATGGGGTTTGAATCCAGGATTAGCGTATAACCCAACTCTTTTGGGTACATTCGTGTTGACCGACTGATAAGCACCAAACTTTTGTTTACTAAGGCAACACTGAAAACTGGCTTCAAACGCCATATTGTTCTTTTTCAGAATAAAAGAACCAATAATATTGGGTAAAAACTGCTGACCGACTGAAAATCATTCTTAACACTTGGACACTAAATCCCGAAGTATAGCTAAGCCTAAGCTCCTTACCTCAATGATTCAGTTTGCTCGTATTTCACATGCAGTGCACTTATCAGCCTAATATTATATTTACGCCAAATGCTAATATGTGTTCTAGGTAAGAAAATTAATCATCAAGGATGACTGAATGAAGGTATTAGCATTAGAAATACTGCATTTAAAACAGTCATGTACAAATATATTTACAAATATAGTATAGTGCATACAAGTACACTTATCTGAATTCATTTGCAATTTGCAGTCTCCTGGGGCCCTAGGCCACTACTTGCCAGCTATGTCATGCCAAAAACATTCCACAAACACACTAGTGTTGTACAGTAATAATGAAGGTGACAAACAGAGCCTCACTAAGAAAACAACTGATCAATGCCATACAGCTGTTCACAAGTTCACTGCACAAAGCGTTAGTGGTCCCTTGTGTAACCTATTAGAACAAATGTGCAGCGATATCTTGTCTGCCAACCTCTACAACATCAAGTGGCTCCGTGAGTAACCTCTGACCATTCCAGGAACCCCATCAATTACATATGGGTCATTTTCAACATAGACTGAGTATGAATAACATCTTAAGAACCGGTGGTTCCTTAAAAGGCTATGGTGCTTCCAAAGAATTTTTTACATAAAGTACACAAATATATCAACACACAGAGTAAATTTCTAACTAAACACTCAATATGTGTCGTTTTGACATCACCTAACATCCCCTGCCTCTTTCACGTCATCGCTCCTCATCACATCATTCCGTGATGTCACAATTGGTTTCTGATTGGCATTGGGGTCGTCATCGACTCAACTAAGCGCACTGGTGTTCTATGGCACTCATAAAATGCAGCTTGAAATATTCCAATAATAATAGCAACGTTATCTCCTCCCTTTATAAATAAGCTCGACAGCACCTCTCGGAACATCAACACTATAGATTTCACCAGAACTAATCTTCAAATATGACTCAACAACTCTGTCAGTTTATGATTGCTACTCTGCACAATAAAATTGAGGCACATATGCCCTCAAAACTAGCATTGACTCTATACGACAATAACAACGCAGATTATTCATCACCGGAGACTCTTAAACTTCCACATTACTTTCTCTCTAATTTCCATGAATCACTTTGATATCTGTAAAATATACTGTCGCCGATATGACATGCATCGAAATATTAAAATGCACCCCAAAGTTGAGCGGAAGTAAGATGACGTAACGAGGCAGTACAAACGTCACAACATTGAAGTCACATGCATGGAAAACGTGAATGAGCTAAATAATAATATAAGGAGAATTTGGATAATATGGTAAACAAGATAAATCAGAAGAAGAATTTATTGAGAAAATTAAATGATGGATGTGATATCTTACGGCAAGAATACAGTAACTAATTTGACTAAGTAGTTTGATTACCATGCTATAGAGCGCTGTGTAAGCTGGGAGTGAGGCGTAATTCCAAGGTCATTGGATACGGAGAGTTCACTTCTTATTGCCCGCAGTTGGAGACGGTAACGTTTCTTGTCCACAGTGGGACATAACAATACTTATATTGAGTGCGATACGAGCGAGTTAACTGTCGGAGTACTGCGCGGAACGGAAGGGGATTTTCGGGACAGAAAACGTGTATGTGAGATGTGAAGCACGCAATATATCGGTGTTACGAGAAAGAATTAAGCAGTTTGGACTCAGCAAAACCCGACACCGTAATAACAGCAGAACATTCAGTTCAATTGTATACGTGAATGCTAACAAAAGTGAGCATATGCGAGGCTGAGCGATTGTCTTTTGTTCTGAGAGGCGGAGCACTTGCAGTTGTTTCGAGATTGACTTCAGACGGACGAGGGTAAGTGAACTCAGACACTGGGTTAAGGCCAAATAACATATGGCTTGGCGAGGCGCGCATTCTTACGAGCAACGTTACGTCTTAATTCTTTAAGTAAATCGGCTGCTGTAGGCAAGCTATTTGGAATATTGAAGTGCTGTTTTAACGAGCAACGTGTTGGTATCACAGACTACAAAACTGTACGCTCAGAATAAAACGGTGGAAATTGTCATCATGGTCATCAGCGACGTCCAGTACTTACGTAATATGATGAACGGCATATGTAACGCGATGTAAGACTAAATATAGAAGATATGGGGAGTTACCGGAACAATTGACGTGATGGAGGAGAGTATGAAGAGCTACGGGAGGAATAGAGTCTACCACGGTACCTGGGGATGGATGGTGGCTCAGCGGTCTAGCTGTATGCCTCTCACCAAGGCGGTCCGGGTTCGATTCCCGGTCAATGCATGTGAGATTTTCGAAGTGAAATGCCATGTCCTGTGGTTCGGATTCCACGTAAAAAGGAGGTCCCGTGGCTCATAATCACAAGATTCACGGTCACGTAAAACTACAATCTTCCTTTCTTTCCTTCAGACGAAAATGGAGCGGGAGAATAGGCCGATCCATTATCGGAAGGAGGACATCACAGGTTTCCTCACGATGAAGACCAAGGTACAGACAACATCACCTCATGTAGAGCTTATTACTTATTAGTAGAGTAAATATAGTGGATGGAAATTTACATCAGAATTCTATTGCGACGAAGTTGCAAGTCTGAATGAAATTTTGTATTATCGTGATGAAGTTAGATTTTTTAAGAAATTTATTATGACGAAATAATTGGTGTATTTAATTATGGATGTTGAAACATGGATTATGCACTACAGGATATGATTAGGATCTGAAGAGATTTATGGTGAGTCCGAAATGACATCGTAGGCATGTCAACTTGAACAACATTAATGTAGAACTTCACGACACTGAAAGGAATATTTCATTAGGGAGAAATTTCACTGGGGAGAATGCCACGTAAAACGCGATAGGCAAACACATTAGACAGGTATCATGTGCGTATAATTAAAGGTTATAAGAGTATTTAAGCACATGTAACAGAATGAAATGTTGGAAGTGGAATTAATAATTCAAAGGTAATCATATTAATGTAATGCGGAATCATTAAGAATTGATACATGAATTATGGATAATTGTGGTTCGATGTGCCATGGTATAGAAATGTAAAGATGTTACAAAGTGAAATATAATTAAAATATTGACGAGAAAGATGTAATTAATGGTGATATTGAAAGGTAATAAATCCACATAAGGGAAGGTTTACGAAGAACATTCTGTGCTGTAATAATTTAGGGAAATTAACAGTTTATCTTAAACGCGAAGTAGTGTACTGAAACATCAGTCAGTATGGCATTCTATTTGAATGATTATTTGAATTTATGGAATGCAATATCCAAATCTAACCATAACATTTGAGAAAAATGGAATTAAGGAAAAGGAAATGCTATATCAGTGAATGTGAGGAAAGCTAATTATGCATGACAATGGAAAGAGAAAAATATTTGTAGCATGAATTTCAATTAAATAATACGGTTGACTAATTGATGGTGCGAGTGTATGACACTTAGACAAGACTTGATAATGTCCAGATAAAATGTATGATTATGTTATGAGTTGCCTTGATTTTTGGCCATTTGAAGTTGTTATATCCAGGAGAAATGAATATTTCACTATAATAACCGACCAAAAACCACAGTACACATAGTTAACATGGAATGGCTTTAAAATGGTGTGAACTTTAGTGGAAATTCACTGTGTCAATCTGTAGTTAACAATTTCATCAGATGATGCCTTTAACATTTCTTTGGAAGTGAGATCATGCAATATAAATTAGTATTATCCTAGCAAATGCTATTAGTAAAATAGTTTGACCTAATGAAAATAAAACTTGAATCAAGGTAACATTAACGAATTATGACAAGCCCTTGCACGGTGATTGATGATTAGAAATCTATTGTGAGTGAAATGAAAGACATTCTAAGAGAATGAAGTGAGAATAACATGTAAATAGTTTAGGAAATAAGCATGAACCTCCATGATATCAAACCAAGTGATTAGCTGGAAGGAGATCGAGAGGATTTATTTTTTATTTTTGAATATTTTGTGGAAGCATCACAAACATGACCTCTATAATAAGAGTCGAGTTTAGAATACAAGTGTGCAATAAATATTAAAATTAAATGGAGTAACGACAGGATGAATCTCCGTTAGGTTTAATATATCGAAAGATATGGCGCGAGGAGATTTGGTCCCCATTAAATAATTTTCATGATTCAATAATCCAATTGGCTTTTGCACTGCAAGTCTTAACTTAGATAATACCGAGTGTAGGGATAAGAGGTTCCATTATTATTTAATAATGTGTAACCAGTCCATCCGCAATAAATGCAGAATGTTTTTATCTCATTTATCTTATCTTCTATAATCTTCGCAACGTCACTTGACCGATTATCAAAATAATTTCAAGATTTTTAACCCATGAAACCAATTCCAATTCACGCCCTAGGACCATCTAAATCTCGTCCTCCCGGATTAATTTACGTCGAACCTGAACTTGGTTTGATAGTTCAAGATTTGTATTTCGTGTTTTAGTGAACTCACGCTGCGGATTGTGGTGATGAGCCGGGCCACCCTATCTTAGTCGTGCACAATACAATATACCATTATATCCATGCACAGGGACACGTCAACAATACCATAATCTGCTGTAACAAACTGTGCATAACCAACTCCTCATAACGCAATCTTACATTGAGATGGGTGGTCTGAACAATCCTTCTTAGAACTGACAATATGCATGATCCACCCTCGTCATCCGATCTAGAAACAATTCTGCCTCTCTTCAATCATATCTTCGATAACAATAACAAAAACTCACATTTTCTTCTCAGCTTTATTAACCTTCATAACCGTGTCAGACTGTCACAAAGTTAGCGGACGTCTATTAAGATATAATAAATTATTCAATAGCTGATTTCCACTAAACATCATTATATTTTTACAACATCTGGCTTCGAACCATAACGTCCCATATTGTATTATTTAAATACAGCTTCAAATTTCCTCGAATATCATAATAGTACTTGATCTTACTTTAAAAAATCTCCATACGTTTCCAGATAACATTTATGCAACAATGTCACGTCACCTCAGTCAAGATCTTAACATCTAATTATTTCAATTTACTGGACTACAACAGGTCACTCGACATAACTGTTGCCTTTCGCTCATCAATATCGGCTTCAAAATATGGTTCTGAGGACCTTGCCTGCCTTAAATAACCAGAATACTTGCCCTCACGATATTATTCCCTGCTTCAAAACTTTCCCCATCAGTTAGGTGCCAGTATTTAAATGTATACCTTTATATGCTCCCGTTATTCCACAGAAGCTAGGTGGAGAAACAAGTACCTGTTACGAATATGAGATTCTGTCTCGTTTTGTCCGGAGTGAATTATCCGAGCAATAAGAATTTAACCGTTCTAAGTACCATGTGAAAAGTAAAGTTAAATATAATAAAAAACATAGCCTTTAGGATAAAGCTACTCAGGGTATTGTTCACAAAATGCGTAAAGCAAATATCAACTCCAATTCCGAAGAGATAATAAATTAAATTTAACCAAACACTCTTGGAATAGAAGATATACGGTATTATCCTACGATCCCTTGGATACCCTGAAATATGGGACGTTGCTATATCAATGTGCATATTCTTATAGTCCCATAACACTGACTTTATATAGCTTCCCCAAAATAATAATATTCACTTCATCTCAAATCTCTAGAAAATCTTCTAACTAGCTAAAAAGCCATCAAATGCATTTGATCACCTTCTCATTATATATTTATTATGTCATTGTTTTAAATATTCTATTACTCTTAGTTTATAACATTCAGTGGCTTGTCGTCAATTGGCAAGTGTCTTGGTGAGGTGTGACATACCAACTGACGAGCTCAATGGTGGTGTATTCTTTTGAATACACGGTCAGGCAGAGTTAGCTTTTGCTGCTCTTTGCATAAACCTTTTATTTGATTTCTTTCTTTGCAGACACCAACAGTGATCTATCTGTATTTCTTTTCTCTTTGTACAGGCATTTGTTTCCCTTGAGTCTGTTCTAGATATATATCTTCCATGGACAACCTAGCGGCATATGGCAGTTAACCTCTGAAGTTCCTCAATATCTCCATACTCAAGAGGACTTCCTCAGCAATCCAATCCACCAGGCTTCGTCATTGTCACCTGTTAACATCTCCATAAAAACTGATTCCTGAAGAAAGTTTGCATCTATGAATAGTCTTTCGTGTTTTTAATGTTGGTTATCATGATGTTCTCTCTATTGTCTACCTAGGTATTACCCCTACCCTTTTCCCTCTGCTTGGTCCCTTCGTGCTTCGTTAAGCTGCTCTCACTTTCGTGTCAGAGGTCAGACATACAGTTGGGGCTCTCTCAAGAGCTTGTCCCCTGTGCTCGAGAGACATTTTAAATCAGACGCCATGTCTGTTTTTTTAATCAACGTTTGCAAGGAACCATCGCCTACTCTACAAAAATGAGTTAAGTACAAAACTTGAACATTTTTTAAACATATTTTAAAGGGTTTTATTACAATTTTATAGACAGTGTGAAATTGCTAACTATCATGCCATAACCGTCTTCGAGGGATTTTTCTTGTCATGCTTTAGCTATCTAAGCTGGGTCTACACCATGAAATTCGGTATTTGTTGTAAAAATTTAACTGAGAATACTTTCTCACTACGAGGGATTGAACTTCAACTACCCACTGTCTATAAAAAAACTCAGCCTTTTCCTCCGTGGGAGCTTTACCGCCCTATTCAACTGCCATCACAACTCCAGAACTTTCTACGTATACTGATCTGTTTAATCGTCAAGAAAACATGTATTTCCTACACAAAATAATGGAATACGCTAACCCACCGTGACATTACTACTCTAAGTTGTAAAAGTTTCAATTACGGCACGATTCATTGTTTTTAAGCGTTCAAATTTCTCAATTTTAAGCACGGTTTAAAAACCCTTGTATAGGTTTAATGCTTTTGCAAGTTTGAGAATTGTAAACTTCTTAATTAGGTCTAAGACCTTGAAATTTTATAGCTCTAAATTGTTAAATCCCCACTTAAAGCCAAAATCAACCTTTAATTATTGTTATTTAGTTTACTGTTTGAAATTGTTTAAATAAATCGTAGTTTTTCTTTGTTCTTTACCTTTACCGTTAGAATTACGAATAGGCAGGACCTTCACTCTCCTGATTCTTTCTATAAGCTCAAACTCTTTTTCCCAACCTCTAAACCGACAAAATTCTTACTACTTGTTGCATTTAACTTAAAACTGCAAATACCAACATGTTCAAAGTTTCCCTTAGCTGTCATAGCTAATTCTAACAAACCAGTAAGGTAAATATAGCTAGCTCATCAAGCTTTCTATTTGTTGAGATTTCTTTCTCTTACTTATGGTTTGTTCCCTAAAATTTCAGTTTTATTTGAGTTAGGTTTGAGGTCCTTCCTCTTTTCTAAGCTTTTAATCGGTGTCTTGCTGGGTAACAGCAGAGTTTCCCTTAAGTGCAACAATTGGTATTCTTCCAAAAAATTTCAAGAAAACAAGTAAAATTATTACTAAAAACATTCATACTGCTTTATCGCTTCCCTCTCTGGGAGCATTGGGTTGTTCTGACGGAGATCCAACAGTGCCCAGAAATAAAATTATTATACCAAATTCAAATCTTTCCTGCATTCTTGAATGCATCATAAAAACTAACCTTTCTATAGTGAAAATTAGTACGTTTTTTTTGGCTTACATTGCCTTGCCAGACTGCCACCCTTTGCCATAGATCCGAAATACCGGTTCGGGAGGGAAAGTGCAATTGTCGAGCGCTTTCAGGCAACTTCAATTCACGCTATGTGGTGTATTCTTTGGAATACACGGTAAGATAGAGTAAGCTTTTGCTTCTCTTTGCTATAGTTCATTCCTTCCTTTTTCTCAAACACCAACAGTGATCTTCAGATTTCTCCTTGTTGGTTATGTCTCTCATGTTACCTGTGAGTCTGTTCTAGAGATATGTCTTCCATGACCCACCAGGCTGCGCTAGTGACGCCTACTATCAACTCTTTGAAGATCATTTCATCAAGAGGAATTAACGTTTCAATGTTGGTTATTCTTATATGAATACCTTCTGTCTCCTACCCCCACACTTTTCCCTTCCCTGGTCCCTCCGTGCTTCGTTGAGAGTGTCTCACTTGTACGTCGGAAGTCGACCCAGTCAGTTAGAGCTCCACTAAAGCTCGCCTCCTCAACTCTAGAGGCAAACTTTTAAATTTCGACGCCATGTTCGAATTTTAGTATCAACCGTCAAAGGGAACATCGCCTTCGCCATGAATCAAAGCTAAGTACTACTTCTACGTTCTTCAACTTATTTTATTTGATTTTAAATAGCTACATGCTTTTTAATGATCATTTTATAGGCAGCGTGAGATTTCTATATTTGGGGCAATAATCATCCTTCGCGGGATTTTCTATGTTGGGCTTTTGTCTATCTAAGCCAATCTTAACAGGAAGCAGCATTTCTTACGCTTATTAAACGAGAGATTTTCTCACAACGTGGGATACCATTAAATTACCCACTGTTTATAAAACACTTAGCTCGTTCCACCGCTGGACTAACTTTTGCTCTATTCTTCAGTCATGATTGCTCTGGAACCTTCCAGAATCTGCACTCTATCAATCAGTTATACTGTCATGTATTTTCCACTCAAATATGGGAATACTTTTTCAAACTAAGGAATCTTCCTTATGAACTACTAATCAATATATAATTTTTCTTCCTCCGTTGGGATTTTCTCTGGCGCATTCACTATAATCTACAACTTTCTCAGGCAATAGACTCTCGCATATCTAGTGTAACAAGTTATTTTCCATCATTGCAATAACTTTCTTTGCCAAAAAACTTTTTGTGCTACTACAGTGAACTTTTCAACTTTATCAACAGACTATAGTGAAAAACAGTGTTTGTTCAACATTTGATCCGCGTCGCGCTCGTCCGTGTAAAATAAATACGGTCATGAACACTTTTCCTCAATCCCATTTGATCTTTCCCAAACCCCTTACTAACAAACCAAAATAATAAAATTGTTACTTTAGGTCTTTTTTTCAATGAGGTGTCACTCTCAATTAGTGCCCTCCCTTCTTTGCTCTATGTACAACGAATTAATTTCTGTAAAACTTCGTGTCTAGGACACGCCTCAAATTGTATTGTTTCTCCCTTCTAATGAGGGAATCCAATTCTTACAACTCATAAATGAGTTATCTCTAGGTTTCACGAAAGGGAAACTTGCCCCATTTTCTCGTGATCCCTACTTAAACATAGGAATTCTAGGAACTTCCTTTCGATTGTTCTCTTCAGGTTTCACAATAAGTGACCTGCCCTATTTGCATAATCTTCTATGTATAATAATTAAAAGTAATTCAGTATCAATTTAAGAATTTATAGAAACTTCTATTTTATTCTTCCTGCTTTTTGTTGTTGTTACTTTCGTAGTTGTTATTATTTCTAAGATACTTATCTAGAAATCCTTAAAGTACACACCTTGTACTTTATTGTCTAACTTTAATGACGTCAGTTATCTTTAAATTTTTCATTTATTTATCTTCGTCATTTCAAAATCTTACGAAGATTTTAAAGCATATAAAATGTTTGAAACCAAAAGAATTGTTAATTGCCTGGCGCAAGCTTTAGATGTTTTCGGAAGTCTGCGACCCCAACTGTTTAGAGAAATCAAAATTTTATATTTGTTACAAAACTACTACCCAACGTTGTTAAATAAATTCAAGATTTCTTTTTGGCTTTATCATTTCTCTAATATAACGGTTAGGCAAGATCCTGTCTTCCTTGACTCTTCCCACTTAATGCAAATAAATCTATTGATAGGGCTTTCACCACTTTTTGCATTTGAGCAAGAACTCTTAGTTGATAACTTAGTAAAGTCCCTCTTACCTTTAATAGCTAATTCTAACTGGCCAGTAAGGCAAGCATAGCTCGCTACGCCAGCTTCCTGCTTGTGGAGATTCTCTCCAACACTTATGGTTGTGTTTTTCAAAATATAAGTGTTTCTCATTATCTAAACTTTTAGTCGGCGCCTTGCTGGGTAAAAGCTTAGCCATTTCTAAATGCAACTATTGGTATACTTACCAAAATTATTCCCAAAGTTATAATTGCTTTATCCATATCCTTCTTGGAAGCATTTGGTCGCTCTTTAGAAATTCTACAATTTCAAAAACTAAAAATCTCGAAGCTGATTCAAATTATTGGCATTCTTCAAATTACTTGTTTAGAAACAAACTCCTTTGAACAGATACACAATAAATCCGTTACTCTTTGTCTTGCCAGACCATCACCCTTCCCCATAGTCGGCATATGTATGCTTGAGAGGGAATACACTAAAGCAGCTTTCTCGAGAACAGCCCAAGTTCCAGCTGCGTTTCCCGTTAGCTTCGCCCAGGTCTTTACCCACTTAAGTATCGGAGAGCGGATTTGCAGTGGCAGCTGCCTTTGAGTATACTTAAAGTTAAAATTATAACTTATTTTGGACTCTCTTCCTATTTTTCCGTCGTTTTTCTCCAGTCCGAAACCCACTTCCTTTTCTTTATCATCTTCCCTTGGGGGTTAGGTTATTCCCAAGCTTATAATCTACCCAAAATTTGGTGCCGAAACCCGGGAGAGTCCATTTATGACATTTTCTATTTTGTCAAGGGTTATTTGCTAATATTTTGCAAATCATTAATATCTTCTTTGAATTTTTCAGCTATAACTACATTGTGCAAAGCCTGTGAAGTGGAAAGAGACCTCTCCTGTCTCATTTGGTGTGTCCCTTTCTTTCAACTTATTTGCTGCTGCCAGCCTGACAGCATTTCCAAGGTTCGACAGTTTCGTAAGTTATACTTTAATTTACCTATTTTGTCATGGCTCCTACAGACAAGGATAAGGATGAAAAACTTACTTCTATACGAGCATCCTATAAAGGGCAAATTACCCGATTCAGAAAATACATCAAAGAGCTAGATCCCTCAGAAGCTCAATTAGATTTGTTAAAACATCGTGTAAAGGATTTTGAACGTTCATATGAATATTATTGTAACATCCAAACTAAAATCGAAACTTGTATGCTCAATCAAACTGAAGATCGAGTCGAAGTAGAAAACCAATATTACTAAGGTATAGGTTCTGCTTTTAAAATAATACGCCAACTCGAAAAAGAACAGAAAAAAACGGTTCTGTTCTTGGTTCCCTTCACGAACAACGAACCTCTTCTCGCGAGGGCACTCACAAGCCCAAACCAATTCTACCTAAGATTGATTTACCCCACTTCTCTGGAGACGAATCCACTTGGGAGTCTTTCTATGAACTATTTTGTTCTCTTGTTCATGACAATGAATACATTCAAGTCATCTACAAGTTTCATTATTTGAGATCAATCCTCCGAGGTCAAGCTCTGCAGTTAGTTGAAGCACTCCCATTAAGTGCCGAAAACTACCCCATTGCCTTTAACTTATTGAAAGAAAGATACGGTAATTCACGGTTACGTATTCAACGCCATATGAAGGCCCTATTTAACTTACCTGCGTCACAGCACAATGACGTCACTAGTTTGCGTACTCTCATTGATACTACACAACTTCACGTTAAAGCTCTGTCCCAATTAGATCAACCCACTGAACACTGGGACACTTTCTTAATACATTTAGTGGTTTCTAAAGTCGATGTTGCTACCCTCAAAGCTTGGGAGATTGAACTTTCCAGAGAAGACGATTACTCTTACGAGCATTTAGTCACTTTCATAAATGCTAGATGCCAACTCTTAACTGCTTTAGCTAATCAAAGTGAACCCTCATCCCCTAGTTCTAAATTTGAATCAATGTCCCTTAAACCTAAAAGCGAACGCTTAGCGGCTAGTACCCAAAAACCTGGGTCCAGCTCATCTAAATTCAAGTCAAACACCACTGGTTACCCAACTAGGTCTAGTGAACGCCGTATTGCTAGTTCTCTCGTTTTAAACACTCAAAGCGAACCCCGCACGAGTTTAAATGAACCATTAAAGTGCATACTTTGTAAAGAATCCCACGCCTTATATCTATGTAAATCTTTTAAAGAACTGTCAGTCGACGACAGAAGAAAATTAGTTTCCCAGAATAAACATTGCTTCAACTGCCTAGCACCCACGCATTCTGCTTCAAATTGCAAGTCCACAAGACTTTGCTTCCATTGTGAAAAAGCCCATCACACTTTACTACATCGTCATGATCAGGCAAGGTCATCGACAGCATCTACTGCTGAGAAAAGTGACAATGCTAACAGTTCCAATGCTTCATCGTACATTCAAAATGCAAAGTCCATACGTAGTGCCCAAGTACTATTGTCCACTGTCCAAACCGAAGTTCAGGATAACTATGGCAACTGGGTCCTTGCACGCGGTATTCTTGATTCAGCGGCAACTCATGATTTTGTGTCTAATTCTTTGATTAGAAAACTAGGCCTACCTGTAAACCCCACTTCTATTAACGTATCGGGCATTAACAGCTCAAAATCGCAAGCCTTAAAGTTTTCAAAGCTAACCATAAGAGACATTTGTCACAGAAACAACTTTCTCAAACTGAATTGCCTCATTCTCAATAGCATAGGAGAAGACACTCCAAATCACTCTGTGGATATTTCAGGGTTAAACATTCCCTCGCATTTAAGGATAGCCGATCCTCTGTTCAATGTACAAAACCCCATTGACATACTCTTTAGTGCCAATGTTTTCTGGAATTGCCTTCGTAAACAGGTTCGCAAGTTATCCTCAAACGTTATCCTCAAACGTTGGATGGATCGTCACCGGTCAACTTCCCCATTATTCTCCCCAACCCGCATCGCAATGTTATTTCGCTAATACTGACTTGGAACAGTTCTGGAGGCCCGAAAGCGTTGATTCTCCTAACGTGACCTCTTCAGAAAACGAATTCTGTGAGCAACATTTTCTGAACACCACCACTCGTTCTTCTGATGGCCGGTTCATTGTTCAGATGCCAAGATTACATAATCCCCCTAAACTTATTAACTCTCAACCCAAAGCTCGAAAAGCACTCTTTGCTATCGAGAGCAAATTCAAGAAAGAACCTCTCGTTAAACAGCAGTACACTGATTTCATGGATGAGTATGAAAGCTTAGATCATATGGAAGTTGTTAACAAATCTGATGACGAATTGCACCCCTCAATTGAAACGGTTTTCTTAAATCATCATCCCTTGTGGAAAAACCCTCTTGTAAAGGATAAAATCCGAGTTGTTTTCAATGGTTCATCACCTGACGTTAATGGCAACAGTCTTAACGATACTCTTCACTCTGGTCCTGCTATTCAGTCAGATCTATCTGCTATACTCTTAAACTTTCGATTATTTCCCATAGCTGTTATAGCGGATATAAAACAGATGTACCGTCAAATTTTAATTCAGCCTAAACAACGAGATCTCCAAAGAATCTTGTGGCGCGACGAAATCAGCAAGCCCATTAAAGTATCTCGCTTAAAGACGGTTACCTATGGCTTAAAACCTTCCGCTTTCTTTGCTATCCGATCCCTACACTTGTTAGCCTCTCAAGATGGTCATTTGTTTGATTCTAAAGCTTTCGAAGCACTAACTACATCATTCTATGTTGACGATTATTTGCAGTCCTTCCCCACTCTAGAGGAAGCTTCTTTCGTGACATTAGAACTTCAGGCATTGCTAAAGAATGGAGGTTTCCCACTTCATAAGTGGAATTCCATCTCCCATGAGTTTCGCGCCCAGTTTCCTATTGAAGATGTAGATCCCTCCTCCGTCGAAATTTGTGGAAACTCCGAATCCATAAAAACTCTTGGAGTTCATTGGTGCACTAGCTCTGACACTTTCATCTATAAAGTTTCGCTTGCAGAAGAGCTCCCTAACACAAAAAGACAAATTCTCTCTGAAATTGCAAAAGTTTTTGATCCGCTTCAATTCCTTGCCCCAGTTATCGTTACAGCCAAACTTTCATGCAAGAGCTATGGTCGCTCAAATGTGAATGGGACGACACTGTTCCCCTTTCTTTTCTTAACAGATGGCTCTCTTTTCGCAGCAATTTGCTTGATCTTTCCCTTATTGAAATCCCCAGGAATTTAATTAACGCTCATCCCAATGCGTCTTTTTTTCCTTCATGTGTTCGCGGACAGTTCCGAAAAAGTTTACGGTTGCTGTGCATATTTGGTTTATCGCGGTTCATTAAATGGATCTTCAGTTTCCAACCTTGTTTGTGCCAAATCGAAGGTGGCTCCTCTTAAAACTATCACTTTGCCTAGGCTTGAATTGTGTGCTGCTCTCATGGCCGCAGAACTTGTTAAGAAATTACGGGAAGTCTTAAAAGTCGAATTCTCGCAAATCTATCTTTGGAGCGATTCCATGATCACCCTTCCTTGGATCGCCAAAAACCCCTCTCATTGGCAAACTTTTGTTGTAAACAGGGTTTCCAAAATTCAAACTCTTTCTTCGGGATGTCAATGGAGGCATGTCCCCAGCGCTGACAACCCTGCCGACATTATTTCTCGTGGATGTTTACCCTCTCAATTGGCAGCTTCTCAGTTGTACTGGCATGGGCGCTCATGGTTAATCGAAGACTCCTCTTGTTGGCATTCGAAACCTCCAGCTACAAACTTCAACTTCCCTGACCCTAAAGTATCTAAATTTACTGCTTCGTGTCTTGTTTCCAACGTTTCTCATCCCTTGGTGACCCGCTATTCCCCCTGTCACAAATTAATTCGAATTGTCGCCTATCTTCTCAGATGGAAATATCTTGTGGTTGACCAACCTCTTCTCCCTAAACCACACCTTACCAATCATGAATTGAATCTCGCTACCATTAAGATTTTGCAACTAACACAACAAGAAGCCTTTTCTTCTGAATTGTCTTTACTTTCTTCTAAAAGGGATCTTCCCAAGTCCAGTCGTCTTCGTGCTTTAGCCCCGTTCCTTGATGACAATAGGTTACTCAGGGTAGGTGGTAGGCTCTCGCAATCTTTGCTCTCTGAGGACAAAAAGCATCCTGTAATTTTGCCTTCTAAAGATCACGTAACTTCCTTAATTATACGTGACTTTCATTATCGCAATCTGCATGTTGGTACACGCACACTGCTTCGCCTCTTAAGGGAAAAGTACTGGATTATAAATGGAATTCACGGAGTTTCCTCTGTAATTCACAAGTGCATTCCTTGCTTCAAAGCGAAACCTAAAGTCAATACTCAATTAATTAGCGATCTGCCCTCCTTTCGCTCTTCTCCTATACGTCCATTTGCTCTAACTGGTGTGGACTAAATGGGTCCGTTTCAATATCACCGCAATTCCCCTGAACCTAAACGCAAATTGTTTGGTAAGCTCTATGTTTCTCTCTTTGTTTGCATGGTTACTGGCGCGATCCATTTGGAACTAGTAAAGAATGCCTCTACTTCTTACTTTTTATCAGCTGTGTCTCACTTCGCTGTTAGGCGTGGTGTTCCTTCGGAGATGTTCTCTGATAACGCTTCCACTTTTCAAGGAGCAGCTTCCTTGTGGAAGAAAGCTCTCACATCTTCACCTGCCATGGAACAGATTTCTAATTTTTCCTACTCAAAGGGTTTCAAATGGCGTTTTATACCTCCCTACGCTCCTCATCACGGTGGTAGGTGGGAATCCTGCTTAAAGCTCACTAAACGTCGCTTAAGAAAGGTTTTAGGTAATCGTATTCTGACTTATGAAGAATTTAATTCGCTGTCCGTTCTGATTGAAGGTGTTGTTAATTCTCGCCCTTTAACACCGCTTTCCAATGACCCTGATGACCTGCTTCCACTCACACCTGGACACTTTCTTATACGCACTTATCTTTCTGTCCCTCCTCCCCTTCCCAACTCTTACAGGGATTCTAATTTACCTATTGTTTGGCGTAAACTTGAATCCCTCCGCAATTCTTTCTGGAAGAGGTGGAACTTGGAATACTTAACTTCCTTGCAACGGAGACTGAAATGGTTTCTTTCCAATCCCGACATCAGAGTGGGGGACTTGGTCATGGTTAGGGATGTTTCTCCTCCCCTGGTCTGGATTTCTGGTAGAGAGACCGAGTGTTATCCTGGAAGGGATGGGAGAGTTAGGGTAGCCGGGATCTTGACCACTAACGGGCACATCATAAGACTATTGTCTTTAATTGCTCCATTAACTTTAAACTTTTAATTGTTTGTCTTGTTCTCTGTTGGTGTTTGTCTCTCCCAGCTTGGTGTATTCTTTGGAATACACGGTAAGAGTAAGCTTTTGCTTCTCTTTGCTCTAGTTCATTCCTTCCTTTTTCTCAAACACCAACAGTGATCTTCTGATTTCTCCTTGTTGGTTATGTCTCTCATGTTACCTCTGAGTCTGTTCTAGAGATATATCTTCCATGACCCACCTAGCGTCATATAGCAGCGAATCTCTGAAGTTCCTCAATTCTTCCCTGTACAAGAGGACTTCTTTATCAATCTGGCCACCAAATCTCATCGCCATTGCCAGCTATCATCTCCGTGATCAAGAGAACTTAGTCTACTTTTTCACCCATCATGCTGCGCTAGTGACGCCTACTATCAACTCTTTGAAGATCATTTCATCAAGAGAAATTAACGTTTCAATGTTGGTTATTCTTATATGTATTCCTTTTGTCTCCTACCCGCACTCTTTTCCCTTCCCTGGTCCCTCCGTGCTTCGTTGAGCGTGTCTCACTTGTACGTCGGAAGTCGACCCAGTCAGTTAGAGCTCCACTAAAGCTCGCCTCCTCAACTCTAGAGGCAAACTTTTAAATTTCGACGCCATGTTCGAATTTTAGTATCAACCGTCAAAGGGAACATCGCCTTCGCCATGAATCAAAGCTAAGTACTACTTCTACATTCTTCAACTTATTTTAATTGATTTTAAATAGCTACATGCTTTTTAATGATCATTTTATAGGCAGTGTGAGATTTCTATATTTGGGGCAATAATCATCCTTCGCGGGATTTTCTATGTTGGGCTTTTGTCTATCTAAGCCAATCTTAACAGGAAGCAGCATTTCTTACGCTTATTAAATGAGAGATTTTCTCACAACGTGGGATACCATTAAATTACCCACTGTCTATAAAATACTTAGCTCGTTCCACCGCTGGACTAACGTTTGCTCTAATCTTCAGTCATAATTGCTCTGGAACCTTCCAGAATCTGCACTCTATCTACCAGTTATACTGTCATGTATTTTCCACTCACATATGGGAATACTTTTTCAAACTAAGGAATCTTCCTTATGAACTACTAATCAATATATAATTTTTCTTCCTCCGTTGGGATTTTCTCTGGCGCATTCAACTATAATCTACAACTTTCTCAAGCAATAGACTCTCGCATATCTAGTGTAACTAGTTATTTTCCATCATTGTAATAACTTTCTTTGCCATCAACTTTTTGTGCTACTACAGTGAACTTTTCAACTATATCAACAGACTATAGTGAAAAACAGTGTTTGTTCAACATTTGATCCGCGTCGCGCTCGTCCGTGTAAAATAAATACGGCCATGAACACTTTTCCTCAATCCCATTTGATCTTTCCCAAACCCCTTACTAACAATCCAAAATAATAAAATTGTTACTTTAGGTCTTTTTTTCAATGAGGTGTCACTCTCAATTAGTGCCCTCCCTTCTTTGCTCTATGTATAACGAATTAATTTCTGTAAAACTTCGTGTCTAGGACACGCCTCAAATTGTATTGTTTCTCCCTTCTAATGAGGGAATCCAATTCTTACAACTCATAAATGAGTTATCTCTAGGTTTCACGAAAGGGAAACTTGCCCCATTTTCTCGTGATCCCTACTTAAACATAGGAATTCTAGAAACTTCCTTTCGATTGTTCTCTTCAGGTTTCACAATAAGTGACCTGCCCTATTTGCATAATCTTCTATGTATAATAATTAAAAGTAATTCAGTATTAATATAAGTAGTTATAGAAACTTCTATTTTATTCTTCCTGCTTTTTGTTGTTGTTACTTTCGAAGTTGTTATTATTTCTAAGATACTTATCTAGAAATCCTTAAAGTACACACTTTGTACTTGATTTATTGTCTAATTTTAATGACGTCAGTTATCTTTAAATTTTTCTTTATTTATCTTCGTCATTTCAAAATCTTACGAAGATTTTAAAGCATATAAAAGGTTTGTAACCAAAAGAATTGTTAATTGCCTGGCGCAAGCTTTAGATGTTTTCGGAGGTCTGCGACCCCAATTGTTTAGAGAAATAAAAATTATAAATTTGTTACAAAACTACTACCCAACGTTGTTAAATAAATTCAAGATTTCTTTTTGGCTTTATCATTTCTCTAACATAACGGTTAGGCAAGATCCTGTCTTCCTTGACTCTTCCCACTTAATGCAAATAAATCTATTGATAGGGCTTTCACCACTTTTTGCATTTGAGCAAGAACTCTTAGTTGATAACTTAGTAAAGTCTCTCTTACCTTTAATAGCTAATTCTAACTGGCCAGTAAGGCAAGCATAGCTCGCTACGCCAGCTTCCTGCATGTGGAGATTCTCTCCAACACTTATGGTTGGTTTTTCAAAATATAAGTGTTTCTCATTGTCTAAACTTTTAGTCGTCGCCTTGCTGGGTAAAAGCTTAGCCATTTCTAAATGCAACTATTGGTATACTTACCAAAATTATTCCCAAAGGTATAATTGCTTTATCCCTATCCTTCATGGAAGCATTTGGTCGCTCTTTAGAAATTCTACAATTTCAAAAACTAAAAATCCCGAAGCTGATTCAAATTATTGGCATTCTTCAAATTACTTGTTTAGAAACAAACTCCTTTGAACAGATACACAATAAATCCGTTACTCTTTGTCTTGCCAGACCATCACCCTTCCCCAAAGTAGGCATATGTATGCTTGAGAGGGAATACACTAAAGCAGCTTTCTCGAGAACAGCCCAAGTTCCAGCTGCGTTTCCCGTTAGCTTCGCCCAGGTCCTTACCCACTTTAGGTATTGGAGAGCGGATTTGCAGTGGCAGCTGCCTTTGAGTACACTTAAAGTTAAAATTATAACTTCTTTTGGACTCTCTTCTATTTTTCCATCCTTTTTCTCCTGTCCGAAACCCACTTCCTTTCCTTTATCATCTTCCCTTGGGGGTTAGGTTATTCCCAAGCTAATAATCTACCCACTATGCTCTCCGCTTGCCTAAGACAAGCCCCAGCTAAAGTTAGGTTCCTCTTAAGATTTGTACAGTGAATTTTCGTTACATCTTATTATTTTACTTCAATTTTTGTGGTGGATTCTCTTCCTATCTAACAATACTTTTCTCCAAACCGAAACCCATCTCCTTTTCTCCTTTATCATCATCCCTTAGGTAGTGTTAATCCCTAGCTAAAACCTACCCAAATGGTACACTGAGGCAAAACACTGGCAATTGAATTGAGCTAACCGGATACATTTTTCGAATTTCTTATTGGCATATCATTAAATAAATCACTATAGTTAAGTTGGTAATCTCATGTAATTTATTTCAGTTATAGGGATATAATTGTCTTGACGGACTAACAAGCAGTTTACTAAAGCAACGTTGAAAAGTGATTTCCAACAAAAATTTTACTCAGTTACCATAAACAGATTATAATTTAATCCATTTGATCGAATATTTCTTCGATGAATTCTTATACTTCGATAAGCAGAACATATTCAAATGTCAATTCTAAAGCTATTGACCCATTCAACTTAATCATCTTCTGAGTATATACCATATGAATCTTACACACATCATTAACATAGCATAGCTCTCTCATCAAAATATATCAATGAAATAATAGACGGCTGCTTGACTGGTTCCTTCACTCGAAGATATCTAATGGACACAAATGTCTGAATAATATGGAACTGATATTTACACACTGGAAATGTGATCTCAATAATAATTCTAGCCCTCGACAAATATCCTCTTAAAAATTGCATTTAATCACCAATATTCTATATCACTGTTTCGTCTATTGCAATAACTTTCTATATATCGCTTTGCTAACATAGTCTATCATCTGAGTGCAACCACAGGCATAAAATTCACATACTGGATACTAGAGTCTCTCAGGATCAATACTCCTAACTACAATACAACAAATTATATCAATTCTTAATATTATCACACTTGGGCTTAAATATTTCGATATCCACTTATTTCCACAGTTCCTATTCCTGCTGTCATTTTCGCAACAAGCCAGTGATCTCGGTTGCCTCACACTCAGTCATATATATAGTTGCAATAGCTAGTCCTCCACAAATGGTGACCTCTTATTACTCTCTATTCATCAATGAAAAGGGTTGATTATTAAACGTCTTGAAGAAATACTATCCCCATCGCAGGGCTCTACTTACGTAACTGCTGAGTTTCACACAACTTAAATTGAATACTTAACTATTCAAACTCAAAACTTATACTCGTTTGGTGATCCTCAAGTGTAACCCATACAGGTCAATAATAAACTGGACGAATTAAATATGATGTTTACGATAAAGATCCATGGCTGTTCTACACGGGGTTACTTTGCCTCTACCTTACGATGTTGAACGGTATGCTGGTCGGTAATCCACCAACGTTCCTCTGGTGTTTAGCCGGGTAATATGCTCCATCCCAGCAATCTCTCAATCGGCGACGCTTCCATGCTGCCATGATGCCGCCTTCCAGACATATCATTCCATTCTAGTGGTTAATTCAGTTGTCAACTCTCGTAGATTTTTTGATGTCTTGCGTCACTCGCACGTAAAATTAGATCGCTATTGTGATATTAGCCATTACATTCCGTCCATAGACTAATCATTGTTTCTATCACACGGCTGCTAACAGAGTAGCGTTCTCATCAACAACTTCACGCATGCTTGCTTCAAACTAGACGCAATACACATGCCTTTAATCAATCTTCTCTTTCGTTCCGATATCTTGGTCCGGTCAAAGTTTACGGTGCTCCGTGTAACTTGCTTGCGGATCTCGCGTCTAACTGATACAAAATACTTCCAGGTCCATGTGCAGTAAAGGACGATCTTTGTATGCTCATAACTGCAACTTGTAGACCTTTATTATCTCCAAGTGTTCCGTAGTAGGGCTCTTCCTTGCGTAATCAGAACCGCACCTCAGACTATTTAGAATACTGAATTCAAGGATAGCTAACAAGTTGCTTGAATATGCGACATATATAATCTTCTTAGTATACGTCATCAACACGCTGATAAGTTTCGAAATATAAGATACATCCATATTTTTTAAACCATATGATATGATTTATCTGACAGTTTATCTAGCCACTTAATAACCACAGCCATCCATTCCCGCTCTTCACTGCGGCTCACCTATACACTCAGAAATCTCTAATTGTATTCAATTCTATTTATTTCATTGTCGTAGGATGAGCTGTTCTATTTACAAGTTGTAAGAGCTTCCTCCTGTATCAAGTGAGTAAATCCAGTCAATAATCCGCATGTGGGGATACGTTGTTGTTTTTGATTCATTAAGGGGCTTAAGAGATCATGGT
The DNA here is from genome assembly GCA_946902985.2 of Meconema thalassinum. Classification (NCBI taxonomy): domain Eukaryota; kingdom Metazoa; phylum Arthropoda; class Insecta; order Orthoptera; family Tettigoniidae; genus Meconema; species Meconema thalassinum. Next base: position 1,518,164,201 of record OX336389.2, on the reverse strand, counting down.
CATTTTGCCCTATGTATGATTTATCTGATAATCTGTACTAACGTGACATCTGTAGTACGGTAGTGCCTATAATCATCATTGAGACTACGATCAGTAAGGAATTGGACGTGGCCTTAAGTTAGGAACCATCAAGGCATTTGACTGAAGTAAAAGTGGTTAACAACGGAAAATCTAAATTGGTCGAGGTGGTATCTTCAATTCTACCTCACATACTACGTGACCTTGGCAGAGATGGGTGTTATGGGTGACGAGCACTGGATGTTCCGTATACAGAGTTATTATTGCGTGTATGATTAATAGCTGTTATTTAATTCTGTAATCAACCATTCCTTGCGACATTTATTCCCATAATGAAATCTATTTTGGTTTGCGTATTCCATTAATCAAACACCACGAGTTGATAGAGTGCACAATGCGCTCCCTGGAGCGTCTGCGGTCTGCGGTCTACGGTCTGCGGTCTACGGTCTGCGGTCTGCGGTCTGCGACAACCCACAGCAGCAAACGGATTTTATTTTCCTACCCATGATAATTCGAAATAACTGAATGGTTTCATTTCATGGCAAGATATAAAGCGGAACTCAAGACAAATGAGTTTAAAGGGAGAAGGGTCTCGTGACGTATGCTTCATAACATCTCCGCAGGGAGCGGGAAGCGGTCGTCTCATAAATCAAGCCACAATAGCGGGCCCTGTTCCTAATCAATACGGAACAAACAATCCTTCACGAGTCCAGCCCGGACACTGTGATGCAGCAATATGAGAGGTCTTGTTCTTGTCATTGACGTGCCGGTATATCAGAACAACATTCAATAAGGCTCACCTTCTGAAATTCCACTTCTTGCTGATAAGACATCACAAAATCAGAACATACCACGATGTTCAGTCAAGAACATGTAGCCTACTTCCTCTTACATGTATGGGTAGGCCTATGGTTATAAAAACTCTGTGTTCTTATCGATTGGTCTTGTGATGAAAGCTATTAAGACACCTTGTTTCCTATGTTTCGTCGTAATTCCGATCTTGCTTCCACAGTAATATTGATTCTAACGTTAGAATAGTAGGCTACGTCCATTTTGAATGGCTCGAATCGTTGATCATGTGCCTTATACAGAGAAAGCGTTTCGTTATTTTAACTGTTATAAATAGTGGATTATCGGTATTAATTAATTCCTTATGACATCAAGAGGTTGGTTGCGTGCTATTTGCAGGGTGATAGTCTTATGACTAATGCTAGCGAGGTCTCTTGATACTCCTCTCTTACAAAGATTCGTTCTAATTGCGCATTTGTAAACTGTGTTATTGGTTGTTAAGGTTTAATAGTACAATCAGCCACCATCTTGAATATTTAGCGAGATTGTTCTTTTACCTTGAAAATATGAAACCCATATACGTTCCTACTTCAATACCCTTTTAGCCTATTTTCAACATAGAAGAAATTGGCTTACGAGGTCAACTTAAGATCACGTATGTGTGTGTGTGAGTGTCCATAAAAGAATCTAAATGGCTCAAGCGATTTCAATAAAACTTGGTAAGGTCAAACAACTACACCGTCCGACCTCGACCGTGTATTTTACATTTTAATATGTTTCGCCAATGCAACCAAGCGGTCACGCGAAATATTTCGCCGGCATTCCATGTCTCGAATTGGTATTATCCATATTGGTTCGTATTGAATTGAATCCACTTAATAATTTTCTTCAGCCATAGATACATATTAAAACACTTATAAGTAACAAAACACACTTTAAATACATTATAAAACACTGAGTAGAAGGTGTCCCATAGTTCATGCATCTGGAGGAAGTTGTCCCATATTATAACTCTGCTAGTTGACAGTAGTCATTTAGTTCTTATTGGTTCCTTCCGGTGCCAACACTTATTATGATAAAACTTTAAAAAAGGAACTGCTGAAGATCTTGTCAGTTGTATGTTGTATTCTTGTTGTGATACAGCAATTAACGTGGAGAATACAAATATTTATGGAGCATCACGGTTTTGTGTTAAGACAACCCCTAATTGTTCCGACAGGCTAACAGAGTAGACTATTTTTATTTGGTTCCCTAAAATTATTATTATTACGTAACATATAGATTTGCTTTAACATTAGTTAAGTATTCCTTTCTCTCTTTTATAGACTTTGTCTTTGTTTACAGCTTCAGCTGTCGTTGGAATCTCTGATGATTGATGACAAATATAACAAGAATTACCTTGAATTAACGATTTTCTAAGAAATCACCAATTACTAAAAAAATGAATTAAATCCACTTCTTTTAAACAAAGGGCGATACTGTATCTGTAACCACTCAGAAAAAATGCTTTTCCCGAAAAGCGGAAGAGTGTTAACACACCTAGCGGCTCTAGCTAAACTATTCAATTGTTTTATTTCAAAATCCATAGATTTTCACACATAGGTTTAACTATTGTCTTTACGTAGCTGAGTTAGGCATTCCTTTTGTTGATATTCCATTATCCTTTCTGGATTAACACTTATTTATTCACGAAACAGTTGGTATTAGGATATTTGAAACCTAAGATGTAAATACCATGACCGTATCAGGGACTTTTCGATCCACTTAGATATAACGGTAGATGTAAGTTATCTGGTGGAGTCTTACAACTCTACATACACGTGACAAAGCATTGGCGAGATTCGTAAAATCTAATGAGTTTTATTAAAATTCTCTTAAGGTTTTTCTATAAATTTATAACCACATGGTGCTGACTCCTGAGATAACCATTGTCTAAACTGGCACACTTAAGTACACTGAGCTGATAACCATGTTATCCATACATTTTACCGCATGGGACTAATGATTAAATTATCTTAACCCCATAATACGAATTACATATGAAAGTATACCAGACTGATGACCACGTTATCCCTACCTTCTGGCTACACGAGACTATTGAGCGACTACTGATATATTTTAATCTTACAACACCCAAAAGTGTGTGGAGCCGATGATCTCCATATCTAACACTCAACTACACGGGGCTAATATTCAACTACACGTGGCTGATGACCAATATATGTAATACACTAAACTATATGCGACTCAAGGTCGAGAACGTAAAAACACACGAACTCAACACAAGAGGCTGATTACCATGATATTCCAAGTTCTCTACACGTACAACCACACGGGACTTATGACCAAGGTGTCCCAATTTGATACAAAACACCAGCAAGCTAACTCTATGTTGGAAGGAGACTGCTGGTACTAGAGCTCTGTGTGAGCTCGCAGAATGTGATACATTGCGTGTTACCACTGAGATAGTACTGTAGCCATTGTGGCTTGATCCTCGGCTGTGGGAAAGACTTATTTATTTCTATTCTGGATACAGTCTCTCACCTCGGTTATCCTAAAATTGATTAACCAAAGCTTTTCATATTTACTCCTAAAGCCACGGCCGCCTCCTTCCAAATCCTATAATTAATTGTTAAATTTAACCGCTACAAACAGCATAATAACACAAATAACCCAAATCCGGCATATGTTTACAAATTTACCTATATCAGGCTCTAGCCTAGTCCTTATGCCGCAGTTTACAAGCATGTAGCGTTTATGGCCCCTTATTAGCAGTCAGCACTGCGGTTTTAATTGCTTTTAAAACTATGACCTTCAAATCATTTAAAACAAAATCTAACCATTACCTCTTAGGTTTGCCTCAGCTTTTCTTACTCTTTTTAGCAGAGTTCATTAAACTTTTAAGGCCTAACGATTAGTTAGGCAATATCTACTCTCCCATACTTTACTACACCTGAGTCGGCTCACCCACAAACAGCTTTATCTAACATGTTAATATATAACTTAGCCACTTTCTCTTTATTACCCTATTTCCCTTGCTTTGTACCAGCAATTAATTTTCCTACCTTCATATTAGATAACTCTAGCTCTAGCTTATGTATTAGATAACCTGAATGTTCCCAAATGTCACTACCATACAGCAAGGGTGGTTCAAATACTAAGCGATATAGATAGAGGTTTAAGGCTTCAATAACTTTGTTTCCGTAGAATACTGTAGTTTGCAACTGAAAACTCAAATTTCTTTTCTCCATACTACCATCCTCAGGGGATATTCAACACACTAATGTTAACTTGCTCTAAGACATCACTATGCCTGTCTCTATAATGTTATTTTTCATTTTATAGTCTAAATTAGAATGACCGTTGCTCACGGTAAAATTTTCCATCAAATGTATTGTACAATAATTTAATTTTATAAAATTTCTGTTGCTCACGGTCAAATTCAAGTTTTATAAAACCTTTGATAAAATTTTCCATAAAATAGGACATGTTCTCTTCCGTAAAATTAATTTTACGAAACGAACCAATCAGGAAAGCTGACAAGAAGATGATGCTGGCGCCACGTGGTGAGAAGATTGTGAAGCTCGCTTGTAAACAAACACTTCGAAAATGGCAGCCTCCGAATGGACTAAGGAAGCTGTTAGTGTTTTACTGGACGAGTACCAGAAATATCAGTGTTTGTATGAGGTTAAAACGCCCATACACCACAAGAGAAATGCAAGAAGGGAGGCAGAAATCTCAGTCGCCGAATATGTTTCACAAATTCGACCGAACAAGCCAGGCTGATGTGAAGGCGAAGATAAACGGGCTTCGAACTCACTTGCAGTCTCATTTCAGGAGAAATGTCTTGCCTCATGTTAGTGTCCTGTCGAATAATTTTGGGACCAACAAGATCTAGGAGTTTTTTAAAACTACTTTCCTCCATTCTTAGATAAATTCCTATAAGAATTCTGATCTTCTAACCTCAACTCATTTTCGACCAAGGACAGCATTCCTCTACTCTTCTCTTCTTTTTATCCATTCCCGAGTCCAGGAATTCCTAGCATTTCTTTTCTTCCTTTTTACCACTGTACGACATATAATTGTAGCTATAGCAGCAATTTTTGCGTTGTTTGTTGGAGCCATACTCTCAAACCAATGTGTGTTGAACAGCTGATTCTTGGTTCAGAAGTTTATCGGTAGATGGCGATCCTGATACATCCACGGATTTTATAAAATAATTTTACCGTCAACAACACAGCTTGCTTTCGTAAAATTTTTATAAAATTAGTTGTAAAATAAATTTTAAGAAACATTTTACCGTGAGCAACTGGCATTAGTTGTCGGGTTGGCCGAGCGGTCTAAGGCGTTTGACTTAAGTTCAACTTTCCTATATATAGGAAGCAAGGGTTGGAATCACTTACCCGTTATAACTATTACCTCAACATTGGTTGTCAGCACTGTATCATTATGATATACAGTACACAAAACCGTAGATAGAGTATATTACTATAGTAAGTTGCTAGCCAACAGACCTGAGAACTTTACTTCAGAGTGAGCAGTAAACACTCTCTAAAAAGGCTTGAGCTAATCCCCCCGGATAACGAACATTTCTATTTTTACTACACACCCAACTCCCCAACCAAAATTGTGACTAGGGCAAACCAAAGAGCCAGTTATCGTTATCTATACATGAGTTGCCTAGATGCAAAACTGTCCATGTCCACTTTTCAAAAAAAAACGAGTTGGCAACACTGGAGTGTAGAGATAGACTTATTACACATGCCTGAAATGCTATTTATGCTTAAAACTGTCCATGTCCTATGAATAACAGCTCTCCAAAAGTGTGGTTGGATTCAAAACTGTCCATGTCCATACGTATGTGAGGCTCAAAACTTGCCTTGTCCCTTTCCACCAATCGCAATGAAGATTGAAGTCAGATGACTAATACAAGATGGCCGTCTTATGTATGTAAACATTGAGCCCTTGTGTGTGTTTTAACGTTGATGCTGAAAGTTATACGCACTGTTTTCGTCACAATAAATATGAAACATGTCAGTAATGTTGATCAAGGCATTGCGGAAACAACACCTGACTGTTCTAGGAAGCGAGTACGCCGTGTAGATCAGTGAAGCAAGTTGTTTCTATTCATCGCTGAAGGAAATGCGAGACAATTTCTGCCCTTATCTTTCGACTGCCAAAGGAATTAAAATATCTGATCAGAGTGTCTATTACAGTAGACAATTATACCTATACAATCTTGCCATTATAGTATGTTTCTCTTCAAATCAAGGTTAACCACTAATAATGTCTTCATGTACACATGGCTTGAGAGCGAAGGTAAGAAAGAGTCAAATGAAATATGCTCAGCTCTCTACCACTGTTTATGCCATACAGACATGAACAACATACAAACTTTGGGCTTAATTGCCGATGGGTGCCCTGGGCAAAATAAAAACACAATAGTTGTCTAGATGCTGTGTCACTGGATGTACAAACATGCAACAAGCGTCAACAAAATAGAAGTGAATTATCCCATTACTGGATATTCATTCATGCCTTCCGATAGAATGATTGGGCTCATCAAAAGGCAACTGCGGAAACGAGAAACGATAGTTTCAACCATAGCATCTTGGAAGAGTATGGGACCCTCCACAAACTAGGGAGAGACTGGGAGATAGGTGACTGGAAAGGGCCATTCAAAACGTCATCCAATCCGCAGCATCGTTCCCCTTCCAGATAACAAAAGTAAAGAGAGTCATCATCATCATCCGTAATTCACAGAATGTAATTCACGTCCAAGGGGAGCCTAATTATAGGTCTGACATCAATGATCCAATGGGTGTATGCAAACGGGGAATACACTATCAACAGGTGAACCCGGACTGCTTAACAAACTCTCCCGTGACCATTAATGAAAAATAACTGGAAAATGTTTCAAATCTCCTCGAGAAACACTATGGTGAGTCCTGGAGGGAGATTAACTCTCTGTTATAGTACAAGAACTTATTAGGCTAGCAGGAGAGGATCAAGACATTGTTCCAAGTATGATGTACTAAGTGCGTGGCAGATTGTCAGATATTACACCAAGTACTTTTTAAAAAAATGCACAAATGTACGTAGATTTATGTTCATTCCATAAATTAAAAATTGAATACAAAAATTTAGATTTATGATCATCACATGTCTTCTCTTCACATAGTCTCTAGTCTGTTTCAAAACTGTCCATGTCCATTACAGTTGCATGCAAAAGTGTCCATCGGCAAAATGAGATGCAAAAGTGTCCATGTCCATTTTTATTTTGCTTATATCTTGCAAGCATTGCGTTCCTGGTCTTTTGTCAATAGCTCAAGCAGATTTGTACTAATGCATACTTATTTATATGACAAACAGTGTAGGCTTATACCAATCCACCCAGTAAAAACACAGTTTCCACTTTTTCTCAAAACCAGTTATGGTGGACATGGACACTTTTGCATCTAGGCGACTCACATATTTCCAGAAGTGGTTGGAACACTACATACTTACACAAGTCCTGTAAATTTAAAACATATCCGTTGTAACCTATTTTCTTTGAGACTAAGGTCTTAACACCCCAGAACCATGTCAGGGTTCAAGAGTTGCCAAAACGGTTTCAGTTTCATACCACTATAGATATTAACAACACGCATTGGATACCAGTCCAAAAGAGCGGAAAGATAGCAATTAAGAAATACAGACGATACATATGTATCATATTTATTAATTTAATGTTTGCAATATGTACACACGGATTACAACCGAGGTAACTCTGTGAGACTCTGTATCCAGAATAGAAATAAGTATGTGTCTCCCACAGCCGAGGATCAAGCCACAATGGCTACAGTACTATCTCAGTGATAACACGCAATGTATCACATTCTGCGAGCTCACACAGAGCTCTAGTACCAGCAGTCTCCTTCCAACATAGCGTTAGCTTGCTAGTGTTTTGTATGAAATTGGGACACCTTGGTCATAAGTCCCGTGTGGTTGAGTGTGTTGAGAACTTGGAATATCATGGTAATCAGCCTCTTGTGTTGAGTTCATGTGCTTTTACGTTCTCGACCATAAGTCGCATATGGTTTAGTGTGTTACAAATATCTGTCATCAGCCACGTGTAGTTGAATATTAGCCCCGTGTAGTTGAGTGTTAGATATTGAGATCATCGATTCCATACAGTTTTGTGTGTTGTAATTTTAAGATATATCAGTAATCGCTCATTAGTCACGTGTAGAAGGATCGTAGGGATAACGTAGTCACCAGTCTCGTATACTTGCATGTGTAATTCATATTATGGGGTAAAGATACCTTAATCGTAAGTCCCGTGAGGTAAAATGGTATGGATACCATGGTTATCAGCTCTGTGTACTGTGTCCGTTTCCTCGACGTCACGATACGATGGCCCGGCGATTTCAACGTGAAACCGAAGAATGGACGCAGGCGATAAAAAAAAATCCTGTAAATATTAGGCCCAACAAGAAAAATCGAAAAACTAGCTCGGGCTGGCAAGAGATCGATTATCTCGGGTCGGTTAAATGGATAGGCCTGAAAGGTTTAACAGGACAAATATCTCTCAAAAAGAAAAATAAGAAAATTTCACTGATTCGGGAGAAGTTCAAAAACTACAGGAATAATATGAGAGACTTAAAATCAATGTCCTTAAATAATTTAGGAGCAGACGAACACAAAAAGAAATAAATTTACACTCCCATAACTCAATGACGATCATTAGGTTGGGATCATGAAAATCCAAAATGTCCATCTATGTCATTAAGCTACCCTATTTAACTTAATCTGGGAAGTACTCGCGAAAGAAATTATTAGAGTTCAAGTGTTCGATGATTAGCTGATAACAAAAATACACTTCACATCCACTTTCTGCTTTAAAAAAATTAAATTAATTATACATCTTTCGTTCCCATAACTACTAACTGAATTCATTATTTACACACTAATTTCACACATTTATCACATTTACAGACTATTGTCAATCACTGTTAATCAATGAATTTGACGAAATGAACTTGTAGAAAGAAATTTTTATTATAAATAAATAATCAATATAATTTTAGGTTTCCTTAAGGAAATTATATCTGCTATAGATAACAATAACTTGTTATAGCCACCTCATAACTGTCTTTAAATGACATCCTAATCCCTCACACCATTTATAAACCATTAGCTGAGTTTATCATATCATTAAGGGATCAATTTAATTATTCAGATTGCGACATTATAATTTTAGCATTTATTAAATAAGAATACAAATGATTCACCCGTGATCTGCAGGAATTATCAATTTTTAATTCTGATAACATATCTTATATTATGACAATTAATTGAACACCAATGCAGTATCTGCCAAAAACAAAAGTTTGGTGCTTTTCAGTCGGTCAACACGAATGTACCCAAAAAAGCCGGGTTATGTCCTAATCCAGAAAGAAATTACGTGAGATTAATAAATACACCAGGATGACCAGTATCAATCGTCAAGCGATCATCAGATCCATTACACTTAGGCTATATAACATCTATGTCTGAGGATACAGGTGAAAAATATTTACAATATGTACAATTATTTAGTTGCAGTATTGATAATGCAACTGTCGGTGTATGTTAAATGTAGTATATCTAATGTTAGATGAAATGCTAAAATGGTGATAAAAATCCGGAGTTTGTCTGTTTGGGGTAATTATATGGTTATGCAAAATCAACTATGGTTATACTGTAATAATACAGGCTGATACTTATCCGGTTGTCTTCCTGACTGGAACTTCGAGTAGTTTCCTGTTCACTCTAGCACCGATTTTAGTCGACTAACCCGGGTGTAAACTGGACGAAACTGGTTTTTCCTTTCTCCACACCTTTGTTCCTGTGTGCTTTCTGAAGTCAGGGATATGTTCATTTGTGTGACGTTGCCAAATCTAGATACGAATGTATATAATTGAATACAGGAAGATCTACAACTATTAAAGACCGTGGAACTGTCTTCGCCATGCGTGGAGTAAAATGCCATTCATCTAAGCGCTGCCTGGTCTATTGAAGACGTCCTGGCACCTTTAATACTGCCGCGCTTACCGGCCTAGGTTTATTGCAGAAAAAAGTACATAGTACACCTGATCCAGATAACATTTACCTATTAACCACCGCTATTCCCCTTTTTTTTATCTTGCTTGGGTTTATCGCTAAGTTGTGTCTTGTTTCCTACAGGGTGTGTTTTTAGTACAGTGAAAAGGTGTGCACTCTCCATAAAAGTGTGTTCATTTAGATTGTTGGGATTATTTCGTTTGGCTAGGTGAATCTCGATTGCTTCCTTTATGTCGAGAGCTCTGCCTTTCGATTCGTGATGAATTATTTTTAGGTCAGTCTCGATTTTAGTAAAGCTGTGCCCCGTGTCACACATATGTTCGCATACGGCTGAGCCATGGAGGCTGGATTTGGACGGCTCCTTAACCCAGTCATTGAGTCAATTATAATTGGCTACATGGTTAATTCTTGCCAGGCGCGTCCATGTCGCGGGGGTGGGCAACGGTACTGTAATATAACATGGAACTACAGTACCGGCTAAGTTCTGGTGAGGACCCAGTCCTATGGGGTATAACAAAGGCCCCGTGCACAGGGTTACGTGCAAAGACCTCAACGGAATCTGCAGCGGAGAAGATGGACGTCGGAACGCTGGAGATTGCGGAAGAGGCAACCCAGTACTCTGGGAATAGTATGAGTAGAGCATCAATCGGCAGCGTCTGTTTCCCATGTTAGGGGCGGCCTGAATAATAGCTGGCAGTAGCTTCATAAAATGCCTTTGGGAGTGGCGACCCCATCGTAATAATAGCCTAAAATGGAAATGGCACTTCCAATGATTCGGAGAAGGTTAGGGTGTACCCTGCAGGCGACGCGCAGTTCCTTTGGTACTGGGGGAACTGTGAGAAATGGGCGACCAGTAACCGAAATGAAAGTGGGAATCATGAATGTCATGACCCTGACAGGCAAGGTGGAGGAGGTGATAGATTTCATGGAGAGGGAGAATGTTGGAATGATGGGGCTGAGTGAAGTGAAATGGAAAGGTAAAGGAAGTAAGGAAGAAATTGAGGAAAGGATATACATTATACTGGAGTGGTGGCCAAGGGGCAAAAAATGGCGTGGGACTGATAACCTCGAAACAACTGGAGGAGTATGTTGAAGTGGTAGAGTGTGTGAGTGACAAAATAATGAAAATTAGAATGAAGATGAAGAATGAATAACGTGATGGACTTCATTCACGTGTATGCACCACAGACTGGAAACAGAGAAGAAGATATTGAGGTATTCCTGGAGGATGTAGAAAGAGTAATTTCAGATGTAGAAGTGGTGATCATGGGAGATATGAATGCACAAGTCGGAAACGAGAGGGTAGGAAAGGAAGAAGTCATTGGACCATATGGATATGGGAAAAAGAACCGGGAAGGAGAGGAACTTGTAAACTTTTTTGAAAGGAATGGACAGATAGTGGGTAATTCATGGTTTCTGAAGAAAAACAGGAGGAAAATTACGAGATATGGGTGGGGTGATAGAAGAACAAAATCAGTAATTGACTACTTTCGGGTGGAAAGGACTAATCTCAGAAAGCTGATAGATGTGACAGCTTTACCAGGAGAAGCATTTGATGGGGACCATAGAGCTGTGGTGGCAAAATTTAGATGGGGAAAATTGGAAAACCTAAAGGAGATAAGAGAAAGTAAAATACAAGTATGGAAATTGAAAGACAAAACTGTACAGGAAGATTTTCAGGAGAGATTGAAGCAACAAATCCCAGTTACTGAAGTGGAAAAGGTAACAGAGGAATGGTCCCACTTTAAAAAGGCATTTGCTGGTGCAGCAGAGAGTGCTTGTGGTAGGAAGTCAACAAGAGTGAAAGAGAAGGAGACACCGTGGTGGAATGAGGAAGTGAGGAAAGCAGTGAAAGAAAAGAAGTCTGTATGGAAAGAATGGAATCGTGATCAAACAGAAGAAAGCAAAAGGAAGTATCAAGACTGCAAACGGAGGTGTGAGAAAGTGGTAGGAGAAGACAAGAAGAAAAGTTGGGAAGAATTTACACGAAGAATGGAAACAGATATAAGTGGCAGTAAAAGGATGCTGTATGGACTTCTAAGAAGTAAGAGAAAAGAAAGAGTTACTACAAAGCAGGTGAAAAAGGAAGATGGAGAGTTATTAACACACCCAGAAGAGATAAAGGGACGATGCAAGGAGTATTTCGATAAGCTATTGAATGTGAACAATTGTACAGGTGAGATGGAAGTGATACAGCCTGAGGACTCTACAACTGAAGATGATATAACAATGCAGGAGGTGGAATTATCAGTACAGAAAATGAAGATGGGGAAAGCAACAGCGGTGCATGAAATCAGTGTAGAAATGATAAAGGCTGCTGGACCTGTTGGTATGCAATGGTCGTATCGACTGCTAAAGTGTGTGTGGAAACGGAAATGTGTACCAGAAGACTGGGAGAAAGGGTTAATATTACCAGTGTTTTAGAAGGGGGACAAGAAGGTGTGTGATAACTATAGAGGCATCACCCTCATACCACAGATAGTAAAAATACTGGAAAGAATATTAGAAAGAAGAATGAGAAGAAAGGTGGAAGGAGAGTTGCAAGAGGAACAGTATGGCTTCAGAAGTGGAAAATCCACAGTGGACCCAATCTTTAGCTTGAGGTAGGTGATGGAAAAGAACTGGGAGTATGGAGACGTTTTGGTCACGACTTTCATAGATCTAGAAAAGGCATATGATAGTGTCCCCAGAGAGAAGGTATGGGAAACAATGGTTAAGAAGAGACTGGGAATGGAAATGTTGGAAATGGTGCAAGAAATGTACAACAACTGTGTAAGCAGGGTAATGACCCCAGTTGGAAAGACAGATTGGTTTAGGAACAAGACTGGACTAAGACAGTGGAGTGTGCTGTCACCTCTTTTGTTCATAATGGTAATGGATGAAATTGTAAAGGAAACAATGGAAGCATATGGACATAAGGAAATGAAGTTACTGTTATTTGCAGATGATATTGTGGTCTGGGGAAGGAACACCGAAGAAGTGTAAGAACAACTAGATGCACTGAACGAAAATTTTCAGAAGTACGGCCTGAAAATCAGTATAGAGAAAAGCAAGACCATGGTGATGACAAGAGGGGAAAGACAAGGAAAGGGCACTGTGAAAATTGGAAGTCAGAGTTTGAAAATTGTGGACACGTTCAAATACCTAGGAAGTGAATTGATGCAAACTGGTAGGTTGGACATGGAGATTGGCAGGAGGGTACAGCAGAGCAATGCATTCTATCAAAGTGTAAGAAAACTTGTTTGGGATAAGGAAGTACCAAGGAAACGCAAGGAGGTAATGTATAAAGTGTACTATGTACCCATATTAACTTATGCAGCTGAGACTTGGACCCTGACAAGCAGACAAGAGAGTAGAATCCATGCCAGTGAAATGAAATTCCTAAGAAGTATGATAGGAAAGACAAGGAAAAAGAGAGTGAGGAATGAAGATGTTAGGAAGGAAGTTGGGATGGGAAAACTAAATGAGAAAATTGAGAAGAATAAACTAAGGTGCTTTGGACATGTAAAGAGCATGGAGGAAAATAGAATACCAAGACAGATGCTGGAGGCAAAGTGCAAGGGTAAGAGAGCAAGAGGAAGACATAGAACAAGGTGGATCGATTCAGTGAAGAACAGCGTAAGAAAAAGAAATCTGGACTGGGACAAGATCGTGGAAGAAGAATTGTGGAAGGAAAGAGGGAAGTGGAGGAGTACCATAAATACCCCGACCCGGCAGGAGCTGGATAAGGGGAAATGATGATGATGATGACAGATGAATGTGTTTCGTATCTTATCGCATTCCTATGTTCATTATAACGTGTATCTACTCATCTTCCACTCTGTCCAATGTAATTAGCTTGACAACCAGTGTCTTGACATGTAATAGAATATACCCCTGACTTTGAATACAGGTCTTGTTTATTTAGATTACGGGACGTCTTGAAAAGACCGGGCAGTGCTTAGTTGAATGACTTTTTAGTCCACGCGTGGCGAAGATAGTTTCACGGTCTTTAATAGTTGTAGATCCTCCAGTATTCAATAACATACATTCTTATCTAGATTTGGCAACGTCAAACAAATAAACATAGCACTGACTTCAGAAAGCACACAGGAACAAAGGGGGGAGAAAGGAAAATCCAGTTTCGTCCAGTTAACACCCGGGTTAGTCGACTAAAACGTGTGCTAGATTGAACACGAAACTACTCGAAGTTCCAGTCATGAAGACAACCGGATAAGTATCAGCCTATATTATTACAGTGTAACCATAGTTGATTTTGTATATCCATATAATCACCCCCAAAGAGACAAACTGCGGATTTTTATCACCATTTTAGCATTTCACCCAAAATAGATATACTACATTTAGCATACACCGACAATTGCATTACCAATACTGTAACTAAAAAATTGTACATATAGTAAATATTTTCCACCTGTATTCTAAAACATAGAAGTTATTCCCTAAGTGTAATGGATCTGATGATGATCGCTTGCCGATCGAAACTGGTCATCCTACTGTATTTAATAATTTCATGTAATTTATTTCAGGATTAGGACATAACTCAGTTCTTTTTGGGTACATTCGTGTTAACCGACTGAAAAGCACCAAACTTTTGTTTACTTAGGCAACACTGAAAAATGGCTTCAAACCTCACAATGTTCACGGCCAGTCAGGCAAATCGTGAAGCCAAGAGGTTCAAAACCCTCAGGCTTAAATTCATGAACATAGACAAGTCAATTGGGTGCAACAAAAAATATATAGAACTAAATCTCACCCGTAAATACGTACCAATTATAACCGTACCGATTACACCAGCATCAATCATTTCAACTAAACAAGCCAAAGCGCTTTGGGTAAAAAACGAACTAAGATTTGCATACATAAGAAAGAAAAAAATCAACCAACAACTATACGATATTCAATTGCAACTAAGTAACTTCTGGCACTCATCCCAATGGGACAGATTTACCGAGCACCAACATGACACCATCAAAATCAGAGCTACGAGGAAGCACGAAACGCCAGAATATAAACTAAGGAAACTATGAGAATCACAGAACAATCAATCAAATGAACAACACACGAATAACAAGAATTCAATTTCCAACAGCAGGGTAAACAACAGAACGAACGTAAGCTTTTCTCAAGATGAAATGAATATGTGAGAAAAAGGTTTGAAATAACCCTGCACTGACGCACACACGAACCATAATATAAAACAGTTAATCACAGATATCGAGATAGCCAGTCACAAGCTCCCAGCAGAAGACAGGGAATTAACCAAAAATCTTGCCACCAACGAAGCAAAAAATCCTCAAACGAGAGGGCGAAAGCCATAACATTCAAAAGAACAAACAACTAAAAGAAATAAAGTCATAAAAATAATAGAACTTGACTTAATCATCACAAAAGCAGATAAGGGAAATACCACAGTAATTTTGAACAAAACAGAATACGTTGAAAAATCAGTCGAATTCCTAAACAACAACGAAACCAAGGAATTAGCAAAAGACTCCACCAACAAATTCCAAAAACAAATAAAAAATGCATCAAAAGAAACAAAATACATATTGACCAAAGTCGAAAAATCAAAACTAATAAATATGAACCCGGAAATTCCGTCAATGAGGGGACAACCTAAAATACACAAAAAGGAGTGCCCAATGAGACCACTAGTCAATTGTAGGAATGCTCCTTATTACAAAATCAGCAAAGAGTTACTAAAAAACTTAAAACACCGCCTTTCCAACGACAAAAACAACACTGTAAAGAACACAACGGAATTAGTAACAGCATTGAAAACCCTACAAATGAAACCTAGCTTGAGGCTAGTATCTTTCGATGTAACTAACATGTACACCAATATTCCTATTATTGATTCAATCAACACTATCGAAAACAACTTAAAATCCAACAAATCGGCAAAAGAAACCTAAGAGATTGTGAGATTTCTGAGGGTCGTCCTCAACCTAAACGTGTTTCAATTCGACAATAAAATGTACACACAAACAGAAGGCCTAGCGATGGGATCACCACTAAGCGGACTAATCGCTGACATCTTCATTAATGCACTAGAAAATGAGTTCTTAGAAAAGACTTCAACAAAGGAATAGTAATATGGAAAAGATACGTAGATGATGAAATTTGCATCTACGATACTGAACTAACAAGCGAAGAAACAATTTTCCAATCCATTAATTGCCTACACCACTCAATGAAATTCACTAAGGAATCCGAAACAGACCAAAAAGTAAATTATCTCGACATAACCATTGAACGTAAAGATAACGAACTTTCATATTCCATATTCCGGAAAGTCACACAAACCTCGCATACAACCGATAATCAGTCTCTATCACCCCAGTACGCACAAGTTAGCGGGGTTCAACTCAATGGTGCACAGGGCTTTAAACATACCCATGTTAAACGACAACTATAATAAGGAAATAACAAGCATTAAGCAAATAGCAAAGAAAGAAATTTCCCGCCAAGCAAAATAGACCAAATTATAGCCAAACATAAAAATAAAAATGAAACGATTCCCAAACCAGACGGTAATGAGAAAAAATTTGCGCGCTTCAACTATGTGAATACGAACACATATAAAATCACTAATCTATTCAAAAAGAAAGGCATAAAAATAGCATTCACAACGAACAATACGACCGGGAGGCACCTGCAAAATAGTTATCTAAATAAACAAGACCCGTATTCAAAGTCTGGGGTATATTCTATTACATGCCAAGACACTGGTTGTCAAGCTAATTATATTGGACAGAGTGGAAGACGAGTAGATACACGTTATAATGAACATAGGAATGCGATAAGATACGGAATACATTCAGCCGTATGTGCACGGGGCCTATGTTATACCCCATAGGACTGGGTTAAGGAGCTGTCCAAATTCAGCCGTATGCGAACATATGTGTGACACGGGGCACAGCATTACTAAAATTAAAACTGACCTAAAAATAATTCATCAGACAGTGCTATGTATATTTGTGTGACGTTGCCAAATCATGATAAGAATATATGTTATTGAATACACACACTCACACACACTTGTTCTAAACTAAACTGTCTTGCTGGCAGAGCTCACACAGTAGGCAAATGACAGAAATGCTTGGCTAACAGAAATACAATCATTTTCGGGTGTCTAATGTTACCAGCTAAACATTACGTGCTATAGTGGTGAGAACATGTGCCTCTTTCACTGGAGATCTTACCCCGATTTCTAGCTCTAAGCCCTAGAACGAATCAAACTAAGAAAAAAGGGTATGGTGACGCAGTGGTTAAACTGTTAGCCTTTCACTAAGGTAGACTAGGGTTTGATATTAGGTTAATATACATGTCATAAACAAATAAAAGCAGAGATAATGATTAAAACTGATTACACTTGTCTCTTTTCAAATTATTACTTAGATTACAAATACAAACGTGGACTGGGTTTGACATACAGTTAATGCTTCCTATCACATACTAGACTGTAAGAAAGCCAAACAAGCAAAAGGCATAGGTAGAGCAGTGGTAAAATCGCTTTGTGTATAGAAATACCTAACGGTTTTATGAACTGGCAAAGGTATGTCGCATTAGGGATCAGTCCAAAGGGACCGGTCTAAAGGGATTGGTCAAAAGGACCTGTCAACAGGGACCTATCAACAAGGACCCGTCAACAAGGATCCGTCAACAATCACCTGTCAAAAATGACCTGTCAACAGGGACCCGTCAACAAGGACCCGTCCACAGGGACCAGTCCAAAGGGACCCGTCCACAGGGACTCGTCAACAATGACCCGTCAACAATGACCCCGCCAACAATGACCCGTCAACAATAACCCATCCACAGGGATCCGCTCCCCCCCCCACCCTCTTACAAAAGCTATGAGTGGGCATGCATAAAAAACAAAAAACAAGCATGTTAATTCATAGTGGCTCTTCACCGTACACATGAACTTTATGTGGAACAACGTTTAAATCCATATCGGCATTCAAACTCTCACATGATGCAATTGGAAAGAGAGATTCTCTAAAAAATTACAATTTCACCCCCTAGTAGGGGTAGGTTTTATTTTGGGGTGGAAATATGCTATCCATTGGAAAGGGGGTATCAGCCCGAGATAAATGACACCTCATTCGTCAAAATCCGACCATGCGTTCGAGAGATATCGCGCCGCCGCCATCTCGTGAGGTGGGGAGGTGGAGGTGGCATTAGAACTCTCACAAACACACTACTCATATTGTAAATATTTTTCATCTGTATTCTCAAACATAGATGTTACAGCCTAAGTGTAATGGATCTGATGATGATCGCTTGACGATCGAAACTGGTCATCCTAGTGTATTTATTAATCTCATGTAATTAATTTCAGGATTAGGACATAACCCAGCTCTTTTTGGGTACATCCGTGTTGACCGACTGAAAAGCACCAAACTTTTGTTTACTAAGGCAACATTCAAAAATGGATTCAAACCTCACAATGCACTATCTGCCATTGGAAATACTTAATGAAAAAATCCACAGCCTGCTTCCAGTCTCCGCCGGGTCAGGAATGGAATGAATGTAGCCCCCATCTAGCGGCGAGGATATGGACTGTGCCGGCTGCCGAGACCTGACGCACTCCTCTGGGGCAATGATTAAATGAATGACAGATGAAATGAAATGACAGTGGAGAGTGTTGCTGGAATGAAATTTTGACAGGGAAAACCGGAGTACCCGGAGAGAAACCTGTCTGCCTCCGTTTTGTCCAGCACAGCTCTCACATGGAGTGACCGGGATTTGAACCACGGACCCAGCGGTGAGAGGCCGGCGTGCTGCCGCCGAAGCCACGGAGGCTTGGAAATACTTAATATGTTTACAAATATAAAGCACATTTGAATATCATTAAGCCTATGACTGCATAAGCCCCTATATATCCTGGCATCATCAAAAACATCTATATATCCTAGAAGGAATTTATTAATTTATTTATCTATTAATAAGTTGGAATGGTATTTCTCATCTCCAACAGCAGCCACCATAAGACCACTATAAAGTGTCGACAACTCATAATTCATTGTGCTTATACTCAAAGTGCAGTTCTAAACCCATTTGACATAATGCAAAAAAATCCTCAAATCATTAACTCCATTAATCTGCACTCTTAAATCTGACAAAAATTCCACTAATGTGAATGATCATCATAGGCTTTGTGTTCTTGTGCAATCTGAATTAAATTATTGTAATGTCTAGGATCACAGATCATGAATTATAATTATAATTATAGTGCCATAAATTAATCAGTAGGCTACAATCATTAGCGCTGCAAAGAGTCAAACGTTCGCAATCGCCTTCATGGTAAAAATTGCCATGAGAAAAAAAATCTCAGTTAAGAATGATTAAATATAATGTAAAAGAAAATAAATATCAGAATTTATGTTTGTGAAATAATCTCAATGCCTTAAAAATAATTTGCTCTCATAGACTGGAAATTCATTCGAAATATATTTTAGCCACCTGGAAGAAAGAACATAGTTAATTCATGGTAATGGTTTGCCATTAATGTTCACAAGGGTGTGGTCTGAATATTTGCCCATGTTGACGATGAAAGAGTTTCCCATGTTTTTCCCACGACGAATGAATCTTGTATTGTTCTTTAATTTGCAAGATCGACGTTTAATAAAATTGAGTAACGACAACTTTATCATGATGCCTGGTATTCAGCCTCTCCATATCCTGGATTTGTCCTCCCATTAAGTTCCCCTTATAAATGCTTAAGCCATCGTCTTGTAGTGTATTTAATGTTCCATAAATGTTCCCATATTCTTGAGCAAAAGTGTCATAGTGGATGACGTCATACACCCCCGAATTGGAATTAGGTGTACGCCACTGTCGAACCAAAAATGTTCCATATATTTCATTGATTTGGAAAGTGTGGTGTTGTTTCAATATTATTCATAATTTATTGATGCTCTTGCCTGCAATCCAGTTATTTGTTGAATGTATTTTTGTTGAATAAGATGTAATTACTGTTGTAGAAATTGTTCAACATTGACTGACTGTATGGCAGGTTTCATAGCATGACAAAGTCTGCTGTGACATGTTGCATATCAATGTCTCCTAGCACCAGATTCCACTGTGTATTTCTGAAGTCCGATGTGTTGCTATGTTAATGTGTCCACTTGATATATGTACAGTTTTACTCAAGTCAACTTCTGGCAGAAATCAATGATTTTAGTTTTAGCTGTCACTTGTAAATAAGTTATCACAAGTACCGGCATTTCACAAGCAAGTTGTAATACTAAATGCACGGTGTGAACACACGCTTCCTGAACGTATAATGTTCGTCTCCGCGGACACTTGTCAGATCGACATAAAAGAATAGAATAGAATGGTCTTTCCGCGCACAGTAAACCGGAAAAAACTAGCGTGGAATGAATGCCGAGCCGAGCTGCAGTTCTGGTCACCTGATGAAAAGCAGTGAGTGGGGCTGCTTTCATCCCTTATTGGCCGCGTCACGACAAGGTCAAAGACATTGGTCCAAAGATGTTCGACTTTCTCCTGCAATAATTTAGGTCAATTGTGATATGATCATTTCTTTTATCTTTGCTTGACAAATATGAGGGATATTTCCATAACTCGGGTCTGTTATAATACATATGCTTGCTCTAATACATCTCAATATGCCGCTTAAATCAAATGTTTTCAAGGTTGCTCTGAGGTGAATACTAGACTCCTGGCTCGTGAATCTCGGCAATTACATTATCCACAATCGGCGTAGCTGAGCAACATGGTGGATATCGGTCACAGTACTCAAGTGTGTCAGTGTAGGGGTTTGCACCATGTGGTTATAAATTAAAAACATCTTAAGAAAATTGTAATAAATCCCATTAGATTTTAGGAATCTCGCCAACGATTTGACACTTGTGTGTAAAGTTGTAAGTCACTGCCCGATAACTAACTTCTACCATTGTATCACAGTGGGTCCAAAAGTCCCTGATGCGGTCATGGTATTAACATCTTAGGTTTCAAATAGCCTAATATTAACGGTTTCGTTAAAAAATAAGTTTTAATCCAGAGGGGATAATTGGATATCTACAAAAGGATGCCTAACTCAGGTAAGTAAAGACAATAGTCAAACTTGTGTGTGAAAATTTATGGATTTCGAAATAAACCGCACGGGTATGCTTGATGGAGCCACTAGGTGTCTTAACACTCTTCCGCTTTTAGGGGAAAGCTTTTTATATTGAACCCTTGCAAAGAAGCATATGAGACTCAATTTCGGGGGGTGTAACAGTCCATTTCGTAAATTTGTTGTTAAGCGCTTCGTATAACATGCAGGGTAACATATAGCAAAATAACATGCAGGAAAAAGTGAATACCAGGGTTAAAACATATGAATTTAATAACAGACCAACAAATTTACACTATTTACAATAACAACACAAACAAGGTCTCCCCAAATGACTCCCACTTGAATTAATAAAAATTGCCAAACTAGGCCTGATCTCGGGAGAGATCATAAACATCTGGACCAAATGTCCCAAATTACTACAATGGCATTGTGCGTGTGCGGCTGATCTACTTGCGACACGATGTGTACAAATTAATGTGAGATTCGTTACCATCCAGTAAACCTTCAGGGGACGAATCTGCATTGTCTTAGAGCTAGACAGACACGAAGAACCAACTAAACACTAATTAAACTATTCCGACACTTCCTACACTAAATAAAACAAAATAATTTCCGCAATGAAATTGGAATCAAAGAATTGCCGTAGCAAACAACATTAAGGCCTAAAATTAGGGCTTTTCAAATCAACACAAGTAAATCAACACGTGACCAATCAAGAAAAATACACATATGGCCGCTTGCCATTTTTACAAGAAAAAAAAAAAAAATACACCCAACGGTGTCACACCAGACAAAATCTAACAATGAAATGAGTCATAGAAATCACTAGGCCCAAAGCCAACTTTTACGTCATAAACAAATATTTTATTTCATACGATATGCGGTAATTCATAACGGACATGGCGAACTCCCACTTTAATTATTATCCAATGACCATTAAAAGAACAGGTTTGCTACAGATAGCTTACAGGGGTCAGTCGGTCAGCTGGACAGCCTAAACGATGAATCACCAGACATAGACGGGCGCAAAGTGGAATCTGCACATCTGTCAACCCACGTGTCAATAACCTCGACCTGCCGTGGCAATGGCTCGAGTCTCGAAGAAGCGTGCTCCCAAAAGCACATAATATACGTGTGTGTGTCAAAATAAAATATCTTAGCATTTCCCACGGAAATCCAAGAATCAGCACTGGACAAGGTACAGTAGCCTCTAAGAGCGCTCTGCCTTTCCAATAAAATACAACCACAATAATTGACGGCGGTAGGCACATTCTACCCCTCATCACGAAGAACCAATACACACACCTTGACACAATACACACACCAGCATTACACGTATGGGTTTGACAGAAACCTGAAATAAATGACATAAAATATTTTCCACTTAATTGCGCTCCCAATCTAGTCCGTGACTAAAGAACCTGAAAAGTACTCAAAAAAACTCAAAAATATAGAACTAAGGTGTTCTACAGTGACATCTTAACTTGTTGCGCTCGGCAACCCTAGTATGAATAAAAACCTGTTCGTAAAACATCTAACAACTTTTACCCCCCTTCTACTACTAAAAATGAACTTGAATAAAGCACCACTTGTCGACCACGACGATTTTCGCATTCGCATGGATAAAATCAAAATACACACGCCGTGCATAATACATATGACTCATAAGAAAAAATATACAATCAAACAAACACTTTGGCCACGTGCCAACGTACATTTAAATATGACAGAGTCGTCGCACAAAAAAAAATCTAAATACAAAAAAAACAAACAATGAATAAAATATTTACAACGTTCCCGCGTCTAATCTAGCTACATATTGCATAAATCAATGGTTTGTACATCACCGTGCAGCTTGCAGAATTCAACCTCCATTCCAAGGCATTTCCCCACGGGAAATCTACTCGTTCATTGTCGACGCTATGGTAGAGGCGTAGCACTTCATTCCACTAATCGACCTTCCCGAAGACATCTTGGCGTTGCTTCTTGGAAAGAAATGTTTAAAGTTATTAGTTTGCCTAGCTAGAATCGCTATGAGCTACTGACTTTCACTCAAATAATGTCCTAGGCGATTACTCAACGTTGAACTTGCCCTATCTAAGCATTTGCTTACATCACACGCACACATACATCACTCAAAATATAACACAAAATGTACATAAAATTACACTCTTCATTCTCTACGCAACTGGCTTTTAACAAGTCTCAAATATGTCTACCGCGTAGCGCTTATCTCGACTAGAGATCTCCCTCCGCTAAGCGTGCACTCTTCTCCCAGAGCACGAAATAAAATGTTTTTCCAAACAGACGTGAAGTATGCTCACTAGAGCCCGATAAAATCGTTACTCAAACTGGCGTGAACGATGCTCACCAGAGCTCGATAAAGTTGTGTCTCAAACAGCTCATCACCGATCAATTTATTAGAAACTGACAGAAAGGAGTGGAGTGGGGGCAATTTGTGAAAATAATCTGTAGTTTTTATCTCACAGACTTGGGACCAGTATCAATCTTCTTCTTTTCATTCAAACATCTCAACGGACTTATGCGGAATTATATCGCATCGGCGGTTCTTCAGACATGAGTTTTAGCGCCTTTTTTTAAGGTATGCCACTCTCCGCGTGGTTTAGGCGTCCTCTCTCCTGATTTGCTGATTCAATCGTGTATCGGTTGGAACCTCATCTCTGGCAAGCCCATAATAACGCCGACTTGGATGCGCGTTTATACTGAATTTGTCCTTGAACTCGGCTTAGCTGGTCATCGTCAGGAATAACTACCACGCTGCTTCTGTTGTAATCGTTGCGACACACTATCTGTCTCCCCTTTGTCAACCTCAACCTGTACTGCCTGGGCATCAGTAATAATAATAATAAAAATCATGAAGACTTATTGATCGGCAAATCAATAAGGGTTCATTTATCCTCAGCAAGGTTTTGAAATTCGAAGCAAGTGATTGATTTGGATTTTAAAAACAATATCCAAAGTAGTATAGATGACATCATTTAAGTACCTCACTTGTCTGCCTGAATGTGCATTCCACAGTCCCAATTAGTGTGCGCGCATCTCGCTGCAATGTGATTCACACGTCTCGCTAGACCTTCCCCCTCTCACTCACACAATTACAACTTCGGCCAGACCAGCCGTCTTGTTTACAAACAAAGCTCGCTCTCCCAGGTACCACGTAGCCACGTACATTTGAGTGTGTGTTCTCAAATTAATTTTTGCAATTGGATTCTGCATTCCTTGACCTTATTATTCATCAAATGGTTCCCTTCTGTAATAAGGCTTGAGATTAGCACTATCGAAAACAGATTTAGCGCCAGTGCTCAATTCTTCAAGTCTATAAGCGTTATTACCCAAATTTTTGATAATACGGAACGGGCCGATAAATTTTGGACAGAATTTGGCAAATATTTTGTTCTTAGGATCTGATATAGGTGGTCTCCGAACAAGCACTAGTTCCTGTTCCTGAAGTTCACGATGAAATTTCTTCCCTCTGTATCTCCTCAGTCTTCGGTCCGCTTGGCTCCTCATGTGTTCTCTGGTTCTCTGAATACGCAGCTCATGTGTTAACAACGGGTCCCTTAGTTATGGAATAATCTTATCCCAAGATCTTTCAGGCATCCTGATGTGGTGTACAACTAGTGGGACTTGACCTGTCGACTCGTGCTTCGTAGTATTCATGCACATCTCAATATCTCCTACTCTGTCGACCCATTTATTATGATCATTTGGAATCATGACGCGGTAATATTTTGCAACACAGCGAATCGTTCTTTCGCTTGGATTTCCACAAGGGTGGCGAATGCTAGATAGAACATGTCTAAAAACATTGCTTGTAAAATATGTCCCATGGTCCGATAAGATGAATTCCGGCTTCCCAAGCGTCGGAATGACTTTGTTCTGGATTCTGCTGAGGACTTGCTTTGATGTCGTCTTCTGGATTGGACATAATACCACCATCTTGGAAAATACATCGACACATACAAGCAGGTGTCGGCATCCTCGTTTTCCCTTAACTAGAGGACCAAAACAGTCAATAGCGACTAGCTCGCACGGTTTATGTGGTAATAAAGGTTTTGGAAGCTGTTTCAGTATGAAATTATTGTGCTTAGAACGCTGACACGCGTCACAAGTCCTAATTCCTTCAACAATGGTGTATCGCATCTTTGGCCAAGTAAAAATTTCTCCTATCGTTGCTTCAGTTTTGTCAGTGCCGATATGTGCTAAGCTTTCGTGGACATGCCATGCCAGTCCTCTCTGTAACGATGCTGGAACTAGAATTCGAAGTTTGGTGTGATCATCATCCACGAACTTGTGAAGAAGATTATTGAGGTAATGGAATTTTGCTTCCTTTGCACGGGCTTCTCGATATTCAGGTGAATCTGGCTGTAGTTCCTTCTTGTAAAACTTGATCATCATCAACATCCATGGGTCCTTTTCGTGTTCCTTCTGAATTTCTTTCAACTTATCCAAAAATTCGCGAGCCTTAGGTGTTAATGCTATGTGTTGTACATCTACTGCTGTCTCGTTCTCATCTTCAGGGTTCCTGCTTAAAGCTCCTGGTATGATATTCATCCTTCCAGGGCAGTGTTCTATGGTGATATGGAACTGCTGTATATAAATGGACCAACGCGTAACACTTTCGCTTGCCATCGTTGTTTTGAATAAGAAGGTCAGTGCATGTTGGTCAGTTCTGACAACAATGGAGTACCCGAAGACCATCTTGCGCCATTGTTGCAACGAGTACAAAATCGCTAACAACTCAAGTTCTTTAACAGTGTAGATTCTCTCGTGCTTCCTAAGTTTACGACTAGTAAATGCCAAATATGATCGATTCTTGGGTTCATCAGCGTCCTCTTGGTAAAGCATGGCGCCGATCCCAATCAACGAAGCGTCTGCCTGGATCACAAATTTCTTCTCGAAGTCTGTGTATCCTAACTTCACACAATTCTCCAGTAGGTCTTTCGTGGCTCTAAAGGACCTGTCGCACTCCTCATTCCATGAACATCGATTAGATTTCTTAAGCATCTCTTGCATCGGTGCTAATGTTTCCGTGTACCCAGGACAATTCTCCTTAAAGAAACCTGTCACTCCCAAAAATGCTCTAACATGTTTCACTTTAGTTGGTGTAGGGAATTTCTTAATTGCGTCTATTTTCGCCGGATTTGGTCTCACGCCTTCAACATCAATTATGTGACCCAAATACATAATCTCGCTCTGGCAAAAGGGCGATTTCTTCAAATTAATTTTGAAATTCATGGTTCTCAAATTATTCAAAAGTTTGTTTAGGTTTTCCAAATGTTCCTCCGTTGTTTCCGATGCTATGAGTATGTCATCAACATATCTTGTAGTGAAGCTCTTCACCTCCTCAGTTAGATTCCTGTCGAGTGCTCTTATCAATGCACATCCTGCTGTTTTTACACCAAAGGCCATGCGAGACCAGATATAGCTTTGGTTATCAAATAAAAAAACCGTCAATAACTGGGATTTTTCCTCGAGTTCCAGGTGGTGGAAACTATTCGTTAAATCGACGCTAGAATATATCTTCTTTCCACGGAAGCTCTTCTATACGTCCTTGATCCTTGGCGCTTGGTCGTGCTCGACTAACAGTTTGCTATTTAAAACCCGTGCGTCTAGGCATAAACTGATTGATCCATTGGGTTTGGCCACAGCCAATATTGCATTTAAATATGGGGTTGCTGCTTTTCGAATCACTCCAGAATGTAATAGGTTAGTAATAATGTCCTTGATCTGAGCAAAATGTTTCTCTGGGATCGGGTACAATTTACTCTTAAATGGGGTCCAATCGATAATTTGCATGGCATACTGAAAATGGTAATACTTTTCCAGGGATCGTGTCGAAAACTCCCTTATGATGTCTCAAAATCTCTTCTAATTTGCTTCTGTCAGGTTCCCCTACTATTGCCTCCTTAAGTCGCTCCTGAAGTAAAATTTCAAATTTGGACCCGCTAATATCTTCTTCCGCCAAATGTATCCAAAGTTCCTGCGAAATATCTTGACCGTCAATTTCAATAACAGCTGTCTCGCTTACTCGCCCCTCCGTCGAGTCCTTATCTTCGATCGCCTCATTAGTGCATTCTTCAATGACCCAAGTATTCGCCTCTCTCTCTAGTGGACTTTCTTCCATGTTCAGACCAACGTGACTCAACCCCTCAACTTGTTTAAAACTCACAGTATTATTATGTAGGTCAATTATAGCGTGGAAATCACAAATGAAGTTGGCTCCCAGAATAACATTATAATTCATCTTTGGTATCACGATAAAGGTTTGTGAAAATGTGTGGTTTAATATCTCCAGATCTAAATATGCTTGGTGCTTGCAAACTATGGTCTTGTCAGGAATAACCCCTCGGTCTTTCATTATTGGTACAGGCATAATTGGAATGGTTTGTTTATTTCCAATTTTTTTCAACAATGATTCCGTGACTAAACTCACTTGGCTACCCGTGTCGATCAGGCACCTAACTCTAAGACCTCCAATATGAGCATAAATAATTGGTAATTGTCTGATTACATTATCTCGGTCCTTCACCACTTCCTCCAGGCAATCGTCCGGGAATGCTACCCACTCTTCAATATTCGCAACAATCAACTCCTCCCGTTCCCTGTTTTCCTCCGTTCTCAGGCTATCTGGATTTGATGTAATCGTGTTTTTTTTTATCCTGCGACCCATTTGTTGAGTTTCGCCGGTTGTCATCGCGTCCCTCCTGCTGACGTAATAAACTTTCCGCCCCCGCATCCTGGTGATTATCTGGACTTTTTCAATTTGCCAACGCACGCCCCCACTTCTCTTTCTCTGTTTCATCTTCCGCATTTAGTTCATCCAAATATTTTTGTGACTCAGAGTAACGCTCGTTCCAGTCATTACGATAATCTCCCTGCTTACCTTGCCGATAATTCCTCTGATTATTCCATCTGCCGTCCCCGTTCCTTTGGTATGGTCTACCCTGCCTTTGGTTTCCCCTCCAGTTAGTATATTCTCGCTGGTACGTCCTCTGATTGTGATTGTTGTTCTGATTACTGTAATTATCACGGCAATTTTGGAAGTTCCGATTGTTATTATTATTATATTGGTTTCGACCGTCGAACTCCTGCCGTCTGGGCGTAAATTGTGTGTTAGTGGACTGTGTCTTTGTCTGATTGTTCTGATTTTGACCGTTTTGATGCCCTTGAACTACTTCTGCAGTGTTCATGCACTCCATTTTCCGTCTCCCGGTCAGCGGACTGACCATACTCGTTTCATCCAAGTGGCGGAGTATCTCCTCGGCCTGAACTGCGGTTTTGATATTTCCTGCCACTAAAAATTGCTGTATGTTCATCGGGAGCTGCTTGCCGATAGTCAAAACCATGTTTTCTTCAGAAGGCGGCTCGTCAAAATCGCGGAAATTCACTAGCTGTTGACTAAGAACTCATAAAACCTTGTAGGGTGTGTGCTATGGTATTTTCTGGTATATAAGTCCATCCTCAACCCCTGATGCAGTGAAGGACTCCAGAACATCCTCAAAAATGCCTCTTTAAACTGGGCCATGTCATTAAACGTATACTTGAAGCTTTGAAAACAGATTAAACTTGGACCCTCTAAATAAAATTCCACCAGACGAAGCTGTTTTGCGGGACTGACCTGTTGGTCATTAAAATAATCATCCAGCTGGCGCAAAAATGCTTTCGGAGTAGATCCTGAATTTTCCCTGAATTTGTGGGGTTTAAAATCATTTCCCCTAATTACTTGTATGACTTGGGCAGGTGCCAGACAAGGTTGTGGAGTTGAAGTCTCCCCTCTGTAATTTTGGAATGTGTCGCAAGTTATCTTTGGACTCTGACCTCGGCTCGTATCCTCAGCTAGCTTCGTGCCCTCCGGACTTCCAATACTTCCATGTTTCCCTACTGCATTTTCTGAAGATAATAATGTGGCATTCTCTAAAGATCTTATCTCATTCTTAACGATGAGGTCTGCGTGTTCATGGAACTTGGACTTGATACTTTCCTCCAGAGCCTGAATTCTAGAGTTATTCTCGCCTAGCCTCTTTAATATCGTCAGCCTATCTCCTTTAGTCTCATTCACCTGCTGTTCCCAATCTTTCCGGATCCTACTCTTCAAATTGTTAATTTTTTCTTCATTGCTCTCCTGATTCTTCTCAAGCTGCTCCCCTATTTGATCTTGTATCAGCTGCTGAGTTTTAATTAATTGTTCTCCTATCTCTTTCTGATTCTTAATTAACTGTTCTTCCGTTTCTTTCCGTATTTGCTCTTGATTTTTAGTTAACTGCTCTTCCAGGTTTTCGAGCAAGTGCATCCGTTCTTTCTCCGTTTTTATCTCCAGTTTGTCGAGTTTCTTTATCAATCCTAACACATTGTTGTCGAGTGAATTAATCTGCTCCTGTATGTTTACATTCTTCGTCTCTATTCTGTTGAATTGCCCCTGTAATTCATCTTGCGTGCTTTTGATCCCTGCCGTGTTGTTCACGCATGCTGTCTCGATTTGTTTCAGTTTGACGGCTACCATTCCATCTAACTGTACTAGTTTGTCGTCAAATTTGGATTCTAGCTTCTTAATTTCTCCTAACTGCCTTGAATTATTTTCTGCCACCTCTCTTGCCAGTTTCTCTAATTCTACTTTAGTACTCTGATTTATTTCAAGTGTGATCCTCTCTAATTGAACTGTTTGTAAGGTTGCCTGTTCCGATAACTTGTGGTTTAGTTCGACTAACTGTTTATCATTCTGTTCCCGTAATTGAGTAGTTATATTATTTGTTTATCATTCTGTTCACGCAACTCGTGTAATTGTTTGTCGCTATCCAATTTCTGGATTTGCAATTGTACCGTAATGTTACTGTTCACGTCCTGTAATTGTTTATCACTGTGTTCACGCAACTCGTGTAATTGTTTATCACTCTGTTCACTCATGCTCTTTAACTGTTCCTCCGTCTTTGCAGACATTTGCATAGACATCTGCTCCAACAACACTTTAATCTCCTCGATGCTAGCCATCGCAAAACACACAAATATATTCTCTGAAAATAGGGTCATGCAATGAGATTTCAGTCGTACACACACATGTCATGATATTTAAATATTACATTGATTCTAATTTAAATAAATTTTCAGTAATCAAAATCTTACTGAATAATGACTCTTATTTCCAAACAACAAATAACTCACTTGTGATCTGCTTTTAAATTCCTAACTAAGAGAATTTACGAAAGACACTTTAATTAACCGAAGTTAATTAAATGTAAAGTAAGGCAACGCCTTCCTGCTTTTGACTGAGTTCACTAAATATGGAAATTTTCTAATTTTAAGCCGGGCGGCAGAACAAGTTACCAACAAACACAATATCAACTTCTAACCATGTTCAACATTTCTAACTTTAAGAAATCAGTGATTTTACTGATACACATGGCGGTACAGCTTCGCCTCAATTTACTGAATTTACTCTTGTCCTGCTGACCTGGCATCATTTCTCAGCGAAATAAATATGAGGTCAACAAAGCAACAACAACAATCCCCACTTGGGCAGCCATTTTTGTTATATGAACCCTTGAAAAGAAGCATATGAGACTCAATTTTGGGGGGTGTAACAGTCCATTTCGTAAGTTGTTGTTAAAGCGCTTCGTATAACATGCAGGGTAACATATAGCAAAATAACATGCTGGAAAAAGTGAATACCAGGGTTAAAACATATGAATTTAATAACAGACCAACAAATTTACACTATTTACAATAACAACACAAACAAGGTCTCCCCAAAGGACTCCCACTTGAATTAATAAAAATTGCCAAACTAGGCCTGATCTCGGGAGAGATCGTAAACATCTGGACCAAATGTCCCAAATTACTACAATGACATTGTGCATGTGCGGCTGTTCTACATTCGACACGATGTGTACAAATTAATGCGAGATTCGTTACCATCCAGTAAACCTTCAGGGGATGAATCTGCATTGCCTTAGAGCAAGACAGACACGAGGAACCAACTTAACACTAATTAAACTATTCCGACACTTCCTACACTAAATAAAACAAAATAATTTCCGCAATGAAATTGGAATCAAAGAATTGCCGTAGCAAACAACATTAAGGCCTAAAATTAGGGCTTTTCAAATCAACACAAGTAAATCAACACGTGACCAATCAAGAAAAATACACATATGGCCGCTTGCCATTTTTACAAGAAAAAATACAAAATACACCCAACGGTGTCACACCAGACAAAATCTAACAATGAAATGAGTCATTGAAATCACTAGGCCCAAAGCCAACTTGTAAATCATAAAACAAATATTTTATTTCATACGACATGCGGTAATTCGTAACCGACATGGCGAACTCCCACTTTAATTATTATCCAATGACCATTAAAAGAACAGGTTTGCTACAGATAGCTTACAGGGGTCAATCGGTCAGCTGGACTGCCTAAACGATGAATCACCAGACATAGACGGGCGCAAAGTGGAATCTGCACATCTGTCAACCCACGTGTCAATAACCTCGACCTGCCGTGGCACTGGCTCGAGTCTCGAAGAAGCGTGCTCCCAAAATCACATAATATACGTGTGTGTGTCAAAATAAGATATCTTAGCATTTCCCACGGAAATCAAAGAATCAGCACTGGACAAGGTACAGTAGCCTCTAAGAGCGCTCTGCCTTTCCAATAAAATACAACCACAATAATTGATGGCGGTAGGCACATTCTACCCCTCATCACGAAGAACCAATACACACACCTTGACACAATACACACACCAGGATCACACGTATGGGTTTGACAGAAACCTGAAATAAAGGACATAAAATATTTTCCACTGACTTGCGCTCCCAATCTAGTCCGTGACTAAAGAACCTGAAAAGGACTCAAAAAAACTCAAAAATATAGAACTATGGTGTTCTACAGTGACATCTTAACTTGTTGCGCTCGGCAACCCTAGTATGAATAAAAACCTGTTCGTAAAACATCTAACAACTTTTACCCCCCTTCTACTACTAAAAATGAACTTGAATAAAGCACCACTTGTCGACCACGACGAATTTCGCATTCGCATGGATAAAATCAAAATACACACGCTGTGCATACTACATATGACTCATAAGATAAAATATACAATCAAACAAACACTTTGGCCACGTACCAACGTACATTTAAATATGACAGTGTCGTCGCCCAAAGAAATCTAAGTACAAGAAAAACAAACAATGAATAAAATATTTACAACGTTCCCGCGTCTAATCTAGCTACATATTGAATAAATGAATGGTTTGTACATCACCGTGCAGCTTGCAGAACTCAACCTCCATCCCAAGGCATTTCCCCACGGGATATCTACTCGTTCATTGTCGACGCTATGGTAGAGGCGTAGCACTTCATTCCACCAATCGACCTTCCCGAAGACATCTTGGCGTTGCTTCTTGGAAAGAAATGTTCAAAGTTATTAGTTTGCCTAGCTAGAATCGCTATGAGCTACTTACTTTCACTCAAATAATGTCCTAGGCGACTACTCAACGTTGAACTTGCCCTATCTAAGCATTTGCTTACATCACACGCACACATACATCACTCAAAATATAACACAAAATGTACATAAAATTACACTCTTCATTCTCTACGCAACTGGCTTTTAACAAGTCTCAAATATGTCTACCGCGTAGCGCTTATCTCGACTAGAGATCTCCCTCCGCTAAGCGTGCACTCTTCTCCCAGAGCACGAAATAAAATGTTTTTCCAAACAGACGTGAAGTATGCTCACTAGAGCCCGATAAAATCGTTACTCAAACTGACGTGAACGATGCTCACCAGAGCTCGATAAAGTTGTGTCTCAAACAGCTCATCACCGATCAATTTATTAGAAACTGACAGAAAGGAGTGGAGTGGGGGCAATTTGTGAAAATAATCTGTAGTTTTTACCTCACAGACTTGGGACTAGTTTCAATCTTCTTCTTTTCATCCAAACGTCTCAACGGACTTATGCGGAATTATATCGCATCGGCGGTTCTTCAGACATGCGTTTTAGCGCCTTTTTTTAGGTACGCCACTCTCCGCGTGGTTTAGGCGTCCTCTCTCCTGATTTGCTGATTCAATCGTGTATCGGTTAGAACCTCACCTCTGGCACGCCCATAATGACGCCAACTTGGATGCGCGTTCATACTGAATTTGTCCTTGAACTCGGCTTAGCTGGTCATCGTCAGGAATAACTACCACGCTGCTTCTGTTGTAATCGTTGCGACACACTATCTGTCTCCCCTTTGTCAACCTCAACCTGTACTGCCTGGGCATCAGTAATAATAATAATAAAAATCATGAAGACTTATTGATCGGCAAATCAATAAGGGTTCAATATATGTAGTTGAAGGTACAGTAACGCCCGTTGTTTATAAAAAGTTGACAGTGCTCCGGGGATTGTGAGATTTAAGGATAATTAAAAGAATTTGGGGAATTCTTGGAAAAAATTATTTTTAGTTAAATCTTGTGATATTTTTCATCAAAAATCAGAGTTACCACCGACAGCTGAAGCTGTAAACTGAAAAAAGTCAATAAAAGTGAGAAAGGAATACTTAACTAATGTCAAAGTAAAAAATACATGTTTTGTAATAATAATAATAATAACTTCAATTAAACAATTAAAAGTACTCTACTCTGCTAGCCTTTCAGAACATTCAGGGGTGTCGTAACACACACGGGTAAAAATAACGTGTTGCTAAAACTATACATTTATAAAAGACAGTAAATAAACATTTCATTTATCCACGTTATACGGAAAATCACTATCACACGATCTCTCAACATGATTTTTATTGTTTAAACGGCCGCGTGACCTCAACAGCTGTATAGCCATGCGTTATAACGAGTACGTAAAATTTAAATAATAAATAGCAATAATAAAAATACTAATACTCGTTGTGTCTAAAAAGCCTCTCGAGCTATCCTGTCGTAGTTCAGTCAGGTGTCATGTTATATGATCTTGACAAAGTCCTCTCTTGCTCTTCACAGGGGCCGATAACCTAGATGTTAGGCCCCTTAAAACAACAATTATCATCATCATCATCATCTCTTGCTCTTCAAAATATTTAACATGAAAAAAATATGTATAAAACTCGAATTCAAAAATTTGCACTTATGTCATAAAGCAAAAATTGAAAAAAATACTGCTCTTGTAATAAGGGTTTACGCTTTTTCATTCAAGTTGTTGTAAAACATTGTCAAATTATTGGTTTCTAAAAACTCAAGTCAATAATCTAAAAGCTAATTCAAAGGTATATTTGAGTTCAAATAAATCTTACTTGTTTAAATTCATACAACGCGGTTTACCAACTGAAGATATAGCTTAGCTTCGGGTATTCTAACAGGTAGTCCAGTGTTTGTAAAAAATAAAATTCAATTATTTGTTCGCAATATCGTGGATCAGTTAAATCTAAAAATAATGATCACAAAAATAAAAATAAAATATTACATTCAATAATTTAAATCCTAAATTAAGGTTTTACAAATATGGGTTTGATAAATCTCTCATCAATGACCTACTAGTTTGGTCTTTTAGCGAAATCTAAAAATAAATAATTCATTGTAAAGGAAATGTAATCCCGAGTAAAACGAGTCCATACGCATAATTCTTTAATAATTAGTTACCGAGAATCTTGAGTCAATGACCTACTAGTTTGGTCTTCCCACGAAATCTAAAAGTAAATAATTCATGGTTAAGGGAATGTAATCCTAAAATAAACGATTCCTTCTTTGTCTTTCTTTATTAGTTACCGAAACTCTCGAGTCGATGTCCTACTAGTTTTGGGTCCATCGGTTAAATTTAGAAAAAATGTTCCACTGTAAAGGGAATGTAATCCCGAGTAAAACTAGTCCTTAAACATATTTCTTTAATAATTGGTTCTCGAAAATTTCGAGTCAATGACCTACTAGTTTTGGGTCCCATGGTTAAATAAAAAATAAATAAATAATACATAATAATATTAAATACTTAAATAAACGAAGTTAAATACATATATAATAATAATACTAATAATAATGATGATAATGATAATAAAATTCGTAATTAATAAATAATAAATAATTAATAATCAACAATCAATAAATAATTATTTGAAAACCCCGTGATCTTACAAGAGCCGCGAGTGCGCCTGCGTAGTTTTTATCTTTGGGGTGCATAAGAAAGGATGTAACACATCACGTGACCATCTCCAATAATCGGTTCGAGAAATATTAGAAAATGTATATGACCTACTAGTTTTGGGTTATTTGGTGAGAACCTGAAAAAATTAAATACATAAATAAAGAAATGAAATAAATATATAAATATAAACAATAATAATAATAAATTTTCCATTTAGCAATGTTATCACTATCTCACAGTCTCGGGACAGGTTTATTCTTGTTTAAACTGCACCATAACCTTGAGCAATCCCCACATCCCGCTACCTACATAGCCATGAGTGTTAAGCACGCCTGCGATTAATTAATAAAATTTCTATTTATTAATAATAATAAGCATTTGGCCATCCTCAACCAACGCATTAAAAACATCCCCCTTCTTCCACACAGGATACCGCCTTGCGCTAGCTAGCTATTTATATTCAAATCAATCAATGATTACCTAATAATAATAATGACCTACTGGTTTTGGGGTCTTTGGACAAATTAGTAAAAACAAATAAACCGTGAGAAAGAGGGCGTAATCCCGAGTAATTTGTCACATTGCATAATGTCCTCCAATAATAGGTTCGGAAAAAATGAAAGAAAACGTCAATGACCTAGTAGTTAGTTTGTTTTGCTACAAATCTGAAATATAAGTAGCCTAGACCATGGGAAAGAGGAGAAGAAGGCCCATTAAAACGAGCCGTCGTACAAGTCTCTAAGATTAATAGTTTGAGAGATATCGGGTTGCCTACCGCAATGGGCTAACCACTAGTCACGGGCGCGCGGTGGCCATGACACTATCTAGGATTCGCCCTAGCCCACTACTCGAACCCTATCTACAGCGCACCTTGGTATGTCAAATCCCAACCGAATTTATATTATTCAATCACTTGCCCCAGCTAGAAGGGTGTTATTTGCAAAGGCTAAGCTGGTGGGACCAAGTTCAAAAAGATATGAGAAAAATCGGAGTCACGGAGGACATAATGGATGATCGAGAAAGATGGCGCCGTGCTGTTGGCGAGGCCAAAAACCTGTTTAGGTTTGAGTGGCCATCTAGGTAGGGTAAGGTAAGCAACAGCAGGGGAATATGAACTAAAAATATCTTTGGGTTAATAGAAGTGGTAAGATCAGGATTGGGAATATAGAAGGAAGTCCTATTCATGTCATCAGTAATGAGGACATAAGTAGGCAGTGATCTCGATGTACTGGCACAGAAATTTATTTAAATGTTCTCGGTCTCCTCTTAATAGTTTGTTATGAATTATTGATTTATATCTAAGTTATTTTAGAATATTCGTTTCTGTATTTATAATTGTATACTAATATCTGGAAATGATTAGTCCAATTATTAATAAAATGTTCGGGACCTTTGGACACAGATTGTCATATTTCTTAAAAATCAACTTTGTTGTGATTATGATATAATTGTATTAACAGAGACTTTCTTGATCAGGATATTATGGATAGTGAGTTTTGTGATGATCGTTATGTCATGTTCAGAAATGAGAGGGACATGTTTATTTCTGGGAAGACTAGAGGTGGAGAAGTAGCAGTAGTGTTCTATCTATAACCAGCAACAATTCGAATAAAAAGCTCTTTACATTCAGGATGATGTCTTCATTAGTCCCTCTTCTAAACTTTCTGTATATGAAGGATACTTTAATTACGTTGAAACATCGAATATATTATAACATCTGACTGCCTAATTGTGGGGGACATCAGCAACGCTAGTGCCAGTCGTCGTCTATTCCAGTTCACCTCGTCTTGGATTAACATCACGTAACAATATTCAAAATTATAATTTCATGATATTAGATTTGGTTTTAGAAAATATTCAAATTGATTTGAAGCATAACGAATTCCCGTTGGTACCTGAAGACTTTCATCGCCCTGCACTTTGTTTAGCATTATCACCCAATAAAATGGTTCCTTTGCCTACTAAAATTAATCGTGAATATTACAATATTTTTGAGGCTCTATTGTAACATATGAGATTTCGACTCGAGTTTACTGTACCTATTCAAAAATGTTGATATTGGTGTTGATTTCTTCCATTCATCACTCTACAAATATTTGAAAATTGTGTACCGAAGCTGAAATTCATTTGGAAATCCAAATATCCAGTATGGTTCACACGAGATATTATCCAATCCATATAAATTAGGAAAAGGTGCGCTGCAAAAAGATATATTTCGCAATATTGTGATGAGAGATTTAGACAGCTTAGATCAGAACTAAAAATTAAATTACGCATGGCTTAAGCGGTTTATATTCTTAATCTAGAAAATGGAGTTAGTAATGACATTAATCAGTTTTCGACGTATGTTAAAAGCAAGCGGGAATCAAGTCCAAGTGACAACACATTTATACTTGCTGGAAATATTGCAGATGGGTTTGCTGAGTATTTCTCATCAGTGTATACCAAAACGGATTGTATTCATACCATGGATCAATAGTCTTTGAATGAATTTCCTGTTTTGTCCAAGGTTGATATGCTGAACATCACTCACAAAACGGTCGACGGAATAAGAACAAGTATTTAATAAAAAATTAAAGCCTAAGGAATCCTGTGGGCCTAATGGCATCCCACCGTACATAATGAAGGGCTGTGTGGACATATTGGTTTCTCAGTTAGCCTTCATCTTCAATATTTATTTTAAGACGTCCAGCTTTCCTGAAATGTGGAAAATGTCTAAAATTATACCAATCCTAAAAGTAGGCAACTCTGAAATGATATTTGAACTACCACGCTGTTTCCGTAATAAATGCTATAACAAAGGTTTATGAGCACATTTTACATTCTAGGATTTACAATCATTTTAATGTTGAGCCCTCACAATGTCAGCATTGCTTTATGCCCAGCAGATCTGTTATTAAAAATTTTCTGGGTTCTACTCAAAAGGTTTACAGCGCATTAGATAACAGTTTTTTAACAATTACTTCAAATCCCATGTTCCTACTGAAAATATAAACAGCAATTTGTTTGTTTCTGAAGTGAAATCTCAGTTAATTTTGTTAGTTCTATTGGTGTCCCACAAGGGTCTAATCTTGGGCCTCTCTTATTTCTAATTTTGGTTAATGGTTTGCCTAATATTATTTGTCGCTCTGACTGTTTATTGTTTTCTGAGGATGTAAAGCTATATAAGAGCGTATACAACAGGATGTTATTAATACTATACCATGCTGTGATAGTAATAATTTAGTCCTTAAAGTAAAAAAGAAATAAAGTCATGGTATTTACAAATAAAAACTAATATATAAACCATAGATATTGTATTGCAGAAACAGCACTCGAAATTGTACCGTCAGTAAATGATTTAGGAATTATTTTCGGCAACAAATTAACTTTTAATGGCCATATTGCAAATATAATTAGTCTGGCCAACAAGATGCTTGGTTTTGTCATTAGAAACTCATAATTATTTACTAAACTTGGAGTAATTGTTAAGTTGTATGTTAGCTTAGATCGAAGCAAGTTAAAATATTCAGCTGTAATCTGGGATGCCTTTAATCATGATCAAACTTGGCACACTGAGATTGTGCAAAATACATTTCTAAGGTATATTTCTAAGACATTCAATGTATTTTGTCCATTTGACACTTCGACTCAGTTTTTACGAAATTTGTTCAACTACAAATCTTGGAAAAGTAGAAGGTCAATAATTTCATTGCAACTACTGAGGAAAATTTGAACTGGGAAAATTGATTGCCAAGAGTTACTTAGATTCATCACTTTTCATTTACCACAAGGAAGATCTCATTCACATCCCAAGATCTAGAAGTGTTCACAATTCTAATTCCCCATTATTTAAAAAATATCACTTTAAAATTCAATCGATGTTCAAGTAGATTTATTCGCTGACACTTACGCATTCAATAAGCAAGTAATGGCAGCTGTTCCTTGAATGCAGGGTACTCTATTCCCCTTTATTAGCCTACTTTCAATTTTTGCAAAAAATGAAAGTAGACTTATGAGATCAACACAAGGCCAAAAATTGTGTGTGTGTCTGTCTGTGTGTCTGTGAGTTTGTATGTGCGTGTGTATGTGTGTGTACTCAGCATGTCTGCCACCCCCCCCCACCCTATCAATTCAAACACAGTGAAACCGAATTCAACGAAATTTTGTACAGAGGTAGCATTAGCAAAGGCACCTCAGTGCCATGTTTTATATCGCCGCTATCTTGACAGAAACGTAATGGCGGCCACCCAAATGTTCAAAACTTAAATCAAATTACGTCTAACCTAATCATCTGATCTCTACCAAATTACTCAACATGATACCTTCATGTGGGAAGCGTCCTTTGACCAAACGTCAAGGTCATCAGCCCAATAGTTTGAGGATGGCGGCCTTGTATGTGGGCAAATAGCTTCCCCCTATCAATTCAAACACAACGAAAGCAAATCGAACCACCTTAGGTACAAATGTAGTAATAGCAAGGGAAAAATCAGTGTCATGTTGTATATCGCCGCCATCATAACAAAGAAAAAATGGCACCCCCAAATGTTCTGAGCTTAAATCAAATTACGACTGAACTAATCATCCGATCAATACCAAATTTTGCAACAATATACCATAGTGTGGGAAACGTCTTTTGCCCAACCCACATGGTAATCAGCAAAATAGTATCAAGATGGCGGATGTATGAATCATGCAAGTATTATAGCCTAAACGTAACTTACGATTCAACAAGTCCTGGCCTCAACAATTCAGCATATCGTAATGAACCCGTGTTTTAAAAACAATGAATAAGTCACAAGGCGAGACTTGAACTGTACTCGTGTGATAATATACAGTATGTTTAAATTTAAAGGGAATGACATAGGCAACCTTCTTTGCATGAACGCAACCCGCTCAGTTTCAAAGACGGACAGAAATTATAAGATAATTATATAATTAAGTGATATAAGTAGAAAATTGGAATATACAGTATAAATGAACAGATTACAATGGGCTATGTGAAATGTACCAGAGCTGGAAACGTGCATTTCCGACAAGTTACTTGAGTCCTCGCAGAGAAAAAAAAACGGTTGACAAACAAGTTCACAATTTAAAACTGGATTGGAAGCAAGCCGAGGGGTCGACGGACACACGCGCTTGGCACGTGTGGAAAGACCATCAATAGGATAGTCACATGAGGGCCGTAGCCAATCAGAAAATTAGACAGAAATTATTACTACATACTTTTGGAAATCATTTGAAAATGTTAACATAAATAGGATTTTGAAATGGACAAGCCAGTATACTCAGATTTTTGAGAGGAAGAATAATAAAGCTGATAAATGAAATAGAAGTGTAACCAAGATTTTAGCCTTGAAATTACTTGATAGACGCTATCAATTTTGATAAGGTGGGGGAAAGCAGTTTTTCCATCGAGGTCTTTTGTCGTGAAACGTTGAACTGTGTAGCCGTATCGGTCCAGGGCAAATTTAGTGTGGGGATCGGAAGATTTATTGACGGAGAGGTCGAGGCTATCAACGGTCAAGTGATATTCGATAGATGGTGAAAGTTCCAATAGACAGTGGGAACTTAGAATGTTCCTCTGATTGTAAGAGTGCTAAAAGTACAAGTGAATTGTATCAAAGAGTTTAACGCCAGAGTATATGAACAGTATTCAATTTAACAGTACATTGACGACGTAAAGAAGATAACTACAAGGTGTTGAAATATAAAAATATAATTGATATAGGAGAGTTGTTTGAAAACTAAATGCAGAAGGTATTTATGATAATTAGTTACGAACATTGAACATTTCTACTATCATCACGACAAATTATTGAATTTATTTGAGATGAATTACAAAATGGAGTCAACGAGGCCGCTATATTTGAACAATTCGATGATGTTGTAGATGTCACACTAAACTCATGGAAGGAAAACTGAACCTATGACAAATATGTGGATCACCGGAGTGACTTAGACACCAAGATGAGATGAAGAAGAACGTATATGGATCTACAAAATACTTTCAGTCTGCAGAATTGGAACCAAATAGCTACAAGAATTAATTTCCATTGTTATCTCAAAAATTACATTATCCAGAAAGGTTCAATATAAGTACAATAAATTCCACCGACGATATCCTCGAGAGAGCAGTCGTTCAAAGCATGTTTTCGTCCGTTCCATCTGAACCAAAAAGCGAACATGATCTATGCAGTAACCAGGCAATGCAAGCCATGTTAAATGGGGTCAGCCGACAACACGACATTGAACCCAGGAAGGCGAGGGTGTGATCAGTCATATCTGGAGGAGATTTCCATTCAAGAAGATCAGAATACGCCAGGTTAGGAGATGCAGATTCGGGCAGAAGATAGTTGAGCAATTTGACTTATATTTGTAGTTTGGATAATGTTGTAGATGTTTTAGACCTGACCATGTTATAGTGGCGAATCTACGATGTTTAGTATTTCATGTTTTATCTACGTAAAAATGTAATAATTTGTTTGAATGTCGTCGTACTTATATTTTGATATTTTTATTTTATTCTACGATCGTATTTTCGATTAATTGTTATTTGATTTTCGTTTTTGGCTGAAAGGGAAGTTTTATAGATAAATTTTATGCATAGATATTATTGATTTGAAATAACTTCGAATAATGTCAGCTCAGAAGTTTTATGAGATTATGCGATTTTGTTGTGATAGATGGATCTACTGTAGATAATTTTGTGATGGTTTTGCTATGGCAACCATGAACTAGTATTTTACGAGAGTGAACGAGGATATTTTATATTGACGTAAGACATTGTGAAGTTCTAAGTAGTTCGTCGTGATCGATAGAAGTCATGACGACACTAGACCAGTTGCTAATAATGATTGTAATGGAATGTATCGTCACGTAACAACAGGAAGGAATTGTTATTCCGTATGAAAATACGATAAGCATTATAGTAATGAAATCACAATAAGTATTATGGTGATGAAAGCACGATGGAATATATAAACAAGTACTGTTGAAGTAATTAATGTTGAAGAAAGGAATATATTGTTGAAGTATTGATATTGATAATGGTAAATAAGAAAGAATATGAAGCGGGGATTGAATTTGGTGCAGTTATTTAAGTCGACAAACAGAAATATATTAAAGAAGGTTTGTGCGTTTATTGTAACATTGTATAGGACTTGTTGAAGTATTTATAAATACTGGATGAAGTTATCGACGATATTTAAGTTAATGATGGCGATTTATGAAAGCGGCAGCGGAACGGAAAGAAATAAAAATGTTGTAAAACCACTTTTAAGTAACAACTAATGTGTATAAAGGATAGAACTCACATGTAATATATCAGTATTATCGTTTTATCACGGATTAGACACTATAACTAGAATTAACTTAACCGTTCGTTCCATAGTTAGTTGATTGGGGCAATATTGAACTCTACAATGTAATGAGTAATGTGAGGCATATCAGAAGATATCGTAAAAGGGAGAAATATATTATTGAGACTGGCAATGATAAATGTAAATAATGTATAAAATTAAATAATAATATTGATAGGGTTTAATATATTTA
The DNA here is from genome assembly GCA_946902985.2 of Meconema thalassinum. Lineage (NCBI taxonomy): Eukaryota > Metazoa > Arthropoda > Insecta > Orthoptera > Tettigoniidae > Meconema > Meconema thalassinum. The sequence continues at coordinate 1,518,121,550 of OX336389.2, read as the reverse complement.
ATATTTAACTAGCGGACCCTTGCGAGAAACCTCGCATGTTCATAAATCGAACACTTCTTACAAAAATGTATATTTAAGGAATTAGAATGCAATTTGTCACTGATAATGTCATTTGTCTGCTGAGTGTGCTGTCACACTCACCAGTTATTCGATATTTATGAAATTATACGATTTGAGTACTCATTCCTTTGATTTACTGTGCCTAAAATCCATGCAAAATGATAAAGGAAGGTCCTCATAATGTTAAAATGACAAGAAACGGGCGTCACAGCGGCTAAGATGTGATGTGGACGGAAATTATGGAGCACATTTTCATACATCAACAGTATCTGCAAATCGCACACTTCGTACATTTTTTAAGTCATTTTCAAGTAAATTATTGATATTTAAGGAATTATAGTGCAATTCGTTACTGCTAATGTCTATTCCCTTTCATTTGAATGCTCATTTTTACGATCGGTCGCTTGTGAGTGTCACAGGAGGGATCTATACTACTGAAATAATATATATGATAATTTAATGAGTAGAGATAGGAATTAAGGAGAACTATGTATAGAGTTAAAGAAATGGTTGTAAATAGAAAGACAGAAGCATTATAACAATCAGTATGGACTTATTATTAGGAAATATGTCGTCAACAATTTATTTATTATTTTAAGAATGAATCTATAGACTGAGAAGTCTGCGGACAGTTGAAAGTTTTATTTAACTCCTTAATTAGGATAAAATTCTCGGTGATATTTCTTGAAATGAGATACTTTTATTTAGGGTATTTTAATATTTTTAAATTCTGCGAATAGGATGTTAATTTTTGACATTTTTGTATGTCATCTTAATGAACAAATATCAGCACGCGCTTTTTAGATTGCCTGTTCCTTTCATATTAAAACAAGGACATCCATATTTAATAACTTATTCCGAGTGTACTACTGGTTAGATACTGGCGCCCTTTGCTTATTACTTTTATTTTAACCATTCACCCCAGGGATTCCAAGAATCTCGTCCTTCAATCTTTTATTGTTGAATTCTTGTATGTAGCTAAGTAGTAGTACATTCGTGTTCTCAGTAAAGGTGTGTACGACGAGTTCCTAACTTGGCATCTAGCAAGGAACTGTTGGTTTATATAGCTGGGGATCAGCTTCCCTTGCGATCCTTCCCATCCTTCGGATACTAGATGGTAGATGCATTTCAGTTACAGTACATAGGGAGGTTTAAACTGTCCTCAAGGAGGTGACCGGTAGGATATAAGCATATTATAATGGAATATATAGTCTAACCATAGAAGTGCCTAGCAGGTTACACTTACCGTGCTATATCGCTGTGGAGCCATGCCGTCCCGTTGTCAAAATGGCCCCTATAATTTCTAGTAAATCCATATATTTCCATAACGTCGTAAGTTTATATCCTTTCAGGAATGTAGTGAACAAAATAATACATATTGAGTATCAAATGATTTATAGAAAAGGGCAGAAAACCCTAATGAAATCGTTGATTTCATCACGAAATATGATAAACTTATGAAATCGTTGATTTCATCACGAAATATGATAAACTTATACTAAACCAGTTGTTTACCCAGTATTATCGTACTGCGCCCGAATTCCTCAAAGTTAACGTCCAGAATCCGCACGGTTGGAAAAAGGTTCGTAGGGATGTCAATAGCCGGCTAAGAAATCAACATTTCGCAACTGGACTGATGACTAGCGAACACTTGACTCACGTAACTCATATCTAACCATACTACTAACTAGTTGCATACAGAACAGCCTAAAAGCAAAATAAAGCACACTGAGCAACTCGGCTCTCGGGGTAGATAAGGTATAGTTATGTCGAAAAAAACTGCCTGCATCGAACTAGTAGTATCGTTATAAACTAATTCAGCATTGAATGAAAAACAGATCTTATAAAAACGGAGCAAGCAAACTAAAAAGTGCCTGCAAATTTATTAGGCTAGGACAATACATATATGTCCCTAAAAATCGAAATAAAAATAAAATAAACACTCAAACTGAAAATGTATGTCCCCACTGGACATAGATGCGACTTTCATGAGTCTTCCTGCACGAAAACTTATATTAATTACGACTGATCTTTCTTAGAAAGATTTGATAAAATTAAATACATTTTATTAAACACCATGTGTTTAATCTCAAAATAATCCACTTCCAATTCTATTGTATTTCACAAACGTTCTCCCTACATAATACATAGTTTTATTTCACTTCTCATTATTGCGTCCAATCTACTGATTATATTCAGAAATATTAATAAAATTATTATTGTTATTATTATTTACAAATGTTAATTGTATACATCATCGCGACCTGCACGATTTTCTCCTCCTGCTTTATTTATATAAAGTTCATTCCACTTCTCTTCTCTTTAGCTCACAAGATACGTTTGTTTGTTAATGAATTTACATCGTTACGTCCATGTGAATATGTGTATCAAACCGTTAAGTTCATTACTATTCCACTTTTTACATTTCCGGTTTTCTAATAACTGTAATAACATTTTGAACTACGCCGCAAGACTTTCAGATAACTTTATACAACTCTATATGTGTGCATGGCATTAAATCCTCACTCCTCACACTTCCAATTCTTCACAAATTCATCTTTCAACTTACTTTACTGACATACTGTATTTCCATATTTTCTCACTGTAATCTCATTAATCTTCACACTCTGTGAATAACATTTAAGTGCCTCTACTACACTTCTTTCAACAATAACTCTTCGCATATATTTCTTACTTACTTAGCACGTTCACAAAATTCTAAAACCTTCTCAAATACTTTCGACAAAGTAAGAGAATTAGTAACCCTATTGAATGTTACTGCTGTAATACCTTCAAGAAACAAACTCCTCCGCGTACATTAATACTATCGATTATAAAACTTCGTGCTATTCTTTACTTATGCGTTCCACACAACGATACTTTCGTAGTACTTCTTTATATTCTTACTCACACAAATATGTCATACTTCCTTCTAAAACTTTAACTATACATCTCTGTTAAAATTCATAGCTTCTTCCTGAATTTAAGTCTGCTCGTGTTCGTTACTCAATAAAATACACTTTACCTAACGTTATTAATTTCATCTGTTATGAAATATCTTTACTGTTGTCTCTTAAGACTTCTCTATGACAAAAGGTTGATCTTTAATATCACACCTCCCCTTCTATTCATCAGCTATTCTTTAAAAATACGCATACCGTTTATATTGTAATAATAAAATTCTGGGTTTCAAAATATTCTTTTTGCCTATAGTTGAGTGTCTCAAACGCAATTGTTGAACACTCCTGACAATAGTTAACGTTTCTGTTTACATTATATTTCGTTCATCTAACGAATTTGCTTTTTTTCGGATAACAATATCCCTTGTATATCTCTCATTTCATTTATGACAAAGCCTCGCTTGTTATAACTCATTACAACTTGTTACACCACATTAACGAAATAACTTCTCTCACCGTTATAAATTTAAGAAATGAAATGTTCTAAAGACGTTAGCTTACACGAGTGAAAAATTAGTTAATGCGAAAATATTAACAATAAACATTAGAAAAATTCGTCACAAACGATATTCGTTGACTTAAAGAAAAATTTCAAAATTTATAGCAACAACAATAACATGAACTAGGAATAAAATAGTCAGATGTTGGTCAAACACTGGAATAACCAATAAACAAATACTAGCTATATAGTTGTTAAAGATCTCTAATCTACCTTGAGTCTGGAACGCTTGATACAGAATCTGAGAACCTTAACAGATGAGGAATTCCGCCACGTGCGCTGGGAATGTGCCCACGTGCCAATGAACACGCGTCTGCATTCTCCACGTTCCTCCTGCTCTGTTTCGCTCGCAGGTGAGACGGCTCCTCGACCGGTTTCCAGCTGGTCCGCGCCAGCCTTCGTCCTCGTCCCCTGTCAATGACCCCCGCTCGTGTCTGCATCTTCTCTCTTCACGGTCTGACGACCTAGGTTCTGCATTCGCTTCTGTCTGGACACCACTTCATTAGGCCGCTCTCTCGAAGTTCCTGATGTTAGTGTGTAGATGGTGATTATGCTTACGATGAGAAATCACCTCCACATGTGACTTTCTTTTCGTTGTAGTAGATTGTTTGTGGTTTCCAAGCGTACTCTGGTTTGTGCTGCAGTTAAGTCCCATTGTTGTATCGCTTTGATCATCGCTGGACTTCGCTTAGTTAGTGTAGATTCAACCTCCCTTCATGGTGAAATTAGAATATCATCCTTCGTTCACTAAAGTTGCTAGCTGTAACGCCTCCCCTCCGACCTAATCTTGAAGACATCTTATAAATATCTACTAGATGTTTTTCTAAGATGTTGCAGTATATTGAAATTATTTTCTTCTGCGTTGTAGTGCGTCGGGCTGAAGTTTCACTTACGGGATAGTGAATATTTGTAGAGTATATCAACGTATGTCTTCTCCAATTCGGCTTTATAATTTTCTGTAGATATATTCCATAAATTCTTTCTATATTCCTTCTTATTTCCAATATTTATCCATTTACTCTTGTAGTTTCTTATTAACAATGTAGTTCTTCCTTCTGTCGTCTAATGCTTTTCTTGATGGCCATTACATACTAATTGTAAAGCAAATTTCTATACGTGTTACCTCTTTGAATACTCGAATGATAAGAACTTCGTTCCTTCTCGGCTGCTAGCCTCCTGAGTTCAGTTTCCCTCTCCAATTTGCCGCGCTAGCCTCTCACTAGTTCATAAACTCACTTATTTGCTCATATCTTATCTCATAGTCATCTAATTTAATTGCTGTTTTGCCAATTAAATTCCTTTTTCCTTCCTTGTAAATTTGATATACTCCAATCCATTATAATATGAAAATAATAATTTTATTAATTATATTATCCCTCGTAATCTTCCTTCATTCTGATTGGCTACTACCGACAGTAGTGGCTACGCTGGCTAAAGCGCGGCGTTAGGTCATGGGGCCAAGCTCTCTGCTGACTCGGTAGACGCGTGGGTTCGAGCCCCACCGTCGGCTGTCCTTGAAATGGTTTTCCGTGGTTTCCCATTTTCAACACCAGGCAAATGCTGGGACAGTACCTTCTGATAGGCCACGGCCGCTTCCTTCCACATCATTGCCCACTTTCATCCATTCTTCTCATCTCTCATCCCGATGCGCAGGTCGCCCACGGGCGTCGACTCGAAAGACCTGCACTCGGCCTCTCAGGAGGCTACACGAAAAAAATGGCTACTTTCATGTTACCAAATTTGTTGTCCACGAGCCATCCCCTCCTTAGGACTCTCGGCGCGTGTCCGACCTTCAAAACCAAAACTGGTTTGTCTCCCTTAACTTCTCAAAACTGTACACTTTTCTGATCGCTATTCCAATCATACTCCCTTGGTTAAAATATTTCAGACTATGAAATTTCCATTTCTTCTCCAAATAACAATCTTTCTTCAGGCTAAAATTTTACAAATTGCTTCCTTGCACATATTGAACGTTCCTGTGTGCAACAATAGCTCAGATCACTAAATATTTTGTACACATTTTTTCTCAGGCTCTCCGTTCGAATCTCGGTCGGTTACTTTCTCTTGGCTACTCATAATTTCGAGTGCATTACCGTATCCGTGGCGTAATTGTACCGACCTGGGCTCATAGTCTCGGGGTTCGTGGTTCAAATCCCTGCATGTCAAATTGCTTTTACTTCTTTTTTGTATTTATTGATTCATAACTACACACACGTCATAATGGTTATAATGGTAAGCTCTTGGAATCAACCAGGGGAGGTGTCCAGACCACCAGGAGACCTGGACAAATGGGAGTGTGACGTGTTGATGCAGAATAACAGCATCGGTAACATAAGGATTCAGCGAAGAGAAACCTCACAGCCTCTCCACTCCAACTACAAACACAAACCTGCACGAGGTGTCCCCTGCTACGGTGAGTAACCCAGTGGAAGGCTGGGTAATCAACCCCAGCGGGAAACTGGGTCGGTGAGAAGATTGTGTTAGGGGGGCTGGAGAATTTACCTCAGCTACGCCATGCCAGCAAAGCAAGAACTATGGCTTTGTTAAAGGAAGGCTAAGGGAGCCCACCCTGACAGAAAAGACAGCAATCCTGTAAGCTGTGAGGGTAACACCGCTGGTTGGACGAGAGGCCAGCACCCTTTCTTCGTAAAAATGAGAATTATGCTCTCAACGCTACAAGTAAGCCTCGGAATATGATTTATAATACTAGACGACAACAATGGCGAATAAATGGTATTCGATCTGGAACATGGAATGTAAGGAGTCTATACAATGTATGAGCTGCAATCAGTGTGTTCAAAGAAATCCAGAAATACAAACTAGATCTAGTTTCACTGCAAGAAATCCGGTGGGAGGATTCGGGCAGCATCGATATTGAGAACTCGACTATCCTATATGGAGCCTGTGAACAAGGGCATATGTTGGGTACTGGTTTTTGCATGAGCAAGGTCTTGGCCACTAATGTATCAGAGTTTGTGTCTATCAACCCCAGAATCTCTGTGTTAACAGTGAACGAAAATCATTTCAAGGCGACTTTTGTGAACTGCCATGCTCCCACGGAAGAAAGTGCAGGGAAGTGAAAGACGAGTTCTATGCGCAGCTAGAAGCAGTAGTGGATGCTATCTCAAATGCACACTTGAGCATCCTTATCGGAGACATGAATGTTGTTATTGGGAAAGAACAAAATTCCAAGGTACAGTAGGAAGGCACTGCTTTCATGAGGTAAGCAATGATAATGGTGTAAGGTTCATTAGCTTTGCTGCGTCATCAGGCTTATTCATTTCCAGCGCAAACTTCCAGCGTAAGAACATCCATAAGTGGACCTGGATGTCCCCAGAAGGGAGAATAATAAATCAGATAGACCATGTCGCTATTGATCTACAGACCAATAGATGGGTATCCGATGCTAAGACGGCTCGGGGTGCAGAGTGTGGAAGTGACCACTTTCTGGTCAGAGGCCACTTACAAGTTCAATGTAAAGGAGGGATCAGGGCTAAGCTAAACAAGGTTGAGAGATACCGTGTTGAAAAATTAAAGATGAAGCCATAAAGACAGAATATCAGCTGCAACTTAACAACCGCTTTGAAGCACTCAGTGAACTGGACGTGAGCGAAGACCCTGAACAAATTAGGGAAAAGATTCAAAGCTCACTGACTGTTACAGCAAAGGAAACGATCAAGGGAGACACAGTAGGCAAGAAAATCTGGTTTGGGAAGGAATGTGCAGATGCTCTGGAACAGAGAAAGGAAGCCAGGAATAAGTGGCCGCAGGAGACAGATATGGCGCCGGGTAAAGAACGATTTGAGGAGGATCGAAGGGCTACCCAAGCAACTCTGAGAAGGACAAATAGGAAATATGTCAAGGACATCATCGTTGCGGCAGAAACAGACTTCAGAGGAAACATTACCAGGGAAATGTCTCAAAAGGTTACCAGTCGAGACAGAAATTTGTCAAAGATTCTAGTGACAAAATTCTGACCAACGATTAAGATATCGCCAAGAGATGGAAGCAGTACTTCGACCTGCTTCTCAATTGTGAAGACCCTGAAATAGTATTTGAATTCCAGTCTCCAACCACAGTCGACTTGGATTAATCCGCCACCCACTTTGGATGAGATCAAAACTCAGATCAAACGGCTCAAGAAGAATAAACGTCCAGGTGAAGATGGAATACAGACCGCGATGATCCAGGAAGGAGGAGAGAAACTAGCAGAAAAACTGCATAGGCTGATACAAGCAATCTGGATCAAAGAACTACCGTCTGAATAGAAACAGCTCTGATTTGTCCAATCTGTAAGAAGGGTGACAAATTGAAATGTGTTAACTATCGAGGAATCGCCCTGCTTAACGCTGCTGCATGATCATGTCCAACTGCCTCATAGATAGAATTCAACCAGTGGCAGAATCAGTGCTTGGTGAATACCAGAGAGACTTTCGGCTGGGGCGTTCCACAGTAGATAATATCTTCGTTTTCCGACAGCTCACTGAAAAACTGGGTGAATATCGCAAAGAACTCCACCTGTTATTCGTAGATTTCAAGAAGGCCTATGATTGCATACACCACAAGAGCCTACTCAGTTGCCTAAGAGAGTTTGGAATGGCCGAGAAATTCATCAACTTGGTAGCGATCTGCCTGAGCGAAACAGTAAGGTAAAAATGGGAAATCGAGTGACGGAGGATTTTGAAATGTTGTCGGGTCTCAAGCAAGGAGGCGGTTTATCTCCTACACGTGAGACCTTTCGAGAGAATTTTGAAGGAATCCAAGTCGAAGGGAAGAACCTAGCATACCTTGCCTATGCAGATGATATCAGTTTACTCTCCAGCTCTCAGGAAGAGTTGAGGCAAATGACCAGAGCACTCAAGGCAGCTGCCAACAAATTTGACCTAATCGTGAATGAAACCAAGACGGAGTACCTCAATATGGGTCGCGGGCAAGGCCACGTCCTACAAGAGGGTCCATGAATTTAAGTACCTGGGATCGCTTTTCACGGAGAACTCATCATGTGAGGCAGAAATCAACGCCAGGATCCAAGCAGGAAACCGAACTCTCTACAACTTCCCACAGCTTCTTCGGTCCGGATGTCTCTCCAGACAGTTCAAAATTCGTCTGTATAAAACTCTGATCCAACCCGTTGTACTATATGGATGTGAGACATGGAGTATCCGAAAACATGACTTTCATAAACTACTCGTATTTGAGGAAAACGTTCTTCGGAAGATCTTCGGACCGGTGAGGGATGTACACACGGGTGAATGGAGGATTAGACACAATCATGAAGTAGAAGACCTGTACCACGATGTCAACATAGCTGGAACGATCGAACCCAGAAGACTGTAGTGGGCTGAACATGTAGCCCGGATGGAAGACCACCGATTGCCACGGAAGCTACTTGGTTTCATCCTCACAAGAAGGAGACCATCAGGGAGACCAAGGAAGCGGTGGAGTGATGGACTCCATGAATATCTGCAACAGGCAGCGATACTTGTGGACAGTTGGCGGATGGCAGCTATGGATATGAGACGATGGAGAAGGAAACTTGTAGCCGCGCGCGGTCCATTGGGCCTGATCGCGTAGAAGAAAGAGAATATTTAGTCTTTACTTGCAATTGAAAATATTATGTATCTCTACTTAGTATAAAACAAAGTTCCCGATTCTATGATGTTACGGGTAAACTCGAGAACCACTGGCTGGATTTTGATGCGGTTTTCACCATTCTGTGAAGGATATCTCGAGGATGATTTCCGTAGAAAATAATTTACTTATGATCAAAGGAAGTCGAGCAGTAACGATTTCAGTGGAAAAGTCGAAAAGACCTGGTGTCCGAGCAGTTTGTAAGCTTACGCTGGGCAAACCGTGAAAAACAACTAAGTACTATGAGTGTAAGAATTGTTCAGCATGAAAAGTTCTACAAAAAAGTCCGCGAGAGCATATGTCCATCTTCAATACATCGCCCACTATAAGTGTTTTTACGTTTTAATTTCTTCCAACCATGTCCAATGAACTAATGAGGTGACAGTTTACGAGCTAGCTAAGGGGGAGTCTATCATCCCTGTTACAGCCTAGCCAGCGGGCGAACATATTGCCCCAGATAGAGCCAGCAGCAAACCGTTGAGTCGGGTTGAGGTAAGACTTCTGAGAAGGGTGGTTGTGTTTGTAGTTTCCGTGGATGTGCAACTCGGGTTTTCTTCATTTCGCCTGTGAAACACAGTCAAGTTAAGATTGGACGGAAGGGGGATTTGAGTTTCATTCACCTCGCCATTCCCTGGAAGTGCAACTCTCATTTCGCCTGTGAACTTTTCGTTCTGCAAAATTCATAGTCAATTTAAGATTGGACGGAAGGGGGATTATATTATATTAAATTATACTGATTGGCGTATAATCTCTACTTACTGTAGTATAAGGTATTCATATACGTTTATTGAAAAAATCCGTAATTCTAAACCAATGGCGTTATATTCTTTCTGGTGGTTCACTGCTAAGTAAATTAAGACGGTTATAGTTTCAGAATGTTTAATTTACACTTCCAGGGGTGTCCAAAATAAAATTATTAAATAAATTGGTACTTTTTTCAAATCCCCTAGCAACTACAAAAACGTATTGCTACTAGTGTCCTTCATGTCCCCTACCAGAATTGTTAATTTATCAGCATTGTGTCTAGTTTTTTCTTTAGATGCAAAATTTCAATAAAATGTTTCCTTTCTTCACGTCCAGTTTTTGAATGGAGCCAGAAGTCTTCACGGTTTTGGTACAGAACATGCCCTTTTCATTGTCTTTAATTTGAAACCTTGTTGAGATAGATAGCTGAATTAGAACTTGACGTTTTCTTGTTTGAACCTGTAAGAGAAGCACGATTTTTAGTTTTTGAGTAAATTAGGTTGGAAGTTTCACATTATGATTGAACCTCTTTGTTCTTACATGACATGGGACCATCCTTTTCAAGTTTCTTGTCTTCTTTCAGTTTTCTTCTTCCCCTGAGGTACCTTCTTTACCTTCTTAGCCTTTCATTTCCTGAAATTCTAGGGCAGCAGTCTTCATGCATTCTTCTGCATAGGTAGATACAACAGAAGATAAGCTTTCACATGTTCACAACAAGCCCTTGGCAAGCTGGTGGTGGGAGGTTCATAATGCAAGCAAACCTTTTGGCATCACTGTAACCACAACCTATTGACCTCATACCATAAACAAGGCAACTGGTTACCTCAAGAATGCGTTAAACTGCCTTTTTGATGAGCAAACTTTGTTGCTTTCATAACCAGATAATTCACACAACAAACCAAGACACCAGGCTATCCAAATTTTCAGTGAAGAGATTTTGAAGCAACTGGGACACGCTACCATATTTATTAAATTATGAAGGCAATCAGTGTCAAATGTTATGTTCAAATTACCAACAGATAAATCACAATTATCTGAAAACTACTATCAGCTGTAGGCCCAATCTTGGAATGTGATGCACCACACGGTTCAATATTTACATTTTCATTGATTTTGCTTTCACTGGCTTCCATATGCTGGTTACCACGAAAACTACGTTTCTTCTCTCTTACTCACCGATGTTTAGAACCCATGATGGAGAATTTACACAGAAAGGCACACAAGTAATGACAGGACGATAAAATATTTTCACTGCAAATACATAACCATGGAAGCTGCCATTACTGGCTTTTAAACAATGTGCATGTAGAGCCATCTGTGGAAGAAAGGGTGCACTAAGAGCTATTCAAATCCTGCAACATCGAGCACAAAATTGAATAATAATTCGAAAAGAATCATGAATTACACTATGCAGCACGGTGCAGACTAAGATGGCGTACATTGGTCCCTTTAAATCAATTTTATAAGCACTTTTATGCATGAAACATGTAAAAACTATATATTTTCTGAAAGTAGAAGGTTTAGGCTTTCATATGAAATCAAAAACACACAAACAAAAAAGTCGTCCAAATGCGTCATTTTAAACGTATATACCTTAGTATAAAACAAAGTCCCCGATTCTTGGATGTCACGGGTAACCTCAAGAACCACTGCATGGATTTTGATGCGGTTTTCACCATTCTGTAAATGATACCTCGAGGAAGATTTTTGTAGAAAATAATTTATTTATGATCAAAGAAAGCCAAGCAGTAACGATTACAGAGAAAAAGTCGAAAAAAATACTGGCGTCTGTGCACTTTTTAAGCTTACGCTTGGCAAACCGTTTAAAATATCAATATACAATGAGTGTAAGAATTGTTCAGCATGAAATGTTCTACAAAAACGTACCCGAGAGCACACTTCTATATTCAATATATCGTCCACTATAAGTGTTTTTAGATTGGTCGGAAGGGGGAATTGTGTTTCATGCACCTCGCCATTCTTAAATTACGTCTGACAAGAATTTGTTGCACATGCATCTCCATGATAATATAGTTAATAGTCCAGTCAGTGATTTTGACCCATCATGCCGAGGCGTAAAACGGATATAGATTGTAGTTCATTGACATCGTAAAGAAGCGCTTATCACGTAATGCATTCACAACTGTTCCCGGGCGAAGCCGGGCCGGGTTGCTAGTATATATATACAGTACTTATAACACCACATATTTCAACACTCGAATACAGCGATTAATATTCGTAGAACTTGATCCACGGTAGAGTATATTGTTGCTTTTGTTGTTGATTCTGAAGGTGTTTTGCGGCATCATGGTCTTGTAGCCCCGTTTACTTGGATGTGCGTAGAATTTGTCTGATAACCTGTGGTATATTCTCCTGAATATACAGTTCACGTTCGTTTTCAATAGTTGTCACTACTTTTGGGATTTCCTTCCTTTTTCACGATTTTTTTCTTACTTCCCTTCTTTGTAAACACCAACAGAGACTTCCGTTGTATATCTGTTTTCTCTCTGTGTATTTTCTTTATTCTTTTTTTAGTCTGATTCCAGGAAATTATTTATGTCATCTCTACTGCTCATGTGCGCTGAACATCTCCATTCCTTGCTATCTAGTGATGCACCTTCACTCCCGTACGAGTACCAGCGTTCAAAATGTTGAACTAACTCATCCAGCCATGCTAGAGCTAAGAGTTCTCCGTCACCACCAAAGATGTCTCTGCCGACAACTTCTCGTCTCTAAGCTCTACATTCAAGAAGAAGAAATTTTCTTGTCTATAATGATTTAATTTTTGTGTTTTGCCTTTATGTTCTCCTACACCTCCTTACCTCCCTCCGCTCTGCCGCTTCTCAAACACACAATTGGAGTTCACACTGTCATTCTCCGTTTGGGCTTCGACCTGTCATAAGGTCTCTCCTTCAGAGAGTAGTCTATACATCTTAAGGACGTTTTAAACTTTCGAATCTGCCGCCATGACATAAAATCTTTTAATGACTGGCCGTGAGTGTCTACATCATCCAACGATGACAAGTTAAGTACAAAATACAGTGTTTTTATCTATCATTTCATAGAGTCTGTGTGAATTTCTTAAACTGAACATTTTAAATAACCATATCTTCAAAATATTTGAACTTTATATGTTGGTTATAAACACTAACGGCCTTCCCAACGAGCAATCTCTTACATTCCTTTGCTAAAACTGAAGTAAGCTAGCGAAACTTTCCACTGCTAAATAGGTCAACTGGGGAAACTTTTTCTCCCATCGTGGGAATTATGCTACTAAGAAGTAATTTGAAAGTCTGCCTTTGCCTCTTCGAGGGACTTTCCACTGTTTTTTTTTACTTTAACCAGCCATATTCACTCCACACAGCGATTCCTTTTACCGGCCCCATTCAACTCAACCTACAACTTATGATTTCAAGCAAGCAATAGACTCTGAATTGTGCAAAATATAGTTAACAAATTCATCAAAATTCTATCAACATCAAACTACCACTAATTGCTAAAGCCGAACAACCAAAATAAAATTCAATAGTGATTTTTCCGTGTGCTTCGACAAATGAGTTTCTCAGTGTGAACCATATGTGTTGGGTACCCAAAATACGCTCAATAACAGACTCTAAACATACCCCATTTGTCCTTTCCATTCTCCATTTACTAACATTTAATTTAAGTAAATAAACTTTGTATATTTTTTTCCTCTCGTAAATATGAGGTTTCACTGAGGTGACCTCGTCCCTTCTTTTGAATTTACCATTAATTAACGTCTGCATAAATATTCCGGTGGTATATTTAGCCATTTTTTTTGCTAAACGTTTGGGCCACCCTTTCCCCATTTTTCGCACTTGGGATTTCTTGTTAAGGGTTGCTGTACCCAATTTTTAAGAGCAATCAAATTCTAGTGTTTAATTTTCACTCTAGCCTTTTAAAGAATTCTTTGTGTATTTCTTCTTACATTCTTAATCTAGGCAATCCATGCCTTCTATTCTGCCTAACTTAAGAGGCATCTTAACCACAACAAATGAGTTGTGAAGTTACAGTTACTGTTGATAATTTGTAGCTATTTATTGCATTGTTCTGTACCAGTGGCTTGGCAACTTTAAGTGGCCTCGGGAGCCCCCTGCCCTTATCTACAACTCTTGCCACGAGGTCCACCCTCGGTGGGTAGCCAAGCTATTCTTTATCTACTTCATTCCTTGCAGCATCTGGGAATGCTCTTTGAAATATTTCGCCGTAATTTTGTTTGTGCCTTAATAATCAAAGCCAGTTGTTTGAACGTTTGGTCCATTAGTCAACAATTTCCTTGCATTTTTGCATATAGTTTATTGGAGTTGCAACTGGTTTGGCTAGTTTTTTATGCAAATTGTTTATCCACATTCTTGGTTGCTTTTCGCGCTATCATGACTGTGTTCCCTGCGTTCGCTCCATTAGTCATGCTTTCAGCATTCTCTCTTGTTAGAGTCGTAAACTATATTAGGCTCAACAATCTTAATTATAATTCCAAGTTAAAAATCTTTTATTGCCAATACTAGTTTGTTCTCTCACCTTGGGTTCGTTAGCCTTGCTCAATTCTCTTATTTACGCTGTTATGAGCAGTATCACTAATTGGTTTTAAATCTAGTTTGTTGTTTTATACAATACATTTGTTACTTGGATTCGATCCTTTGTTGCCTAATCTTTTGCATTCATCCCCAAGGCTGTTCCCTCCTCTCACGGCGTCTTCCCTCCGGCAGTAGCCGCTCCAACCTGTGTCACTGTGATGTCTGTAGGGGTACTAGTGTGTGTACGTTTATACGAGGAAGGGTTTGGGGAAGGAAGCTGTTGTCGTTGTTCCATTTGAGGTGCATTGACATCGTGGTTACTTTGCCCCGTGTACTTGCGTGAGAGTTGAATGTTGTCTGATAACCTGTGTTATTGTGATGGCTGTATTTAAGTGTGTATACATAATTCAGGTGAGGATTCAATCATTCAACGTTTAATATCGGTATAGCACGTTGTATTTCAAAAGCTACTACAACCAGAATTCAATTATACTCCTTGAAAAGGACAATGGGTTATAACTATACTCATGCATTTAGGAGAAAGTAGGCTATATGTTCATTACTGAACGGCTTGTTTTTGTATGTTTTCCTTTCTATCTTGTACAGTTTTCTCCTTTCTACAGTGTATGTAGCAAATAAAAAGAAACTCCCATGAAGGAAAAACATAAGAGGTATAGAAAAAAAATTCAACGAAACTGACCAGTATGAAAAATTAATAAATTCCAATTCTAATTATCCAAGAAAACTATGGGGCATTGTCAATGAAATAACGCAAGGAATTAATCAATGAAACAACAACATCATATTTAAGATGATGACTTAACATAACTACAACTATTAATTTATTATTT
Organism: Meconema thalassinum; assembly: GCA_946902985.2. Classification (NCBI taxonomy): domain Eukaryota; kingdom Metazoa; phylum Arthropoda; class Insecta; order Orthoptera; family Tettigoniidae; genus Meconema; species Meconema thalassinum. The sequence continues at coordinate 1,518,106,270 of OX336389.2, read as the reverse complement.
TATTAACATATATAAAACTATTAAGAACAATCCGGATTTTTCCTTGAAAATAAACAGAAACACAGATTCCTACATGTCGCTATATAACACATAACACTACATACACTCCATGTCACTATATAGCACATAACGCTACACATTCTCCATGTCGCTATTTAACAAATAACGCTATATACACTCCATGTCGCTATATAGCACATAACGCTACACACTCTCCATGTCGCTATTAAACAAATAACGCCACATAGTCTCCATGTCGCTATATAGCACATAACGCTACACAATCTCCATGTCGCTATATAGCACATAACGCTACATACTCTCCATGTCGCTATATTGCACATAACGCTACATACTCTCCACGCCGCTATATAACACATAACGCTACAAACTCTCCATGCCGCTATATAACGCATAACGCTACAAACTCTCCATGCCGCTATATAACACATAACGCTACAAACTCTCCATGCCGATATATAACACATAACGCTACAAACTCTCCATTTCGCTATATAACACATAAAGCTGCAAACTCTCCATGCCGCTATATATCGCATAACGCTACAAACTCTCCATGCCGCTATATAACACATAACGCTACAAACTCTCCATGTCGATATATAACACATAACGCTACACACTCTCCATGTCGCTATTAAACAAATAACGCTACATACTCTCCATGTCGCTATATAGCACATAACGCTACACAATCTCCATGTCGCTATATAGCACATAACGCTACATACTCTCCATGTCGCTATATAGCACATAACGCTACACAATCTCCATGTCGCTATATAGCACATAACGCTACATACTCTCCATGTCGCTATATAGCACATAACGCTACACAATCTCCATTTCGCTATATAGCACATAAGGCTACATACTCTCCATGTCGCTATATAGCACCTAATGCTGCACACTCACCATGTCGCTGTATAGCACATAACGCTACATACTCTCCATGTCGGTACATAGCACATAACGCTACACACTCTCCATGTCGCTACATAACCCATCACGCTACATACTCTCCATGTCTCTCTATAACACATAACGCTACACACACTCCATGTCGCTATATAGCACATAACGCTACACACTCTCCATGTCGCTATATAACACATAACGCTACATACTCTCCATGTCGCTATATAACACATAACGCTACAAACACTCCATGTCGCTATATAGCACACAACGCTACATATTCTCCATGCCGCTTTATAACACATAACGCTACATTCTCTCCATGTCGCTATGTAGCATATAACGCTACACACTCTCCATGTACCTATATAGCACATAACGCTACATACTCTCCATGTCGCTATATAACACATAACGCTACATACTATCCATGTCACTATATAACCGGGGGCCGATAACCTAGATGTTCGGCCCCTTAAAACAACATTTATCATCATCATCATCATCATCACTATATAACACATAAGGCTACATACTCTCCATGTCGCTATATAACACATAACGCTACACACTCTCCATGTCGCTATATAACACATAAGGCTACATACTCTCCATGTCGCTATATAACACATAACGCTACATACTCACCATGTCGCTATATAGCACATAACGCTACATACTCTCCATGTCGCTATATAGCAAATAACGCTACATACTCTCCATGTCGCTATATAACACATAACGCTGCACACTCTCCGTGACGCTATATAGCACATAACGCTACATACTCTCCATGTCGCTATATATCACATAGCGCTACATACTCTCCATGTCGCTATATAACACATAACGCTACATAATCTCCATGTCGCTATATAGCACATAACGCTACATATTATCCATATCGCTATATAACACATAACGCTACATAATCTCCATGTCGCTATATAGCAAATAACGCTACACACTCTGCATGACGCTATATACCACATAACGCTACATACTCTCCATGTCGCTATATAGCAAATAACGCTACACACTCTGCATGACGCTATATACCACATAACGCTACATAATCTCCATGTCGCTATATAGCACATAACGCTACACACTCTCCATGTCGCTATATAACACATAACGCTATATACTCTCCCTGTCGCTATATAGCACATAACGCTACACATTCTCCATGTCGCTATATTACGCTACACACTCTCCATGTCGCTATATAGCACATAACGCTACAGACTCTCCATGTCGCTATATAACGCTACACACTCGCCTTGTCGCTATATAGCACATAACGCTACATATTATCCATATCGCTATATAACACATAACGCTACATAATCTCCATGTCGCTATATAGCAAATAACGCTACACACTCTGCATGACGCTATATACCACATAACGCTACATACTCTCCATGTCGCTATATATCACATAGCGCTACATACTCTCCATGTCGCTATATAACACATAACGCTACATAATCTCCATGTCGCTATATAGCACATAACGCTACATATTATCCATATCGCTATATAACACATAACGCTACATAATCTCCATGTCGCTATATAGCAAATAACGCTACACACTCTGCATGACGCTATATACCACATAACGCTACATAATCTCCATGTCGCTATATAGCAAATAACGCTACACACTCTGCATGACGCTATATACCACATAACGCTACATACTCTCCATGTCGCTATGTAGCACATAACGCTACATACTCACCATGTCACTATATAGCACATAACGCTATATACTCTCCATGTCGCTATATAGCACATAACGCTACATACTTTCCATGTCGCTATATAGCACACAACGCTACACACTATCCATGTCGCTATATAACACATAACGCTATATACTCTCCATGTCGCTATATAACACATAACGCTACATACTCTCCATGTCGCTATATAGCACTTAACGCTACATACTCTCCATGTCGCTATATAGCACTAAACGCTACACACTCTCCATGTAGCTATAGAGCACATAACGCTACATACTCTCCATGTCGCTATAAAGCACATAACGCTACATTCTCTCCGTGTCGCTATATAACACATAACGCTACACACTCTCCATGTAGCTATACAGCACATAACGCCATATACTCTCCATGTCGCTATATACCACATAACGCTACACACTCTCCATGTAGCTATACAGCACATAACGCTACATACTCTCCATGTCGCTATAAAGCACATAACGCTACATTCTCTCCATGTCGCTATATAAAACAAAACGCTATATACTCTCCTTGTCGCTATATAGCACATAACGGTACTCACTCTCCATGTCGCTATATAGCACATAATGCTACACACTCTCCATGTCGCTATATAACGCTACACACTCGCCTTGTCGCTATATAGCACACAACGGTACTCACTCTCAATGTCGCTATATAGCACATAACGCTACATACTTTCCATGTCGCTATATAGCACATAACGCTACACACTCTCCTTGTCGCTATATAACACATAACGCTATATACTCTCCTTGTCGCTATATAGCACATAACGGTACTCAATCTCCATGTCGCTATATAGCACATAACGCTACATACTTTCCATGTCGCTATATAGCACATAACGCTACACACTCTCCATGTCGCTATATAACACCTAACGCTACATACTCTCCTTGTCGCTATATAGCACCTAACGCTACATACTCTCCATGTCGCTATATAGCACTAAACGCTACACACTCTCCATGTAGCTATAGAGCACATAACGCTACATACTCTCCATGTCGCTATAAAGCACATAACGCTACATTCTCTCCATGTCGCTATATAACACATAACGCTACACACTCTCCATGTAGCTATAGAGCACATAACGCTACATACTCTCCATGTCGCTATATACCACATAACGCTACACACTCTCCATGTAGCTATACAGCACATAACGCTACATACTCTCCATGTCGCTATAAAGCACATAACGCTACATTCTCTCCATGTCGCTATATAACACATATCGCAACATACTCTCCATTTGTCGCTATATACCACATAACGCTACATACTCTCCTTGTCGCTATATAGCACATAACGCTACACACTCTCAATGTCGCTATATAGCAAATAACGATACTTACTCACCATGTCGCTATATAGCACAAAACGCTACACATTCTCCATGTCGCTATATAACACACAACACTACATACTCTCCATGTCGCTATATAGCACTTAACGCTACATACTCTCCATGTCGCTATATAGCACTAAACGCTACACACTCTCCATGTAGCTATACAGCACATAACGCTACATACTCTCCATGTCGCTATAAAGCACATAACGCTACATTCTCTCCATGTCGCTATATAACACATAACGCAACATACTCTCCATTTGTCGCTATATACCACATAACGCTACATACTCTCCTTGTCGCTATATAGCACATAACGCTACACACTCCCCATGTCGCTATATAACACATAACGCTACATACTCTCAATGTCGCTATAGAGCACATAACGATACATACTCTCCATGTCGCTATATAGCACAAAACGCTACACACTCTCCATGTCGCTATATAACACATAACGCTACATACTCTCCATGTCGCTATATAGCACTTAACGCTACATAATCTCCATGTCGCTATATAGCACTAAACGCTACACACTCTCCATGTAGCTATACAGCACATAACGCTACATACTCTCCATGTCGCTATATAGCACATAACGCAACATACTCTCCATGTCGCTATATACCACATAACGCTACAAACTCCACATGTCGCTATATAGCACATAACGCTACATCCTCTCTATTTCGCTATATAGCACATAACGCTACATACTCTCCATGTCCCTATATAACACATAACGCTACATACTCTCCATGTCGCTATATAGCGCATAACGCTACATACTCTCCTTGTCGCTATATAGCACTAAACGCTACACACTCTCCATGTCGCTATATAGCGCATAACGCTACATACTCTCCATGTCGCTATATAGCGCATAACGCTACATACTCTCCATGTCGCTATATAGCACTAAACGCTACACACTCTCCATGTAGCTTTACAGCACATAACGCTACATACTCTCCATGTCGCTATATAGCACATAACGCTACATTATCTCCATGTCGCTATATAACTCATAACGCTACATACTCTCCATTTGTCGCTATATACCACATAACGCTACATACTCTCCATGTCGCTATATAGCACATAACGCTACAAACTCCCCATGTCGATATATAACACATAACGCTACATACTCTCAATGTCGCTATATAGCACATAACGATACATACTCTCCATGTCGCTATATAGCACAAAACGCTACACACTCTCCATGTCGCTATATAACACATAACGCTACATACGCTCCATGTCGCAAAATAGCACTTAACGCTACATACTCTCCTTGTCGCTATATAGCACTAAACGCTACACTCTCTCCATGTAGCTATACAGCACATAACGCTACATACCCTCCATGTCGCTATATAACACATAACGCTACATACTCTCCATGTCGCTATATAGCACTTAACGCTACACACTCTCCCTGTCGCTATATAGCACATAACGCTGCATATTCTCCATGTCGCTATATAGCAGATAACGCTACACACTCTCCATGTCGCTATATAACACATAACGCAACATACTATCCATGTCGCTATATAGCACATAACGCTACATACTCACCATGTCGCTATATAGCACATAACGCTACACGCTCTCCATGTCGCTATATAACACATAACGCTACATACTCTCCTTTTGTCGCTATATAGCACATAACGCTACATACTCTCCATGTCGCTATATAGCACATAACGCTACAAACTCCCCATGTCGATATATAACACATAACGCTACATACTCTCAATGTCGCTATATAGCACATAACGATACATACTCACAATGTCGCTATATAGCACAAAACGCTACACACTCTCCATGTCGCTATATAACACATAACGCTACATACTCACCATGTCGCTATATAGCACATAACGCTACACGCTCTCCATGTCGCTATATAACACATAACGCTACATACTCTCCATGTCGCTAAATAGCACTTAACGCTACATAATCTCCATGTCGCTATATAGCACTAAACGCTACACTCTCTCCATGTAGCTATAGAGCACATAACGCTACATACTCTCCACGTCGCTATATAACACATAACGCTACATACTCTCCATGTCGCTATATAGCACTTAACGCTACATACTCTCCATGTCCCTATATAGCACTAAACGCTACACACTCTCCCTGTTGCTATATAGCACATAACGCTACATACTGCGCATGTCGCTATATAGCACATAACGCTCCATACTCTCCATGTCGCTATATAGCAGATATTGCTACACACTCTCCATGTCGCTATATAACACATAACGCTACATACTATCCCTGTCGCTATATAGCACATAACGCTACATACTCACCATGTCGCTATATAGCACATAACGCTACACGCTCTCCATGTCGCTATATAACACATAACGCTACATACTCTCCATTTGTCGCTATATAGCACATAACGCTACATACCCTCCATGTCGCTATATAGCACATAACGCTACAAACTCCCCATGTCGCTATATAGCACAAAACGCTACACACTCTCCATGTCGCTATATAACACATAACGCTACATACTCTCCATGTCGCTATATAGCACATAACGCTACATACTCTACATGTCGCTATATAGCACTAAACGCTACACACTCTCCATGTAGCTATACAGCACATAACGCTACATACTCTCCATGTCGCTATATAGCACATAACGCTACATACTCTCCATGTCGCTATATAACACATAACGCTACATACTTTCCATTTGTCGCTATATACCACATAACGCTACATACTCTCCATTTCGCTATATAGCACATAACGCTACAAACTCCCCATGTCGCTATATAACACATAACGCTACATACTCTCAATGTCGCTATATAGCACATAACGCTACATTCTCTCCATGCCGCTATATAACACATAACACTACATACTTTCCATTTGTCGCTATATACCACATAACGCTACATACTCTCCATTTCGCTATATAGCACATAACGCTACAAACTCCCCATGTCGCTATATAACACATAACGCTACATACTCTCAATGTCGCTATATAGCACATAACGTTACATACTCTCCATGTCGCTATATAACGCTACACACTCTTCATGTCGCTACATAGCACATAACGCTACACACTCTCCATGTCGCTATATAACGCTACACACTCGCCTTGTCGCTATATAGCATATAACGGTACTCAATCTCCATGTCGCTATATAGCACATAACGCTACATAATTTCCATGTCGCTATATAGCACATAACGCTATATACTCTCCATGTCGCTATAGAGCACATAACGCTACACACTCTCCATGTCGCTATATAACGCTACACACTCTTCTTGTCGCTATATAGCACATAACGCTACACACTCTCCAAGTCGCTATATAACGCTACACACTCGCCTTGTCGCTATATAGCACATAACGGTACTCACTCTCCATGTCGCTATATAGCACATAACGCTACATATTTTCTATGTCGCTATATAGCGCATAACGCTACACACTCTCCATGTCGCTATATAACACATAACGCTACATACTCTCAATGTCGCTATATAGCACACAACGATACATACTCTCCATGTCATTATATAGCACTTAACGCTACAAACTCCCCATGACGCTATATAACACATAACGCTATATACTCTGAATGTCGCTATATAGCACTTAACGATACATACTCACCATGTCGCTATATAGCACAAACCGCTACACACTCTCCATGTCGCTATATAACACATAACGCTACATACTCTCCATGACGCTATATAGCACATAACGCTACATACTCTCCATGTCGCTATATAGCACTAAACGCTACACACTCTCCATGTAGCTATACAGCACATAACGCTACATACTCTCCATGTCGCTATATAGCACATAACGCTACATTCTCTCCATGTCGCTATATAACACATAACGCTACATATATTCCATTTGTCGCTATATACCACATAACGCTACATACTCTCCATTTCGCTATATAGCACATAACGCTACAAACTCCCCATGTCGCTATATAACACATAACGCTACATACTCTCAATGTCGCTATATAGCACATAACGTTACATACTCTCCATGTCGCTATATAGCACAAAACGCTACACACTCGCCATGTCGCTATATAACACATAACGCTACATACTCTCCATGTCGCTAAATAGCACTTAACGCTACATAATCTCCATGTCGCTATATAGCACTAAACGCTACACTCTCTCCATGTAGCTATACAGCACATAACGCTACATACTCTCCACGTCGCTATATAACACATAACGCTACACACTCTCCATGTGGCTATACAGCACTTAACGCTACATACTCTCCATGTCCTTATATAGCACTAAACGCTACACACTCTCCCTGTCGCTTATAGCACATAACGCTACATACTCCGCATGTCGCTATATAGCACATAACGCTACATACTCTCCATGTCGCTATATAGCAGATAACGCTACACACTCTCCATGTCGCTATATGACACATAACGCTTCATACTATCCATGTCGCTATATAGCACATAACGCTACATACTCACCATGTCGCTATGTAGCACATAACGCTACACACTCTCCATGTCGCTATATAACACATAACAATACATATTCTCCATTTGTCGCTATATAGCACATAACGCTACATACCCTCCATGTCGCTATATAGCACATAACGCTACAAACTCCCCATGTCGCTATATAGCACAAAACGCTACACACTCTCCATGTCGCTATATAACACATAACGCTACATACTCTCCATGTCGCTATATAGCTCTTAACGCTACATACTCTCCATGTCGCTATATAGCACTAAACGCTACACACTCTCCATGTAGCTATACAGCACATAACGCTACATACTCTCCATGTCGATATATAGCACATAACGCTACAGACTCTCCATGTCGCTATATAACGCTACACACTCGCCTTGTCGCTATATATCACATAACGCTACATAATGTCCATGGCGCTATATAGCACATAACGCTACATACTTTCCATGTCGCTATATAGAACATAACGCTACACACTCTCCATGTCGCTATATAACACATAACGCTACATACTCTCAATGTCGCTATATAGCACACAACGATAAATAGGCTACTCTCCATGTCGCTATATAGCACATAACGCAACAAACTCCCCATGTCGCTATATAACACATAACGCTATATACTCTCAATGTCGCTATATAGCACATAACGATACATACTCACCATGTCGCTATATAGCACAAAACGCTACACACTCTCCATGTCGCTATATAACACATAACGCTACATACTCTCCATGTCGCTATATAACACTTAACGCTACATACTCTCCATGTCGCTATATAGAACTAAACGCTACACACTCTCCATGTAGCTATACAGCACATAACGCTACATACTCTCCATGTCGCTATATAGCACATAACGCTACATTCTCTCCATGTCGCTATATAACTCATAACGCTACATACTCTCCATTTGTCGCTATATACCACATAACGCTACATACTGTCCATGTCGCTATATAGCACATAACGCTACAAACTCCCCATGTCGCTATAAAACACATAACGCTACATACTCTCAATGTCGCTATATAGCACATAACGATACATACTCTCCATGTCGCTATATAGCACAAAACGCTACATACTCTCCATGTCGCTATATAACACATAACGATACATACTCTCCATGTCGCTATAAAACACATAACGCTACATACTCTCCATGTCGCTAAATAGCACTTAACGCTACATACTCTCCATGTCGCTATATAGCACTAAACGCTACACTCTCTCCATGTAGCTATACAGCACATAACGCTACATACTCTCCACGTCGCTATATAACACATAACGCTACATACTCTCCATGTCGCTATATAGCACTTAACGCTACATACTGTCCATGTCCCTATATAGCACTAAACGCTACACACTCTCCCTGTCGCTATATGGCACATAACGCTACATACTCCGCATGTCGCTATATAGCACATAACGCTACATACTCTCCATGTCGCTATATAGCAGATAACGCTACACACTCTCCATGTCGCTATATATCACATAACGCTCCATACTATCCATGTCGCTATATAGCACATAACGCTACATACTCACCATGTCGCTATATAGCACATAACGCTACACACTCTCCATGTCGCTATATAGCACATAACGCTACATACTCTCCATTTGTCGCTATATAGCACATAACGCTACATACCCTCCATGTCGCTATATAGCACATAACGCTACAAACTCCCCATGTCGCTATATAGCACAAAACGCTAAACACTCTCCATGTCGCTATATAACACATAACGATACATACTCTCCATGTCGCTATATAGCACATAACGCTACATACTCTACATGTCGCTATATAGCACTAAACGCTACACACTCTCCATTTAGCTGTACAGCACATAACGCTACATACTCTCCATGTCGCTATATAGCACATAACATTACATACTCTCCATGTCGCTATATAACGCTACACACTCGCCTTGTCGCTATATAGCACATAACGATACTCACTCTCCATGTCGCTATATAGCACATAACGCTACATAATTTCCATGTCGCTATATAGCACATAACGCTATATACTCTCCATGTCGCTATAGAGCACATAACGCTACACACTCTCCATGTCGCTATATAACGCTACACACTCTTCATGTCGCTATATAGCACATAACGCTACACATTCTCCATGTCGCTATATAACGCTACACACTCGCCTTGTCGCTATATAGCACATAACGGTACTCACTCTCCATGTCGCTATATAGCACATAACGCTACATATTTTCCATGTCGCTATATAGCACATAACGCTACACAATCTCCATGTCGCTATATAACACATAACGCTACATACTCTCAATGTCGCTATATAGCACACAACGATACATACTCTCCATGTCGCTATATAGCACATAACGCTACAAACTCCCCATGTCGCTATATAACACATAACGGTATATACTCTCAATGTCGCTATATTGCACATAACGATACATAGTCACCATGTCGCTATATAGCACAAAACGCTACACACTCTCCATGTCGCTATATAACACATAACGCTACATACTCTCCATGTCGCTATATACCACTTAACGCTACATACTCTCCATGTCGCTATATAGCACTAAACGCTACACACTCTCCATGTAGCTATACAGCACATAACGCTACATACTCTCCATGTCGCTATATAGCACATAACGCTACATTCTCTCCATGTCGCTATATAGCTCATAACGATACATACTCACCATGTCGCTATATAGCACAAAACGCTACACACTCTACATGTCGCTACATAACACATAACGCTACATACTCTCCATGTCGCTATATAGCACCTAACGCTACATACTCTCCATGTCGCTATATAGCACTAAACGCTACACACTCTCCATGTAGCTATACAGCACATAACGCTACATACTCTCAATGTCGCTATATAGCACACAACGATACATACTCTCCATGTCGCTATATAGCACATAACGCAACAAACTCCCCATGTCGCTATATAACACATAACGCTATATACTCTCAATGTCGCTATATAGCACATAACGATACATACTCACCATGTCGCTATATAGCACAAAACGCTACACTCTCTCCATGTCGCTATATAACACATAACGCTACATACTCTCCATGTCGCTATATAGCACTTAACGCTACATACTCTCCATGTCGCTATATAGCACTAAACGCTACACACTCTCCATGTAGCTATACAGCACATAACGCTACATACTCTCCATGTCGCTATATAGCACATAACGCTACATTCTCTCCATGTCGCTATATAACTCATAACGCTACATACTCTCCATTTGTCGCTATATATCACATAACGCTACATACTGTCCATGGCGCTATATAGCACATAACGCTACAAACTCCCCATGTCGCTATAAAACACATAACGCTACATACTCTCAATGTCGCTATATAGCACATAACGTTACATACTCTCCATGTCGCTATATGGCACAAAACGCTACACACTCTCCATGTCGCTGTATAACACATAACGCTACATGCTCTCCATGTCGCTAAATAGCACTTAACGCTACATACTCTCCATGTCGCTATATAGCACTAAACGCTACACTCTCTCCATGTAGCTATACAGCACATAACGCTACATACTCTCCACGTCGCTATATAACACATAACGATACATACTCTCCATGTCGCTATATAGCACTTAACGCTACATACTCTCCATGTCCCTATATAGCACTAAACGCTACACACTCTCCCCGTCGCTATATGGCACATAACGCTACATACTCCGCATGTCGCTAAATAGCAGATAACGCTACACACTCTCCATGTCGCTACATATAACATAACGCTACATACTATCCATGTCGCTATATAGCACATAACGCTACATACTCACCATGTCGCTATATAGCACATAACGCTACACTCTCTCCATGTCGCTATATAACACATAACGCTACATACTCTCCATTTGTCGCTATATAGCACATAACGCTACATACCCTCCATGTCGCTATATAGCACATAACGCTACAAACTCCCCATGTCGCTATATAGCACAAAACGCTACACACTCTCCATGTCGCTATATAACACATAACGATACATACTCTCCATGTAGCTATATAGCACATAACGCTACATACTCTACATGTAGCTATATAGCACTAAACGCTACACATTCTCCATGTAGCTGTACAGCACATAACGCTACATACTCTCCATGTCGCTATATAGCACATAACGCTACATACTCTCCATGTCGCTATATAACGCTACACACTCGCCTTGTCGCTATATAGCACATAACGATACTCACTCTCCATGTCGCTATATAGCACATAACGCTACACACTCTCCATGTCGCTATATAGCACATAACGCTATATACTCTCCATGTCGCTATAGAGCACATAACGCTACACACTCTCCATGTCGCTATATAACGCTACACACTCTTCATGTCGCTATATAGCACATAACGCTACACATTTTCCATGTCGCTATATAACGCTACATACTCTCCCTGTCGCTATATAGCACATAACGCTACATAATCTCCATGTCGCTATATAGCAGATAACGCTACACACTCTCCATGTCGCTATATAACACATAACGCTACATACTATCCATGTCGCTATATAACACATAACGCTACATACTCACCATGTCGCTATATAGCACATAACGCTACACACTCTCCATGTCGCTATATAGCACATAACGCTACATACCCTCCATGTCGCTATATAGCACATAACGCTACAAACTCCCCATGTCGCTATATAGCACAAAACGCTACACACTCTCCATGTCGCTATATAACACATAACGCTACATACTCTCCATGTCGCTATATAGCAGTTAACGCTACATACTCTCCATGTCGCTATATAGCACTAAACGCTACACACTCTCCATGTAGCTATACACCACATAAAGCTACATACTCTCCATGTCGCTATATAGCACATAACGCTACATACTCTCCATGTCGCTATATAGCACATAACGCTACAAACTCCACATGTCGCTATATAGCACATAACGCAACATACTCTCCATGTCGCTATATAGCGCTTAACGCTACATACTCTCCTTGCCGCTATATAGCACTAAACGCTACACATTCTCCATGTCGCTATATAGCACATAACGCTACATACTCTCCATGTCGCTATATAACGCTACACACTCGCCTTGTCGCTATACAGCACATAACGGTTCTCACTCTCCATGTCGCTATATAGCACATAACGCTACATACTTTCCATGTCGCTATATAGCACATAACGCTACACACTCTCCATGTCGCTATATAGCACATAACGCTACATACTCTCTATGTCGCTATATAACGCTACACACTCGCCTTGTCGCTATATAGCACATAACGGTACTCACTCTCCATGTCGCTATATAGCACATAACGCTACATACTTTCCATGTCGCTATATAGCACATAACGCTATATACTCTCCATGTCGCTATAGAGCACATAACGCTACACACTCTCCATGTCGCTATATAACGCTACACACTCTCCATGTCGCTATATAGCACATAACGCTACACACTCTCCATGTCGCTATATAACGCTACACACTCGCCTTGTCGCTATATAGCACATAACGGTACTCACTCTCCGTGTCGCTATATAGCACATAACGCTACATACTTTCCATGTCGCTATATAGCACATAACGCTACACACTCTCCATGTCGCTATATAACACATAACGCTACATACTCTCAATGTCGCTATATAGCACACAACGATACATACTCTCCATGTCGCTATATAGCACATAACGCTACAAACTCCCCATGTCGCTATATAACACATAACGCTATATACTCTCAATGTCGCTATATAGCACATAACGATACATACTCACCATGTCGCTATATAGCACAAAACGCTACACACTCTCCATGTCGCTATATAACACATAACGCTACATACTCTCCATGTCGCTATATGGCACTTAACGCTACATACTCTCCTTGTCGCTATATAGCACTAAACGGTACACACTCTCCATGTAGCTATACAGCACATAACGCTACATACTCTCCATGTCGCTATATAGCACATAACGCTACATACTCTCCATGTCGCTATATAACACATAACGCTACATACTCTCCATTTGTAGCTATATACCACATAACGCTACATACTCTCCATGTCGCTATATAGCACAAAACGCTACACACTCTCCATGTCGCTATATAACACATAACGCTACATACTCTCCATGTCGCTATATAGCACTTAACGCTACATAATCTCCATGTCGCTATATAGCACTAAACGCTACACACTCTCCATGTAGCTATACAGCACATAACGCTACATACTCTCCATGTCGCTATATAGCACATAACGCAACATACTCTCCATGTCGCTATATACCACATAACGCTACAAACTCCACATGTCGCTATATAGCACATAACGCTACATCCTCTCTATGTCGCTATATAGCACATAACGCAACATACTCTCCATGTCCCTATATAACACATAACGCTATATACTCTCCATGTCGCTATATAGCGCTTAACGCTACATACTCTCCTTGTCGCTATATAGCACTAAACGCTACACACTCTCCATGTCGCTATATAGCACATAACGCTACATACTCTCCATGTCGCTATATAACGCTACACACTCGCCTTGTCGCTATACAGCACATAACGGTTCTCACTCTCCATGTCGCTATATAGCACATAACGCTACATACTTTCCATGTCGCTATATAGCACATAACGCTACACACTCTCCATGTCGCTATATAGCACATAAAGCTACATACTCTCCATGTCGCTATATAACGCTACACACTCGCCTTGTCGCAATATAGCACATAACGGTACTCACTCTCCATGTCGCTGTATAGCACATAACGCTACATAATTTCCATGTCGCTATATAGCACATAACGCTATATACTCTCCATGTCGCTATAGAGCACATAACGCTACACACTCTCCATGTCGCTATATAACGCTACACACTCTCCATGTCGCTATAGAGCACATAACGCTACACACTCTCCATGTCGCTATATAACGCTACACACTCGCCTTGTCGCTATATAGCACATAACGGTACTCACTCTCCTTGTCGCTATATAGCACATAACGCTACATACTTTCCATGTCGCTATATAGCACATAACGCTACACACTCTCCATGTCGCTATATAACACATAACGCTACAAATTCTCAATGTCGCTATACAGCACACAACGATACATACTCTCCATGTCGCTATATAGCACATAACGCAACAAATTCCCCATGTCGCTAAATAACACGTAACGGTATATACTCTCAATGTCGCTATATAGCACATAACGATACATACTCACCATGTCGCTATATAGCACAAAACGCTACACACTCTCCATGTCGCTATATAACATATAACGCTACATACTCTCCATGTCGCTATATAGCACTTAACGCTACATACTCTCCATGTCGCTATTGGGCCCTTTTAGCAAGAAATATGCAAATTACAGTATACCAGCGTAGCTCAATTCGGGATTTCGGGGCAGCGGTAAGTTCCCCCACTCTGTGACTCCCATATTTTGGATTAATCAGAGGATACTTTTGCATAAATAACAACAAAATCATTTCCTATTTTTACACATTTAATTAATAAAAATTATGGCGCTACAAACACTTTAACAATTAAATTACTGACCCATAATCATCTACTTGTTCCAAATGAACAAGGAATCATAATAGAATAAAACAAACATTGTATTAAAACATATGGTTTCCAGATAAACCAACAATTCGTAATTAGTTTTTACTTCCATAAAGCATCAACTGTAAGTTTCATATAACTCCGAGCTCTTTGGCTCAATGCTTTTTATAATAACGGTGTCATTCTTTGTACACCTTAAATTCTACTTTTTATATTTTCTTAATCTTCAAAAACAAATGTATAATTACATTTAAACTTACATGTTAATTATCTAACTCAATATTTTGGGCATGTTCACACCTTTTCAGCTGTTATCATCTCTCCCTACTTTCACAATATACATTAAGGTAATCAGGAAATTACTTGTGTACTCCAGAGTATGAAGATACTTGACACAGTCAAAAAAACTATAGTTACCCCCGAAACCTAGTTGTCTTCAATTAACTCGTGGAATCCTACTTCCATACAACATTACAATAGGGATTGTTATTTATTTCTTACGTCTTATAAGACCATTATCACATTAGAAAACCACGATCTGAACAGGCAAGCGGAAATATCAATCTACAAGGACCTCGGTTCAACGCCCGGGTCGTTAACTACTTTAAACACTCCTGGTGTATTCATTACTCTTTTCAAGACGACCTCCAGACACCCCTCCTACTCCGAGGGTCTGGCCGTGAAACTTGATAGTTATTTATGACTCTGCGGGCTCCTTCCCGTCTGGCCCGCGCTGGAGCTCTCTTTAAATTCTGTTACAAAACACAAACTTTTCATTCTCAGTTCTTGGTGGAGACCTGGCATTTTACTCCTTGTTTAATTCACGATATTATTGGGCTCAAAAACCACATTCGTAATCTTGGCATTGATTAATTATGAAAGGTCCTCATTGATTGAGGAAGAGTCATTAACGACGAATAATAAAGGGGCTTTCAAAATAAGAGGATTCTGAGTTCGAATCTCTTCACATGCCTCGGGAACCTTTCCCTTATAGAGGACTATACAAAATGCGATTTAGGGTCAGCCAAAAAGCTATAAGACCTACGCTCAATACCATACATTTGCTCCCTTTCAAATACATACACAATGCCTCGTGATACTACGTCACAAATAGAGGACTTATACCAATTCTCAATTCGCTACAATCAACTACCTCTCATAAGTAATTTACCAAGTACATTAACTTTTACGCGTTCCTAGCGTGACATTTTACTTTAATTGCGCTCCTTTTGCGCTATACTTCATTTTAAGCCTAGTGTCATCCAAAGAACTGATAATATCTTATTAACAAATGATACACATTTCAATTATTATATTATTCTTTTCCATTGACAATAACTTTCTCTATTTCAAGAACCTGCATTTTAACATCATGTCTATACTTTTTATTAAGGCTCTAACGCTCTTATGTTCACATCAATTTATTTGATCTTTATTTAATATTTCCTTACTTGGTTGTTATTATTATTATTTCATATCTTTATTCTTTACACAAGCTCAAAAGCTATTTCTTTCATATCTCAAATTTACTTTATTTAAATATCTTTCATGATAATTATTATATTTTCGCTTGCTCTTATGACATTTGTTAAATACATTAACATTTTATATATTTCCTTTACTGGATTTATTCTTTACATAATTATTTATAATTTCTCAAATTTCTATTTTTGTTCAGACCGCGTTCTTATTTATTCAGTATTTATTTATTAAAACACATCCCTTTTACTCAAAACTCCGGTGGATTTGTACACAGTCATTCCCTGACACCAAAATATAATGAAATTTATTACTCACATGTTTTTTAAGGTCGTCCCATGACCTTTATTCTTGTGCGGTGTTTCATTTTGGCCCACTTTGAAATTTTACTCCATATTATAGAAATTTATCTTATTTACAAACACTCCTTGACACATATTTAATACACTTAACATTGACGACATTTTTATACACTGGTGTGTCCCTTTAGAACACACAATAAACACTAAAAAATATTAATTTAACACACAATCTTGATAAATTTACACTTCACAATTCTTGATCACTAGGCCGTATTTCTTAGCCTATCACACGTGACCTCTTACTTTCCCGTTTCCAAGGGTGAAATTTATTCAATGTCGGCTTCCTATCCTGCAGAATACGAAAGTCTCGAAACATCTACTTTTCCCTGGAATCCTAATTCTTCGAATCCTATTCTGGATGACCGGCTATTTCTCTAGCTTGAACGGCTTCCCTTGTAGATCTGGTTTATCGATCCTAGCGAAAGTCTGTTCGGATCGAGGTCTCCTTAATAACCTATCGATGATCTATGGATTTATTTTACAGCAGCTAGTACTTTTCGAGTCTAGTACTTTAGAATAGTTCGTCTGCTTTCTGGAGATACTGTCTATAGTCTCCGTTCTTCTTTATTTGATCGGTTCTAGCACTCCTACTTTCTGAATTACGTTACGAACCTTACTCTGTTTTTCCCTTTTTGGGTTCTTTAATGTAGATAACTGTTTATCTTTCTGTTTCGGTACGTCCATACGTTATGATATTTTCGTTCGTCTATTTAAAGACCTATCGCCTTAAGTCCAACGTTCGCAGCCTGCTCTGACTATATTGTACGAACTTTTCACTATAAACTTGTGTACTGTCGGACCTAAATCCTGTAACTAGGATTTTCCTAATTTTTTCAACACGGCGATACTTTAAATTTCCTTCTTTACAACTCCTTATGGAGGCAAGCAAGTTGTAAATACTGCGACGCCTATGGCTATCGGATATTAATTCTGCGGTGTAATACAGCGTTTCTCCCCTCAAGGAGTACTGGTAAACTGTCTCCGATGTGACGCAGAGTGACGCCCCACACGGCTGTCTGAATACTGATGCGTAGCAACGCCCCCCTTGGGCTATTTGGACCTGCTTGTACTGATGCGTAGTAACACCCCTCACGGGTTGTCAGAATAACTGCATGATTGGCTTGGTGAGGCCAGGAGTTTTATACCTTTTCGCTACAAAAAGATAAGACTCTAGCCCTTTCTGTGGCCAACTTCTAAAATAATGGTTGCACAATTATAAAAATTATACCTGCCGAAAGCTCATCTTCTCAATGTCAAATAATCTCATTGCGCATAAGAATCGATCGTGCAATTCGGAGATATTAATTAATTTCTCGTCCTCAATTGTGTGGGTGTTGCTGTTCTTTTGTACTCTCCCCACTACACCAGCCTTGGTAATTCCCCGATGACGTCTACTTGCGTTGGCAGTTTTCTCCTGTGCAATTATTAAAGGGTTTTTCTTTACTCAAAAATCTCTCATTCGAAATGATTCACTGTACTCTAATTGTTTACTCATTTTTATACTCG
Organism: Meconema thalassinum; assembly: GCA_946902985.2. Taxonomy (NCBI): domain Eukaryota; kingdom Metazoa; phylum Arthropoda; class Insecta; order Orthoptera; family Tettigoniidae; genus Meconema; species Meconema thalassinum. The sequence goes on along the minus strand of OX336389.2, from coordinate 1,518,086,534 downwards.
TAAACGGGTTAAATTTAATTATTCCTCTTCTGGCGCATAAGCGGTGTTGTCGTTTTCCAGCAAGCTCAGCTCGATTTCCGAATCAGGCTTCCTTGTCTTACAGTGGGAAATTTCCACTCAGTTATTAATACTCATGACTAGCTCCCTTCTGAATGTTAAGAGGGGTGATCTCATCTCTCGAACACCTGGCTCTCGTTGGTTGCACAACGTTAAGCTAGCATCCCAGCTTGATCTTTCTCTATGTTACATAAGAAACTTTACGTTTTTTTTCATTTCTTCCTCAAATACATGGATTCGACCATCCATGGACCCGATGGCACATGGGTTCATCTCTCCCGTCCTTAGGTAAATAAATTTTCGAAAAATTTTGAGGAAATTTATTTCAATTAATCTTATCTATCTTTATTCGTCGAAGCCATCATAACGTCGTCCGTATCTACTGTTGTTTTCTTTCTTAAAAGCCGTATCTGGCAATTGTGTAGGTCGGGTACGCTCTGTCCCTACCCTTTCTTTCTTTCTTTCTTTACTTGTCTGGACTTTAAGTCCCCAGAACCTCATTCTTCTTTACGGGTTTGGTCTATCCCTACCCTTTCTTTCTTCTTCATTTGTCTGGACTATAAAATCTCCAGAACCTCATTCTTCCTTACGGGTTTGGTCTATCCCTACCCTTTCTTTCTTCTTCATTTGTCTGGACTATAAAATCTCCAAAACCTCATTCTTCCTTACGGGTTTGGTCTATCCCTACCCGTTTCCTTATTTCATCATTTTCCTTTCTTAAATTGAAATTTTCTTCTTCAATAAACTCCATTATTTCTTTAATTTCCCAATACAATTTCTCCAATTCGCATTCGCACTCGAATGCTTGAGCTCTAATTTCTATTTCTTCCTTATTCTTGTTTATGTCAAAAGCGGATTCATCTCTAAATGTTTCCATAACCAGGGCTTGTTCATTTGCTTCATCGAAATCTTCGGGAGGGTAATATAATTTCAAATTTGCTGAATTCATGGTCACTTCGTGATCCGTTTCACAGTGCCGAATTCTATATGCGTTATTCCTCAAATCTCTGATTATTTGATATGGTCCGTGGTACATTTTCTGGAACTTCTTGTACACACGGTTCCCTGGATCCGAAATGGCTGGTCTTTTTACTAACACCATTTCTCCTGCTAATAATGGTCGATGATACCTCTTATGCCTATTTCTTCTTTGCCTCCTGTCGGCTTAAGCTTTTAGATGCTCAAAGGCTCTTCGAATACGTACATCTCTTCCAGGCTGAGCGTCTGCTGGCCTAGGAATTACCAGACTCCAAGGTCTTTCTGGTTGCTCATTCCGATGTAACGTTATGGGTATCTCTCCCGTGGATTCATGGATTGTATTATTTATACAAAATTCGATAATATCCAAGATATCTATCCACTTCCAATTTTCTTCGGCACAGTATATCCTACAGTACTTGGCCGTCTCCCTCATCACTCTTTCTACAGGATTTGCCTCAGGATGGCGAATACTTGACAAAATCTGACGTATTCCAAGTCTTTCTAATTCTCGTCTGAACTCTACACTGGTGAAACAACTGCCGTGATCCGACAACAAATTCTCAGGTTTCCCCAGAATCGGTATCACTTTTTCTTTTAGTCGTTTTAACACCTGTTTGGTACTAGTCTTCTGTATGGGAGCAAGGACAACCATTTTAGTGAAGACATCCATAGCCACCATTATGTGTCGATTTCCTCTTCTTGCCTTTGGCAAAGGTCCAAAATTATCAATAGATATGATTTGGCCGGGCCTTTCGGGCAACAATGGTATAGGCTTCTGCCTCATCAGAAATGCATTAGGTTTGATCCTTTGACATAGATCACATGTCTTTAGCGTGTCCCTTACAGTTTCTCTCAGTCTCGGCCATACAAATGCTTCTTTCAGCATCGAGACCGTTTTGTCGACTCCCATATGTCCGAACGATGTATGGGCTAACCATACTATTTTCCTCTGCAAAATTGCAGGTACAACAATCCTTAATTTTGTATGGTCAGAGTCCACAAACTTATATAATAATCCATTATAAAACGTGTAGTCTTGAGCTATCTTATCAGCTTCCGTGTACGCTGGTGTTCCTCTTATCAAGCTTCCCTCAAGGAAAGATATGAGCATGATCATCCATGGATCCTCCCGTTGTCTTTGACTAATGCTTCTTAACTCATTAAGAGTACGCTGATCCCTGTCTTCCAAATCTATAGCCATTACTTCCTCTTCTATGGACTCTGGCTGTCTACTTAAGTAGTCTGGAACTATATTTTCTTTTCCTGGGCAGTACTCTATCTTGACATCAAATTGTTGAATATATAAAGCCCAACGCATCAACCTTTGACTGGATAAATCAGTCTTCATCAAAAAGGTTAAGGCTTTATGATCCGTTCTTAGAATGACCTGAAACCCATATACGATCTTCCGCCAATATTGCAGCGCGTGCAATATCGCTAACAGCTCGATTTCGCTGATCGTATAATTTTTCTCGTGTGGTTTCAGTCTCCGACTTGTGAAAGCTAGATAATTTTTCTTATCAGGGTTTTCCGGGTTTTCCTGATATAGCATTGCCCCTATTCCAATCTGGGATGCGTCTGTTTGAATGATAAATCTCTGATTAAAATCAGGATATCCTAGCTTCACGTAATTTAAGAGCATTTCCTTGGCCTCCACGAATGCCTTTTCTGTTTCCTCCGTCCATTTCCACTTGCCCCCCTTCTTCAGAAGGTCCTGTAGTGGTGCAACAGTTTTTGTGTATGATGGACAATGTCCTGAGAAGAACCCAATCAATCCCAAAAACTGGCGAACGTTCTTTACCTTCAAAGGCCTTGGAAAATCCCTTATTGATTCCAATTTGCATGGATTTGGTTTAACACCATCCTTGTCAATCACATGCCCTAAAAATGTCACTTGCCTTTGACAAAAATTCGACTTCTTTAAATTTATTTTAAAATTTGCCCTTCTTATGTCTTCCAATAATTTCTTCAATTTTTCTAAATGTTCCTCAATATTCTCCGAGGTAAGCAAAATATCATCCACGTATCGGATAGTGCACTCTTTCATTTCCTCTGACAGGTTTCGATCAAGCGCTCTTATTAATGCAGATCCCGCGGTCTTCAATCCAAACGGACATCTTCTAAAACAATATGTTTGTTGGTCGAACTGAAATCCAGTCAACAAGCTGGTTTTCTCTTCCAGTTCGTGGTGATGATACGAAGAAGTCATGTCAATATTTGTAATAATCTTCTTACCTTTGAACTTCCTCAGTATTTCTTTTATGGGTGGTGCCGAATCATTTTCTGGTATGATTTTTGCATTTAGATTTCTGGCATCTAAACACACCCTTATTGAGCCATCCGGTTTACTCACAATCACTAATGGACTAACATATGGTGTCGCCATCTTTTCTTTAACACCTGCATTCATCATCTCCTGCAGTGTTTTCTTAGTTTGTGGGTAATGTTTTTCCGCAACCGGGTATGGTTTTTGTTTGAACGGTGCCCAATCATTGACTTGGAACGCGTATTTAAAATTTTCAATCTTCCCTGGCTTGGAATCAAATACGTCCCTATAATTCAGTAATAATTTCTTTAACTGTTCCTTATTTTCGAGGTTGACTTTAGCTTCCTCTACTTTTCCAGACAGGTTGGTCTCGAACTCAGTTTCCAAATCATCTTCGAGTTCTATGTTGAGGACTTCAAATATCTTTTCTATGTCCTCATAACCTTCCTCAATCACTTCTTCCATATGCCATACCTGTTCTCCTACTTTCGCATCCTGTTCCTGTAAGTTAATGTTTTGTTCATCCACATCCTCTCTTTGAACTCTAATGCAGTTTTGCGCTAGGTCTATAATGACCTTCTTCTCACGGATAAAATCAATACCTAATATGACATTATACGGTAATTGATTTACCAGCAAAAAGCACTGCGAAATTTCAGCGTTACCCATGATCAGATCGATATACACCTGAAATTTACATGTTAAAGATTTTTCAGGGATAATCCCCTTAATCTTTACACTTGATGTGGGAATCTTTAATACTCGGCCCCTTGTTTCCAATTCATTTAGAAGGGTTTGTGTAATTAAACTTATTGTGGATCCGGTATCAATTAATGCTCTGACCAGTAATCCTTCTATCCTAAGCATAATTATAGGTAGTTCTCTTTTAACAGGTGGGATTCCTTCCACATCCTCGTTAATTAGCTCATTTGGTCTGGCTATCCAATTCACAATTTCTACCTCCTCCCAGCTCCTGGTATGTTTCCACTTTTGACAATTTAAATTTGGAGTTTTTTTTATCCTGAGGGCTTCCTTTTCCCTCATTCTTTAATTGAGCTTGTAGTTCCAAGCTTTGAGCTCCGTCTAGTCGGTCGGGTGATTTCCGGTTCTTAATTGCCTCACTCCAACGGACTTTTTGCCTATCAGGTTCATCTGGTCGTTCGTTCATATAACGAAGACTTTCCTGATATCTTTCTTCTATTTCGGCCCGATATTCATCATCCCTATCGTCTGGCCTTACATTCCTTCTGGGATAATTCTCCCATTTCTTTCTGTTTTCTTGCCTTTGATGGTTATTGTTATAGGGTCGGCTCTCTTGTTGCCTATAACCCGTATTTCTAGGATTTCTTCCTCGATATCCTCCTCTGTAATATGGCTGTATCCTTCTAGGCTCCTGGTGCCCATACTCTCGACCTAGTCCTTGGGTATCCGTGCTGGTGGACTGATTCCTGGTCGCTGGATTTTCGCTGATTTCCTGACTGCTGGCCATATGTACTTGCTCAGTCTGTCTTTGATGCCGAGGAGTTACGTGCGAAGTCGTCATATCTAATTGACGTAATACACTCTCCACTTCCACAGCACTTCTGGCTTTGGATGAGATTAACAGCCTCTGAATCTCATACGGAAGCTGCCTTGCAATGGCGGCACACAGGTCGTTTTCTGCCGGAGCAATATCAAGTTCGCGGAATTTACACAGCTGAGCGGTGAAAAATTCCGAGTATTTAGTTGGTGCATTCGTGCTGTACTTCCTAGAGTACAGATCTAGCCTTAAATTCTCATGGACGTCTGCTGCCCAATATCGTTTTAAAAATGCTTCCCTAAAGCCTTCCACCGTATCAAAGGTGTACCTGAAGCTTCTGAACCAGGTGAGACAATCACCTGCCAACAGTTTTTCAATAGCTCTCAGTCTCCGATCCTGAGGAACTTTCATTTCGTTTAAATATTCTGCCACTTCCTTTAGCCAGTATTTTGGAGTAATAGACATGTTATTACCCGTAAACATTACTGGTCTGTCCTCATTCGATTTAATAATGTTTATTATCTGGCCATTTGTCTGATTCATGTACGGGGTTGACATCGCCATCGGATATCCTGGGTTCTTGTAAGGGCTCTCCCCTCCTAAGTCCCTCTCCGTATCTGTGCCTTGTTCACGAGAATCTACCCATCCTGTCTTTGGAAACTCCTCCTGATTCTCAAATTCTAATTTCCTTTCCCTTCGGGCACTTTCTTCATTAGCCATGAGTTGGATTTCCATTTGACTATTCTTATGTTCAGTCCTCTCCAATCGGGATCTTAATTCATTCTGAATTCTTTCTTGATTCCTTTTAATATCTTCCTCTACCTTTTTGAGTTGGAATTTCTCATCCCTGAAGCTATCCCTGAACTCATTTAGTTGGTCTTCTACCTCTTTCTTAATGACCATGGACTGTTGATTAATAATTTCTGGCTTAACGTCACCTATAGTCTCCAGGCCCTCTCGTATCTCCTTTATTTTCTTCTCCATCTCTCTTTGTCCTGTGACCATATCTACTTTAATTCCTTCAAACCTTCCTTCCGTCTTCTTAGACACTTCCGTTAATTCATCTTTGATCAGTTTCACTTCATTATTTGTTTTTTCTACCTGCCCCTCTAAGGTTTCCACGTTTTCCTTAACCTCATTTATACCCTTACTTACTTCATCTATCTTCTGGGTATTTTCCTTATTTTCTTTATTTCGTTGTTCTCTTTCTTTCTGGATATGCTTCTCGTATCTACCGAATCTTTTATCTATTTCCCCCTCGTACTTCTTCAGGTTCTCATCTACCTGCCCGGTAAAAAGATCAATCTGCTTTTTCATGCCCTGAACATCCTTTTGATTTTGATTTTTCATCTCAGTTACTTCATTCTGAACTCCATCGACCTTTCCCTCAAGATTTCCTACTTTGTCCTTTACCCCTTTAAATTCTTCTCCTAATTTCTTAAAACTTTCTTTTATCTCATCCCGGGATTTTTCACAAATATTGCTGTTAGATTCTATCTGAGTTTTTAATTCGTTGTACACCCCTTGGATCTGGGTTACAAGTTCATCTTTACACTCATCTACATTCTTTCTGCACGTTCCTTCCATGTTACTTAATTTAGTTTCCAAATTTTCAAAATTTTCTTGACACCTAGTTTGGGACTCTACCATAATTTTGTTCATAGTATCTAATTGGGCTTGCAATCCTGAATGAAATTCTTAATTTTCCTTTTTAATCTCACTTGCGATTTTCCCTTTTAACCCCGTTAACTTGTCCCCAAACTTAGTGTCAAAACCTTGAAATTTATTATTCATTGTTTCCTCCAAAACCTTGGATTGTGCTGAAAAATGGTTTGAATTTTCTGTTTTTATACTCTCAAATTTGCTTTCTATCTCAGCCGTCAGTACATCGTTATTTGTTTTACTGTCGGCTCTTATAAACTTTAACGTCTCATCTTTTATACCTTTCAGCTGTTCTGCCATGTTATCCCCACTTTCTGTTTTAATCTTTTCTATCTCAGCCTCCAGTTCCTTATTCATTTTTATACCGTCGGCCTCGAAAGCTTTTAATTTAGTTCCCATGCTATCACTTTTAACTTCGATAGCTTCTAATTTAGTTCCCATGGTATCACTTTTAGCTTCGATATCTACTAATTTAGTTCCCATATTAGCACTATCAGTTTTTAGTGACTCTAAACTTTGATTCATGGATCCTAACTTTTGGTTATTTTCCTCCTGTTGGCTGTCCAACTTATTCAAACTCTCATTTATGGATTCGAACACTTTGTTATTTTCATCCTTTTGGAGGCCCAATGTATTGTCTATTGTTCCCAATTTATTGTTTATGGCCTCCAAGAGCCGTTGCATCTCTTCACTCAATGCCATCTTATTAGAATATAGTGGGCCGCTAATGCCACCACACTAGTACATGCTTGAGAGATGATACTCTGAATCATTGTGTCCCAATTTCTTTAAAAATTTACTTTGGTACGGGTATTTACTACGACGTACCCTTTTGATAACTTTTATTCAATTTCATAACCCTTTATGGAAGTATTTAAAATTCAAAATTTCGAAAAACCATTAAAAAAAATGAAAATTTTGATTTTTCGAGAAAAACTCGGGTTTTCCCTGGGAAAACTCGGCCCTGCGTACTGGGCGCCAAAAAGAAGAGTGTTGGGGGGTTGTTAATTCAGGGCTGCTCGGTATGAGTTTCCAGGGACCCATGCGGTCAGTTAATATTTTTATGTTGTAGCTACTCCTATCCTTACTTTAATTTACATGTTATGACCGTCTTAAGTGTTCCTCTAGTTATTAATCCAGCACATTACTTATATGGCCCCCATGTGCCCTTTTAGCAAGAAATATGCCAATCACAGTATACCAGCGTAGCTCAATTCGGGATTTCGGGGCAGCGGTAAGTTCCCCCACTCTGTGACTCACATATTTTGGATTAATCAGAGGATACACTTGCAAAAATAACAACAAAATCAAATCCTATTTTTACACATTTAATTAATAAAAATTATGGCGCTACAAACACTTTAACAATTAAATTACTGACCCATAATCATCTACTTGTTCCAAATGAACAAGGAATCATAATAGAATAAAACAAACATTGTATTAAAACATATGGTTTCCAGATAATCCAACAATTCCTAATTAGTTTTTACTTCCATAAAGCATCAACTGTAAGTTTCATATAACTCCGAGCTCTTTGGCTCAATGCTTTTTATAATAACGGTGTCATTCTTTGTACACCTTAAATTCTACTTTTTATATTTTCTTAATCTTCAAAAACAAATGTATAATTACATTTAAACTTACATGTTAATTATCTAACTCAATATTTTGGGCATGTTCACACCTTTTCAGCTGTTATCATCTCTCCCTAGTTTCACAATATACATTAAGGTAATCAGGAAATTACTTGTGTACTCCAGAGTATGAAGATACTTGACACAGTCAAAAAACTATAGTTACTCCCGAAACCTAGTTGTCTTCAATTAACTCGTGGAATCCTACTTCCATACAACATTACAATAGGGATTGTTATTTATTTCTTACGTCTTATAAGACCATTATCACATTAGAAAACCACGATCTGAACAGGCAAGCGGAAATATCAATCTACAAGGACCTCGGTTCAACGCCCGGGTCGTTAACTACTTTAAACACTCCTGGTGTATTCATTACTCTTTTCAAGACGACCTCCAGACACCCCTCCTACTCCGAGGGTCTGGCCGTGAAACTTGATAGTTATTTATGACTCAGCGGGCTCCTTCCCATCTGGCCCGCGCTAGAGCTCTCTTTAAATTCTGTTACAAAACACAAACTTTTCATTCTCAGTTCTTGGTGGAGACCTGGCATTTTACTCCTTGTTTAATTCACGATATTATTGGGCTCAAAAACCACATTCGTAATCTTGGCATTGATTAATTATGAAAGGTCCTCATTGATTGTGGAAGAGTCATTAACGACGAATAATAAAGGGGCTTTCAAAATAAGAGGATTCTGAGTTCGAATCTCTTCACAAGCCTCGGGAACATTTCCCTTATAGAGGACTATACAAAATGCGATTTAGGGTCAGCCAAAAAGCTATAAGACCTACGCTCAATACCATACATTTGCTCCCTTTCATATACATACACAATACCTCGTGATACTACGTCACAAATAGAGGACTTATACCAATTCTCAATTCGCTACAATCAACTATCTCTCATAAGTAATTTACCAAGTACATTAACTTTTACGCGTTCCTAGCGTGACATTTTACTTTAATTGCGCTCCTTTTGCGCTATACTTCATTTTAAGCCTAGTGTCATCCAAAGAACTGATAATATCTTATTAACAAATGATACACATTTCAATTATTATATTATTCTTTTCCTTTGACAATAACTTTCTCTATTTCAAGAACCTGCATTTTAACATCATGTCTATACTTTTTATTAAGGCTCTAACGCTCTTATGTTCACATCAATTTATTTGATCCTTATTTAATATTTCCTTACTTGGTTGTTATTATTATTATTTCATATCTTTATTCTTTACACAAGCTCAAAAGCTATTTCTTTCATATCTCAAATTTACTTTATTTAAATATCTTTCATGATAATTATTATATTTTCGCTTGCTCTTATGACATTTGTTAAATACATTAACATTTTATATATTTCCTTTACTGGATTTATTCTTTACATAATTATTTATAATTTCTCAAATTTCTATTTTTGTTCAGACCGCGTTCTTATTTATTCAGTATTTATTTATTAAAACACATCCCTTTTACTCAAAACTACGGTGGATTTGTACACAGTCATTCCCTGACACCAAAATATAATGAAATTTATTACTCACATGTTTTTTTAAGGTCGTCCCATGACCTTTATTCGTATGCGGTGTTTAATTTTGGCCCACTTTGAAATTTTACTCCATATTATAGAAATTTATCTTATTTACAAACACTTCTTGACACATATTTAATACACTTAACATTGACGACATTTTTATACACTGGTGTGTCCCTTTAGAACACACAATAAACACTAAAAAATATTAATTTAACACACAATCTTGATAAATTTACACTTCACAATTCTTGATCACTAGGCCGTATTTCTTAGCCTATCACACGTGACTTCTTACTTTCCCGTTTCCAAGGGTGAAATTTATTCAATGTCGGCTTCCTATCCTGCAGAATACGAAAGTCTCGAAACATCTACTTTTCCCTGGAATCCTAATTCTTCGAATCCTATTCTGGATGACCGGCTATTTCTCTAGCTTGAACGGCTTCCCTTGTAGATCTGGTTTATCGATCCTAGCGAAAGTCTGTTCGGATCGAGGTCTCCTTAATAACCTATCGATGATCTATGGATTTATTTTACAGCAGCTAGTACTATTCGAGTCTAGTACTTTAGAATAGTTCGTCTGCTTTCTGGAGATACTGTCTATAGTCTCCGTTCTTCTTTATTTGATCGGTTCTAGCACTCCTACTTTCTGAATTACGTTACGAACCTTACTCTGTTTTTCCCTTTTTGGGTTCTTTAATTTAGATAACTGTTTATCTTTCTGTTTCGGTACGTCCATACGTTATGATATTTTCGTTCGTCTATTTAAAGACCTATCGCCTTAAGTCCAACGTTCGCAGCCTGCTCTGACTATATTGTACGAACTTTTCACTATAAACTTGTGTACTGTCGGACCTAAATCCTGTAACTAGGATTTTCCTAATTTTTTCAACACGGCGATACTTTAAATTTCCTTCTTTACAACTCCTTATGGAGGCAAGCAAGTTGTAAATACTGCGACGCCTATGGCTATCGGATATTAATTCGGCGGTGTAATACAGCGTTTCTCCCCTCAAGGAGTACTGGTAAACTGTCTCCGATGTGACGCAGAGTGACGCCCCACACGGCTGTCTGAATACTGATGCGTAGCAACGCCCCCCTTGGGCTATTTGGACCTGCTTGTACTGATGCGTAGTAACACCCCTCACGGGTTGTCAGAATAACTGCATGATTGGCTTGGTGAGGCCAGGAGTTTTATACCTTTTCGCTACAAAAAGATAAGACTCGAGCCCTTTCTGTGGCCAACTTCTAAAATAATGGTTGCACAATTATAAAAATTATACCTGCCGAAAGCTCATCTTCTCAATGTCAAATAATCTCATTGCGCATAAGAATCGATCGTGCAATTCGGAGATATTAATTAATTTCTCGTCCTCAATTGTGTGGGTGTTGCTGTTCTTTTGTACTCTCCCCACTACACCAGCCTTGGTAATTCCCCGATGACGTCTACTTGCGTTGGCAGTTTTCTCCTGTGCAATTATTAAAGGGTTTTTCTTAACTCAAAAATCTCTCATTCGAAATGATTCACTGTACTGTAATTGTTTACTCATTTTTATACTCGTAAACGGGTTAAATTTAATTATTCCTCTTCTGGCGCATAAGTGGTGTTGTCGTTTTCCAGCAAGCTCAGCTCGATTTCCGAATCAGGCTTCCTTGTCTTACAGGGGGAAATTTCCACTCAGTTATTAATACTCATGACTAGCTCCCTTCTGAACGTTAAGAGGGGTGATCTCATCTCTCGAACACCTGGCTCTCGTTGGTTGCACAACGTTAAGCTAGCATCCCAGCTTGATCTTTCTCTATGTTACATTAGAAACTTTACGTTTTTTTTCATTTCTTCCTCAAATACATGGATTCGACCATTCATGGACCCAATGGCACATGGGTTCACTATATAGCACTAAACGCTACACACTCTCCATGTAGCTATACAGCACTTAACGCTACATACTCTCCATGTCGCTATATAGCACATAACGCTACATTCTCTCCATGTCGCTATATAACTCATAACGTTACATACTCTCCATTTGTCGCTATATACCACATAACGCTACATACTCTCAATGTCGCTATATAGCACATAACGCTGCAAACTCCCCATGTCGCTATATAACACATAACGCTACATACTCTCAATGTAGCTATACAGCACATAACGCCACATACTCTCCATGTCGCTATACAGCACATAACGCCACATACTCTCCATGTCGCTATACAGCACATAACGCTACATACTCTCCACGTCGCTATATAACACATAACGCTACAATCTCTCCATGTCGCTATATAGCACTTAGCGCTACATACTCTCCATGTCCCTATATAGCACTAAACGCTACACACTCTCCCTGTCGCTATATAGCACATAACGCTACATACTCCGCATGTCGCTATATAGCACATAACGCTACATACTCACCTTGTCGCTATATAGCACATAACGCTACAAACTCCCCATGTCGCTATATAGCACAAAACGCTACACACTCTCCATGTCGCTATATAACACATAACGCTACATACTCTCCATGTCGCTATATAGCACATAACGCTACATACTCTACATGTCTCTATATAGCACTAAACGCTACACACTCTCCATGTAGCTATACAGCACATAACGCTACATACTCTCCATGTCGCTATATAGCACATAACGCTACATACTCCCCATGTCGCTATATAACGCTACACACTCGCCTTGTCGCTATATAGCACATAACGGTACTCACTCTCCTTGTCGCTATATAGCACATAACGCTACATAATTTCCATGTCGTTATATAGCACATAACGCTATATACTCTCCATGTCGCTATAGAGCACATAACGCTACACACTCTCCATGTCGCTATATAACGCTACACACTCTTCATGTCGCTATATAGCAAATAACGCTACACACTCTCCATGTCGCTATATAACGCTACACACTCGCCTTGTCGCTATATAGCACATAACGGTACTCACTCTCCATGTCGCTATATAGCACAAAACGCTACATATTTTCCATGTCGCTATATAGCACATAACGCTACACACTCTACATGTCGCTATATAACACATAACGCTACATACTCTCAATGTCGCAATATAGCACACAACGATATATACTCTCCATGTCGCTATATAGCACATAACGCTACAAACTCCCCATGTCGCTATATAACACATAACGCTATATAATCTCAACGTCGCTATATAGCACATAACGATGCATACTCACCATGTCGCTATATAGCACAAAACGCTACACACTTTCCATGTCGCTATATAACACACAACGCTACATACTCTCCATGTTGCTATATAGCACTAAACGCTACACACTCTCCATGTAGCTATACAGCACATAACGCTACATACTCTCCATGTCGCTATATAGCACATAACGCTACATTCATTCCATGTCGCTATATAACACATAACGCTACATACTCTCCATTTGTCGCTATATACCACATAACGCTACATACACTCCATGTCGCTATATAGCACATAACGCTACAAACTCCCCATGTCGCTATATAACACATAACGCTACATACTCTCAATGTCGCTATATAGCACATGACGATACATACTCTCCATGTCGCTATATAGCACAAAACGCTACACACTCTCCATGTCGCTATATAACACATAACGCTACATACTCTCCATGTCGCTAAATAGCACTTAACGCTACATAATCTCCATGTCGCTATATAGCACTAAACGCTACACTCTCTCCATGTAGCTATACAGCACATAACGCTGCATACTCTCCACGTCGCTATATAACACATAACGCTACACACTCTCCATGTAGCTATACAGCACTTAACGCTACATACTCTCCATGTCGCTATATAGCACTAAACGCTACACACTCTCCATGTAGCTATACAGCACATAACGCTACATACTCTCCATGTCGCTATATAGCACATAACGCTACATTCTCTCCATGTCGCTATAGAACTCATAACGCTACATACTCTCCATTTGTCGCTATATACCACATAACGCTACATACTCTCCATGTCGCTATATAGCACATAACGCTAAAAACTCCCCATGTCGCTATATAACACATAACGCTACATACTCTCAATGTCGCTATATAGCACATAACGATACATACTCTCCATGTCGCTATATAGCACAAAACGCTACACACACTCAATGTCGCTATATAACACATAACGCTACATACTCTCCATGTCGCTAAATCGCACTTAACGCTACATACTCTCCATGTCGCTATATAGCACTAAACGCTACACTCTCTCCATGTAGCTATACAGCACATAACGCTACATACTCTCCACGTCGCTATATAACACATTACGCTACATACTCTCCATGTCGCTATATAGCACTTAACGCTACATACTCTCCATGTCCCTATATAGCACTAAACGCTACACACTCTCCCTGTCGCTATATAGCACATAACGCTACATACTCCGCATGTCGCTATATAGCACATAACGGTACATACTCTCCATGTCGCTATATAGCAGATAACGCTACACACTCTCCTTGTCGCTATATAACACATAACGCTACATACTATCCATGTCGCTATATAGCACATAACGCTAAATACTCACCATGTCGCTATATAGCACATAACGCCACACACTCTCCATGTCGCTATATAACACATAACGCTGCATACTCTCCATTTGTCGCTATATAGCACATAACGCTACATACCCTCCATGTCGCAATATAGCACATAACGCTACAAACTCCCCATGTCGCTATATAGCACAAAACGCTACACATTCTCCATTTCGCTATATAACACATAACGCTACATACTCTCCATGTTGCTATATAGCACATAACGCTACATACTCTACATGTCGCTATATAGCACTAAACGCTACACACTCTCCATGTAGCTATACAGCACATAACGCTACATACTCTCCATTTTGCTATATAGCACATAACGCTACATACTCTCCATGTCGCTATATAACGCTACACACTCGCCTTGTCGCTATATAGCACATAACGGTACTCACTCTCCATGTCGCTATATAGCACATAACGCTACATAATTTCCATGTCGCTATATAGCACATAACGCTATATACTCTCCATGTCGCTATAGAGCACATAACGCTACACACTCTCCGTGTCGCTATATAACGCTACACACTCTTCATGTCGCTATATAGCACATAACGCTATACACTCTCCATGTCGCTATATAACGCTACACACTCGCCTAGTCGCTATATAGCACATAACGGTACTCACTCTCCATGTCGCTATATAGCACATAACACTACATATTTTCCATGTCGCTATATAGCACATAACGCTACACACTATCCATGTCGCTATATAACACATAATGCTACATACTCTCAATGTCGCTATGTAGCACACAACGATACATACTCTCCATGTCGCTATACAGCACATAACGCTACAAACTCCCCATGTCGCTATATAACACATAACGCTATATACTCTCAATGTCGCTATATAGCACATAACGATACATACTCACCATGTCGCTATATAGCACAAAACGCTACACACTCTCCATGTCGCTATATAACACATAACGCTACATACTCTCCATGTCGCTATATAGCACTTAACGCTACATACTCTCCATGTCGCTATATAGCACTAAACGCTACACACTCTCCATGTACCTATACAGCACATAACGCTACATACTCTCCATGTCGCTATATAGCACATAACGCTACACACTCTCCATGTACCTATACAGCACATAACGCTACATACTCTCCATGTCCTTATGTAGCACTAAACGCTACACACTCTCCCTGTCGCTATATAGCACATAACGCTACATACTCCGCATGTCGCTATATAGCACAAAACGCTACACACTCTCCATGTCGCTATATAACACATAACGCTACATACTCTCCATGTCGCTATATAGCACTTAACGCTACATACTCTCCATGTCGCTATATAGCACTAAACGCTACACACTCTCCATGTACCTATACAGCACATAACGCTACATACTCTCCATGTCGCTATATAGCACATAACGCTACACACTCTCCATGTACCTATACAGCACATAACGCTACATACTCTCCATGTCCTTATGTAGCACTAAACGCTACACACTCTCCATGTACCTATACAGCACATAACGCTACATACTCTCCATGTCGCTATATAGCACATAACGCTACATACTCTCCATGTCGCTATATACCACATAACGCTACAAACTCCACATGTCGCTATATAGCACATAACGCTACATACTCTCCATGTCGCTATATACCACATAACGCTACAAACTCCACATGTCGTTATATAGCACATAACGCTACATACTCTCCATGTCGCTATATAACGCTACACACTCGCCTTGTCGCTATACAGCACATAACGGTTCTCACTCTCCATGTCGCTATATAGCACATAACGCTACATACTTTCCATGTCGCTATATAGCACATAACGCTATATACTCTCCATGTCGCTATAGAGCACATAACGCTACACACTCTCCATGTCGCTATATAACGCTACACACTCTCCATGTCGCTATATAGCACATAACGCTACACACTCTCCATGTCGCTATATAACGCTACACACTCGCCCTGTCGCTATATAACACATAACGGTACTCACACTCCATGTCGCTATATAGCACATAACGCTACATACTTTCCATGTCGCTATATAGCACATAACGCTACACACTCTCCATGTCGCTATATAACACATAACGCTATATACTCTCAATGTCGCTATATAGCACACAACGATACATACTCTCCATGTCGCTATATAGCACATAACGCTACAAACTCCCCATGTCGCTATATAACACATAACGCTATATACTCTCAATGTCGCTATATAGCACATAACGATACATACTCACCATGTCGCTATATAGCACAGAACGCTACATACTCTCCATGTCGCTATATAACACATAACGCTACATACTCTCCATGTCGCTATATAGCACTTAACGCCACATACTCTCCATTTCGCTATATAGCACATAACGCTACATTCTCTCCATGTCGCTATATAACACATAACGCTACATACTCTCCATTTGTCGCTATATACCACATAACGCTACATACTCTCCATGTCGCTATATAGCACAAAACGCTACAAACTCCCCATGTCGCTATATAACACATAACGCTACATATTCTCATTGTCGCTATATAGCACATAACGATACATACTCTCCATGTCGCTATATAGCACAAAACGCTACACACTCTCCATGTCGCTATATAACACATAACGCTACATACTCTCCATGTCGCTAAATAGCACTTAACGCTACATACTCTCCATGTCGCTATACAGCACTAAACGCTACACACTCTCCATGTCGCTATATAACACATAATGCTACATACTCTCAATGTCGCTATATAGCACACAACGATACATATTCTCCATGTCGCTATATAGCACATAACGCTACAAACTCCCCATGTCGCTATATAACACATAACGCTATATACTCTCAATGTCGCTATATAGCACATAACGATACATACTCACCATGTCGCTATATAGCACAAAACGCTACACACTCTCCATGTCGCTATATAACACATAACGCTACATACTCTCCATGTCGCTATATAGCACTTAACGCTACATACTCTCCATGTCGCTATATAGCACTAAACGCTACACACTCTCCATGTAGCTATACAGCACATAACGCTACATACTCTCCATGTCGCTATATAGCACATAACTCTACATTCTCTCCATGTCGCTATATGACACATAACACTACATACTCTCCATTTGTCGCTATATACCACATAACGCTACATACTCTCCATGTCGCTATATAGCACTATCGCTACAAACTCCCCATGTCGCTATATAGCACTAAACGCTACACACTCTCCCTGTCGCTATATAGCACATAATGCTACATACTCCGCATGTCGCTATATAGCACATAACGAAACATACTCTCCGTGTCGCTATATAGCACAAAACGCTACACACACTCCATGTCGCTATATAACACATAACGCTACATACTCTCCGCGTCGCTAAATAGCACTTAACGCTACATAATCTCCATGTCGCTATATAGCACTAAACGCTACACTCTCTCCATGTAGCTATACAGCACATAACGCTACATACTCTCCACGTCGCTATATAACACATAACGCTACACACTTTCCATGTAGCTATACAGCACTTAACGCTACATACTCTCCATGTCCCTATATAGCACTAAACGCTACACACTCTCCCTGTCGCTATATAGCACATAACGCTACATACTCCGCATGTCGCTATATAGCACATAACGCTACATACCCTCCATGTCGCTATATAGCAGATAACGCTACACACTCTCCATGTCGCTATATAACACATAACGCTACATACTGTCCATGTCGCTCTATAGCACATAACGCTACATACTCACCATGTCGCTATATAGCACATAACGCTACACACTCTCCATGTCGCTATATAACACATAACAATACATACTCTCCATTTGTCGCTATATAGCACATAACGCTACATACCCTCCATGTCGCTATATAGCACATAACGCTACAAACTCCCCATGTCGCTATATAGCACAAAACGCTACACACTCTCCATGTCGCTATATAACACATAACGCTACATACTCTCCATGTCGCTATATAGCACTTAACGCTACATACTCTCCATGTCGCTATATAGCACTAAACGCTACACACTCTCCATGTAGCTATACAGCACATAACGCTACATACTCTCCATGTCGCTATATAGCACATAACGCTACATACTCTCCATGTCGCTATATACCACATAACGCTACAAACTCCACATGTCGCTATATAGCACATAACGCTACATACTCTCCATGTCGCTATATAGCGCTTAACGCTACATACTCTCCTTGCCGCTATATAGCACTAAACGCTACACACTCTCCATGTCGCTATATAGCACATAACGCTACATACTTTCCATGTCGCTATATAGCACATAACGCTACACACTCTCCATGTCGCTATATAGCACATAACGCTACATACTCTCCTTGTCGCTATATAACGCTACACACTCGCCTTGTCGCTATATAGCACATAACGGTACTCACTCTCCATGTCGCTATATAGCAGATAACGCTACATACTTCCCATGTCGCTATATAGCACATAACGCTATATACTCTCCATGTCGCTATAGAGCACATAACGCTACACACTCTCCATGTCGCTATATAACGCTACACACTCTTCATGTCGCTATATAGCACATAACGCTACACACTCTCCATGTCGCTATATAACGCTACACACTCGCCTTGTCGCTATATAGCACATAACGGTACTCACTCTCCATGTCGCTATATAGCACATAACGCTACATACTTTCCATGTCGCTATATAGCACATAACGCTACACACTCTCCATGTCGCTATATAACACATAACGCTACATACTCTCAATGTCGCTATATAGCACACAACGATACATACTCTCCATGTCGCTATATAGCACATAACGCTACAAACTCCCCATGTCGCTATATAACACATAACGCTATATACTCTCAATGTCGCTATATAGCACATAACGATACATACTCACCATGTCGCTATATAGCACAAAACGCTACACACTCTCCATGTCGCTATATAACACATAACGCTACATACTCTCCATGTCGCTATATAGCACTTAACGCTACATACTCTCCATGTCGCTATATAGCACTAAACGCTACACACTCTCCATGTAGCTATACAGCACATAACGCCACATACTCTCCATGTCGCTATATAGCTTATAACGCTACATTCTCTCCATGACGCTATATAACACATAACGCTACATACTCTCCATTTGTCGCTAATTACCACATAACGCTACATACTCTCCATGTCGCTATATAGCACATAACGCTACAAACTCCCCATGTCGCTATATAACACATAACGCTACATACTCTCATTGTCGCTATATAGCACATAACGATACATACTCTCCATGTCGCTATATAGCACAAAACGCTACACACTCTCCATGTCGCTATATAACACATAACGCTACATAATCTCCATGTCGCTAAATAGCACTTAACGCTACATACTCTCCATGTCGCTACATAGCACTAAACGCTACACTCTCTCCATGTAGCTATACAGCATATAACGCTACATACTCTCCACGTCGCTATATAACACATAACGCTACATACTCTTCATGTCGCTATATAGCACTTAACGCTACATACTCTCCATGTCCCTATATATTACTAAACGCTACACACTCTCCCTGTCGCTAAATAGCACATAACGCTACATACTCCGCATGTCGCTATATAGCACATAACGCTACATACTCTCCATGTCGCTATATAGCAGATAACGCTACACACTCTCAGTGTCGCTATATAACACATAACGCTACATAGTATCCATGTCGCTATATAGCACATAACGCTACATACTCACCATGTCGCTATATAGCACATAACGCTACAAACTCCCCATGTCGCTATATAACACATAACGCTACATACCCTCAATGTCGCTATATAGCACATAACGCTACATACTCTCCATGTCGCTATATAGCACATAACGCTATATACTCTCCATGTCGCTATATAGCACATAACGCTACATACTCCCCATGTCGCTATATAACACATAACGCAACATACTCTCCATGTCGCTATATAACACATAACACTACATACTCTCCATGTCGCTATATTGCACATAACGCTATATACTCTCAATGTCGCTATATAGCACATAACGCTATACACTCTCAACGTCGCTATATAACACATAACGCTAAACACTCCCCATGTCGCTATATAGCACATAACGCTATATACTCTCCATGTCGCTATATAGCACATAACGCTACATACCCACCTTTTCGCTATATAGCACATAACGCTATATACTCTCCGTGTCGCTATATAGCACATAACGCTACACACTCTCCATGTCGCTATATAACACATAACGCTACATTCTCTCCATGTCACTATATAGCACATAACGCTACATACTCTCCATGTCGCTATAGAACACATAACGCTACACACTCTCCATGTCGCTATATAGCACATAACGCTACATACTCCCCATGTCGCTAAATAGCACATAACGCTACATACCCTCCATGTCGCTATATAGCACATAACGCTACAAACTCCCCATGTCGCTATATAGCACAAAACGCTACACACTCTCCATGTCGCTATATAACACATAACGATACATACTCTCCATGTAGCTATATAGCACATAACGCTACATACTCTCCATGTCACTATATAGCACATAACGCTACATACTCTCCATGTCGCTATAGAACACATAACGCTACACACTCGCCTTGTCGCTATATAGCACATAACGATACTCACTCTCCATGTCGCTATATAGCACATAACGCTACATAATTTCCATGTCGCTATATAGCACATAACGCTATATACTCTCCATGTCGCTATAGGGCACATAACGCTACACACTCTCCATGTCGCTATATAACGCTACACACTCTTCATGTCGCTATATAGCACATAACGCTACACATTCTCCATGTCGCTATATAACGCTACACACTCTCCCTGTCGCTATATAGCACATAACGCTACATACTCCGCATGTCGCTATATAGCACATAACGCTACATAATCTCCATGTCGCTATATAGCAGATAACGCTACACACTCTCCATGTCGCTATATAACACATAACGCTACATACTATCCATGTCGCTATATAGCACATAACGCTACATACTCACCATGTCGCTATATAGCACATAACGCTACACACTCTCCATGTCGCTATATAGCACATAACGCTACATACCCTCCATGTCGCTATATAGCACATAACGCTACAAACTCCCCATGTCGCTATATAGCACAAAACGCTACACACTCTCCATGTCGCTATATAGCACATAACGCTACATACCCTCCATGTCGCTATATAGCACATAACGCTACAAACTCCCCATGTCGCTATATAGCACATAACGCTACACACTCTCCATGTCGCTATATAGCACATAACGCTACATACCCTCCATGTCGCTATATAGCACTAAACGCTACACACTCTCCATGTCGCTATATAACACATAACGCTACATACTCTCCATGTCGCTATATAGCACTTAACGCTACATACTCTCCATGTCGCTATATAGCACTAAACGCTACACACTCTCCATGTAGCTATACAGCACATAAAGCTACATACTCTCCATGTCGCTATATAGCACATAACGCTACATACTCTCCATGTCGCTATATAGCACATAACGCTACAAACTCCACATGTCGCTATATAGCACATAACGCTACATACTCTCCATGTCGCTGTATAGCGCTTAACGCTACATACTCTCCTTGCCGCTATATAGCACTAAACGCTACACACTCTCCATGTCGCTATATAGCACATAACGCTACATACTCTCCATGTCGCTATATAACGCTACACACTCGCCTTGTCGCTATACAGCACATAACGGTTCTCACTCTCCATGTCGCTATATAGCACATAACGCTACATACTTTCCATGTCGCTATATAGCACATAACGCTACACACTCTCCATGTCGCTATATAGCACATAACGCTACATACTCTCCATGTCGCTATATAACGCTACACACTCGCCTTGTCGCTATATAGCACATAACGGTACTCACTCTCCATGTCGCTATATAGCACATAACGCTACATACTCCCCATGTCGCTATATAACACATAACGCTATATACTCTCAATGTCGCTATATAGCACATAACGATACATACTCACCATGTCGCTATATAGCACAAAACGCTACACACTCTCCATGTCGCTATATAACACATAACGCTACATACTCTCCATGTCGCTATACAGCACTTAACGCCACATATTCTCCATTTCGCTATATAGCACATAACGCTACATTCTCTCCATGTCGCTATATAACACATAACGCTACATACTCTCCATTTGTCGCTATATACCACATAACGCTACATACTCTCCATGTCGCTATATAGCACAAAACGCTACAAACTCCCAATGTCGCTATATAACACATAACGCTACATACTCTCATTGTCGCTATATAGCACATAACGATACATACTCTCCATGTCGCTATATAGCACAAAACGCTACACACTCTCCATGTCGCTATATAACACATAACGCTACATACTCTCCATGTCGCTAAATAGCACTTAACGCTACATACTCTCCATGTCGCTATACAGCACTAAACGCTACACACTCTCCATGTCGCTATATAACACATAATGCTACATACTCTCAATGTCGCTATATAGCACAAAACGATACATATTCTCCATGTCGCTATATAGCACATAACGCTACAAACTCCCCATGTCGCTATATAACACATAACGCTATATACTCTCAATGTCGCTATATAGCACATAACGATACATACTCACCATGTCGCTATATAGCACAAAACGCTACACACTCTCCATGTCGCTATATAACACATAACGCTACATACTCTCCATGTCGCTATATAGCACTTAACGCTACATACTCTCCATGTCGCTATATAGCACTAAACGCTACACACTCTCCATGTAGCTATACAGCACATAACGCTACATACTCTCCATGTCGCTATATAGCACATAACGCTACATTCTCTCCATGTCGCTATATGACACATAACACTACATACTCTCCCTTTGTCGCTATATACCACATAACGCTACATACTCTCCATGTCGCTATATAGCACTATCGCTACAAACTCCCCATGTCGCTATATAGCACTAAACGCTACACACTCTCCCTGTCGCTATATAGCACATAATGCTACATACTCCGCATGTCGCTATATAGCACATAACGAAACATACTCTCCATGTCGCTATATAGCACAAAACGCTACACACACTCCATGTCGCTATATAACACATAACGCTACATACTCTCCGCGTCGCTAAATAGCACTTAACGCTACATAATCTCCATGTCGCTATATAGCACTAAACGCTACACTCTCTCCATGTAGCTATACAGCACATAACGCTACATACACTCCACGTCGCTATATAACACATAAAGCTACACACTTTCCATGTAGCTATACAGCACTTAACGCTACATACTCTCCATGTCCCTATATAGCACTAAACGCTACACACTCTCCCTGTCGCTATATAGCACATAACGCTACATAATCCGCATGTCGCTATATAGCACATAACGCTACATACCCTCCATGTCGCTATATAGCAGATAACGCTACACACTCTCCATGTCGCTATATAACACATAACGCTACATACTGTCCATGTCGCTCTATAGCACATAACGCTACATACTCACCATGTCGCTATATAGCACATAACGCTACACACTCTCCATGTCGCTATATAACACATAACAATACATACTCTCCATTTGTCGCTATATAGCACATAACGCTACATACCCTCCATGTCGCTATATAGCACATAACGCTACAAACTCCCCATGTCGCTATATAGCACAAAACGCTACACACTCTCCATGTCGCTATATAACACATAACGCTACATACTCTCCATGTCGCTATATAGCACTTAACGCTACATACTCTCCTTGTCGCTATATAGCACTAAACGCTACACACTCTCCATGTAGCTATACAGCACATAACGCTACATACTCTCCATGTCGCTATATAGCACATAACGCTACATACTCTCCATGTCGCTATATACCACATAACGCTACAAACTCCACATGTCGCTATATAGCACATAACGCTACATACTCTCCATGTCGCTATATAGCGCTTAACGCTACATACTCTCCTTGCCGCTATATAGCACTAAACGCTACACACTCTCCATGTCGCTATATAGCACATAACGCTACATACTTTCCATGTCGCTATATAGCACATAACGCTACACACTCTCCATGTCGCTATATAGCACATAACGCTACATACTCTCCATGTCGCTATATAACGCTACACACTCGCCTTGTCGCTATATAGCACATAACGGTACTCACTCTCCATGTCGCTATATAGCACATAACGCTACATACTTCCTCATGTCGCTATATAGCACATAACGCTATATACTCTCCATGTCGCTATAGAGCACATAACGCTACACACTCTCCATGTCGCTATATAACGCTACACACTCTCCATGTCGCTATATAGCACATAACGCTACACACTCTCCATGTCGCTATATAACGCTACACACTCGCCTTGTCGCTATATAGCACATAACGGTACTCACTCTCCATGTCGCTATATAGCACATAACGCTACATACTTTCCATGTCGCTATATAGCACATAACGCTACACACTCTCCATGTCGCTATATAACACATAACGCTACATACTCTCAATGTCGCTATATAGCACACAACGATACATACTCTCCATGTCGCTATATAGCACATAACGCTACAAACTCCCCATGTCGCTATATAACACATAACGCTATATACTCTCAATGTCGCTATATAGCACATAACGATACATACTCACCATGTCGCTATATAGCACAAAACGCTACACACTCTCCATGTCGCTATATAACACATAACGCTACATATTCTCCATGTCGCTATATAGCACTTAACGCTACATACTCTCCATGTCGCTATATAGCACTAAACGCTACACACTCTCCATGTAGCTATACAGCACATAACGCCACATACTCTCCATGTCGCTATATAGCACATAACGCTACATTCTCTCCATGACGCTATATAACACATAACGCTACATACTCTCCATTTGTCGCTAATTACCACATAACGCTACATACTCTCCATGTCGCTATATAGCACATAACGCTACAAACTCCCCATGTCGCTATATAACACATAACGCTACATACTCTCATTGTCGCTATATAGCACATAACGATACATACTCTCCATGTCGCTATATAGCACAAAACGCTACACACTCTCCATGTCGCTATATAACACATAACGCTACATACTCTCCATGTCGCTAAATAGCACTTAACGCTACATACTCTCCATGTCGCTACATAGCACTAAACGCTACACTCTCTCCATGTAGCTATACAGCATATAACGCTACATACTCTCCACGTCGCTATATAACACATAACGCTACATACTCTTCATGTCGCTATATAGCACTTAACGCTACATACTCTCCATGTCCCTATATATTACTAAACGCTACACACTCTCCCTGTCGCTAAATAGCACATAACGCTACATACTCCGCATGTCGCTATATAGCACATAACGCTACATACTCTCCATGTCGCTATATAGCAGATAACGCTACACACTCTCCATGTCGCTATATAACACATAACGCTACATAGTATCCATGTCGCTATATAGCACATAACGCTACATACTCACCATATCGCTATATAGCACATAACGCTACAAACTCCCCATGTCGCTATATAACACATAACGCTACATACCCTCAATGTCGCTATATAGCACATAACGCTACATACTCTCCATGTCGCTATATAGCACATAACGCTACAAACTCCCCATGTCGCTATATAGCACAAAACGCTACACACTCTCCATGTCGCTATATAACACATAACGCTACATACTCTCCATGTCGCTATATAGCACTTAACGCTACATACTCTCCTTGTCGCTATATAGCACTAAACGCTACACACTCTCCATGTAGCTATACAGCACATAACGCTACATACTCTCCATGTCGCTATATAGCACATAACGCTACATACTCTCCATGTCGCTATATACCACATAACGCTACAAACTCCACATGTCGCTATATAGCACATAACGCTACATACTCTCCATGTCGCTATATAGCGCTTAACGCTACATACTCTCCTTGCCGCTATATAGCACTAAACGCTACACACTCTCCATGTCGCTATATAGCACATAACGCTACATACTTTCCATGTCGCTATATAGCACATAACGCTACACACTCTCCATGTCGCTATATAGCACATAACGCTACATACTCTCCATGTCGCTATATAACGCTACACACTCGCCTTGTCGCTATATAGCACATAACGGTACTCACTCTCCATGTCGCTATATAGCACATAACGCTACATACTTCCTCATGTCGCTATATAGCACATAACGCTATATACTCTCCATGTCGCTATAGAGCACATAACGCTACACACTCTCCATGTCGCTATATAACGCTACACACTCTCCATGTCGCTATATAGCACATAACGCTACACACTCTCCATGTCGCTATATAACGCTACACACTCGCCTTGTCGCTATATAGCACATAACGGTACTCACTCTCCATGTCGCTATATAGCACATAACGCTACATACTTTCCATGTCGCTATATAGCACATAACGCTACACACTCTCCATGTCGCTATATAACACATAACGCTACATACTCTCAATGTCGCTATATAGCACACAACGATACATACTCTCCATGTCGCTATATAGCACATAACGCTACAAACTCCCCATGTCGCTATATAACACATAACGCTATATACTCTCAATGTCGCTATATAGCACATAACGATACATACTCACCATGTCGCTATATAGCACAAAACGCTACACACTCTCCATGTCGCTATATAACACATAACGCTACATATTCTCCATGTCGCTATATAGCACTTAACGCTACATACTCTCCATGTCGCTATATAGCACTAAACGCTACACACTCTCCATGTAGCTATACAGCACATAACGCCACATACTCTCCATGTCGCTATATAGCACATAACGCTACATTCTCTCCATGACGCTATATAACACATAACGCTACATACTCTCCATTTGTCGCTAATTACCACATAACGCTACATACTCTCCATGTCGCTATATAGCACATAACGCTACAAACTCCCCATGTCGCTATATAACACATAACGCTACATACTCTCATTGTCGCTATATAGCACATAACGATACATACTCTCCATGTCGCTATATAGCACAAAACGCTACACACTCTCCATGTCGCTATATAACACATAACGCTACATACTCTCCATGTCGCTAAATAGCACTTAACGCTACATACTCTCCATGTCGCTACATAGCACTAAACGCTACACTCTCTCCATGTAGCTATACAGCACATAACGCTACATACTCTCCATGTCGCTATATAACACATAACGCTACATACTCTCAATGTCGCTATATAGCACACAACGATACATACTCTCCATGTCGCTATATAGCACATAACGCTACAAACTCCCCATGTCGCTATATAACACATAACGCTATATACTCTCAATGTCGCTATATAGCACATAACGATACATACTCACCATGTCGCTATATAGCACAAAACGCTACACACTCTCCATGTCGCTATATAACACATAACGCTACACACTCTCCATGTCGCTAAATAGCACTTAACGCTACATACTCTCCATGTCGCTACATAGCACTAAACGCTACACTCTCTCCATGTAGCTATACAGCATATAACGCTACACACTCTCCCTGTCGCTAAATAGCACATAACGCTACAAACTCCGCATGTCGCTATATAGCACATAACGCTACATACTCTCCATGTCGCTATATAGCAGATAACGCTACACACTCTCCATGTCGCTATATAACACATAACGCTACATAGTATCCATGTCGCTATATAGCACATAACGCTACATACTCACCATGTCGCTATATAGCACATAACGCTACAAACTCCCCATGTCGCTATATAACACATAACGCTACATACCCTCAATGTCGCTATATAGCACATAACGCTACATACTCTCCATGTCGCTATATAGCACATAACGCTATATACTCTCCATGTCGCTATATAGCACATAACGCTACATACTCCCCATGTCGCTATATAACACATAACGCTACATACTCTCCATGTCGCTATATAACACATAACACTACATACTCTCCATGTCGCTATATTGCACATAACGCTATATACTCTCAATGTCGCTATATAGCACATAACGCTATACACTCTCAACGTCGCTATATAACACATACGCTAAACACTCCCCATGTCGCTATATAGCACATAACGCTATATACTCTCCATGTCGCTATATAGCACATAACGCTACATACCCACCTTGTCGCTATATAGCACATAACGCTATATACTCTCCGTGTCGCTATATAGCACATAACGCTACACACTCTCCATGTCGCTATATAACACATAACGCTACATTCTCTCCATGTCACTATATAGCACATAACGCTACATACTCTCCATGTCGCTATAGAACACATAACGCTACACACTCTCCATGTCGCTATATAGCACATAACGCTACATACTCCCCATGTCGCTATATAGCACATAACGCTACATACCCTCCATGTCGCTATATAGCACATAACGCTACAAACTCCCCATGTCGCTATATAGCACAAAACGCTACACACTCTCCATGTCGCTATATAACACATTACGATACATACTCTCCATGTAGCTATATAGCACATAACGCTACATACTCTACATGTCGCTATATAGCACTAAACGCTACACATTCTCCATGTAGCTGTACAGCACATAACGCTACATACTCTCCATGTCGCTATATAGCACATAACGCTACATACTCTCCATGTCGCTATATAACGCTACACACTCGCCTTGTCGCTATATAGCACATAACGATACTCACTCTCCATGTCGCTATATAACACATAACGCTACATAATTTCCATGTCGCTATATAGCACATAACGCTATATACTCTCCATGTCGCTATAGAGCACATAACGCTACACACTCTCCATGTCGCTATATAACGCTACACACTCTTCATGTCGCTATATAGCACATAACGCTACACATTCTCCATGTCGCTATATAACGCTACACACTCTCCCTGTCGCTATATAGCACATAACGCTACATACTCCGCATGTCGCTATATAGCACATAACGCTACATAATCTCCATGTCGCTATATAGCAGATAACGCTACACACTCTCCATGTCGCTATATAACACATAACGCTACATACTATCCATGTCGCTATATAGCACATAACGCTACATACTCACCATGTCGCTATATAGCACATAACGCTACACAGTCTCCATGTCGCTATATAGCACATAACGCTACATACCCTCCATGTCGCTATACAGCACATAAAGCTACATACTCTCCATGTCGCTATATAGCACATAACGCTACATACTCTCCATGTCGCTATATAGCACATAACGCTACAAACTCCACATGTCGCTATATAGCACATAACGCTACATACTCTCCATGTCGCTATATAGCGCTTAACGCTACATACTCTCCTTGCCGCTATATAGCACTAAACGCTACACACTCTCCATGTCGCTATATAGCACATAACGCTACATACTCTCCATGTCGCTATATAACGCTACACACTCGCCTTGTCGCTATACAGCACATAACGGTTCTCACTCTCCATGTCGCTATATAGCACATAACGCTACATACTTTCCATGTCGCTATATAGCACATAACGCTACACACTCTCCATGTCGCTATATAGCACATAACGCTACATACTCTCCATGTCGCTATATAACGCTACACACTCGCCTTGTCGCTATATAGCACATAACGGTACTCACTCTCCATGTCGCTATATAGCACATAACGCTACATACTTTCCATGTCGCTATATAGCACATAACGCTATATACTATCCATGTCCCTATAGAGCACATAACGCTACACACTCTCCATGTCGCTATATAACGCTACACACTCTCCATGTCGCTATATAGCACATAACGCTACACACTCTCCATGTCGCTATATAACGCTACACACTCGCCTTGTCGCTATATAGCACATAACGGTACTCACTCTCCATGTCGCTATATAGCACATAACGCTACATACTTTCCATGTCGCTATATAGCACATAACGCTACACACTCTCCATGTCGCTATATAACACATAACGCTACATACTCTCAATGTCGCTATATAGCACACAACGATACATACTCTCCATGTCGCTATATAGCACATAACGCTACAAACTCCCCATGTCGCTATATAACACATAACGCTATATACTCTCAATGTCGCTATATAGCACATAACGATACATACTCACCATGTCGCTATATAGCACAAAACGCTACACACTCTCCATGTCGCTATATAACACATAACGCTACATACTCTCCATGTCGCTATATGGCACTTAACGCTACATACTCTCCTTGTCGCTATATAGCACTAAACGCTACACACTCTCCATGTAGCTATACAGCACATAACGCTACATACTCTCCATGTCGCTATATAGCACATAACGCTACATACTCTCCATGTCGCTATATAACACATAACGCTACATACTCTCCATTTGTCGCTATATACCACATAACGCTACATACTCTCCATGTCGCTATATAGCACAAAACGCTACACACTCTCCATGTCGCTATATAACACATAACGCTACATACTCTCCATGTCGCTATATAGCACTTAACGCTACATAATCTCCATGTCGCTATATAGCACTAAACGCTACACACTCTCCATGTAGCTATACAGCACATAACGCTACATACTCTCCATGTCGCTATATAGCACATAACGCAACATACTCTCCATGTCGCTATATACCACATAACGCTACAAACTCCACATGTCGCTATATAGCACATAACGCTACATACTCTCTATGTCGCTATATAGCACATAACGCAACATACTCTCCATGTCCCTATATAACACATAACGCTATATACTCTCCATGTCGCTATATAGCGCTTAACGCTACATACTCTCCTTGTCGCTATATAGCACTAAACGCTACACACTCTCCATGTCGCTATATAGCACATAACGCTACATACTCTCCATGTCGCTATATAACGCTACACACTCGCCTTGTCGCTATACAGCACATAACGGTTCTCACTCTCCATGTCGCTATATAGCACATTACGCTACATACTTTCCATGTCGCTATATAGCACATAACGCTACACACTCTCCATGTCGCTATATAGCACATAAAGCTACATACTCTCCATGTCGCTATATAACGCTACACACTCGCCTTGTCGCAATATAGCACATAACGGTACTCACTCTCCATGTCGCTGTATAGCACATAACGCTACATAATTTCCATGTCGCTATATAGCACATAACGCTATATACTCTCCATTTCGCTATAGAGCACATAACGCTACACACTCTCCATGTCGCTATATAACGCTACACACTCTCCATGTCGCTATAGAGCACATAACGCTACACACTCTCCATGTCGCTATATAACGCTACACACTCGCCTTGTCGCTATATAGCACATAACGGTACTCACTCTCCTTGTCGCTATATAGCACATAACGCTACATACTTTCCATGTCGCTATATAGCACATAACGCTACACACTCTCCATGTCGCTATATAACACATAACGCTACAAATTCTCAATGTCGCTATACAGCACACAACGATACATACTCTCCATGTCGCTATATAGCACATAACGCAACAAATTCCCCATGTCGCTAAATAACACGTAACGCTATATACTCTCAATGTCGCTATATAGCACATAACGATACATACTCACCATGTCGCTATATAGCACAAAACGCTACACACTCTCCATGTCGCTATATAACATATAACGCTACATACTCTCCATGTCGCTATATAGCACTTAACGCTACATACTCTCCATGTCGCTATTGGGCCCTTTTAGCAAGAAATATGCAAATCACAGTATACCAGCGTAGCTCAATTCGGGATTTCGGGGCAGCGGTAAGTTCCCCCACTCTGTGACTCCCATATTTTGGATTAATCAGAGGATACACTTGCATAAATAACAACAAAATCATTTCCTATTTTTACACATTTAATTAATAAAAATTATGGCGCTACAAATACTTTAACAATTAAATTACTGACCCATAATCATCTACTTGTTCCAAATGAACAAGGAATCATAATAGAATAAAACAAACATTGTATTAAAACATATGGTTTCCAGATAAACCAACAATTCGTAATTAGTTTTTACTTCCATAAAGCATCAACTGTAAGTTTCATATAACTCCGAGCTCTTTGGCTCAATGCTTTTTATAATAACGGTGTCATTCTTTGTACACCTTAAATTCTACTTTTTATATTTTCTTAATCTTCAAAAACAAATGTATAATTACATTTAAACTTACATGTTAATTATCTAACTCAATATTTTGGGCATGTTCACACCTTTTCAGCTGTTATCATCTCTCCCTAGTTTCACAATATACATTAAGGTAATCAGGAAATTACTTGTGTACTCCAGAGTATGAAGATACTTGACACAGTCAAAAAAACTATAGTTACCCCCGAAACCTAGTTGTCTTCAATTAACTCGTGGAATCCTATTTCCATACAACATTACAATAGGGATTGTTATTTATTTCTTACGTCTTATAAGACCATTATCACATTAGAAAACCACGATCTGAACAGGCAAGCGGAAATATCAATCTACAAGGACCTCGGTTCAACGCCCGGGTCGTTAACTACTTTAAACACTCCTGGTGTATTCATTACTCTTTTCAAGACGACCTCCAGACACCCCTCCTACTCCGAGGGTCTGGCCGTGAAACTTGATAGTTATTTATGACTCTGCGGGCTCCTTCCCGTCTGGCCCGCGCTGGAGCTCTCTTTAAATTCTGTTACAAAACACAAACTTTTCATTCTCAGTTCTTGGTGGAGACCTGGCATTTTACTCCTTGTTTAATTCACGATATTATTGGGCTCAAAAACCACATTCGTAATCTTGGCATTGATTAATTATGAAAGGTCCTCATTGATTGAGGAAGAGTCATTAACGACGAATAATAAAGGGGCTTTCAAAATAAGAGGATTCTGAGTTCGAATCTCTTCACATGCCTCGGGAACCTTTCCCTTATAGAGGACTATACAAAATGCGATTTAGGGTCAGCCAAAAAGCTATAAGACCTACGCTCAATACCATACATTTGCTCCCTTTCAAATACATACACAATGCCTCGTGATACTACGTCACAAATAGAGGACTTATACCAATTCTCAATTCGCTACAATCAACTACCTCTCATAAGTAATTTACCAAGTACATTAACTTTTACGCGTTCCTAGCGTGACATTTTACTTTAATTGCGCTCCTTTTGCGCTATACTTCATTTTAAGCCTAGTGTCATCCAAAGAACTGATAATATCTTATTAACAAATGATACACATTTCAATTATTATATTATTCTTTTCCATTGACAATAACTTTCTCTATTTCAAGAACCTGCATTTTAACATCATGTCTATACTTTTTATTAAGGCTCTAACGCTCTTATGTTCACATCAATTTATTTGATCTTTATTTAATATTTCCTTACTTGGTTGTTATTATTATTATTTCATATCTTTATTCTTTACACAAGGTCAAAAGCTATTTCTTTCATATCTCAAATTTACTTTATTTAAATATCTTTCATGATAATTATTATATTTTCGCTTGCTCTTATGACATTTGTTAAATACATTAACATTTTATATATTTCCTTTACTGGATTTATTCTTTACATAATTATTTATAATTTCTCAAATTTCTATTTTTGTTCAGACCGCGTTCTTATTTATTCAGTATTTATTTATTAAAACACATCCCTTTTACTCAAAACTCCGGTGGATTTGTACACAGTCATTCCCTGACACCAAAATATAATGAAATTTATTACTCACATGTTTTTTAAGGTCGTCCCATGACCTTTATTCTTGTGCGGTGTTTCATTTTGGCCCACTTTGAAATTTTACTCCATATTATAGAAATTTATCTTATTTACAAACACTTCTTGACACATATTTAATACACTTAACATTGACGACATTTTTATACACTGGTGTGTCCCTTTAGAACACACAATAAACACTAAAAAATATTAATTTAACACACAATCTTGATAAATTTACACTTCACAATTCTTGATCACTAGGCCGTATTTCTTAGCCTATCACACGTGACCTCTTACTTTCCCGTTTCCAAGGGTGAAATTTATTCAATGTCGGCTTCCTATCCTGCAGAATACGAAAGTCTCGAAACATCTACTTTTCCCTGGAATCCTAATTCTTCGAATCCTATTCTGGATGACCGGCTATTTCTCTAGCTTGAACGGCTTCCCTTGTAGATCTGGTTTATCGATCCTAGCGAAAGTCTGTTCGGATCGAGGTCTCCTTAATAACCTATCGATGATCTATGGATTTATTTTACAGCAGCTAGTACTTTTCGAGTCTAGAACTTTAGAATAGTTCGTCTGCTTTCTGGAGATACTGTCTATAGTCTCCGTTCTTCTTTATTTGATCGGTTCTAGCACTCCTACTTTCTGAATTACGTTACGAACCTTACTCTGTTTTTCCCTTTTTGGGTTCTTTAATTTAGATAACTGTTTATCTTTCTGTTTCGGTACGTCCATACGTTATGATATTTTCGTTCGTCTATTTAAAGACCTATCGCCTTAAGTCCAACGTTCGCAGCCTGCTCTGACTATATTGTACGAACTTTTCACTATAAACTTGTGTACTGTCGGACCTAAATCCTGTAACTAGGATTTTCCTAATTTTTTCAACACGGCGATACTTTAAATTTCCTTCTTTACAACTCCTTATGGAGGCAAGCAAGTTGTAAATACTGCGACGCCTATGGCTATCGGATATTAATTCTGCGGTGTAATACAGCGTTTCTCCCCTCAAGGAGTACTGGTAAACTGTCTCCGATGTGACGCAGAGTGACGCCCCACACGGCTGTCTGAATACTGATGCGTAGCAACGCCCCCCTTGGGCTATTTGGACCTGCTTGTACTGATGCGTAGTAACACCCCTCACGGGTTGTCAGAATAACTGCATGATTGGCTTGGTGAGGCCAGGAGTTTTATACCTTTTCGCTACAAAAAGATAAGACTCTAGCCCTTTCTGTGGCCAACTTCTAAAATAATGGTTGCACAATTATAAAAATTATACCTGCCGAAAGCTCATCTTCTCAATGTCAAATAATCTCATTGCGCATAAGAATCGATCGTGCAATTCGGAGATATTAATTAATTTCTCGTCCTCAATTGTGTGGGTGTTGCTGTTCTTTTGTACTCTCCCCACTACACCAGCCTTGGTAATTCCCCGATGACGTCTACTTGCGTTGGCAGTTTTCTCCTGTGCAATTATTAAAGGGTTTTTCTTTACTCAAAAATCTCTCATTCGAAATGATTCACTGTACTCTAATTGTTTACTCATTTTTATACTCGTAAACGGGTTAAATTTAATTATTCCTCTTCTGGCGCATAAGCGGTGTTGTCGTTTTCCAGCAAGCTCAGCTCGATTTCCGAATCAGGCTTCCTTGTCTTACAGTGGGAAATTTCCACTCAGTTATTAATACTCATGACTAGCTCCCTTCTGAATGTTAAGAGGGGTGATCTCATCTCTCGAACACCTGGCTCTCGTTGGTTGCACAACGTTAAGCTAGCATCCCAGCTTGATCTTTCTCTATGTTACATAAGAAACTTTACGTTTTTTTTCATTTCTTCCTCAAATACATGGATTCGACCATCCATGGACCCGATGGCACATGGGTTCATCTCTCCCGTCCTTAGGTAAATAAATTTTCGAAAAATTTTGAGGAAATTTATTTCAATTAATCTTATCTATCTTTATTCGTCGAAGCCATCATAACGTCGTCCGTATCTACTGTTGTTTTCTTTCTTAAAAGCCGTATCTGGCAATTGTGTAGGTCGGGTACGCTCTGTCCCTACCCTTTCTTTCTTTCTTTACTTGTCTGGACTTTAAGTCCCCAGAACCTCATTCTTCTTTACGGGTTTGGTCTATCCCTACCCTTTCTTTCTTCTTCATTTGTCTGGACTATAAAATCTCCAGAACCTCATTCTTCCTTACGGGTTTGGTCTATCCCTACCCTTTCTTTCTTCTTCATTTGTCTGGACTATAAAATCTCCAAAACCTCATTCTTCCTTACGGGTTTGGTCTATCCCTACCCGTTTCCTTATTTCATCATTTTCCTTTCTTAAATTGAAATTTTCTTCTTCAATAAACTCCATTATTTCTTTAATTTCCCAATACAATTTCTCCAATTCGCATTCGCACTCGAATGCTTGAGCTCTAATTTCTATTTCTTCCTTATTCTTGATTATGTCAAAAGCGGATTCATCTCTAAATGTTTCCATAACCAGGGCTTGTTCATTTGCTTCATCGAAATCTTCGGGAGGGTAATATAATTTCAAATTTGCTGAATTCATGGTCACTTCGTGATCCGTTTCACAGTGCCGAATTCTATATGCGTTATTCCTCAAATCTCTGATTATTTGATATGGTCCGTGGTACATTTTCTGGAACTTCTTGTACACACGGTTCCCTGGATCCGAAATGGCTGGTCTTTTTACTAACACCATTTCTCCTGCTAATAATGGTCGATGATACCTCTTATGCCTATTTCTTCTTTGCCTCCTGTCGGCTTAAGCTTTTAGATGCTCAAAGGCTCTTCGAATACGTACATCTCTTCCAGGCTGAGCGTCTGCTGGCCTAGGAATTACCAGACTCCAAGGTCTTTCTGGTTGCTCATTCCGATGTAACGTTATGGGTATCTCTCCCGTGGATTCATGGATTGTATTATTTATACAAAATTCGATAATATCCAAGATATCTATCCACTTCCAATTTTCTTCGGCACAGTATATCCTACAGTACTTGGCCGTCTCCCTCATCACTCTTTCTACAGGATTTGCCTCAGGATGGCGAATACTTGACAAAATCTGACGTATTCCAAGTCTTTCTAATTCTCGTCTGAACTCTACACTGGTGAAACAACTGCCGTGATCCGACAACAAATTCTCAGGTTTCCCCAGAATCGGTATCACTTTTTCTTTTAGTCGTTTTAACACCTGTTTGGTACTAGTCTTCTGTATGGGAGCAAGGACAACCATTTTAGTGAAGACATCCATAGCCACCATTATGTGTCGATTTCCTCTTCTTGCCTTTGGCAAAGGTCCAAAATTATCAATAGATATGATTTGGCCGGGCCTTTCGGGCAACAATGGTATAGGCTTCTGCCTCATCAGAAATGCATTAGGTTTGATCCTTTGACATAGATCACATGTCTTTAGCGTGTCCCTTACAGTTTCTCTCAGTCTCGGCCATACAAATGCTTCTTTCAGCATCGAGACCGTTTTGTCGACTCCCATATGTCCGAACGATGTATGGGCTAACCATACTATTTTCCTCTGCAAAATTGCAGGTACAACAATCCTTAATTTTGTATGGTCAGAGTCCACAAACTTATATAATAATCCATTATAAAACGTGTAGTCTTGAGCTATCTTATCAGCTTCCGTGTACGCTGGTGTTCCTCTTATCAAGCTTCCCTCAAGGAAAGATATGAGCATGTT
This sequence comes from Meconema thalassinum, assembly GCA_946902985.2. Classification (NCBI taxonomy): domain Eukaryota; kingdom Metazoa; phylum Arthropoda; class Insecta; order Orthoptera; family Tettigoniidae; genus Meconema; species Meconema thalassinum. Next base: position 1,518,048,406 of record OX336389.2, on the reverse strand, counting down.
CATCCATGGATCCTCCCGTTGTCTTTGACTAATGCTTCTTAACTCATTAAGAGTACGCTGATCCCTGTCTTCCAAATCTATAGCCATTACTTCCTCTTCTATGGACTCTGGCTGTCTACTTAAGTAGTCTGGAACTATATTTTCTTTTCCTGGGCAGTACTCTATCTTGACATCAAATTGTTGAATATATAAAGCCCAACGCATCAACCTTTGACTGGATAAATCAGTCTTCATCAAAAAGGTTAAGGCTTTATGATCCGTTCTTAGAATGACCTGAAACCCATATACGATCTTCCGCCAATATTGCAGCGCGTGCAATATCGCTAACAGCTCGATTTCGCTGATCGTATAATTTTTCTCGTGTGGTTTCAGTCTCCGACTTGTGAAAGCTAGATAATTTTTCTTATCAGGGTTTTCCGGGTTTTCCTGATATAGCATTGCCCCTATTCCAATCTGGGATGCGTCTGTTTGAATGATAAATCTCTGATTAAAATCAGGATATCCTAGCTTCACGTAATTTAAGAGCATTTCCTTGGCCTCCACGAATGCCTTTTCTGTTTCCTCCGTCCATTTCCACTTGCCCCCCTTCTTCAGAAGGTCCTGTAGTGGTGCAACAGTTTTTGTGTATGATGGACAATGTCCTGAGAAGAACCCAATCAATCCCAAAAACTGGCGAACGTTCTTTACCTTCAAAGGCCTTGGAAAATCCCTTATTGATTCCAATTTGCATGGATTTGGTTTAACACCATCCTTGTCAATCACATGCCCTAAAAATGTCACTTGCCTTTGACAAAAATTCGACTTCTTTAAATTTATTTTAAAATTTGCCCTTCTTATGTCTTCCAATAATTTCTTCAATTTTTCTAAATGTTCCTCAATATTCTCCGAGGTAAGCAAAATATCATCCACGTATCGGATAGTGCACTCTTTCATTTCCTCTGACAGGTTTCGATCAAGCGCTCTTATTAATGCAGATCCCGCGGTCTTCAATCCAAACGGACATCTTCTAAAACAATATGTTTGTTGGTCGAACTGAAATCCAGTCAACAAGCTGGATTTCTCTTCCAGTTCGTGGTGATGATACGAAGAAGTCATGTCAATATTTGTAATAATCTTCTTACCTTTGAACTTCCTCAGTATTTCTTTTATGGGTGGTGCCGAATCATTTTCTGGTATGATTTTTGCATTTAGATTTCTGGCATCTAAACACACCCTTATTGAGCCATCCGGTTTACTCACAATCACTAATGGACTAACATATGGTGTCGCCATCTTTTCTATAACACCTGCATTCATCATCTCCTGCAGTGTTTTCTTAGTTTGTGGGTAATGTTTTTCCGCAACCGGGTATGGTTTTTGTTTGAACGGTGCCCAATCATTGACTTGGAACGCGTATTTAAAATTTTCAATCTTCCCTGGCTTGGAATCAAATACGTCCCTATAATTCAGTAATAATTTCTTTAACTGTTCCTTATTTTCGAGGTTGACTTTAGCTTCCTCTACTTTTCCAGACAGGTTGGTCTCGAACTCAGTTTCCAAATCATCTTCGAGTTCTATGTTGAGGACTTCAAATATCTTTTCTATGTCCTCATAACCTTCCTCAATCACTTCTTCCATATGCCATACCTGTTCTCCTACTTTCGCATCCTGTTCCTGTAAGTTAATGTTTTGTTCATCCACATCCTCTCTTTGAACTCTAATGCAGTTTTGCGCTAGGTCTATAATGACCTTCTTCTCACGGATAAAATCAATACCTAATATGACATTATACGGTAATTGATTTACCAGCAAAAAGCACTGCGAAATTTCAGCGTTACCCATGATCAGATCGATATACACCTGAAATTTACATGTTAAAGATTTTTCAGGGATAATCCCCTTAATCTTTACACTTGATGTGGGAATCTTTAATACTCGGCCCCTTGTTTCCAATTCATTTAGAAGGGTTTGTGTAATTAAACTTATTGTGGATCCGGTATCAATTAATGCTCTGACCAGTAATCCTTCTATCCTAAGCATAATTATAGGTAGTTCTCTTTTAACAGGTGGGATTCCTTCCACATCCTCGTTAATTAGCTCATTTGGTCTGGCTATCCAATTCACAATTTCTACCTCCTCCCAGCTCCTGGTATGTTTCCACTTTTGACAATTTAAATTTGGAGTTTTTTTTATCCTGAGGGCTTCCTTTTCCCTCATTCTTTAATTGAGCTTGTAGTTCCAAGCTTTGAGCTCCGTCTAGTCGGTCGGGTGATTTCCGGTTCTTAATTGCCTCACTCCAACGGACTTTTTGCCTATCAGGTTCATCTGGTCGTTCGTTCATATAACGAAGACTTTCCTGATATCTTTCTTCTATTTCGGCCCGATATTCATCATCCCTATCGTCTGGCCTTACATTCCTTCTGGGATAATTCTCCCATTTCTTTCTGTTTTCTTGCCTTTGATGGTTATTGTTATAGGGTCGGCTCTCTTGTTGCCTATAACCCGTATTTCTAGGATTTCTTCCTCGATATCCTCCTCTGTAATATGGCTGTATCCTTCTAGGCTCCTGGTGCCCATACTCTCGACCTAGTCCTTGGGTATCCGTGCTGGTGGACTGATTCCTGGTCGCTGGATTTTCGCTGATTTCCTGACTGCTGGCCATATGTACTTGCTCAGTCTGTCTTTGATGCCGAGGAGTTACGTGCGAAGTCGTCATATCTAATTGACGTAATACACTCTCCACTTCCACAGCACTTCTGGCTTTGGATGAGATTAACAGCCTCTGAATCTCATACGGAAGCTGCCTTGCAATGGCGGCACACAGGTCGTTTTCTGCCGGAGCAATATCAAGTTCGCGGAATTTACACAGCTGAGCGGTGAAAAATTCCGAGTATTTAGTTGGTGCATTCGTGCTGTACTTCCTAGAGTACAGATCTAGCCTTAAATTCTCATGGACGTCTGCTGCCCAATATCGTTTTAAAAATGCTTCCCTAAAGCCTTCCACCGTATCAAAGGTGTACCTGAAGCTTCTGAACCAGGTGAGACAATCACCTGCCAACAGTTTTTCAATAGCTCTCAGTCTCCGATCCTGAGGAACTTTCATTTCGTTTAAATATTCTGCCACTTCCTTTAGCCAGTATTTTGGAGTAATAGACATGTTATTACCCGTAAACATTACTGGTCTGTCCTCATTCGATTTAATAATGTTTATTATCTGGCCATTTGTCTGATTCATGTACGGGGTTGACATCGCCATCGGATATCCTGGGTTCTTGTAAGGGCTCTCCCCTCCTAAGTCCCTCTCCGTATCTGTGCCTTGTTCACGAGAATCTACCCATCCTGTCTTTGGAAACTCCTCCTGATTCTCAAATTCTAATTTCCTTTCCCTTCGGGCACTTTCTTCATTAGCCATGAGTTGGATTTCCATTTGACTATTCTTATGTTCAGTCCTCTCCAATCGGGATCTTAATTCATTCTGAATTCTTTCTTGATTCCTTTTAATATCTTCCTCTACCTTTTTGAGTTGGAATTTCTCATCCCTGAAGCTATCCCTGAACTCATTTAGTTGGTCTTCTACCTCTTTCTTAATGACCATGGACTGTTGATTGATAATTTCTGGCTTAACGTCACCTATAGTCTCCAGGCCCTCTCGTATCTCCTTTATTTTCTTCTCCATCTCTCTTTGTCCTGTGACCATATCTACTTTAATTCCTTCAAACCTTCCTTCCGTCTTCTTAGACACTTCCGTTAATTCATCTTTGATCAGTTTCACTTCATTATTTGTTTTTTCTACCTGCCCCTCTAAGGTTTCCACGTTTTCCTTAACCTCATTTATACCCTTACTTATTTCATCTATCTTCTGGGTATTTTCCTTATTTTCTTTATTTCGTTGTTCTCTTTCTTTCTGGATATGCTTCTCGTATCTACCGAATCTTTTATCTATTTCCCCCTCGTACTTCTTCAGGTTCTCATCTACCTGCCCGGTAAAAAGATCAATCTGCTTTTTCATGCCCTGAACATCCTTTTGATTTTTCATCTCAGTTACTTCATTCTGAACTCCATCGACCTTTCCCTCAAGATTTCCTACTTTGTCCTTTACCCCTTTAAATTCTTCTCCTAATTTCTTAAAACTTTCTTTTATCTCATCCCGGGATTTTTCACAAATATTGCTGTTAGATTCTATCTGAGTTTTTAATTCGTTGTACACCCCTTGGATCTGGGTTACAAGTTCATCTTTACACTCATCTACATTCTTTCTGCACGTTCCTTCCATGTTACTTAATTTAGTTTCCAAATTTTCAAAATTTTCTTGACACCTAGTTTGGGACTCTACCATAATTTTGTTCATAGTATCTAATTGGGCTTGCAATCCTGAATGAAATTCTTCATTTTCCTTTTTAATCTCACTTGCGATTTCCCCTTTTAACCCCGTTAACTTGTCCCCAAACTTAGTGTCAAAACCTTGAAATTTATTATTCATTGTTTCCTCCAAAACCTTGGATTGTGCTGAAAAATGGTTTGAATTTTCTGTTTTTATACTCTCAAATTTGCTTTCTATCTCAGCCGTCAGTACATCGTTATTTGTTTTACTGTCGGCTCTTATAAACTTTAACGTCTCATCTTTTATACCTTTCAGCTGTTCTGCCATGTTATCCCCACTTTCTGTTTTAATCTTTTCTATCTCAGCCTTCAGTTCCTTATTCATTTTTATACCGTCGGCCTCGAAAGCTTCTAATTTAGTTCCCATGCTATCACTTTTAACTTCGATAGCTTCTAATTTAGTTCCCATGGTATCACTTTTAGCTTCGATATCTACTAATTTAGTTCCCATATTAGCACTATCAGTTTTTAGTGACTCTAAACTTTGATTCATGGATCCTAACTTTTGGTTATTTTCCTCCTGTTGGCTGTCCAACTTATTCAAACTCTCATTTATGGATTCGAACACTTTGTTATTTTCATCCTTTTGGAGGCCCAATGTATTGTCTATTGTTCCCAATTTATTGTTTATGGCCTCCAAGAGCCGCTGCATCTCTTCACTCAATGCCATCTTATTAGAATATAGTGGGCCGCTAATGCCACCACACTAGTACATGCTTGAGAGATGATACTCTGAATCATTGTGTCCCAATTTCTTTAAAAATTTACTTTGGTACGGGTATTTACTACGACGTACCCTTTTGATAACTTTTATTCAATTTCATAACCCTTTATGGAAGTATTTAAAATTCAAAATTTCGAAAAACCATTAAAAAAAATGAAAATTTTGATTTTTCGAGAAAAACTCGGGTTTTCCCTGGGAAAACTCGGCCCTGCGTACTGGGCGCCAAAAAGAAGAGTGTTGGGGGGTTGTTAATTCAGGGCTGCTCGGTATGAGTTTCCAGGGACCCATGCGGTCAGTTAATATTTTTATGTTGTAGCTACTCCTATCCTTACTTTAATTTACATGTTATGACCGTCTTAAGTGTTCCTCTAGTTATTAATCCAGCACATTACTTATATGACCCCCATGTGCCCTTTTAGCAAGAAATATGCCAATCACAGTATACCAGCGTAGCTCAATTCGGGATTTCGGGGCAGCGGTAAGTTCCCCCACTCTGTGACTCACATATTTTGGATTAATCAGAGGATACACTTGCAAAAATAACAACAAAATCAATTCTTATTTTTACACATTTAATTAATAAAAATTATGGCGCTACAAACACTTTAACAATTAAATTACTGACCCATAATCATCTACTTGTTCCAAATGAACAAGGAATCATAATAGAATAAAACAAACATTGTATTAAAACATATGGTTTCCAGATAAACCAACAATTCCTAATTAGTTTTTACTTCCATAAAGCATCAACTGTAAGTTTCATATAACTCCGAGCTCTTTGGCTCAATGCTTTTTATAATAACGGTGTCATTCTTTGTACACCTTAAATTCTACTTTTTATATTTTCTTAATCTTCAAAAACAAATGTATAATTACATTTAAACTTACATGTTAATTATCTAACTCAATATTTTGGGCATGTTCACACCTTTTCAGCTGTTATCATCTCTCCCTAGTTTCACAATATACATTAAGGTAATCAGGAAATTACTTGTGTACTCCAGAGTATGAAGATACTTGACACAGTCAAAAAACTGTAGTTACTCCCGAAACCTAGTTGTCTTCAATTAACTCGTGGAATCCTACTTCCATACAACATTACAATAGGGATTGTTATTTATTTCTTACGTCTTATAAGACCATTATCACATTAGAAAACCACGATCTGAACAGGCAAGCGGAAATATCAATCTACAAGGACCTCGGTTCAACGCCCGGGTCGTTAACTACTTTAAACACTCCTGGTGTATTCATTACTCTTTTCAAGACGACCTCCAGACACCCCTCCTACTCCGAGGGTCTGGCCGTGAAACTTGATAGTTATTTATGACTCAGCGGGCTCCTTCCCATCTGGCCCGCGCTAGAGCTCTCTTTAAATTCTGTTACAAAACACAAACTTTTCATTCTCAGTTCTTGGTGGAGACCTGGCATTTTACTCCTTGTTTAATTCACGATATTATTGGGCTCAAAAACCACATTCGTAATCTTGGCATTGATTAATTATGAAAGGTCCTCATTGATTGTGGAAGAGTCATTAACGACGAATAATAAAGGGGCTTTCAAAATAAGAGGATTCTGAGTTCGAATCTCTTCACAAGCCTCGGGAACATTTCCCTTATAGAGGACTATACAAAATGCGATTTAGGGTCAGCCAAAAAGCTATAAGACCTACGCTCAATACCATACATTTGCTCCCTTTCATATACATACACAATGCCTCGTGATACTACGTCACAAATAGAGGACTTATACCAATTCTCAATTCGCTACAATCAACTATCTCTCATAAGTAATTTACCAAGTACATTAACTTTTACGCGTTCCTAGCGTGACATTTTACTTTAATTGCGCTCCTTTTGCGCTATACTTCATTTTAAGCCTAGTGTCATCCAAAGAACTGATAATATCTTATTAACAAATGATACACATTTCAATTATTATATTATTCTTTTCCTTTGACAATAACTTTCTCTATTTCAAGAACCTGCATTTTAACATCATGTCTATACTTTTTATTAAGGCTCTAACGCTCTTATGTTCACATCAATTTATTTGATCTTTATTTAATATTTCCTTACTTGGTTGTTATTATTATTATTTCATATCTTTATTCTTTACACAAGCTCAAAAGCTATTTCTTTCATATCTCAAATTTACTTTATTTAAATATCTTTCATGATAATTATTATATTTTCGCTTGCTCTTATGACATTTGTTAAATACATTAACATTTTATATATTTCCTTTACTGGATTTATTCTTTACATAATTATTTATAATTTCTCAAATTTCTATTTTTGTTCAGACCGCGTTCTTATTTATTCAGTATTTATTTATTAAAACACATCCCTTTTACTCAAAACTCCGGTGGATTTGTACACAGTCATTCCCTGACACCAAAATATAATGAAATTTATTACTCACATGTTTTTTTAAGGTCGTCCCATGACCTTTATTCGTATGCGGTGTTTAATTTTGGCCCACTTTGAAATTTTACTCCATATTATAGAAATTTATCTTATTTACAAACACTTCTTGACACATATTTAATACACTTAACATTGACGACATTTTTATACACTGGTGTGTCCCTTTAGAACACACAATAAACACTAAAAAATATTAATTTAACACACAATCTTGATAAATTTACACTTCACAATTCTTGATCACTAGGCCGTATTTCTTAGCCTATCACACGTGACTTCTTACTTTCCCGTTTCCAAGGGTGAAATTTATTCAATGTCGGCTTCCTATCCTGCAGAATACGAAAGTCTCGAAACATCTACTTTTCCCTGGAATCCTAATTCTTCGAATCCTATTCTGGATGACCGGCTATTTCTCTAGCTTGAACGGCTTCCCTTGTAGATCTGGTTTATCGATCCTAGCGAAAGTCTGTTCGGATCGAGGTCTCCTTAATAACCTATCGATGATCTATGGATTTATTTTACAGCAGCTAGTACTTTTCGAGTCTAGTACTTTAGAATAGTTCGTCTGCTTTCTGGAGATACTGTCTATAGTCTCCGTTCTTCTTTATTTGATCGGTTCTAGCACTCCTACTTTCTGAATTACGTTACGAACCTTACTCTGTTTTTCCCTTTTTGGGTTCTTTAATTTAGATAACTGTTTATCTTTCTGTTTCGGTACGTCCATACGTTATGATATTTTCGTTCGTCTATTTAAAGACCTATCGCCTTAAGTCCAACGTTCGCAGCCTGCTCTGACTATATTGTACGAACTTTTCACTATAAACTTGTGTACTGTCGGACCTAAATCCTGTAACTAGGATTTTCCTAATTTTTTTAACACGGCGATACTTTAAATTTCCTTCTTTACAACTCCTTATGGAGGCAAGCAAGTTGTTAATACTGCGACGCCTATGGCTATCGGATATTAAATCTGCGGTTTAATACCGCGTTTCTCCCCTCAAGGAGTACTGGTAAACTGTCTTCGATGTGACGCAGAGTGACGCCCCACACGGCTGTCTGAATACTGATGCGTAGCAACGCCCCCCTTGGGCTATTTGGACCTGCTTGTACTGATGCGTAGTAACACCCCTCACGGGTTGACAGAATAACTACATGATTAGCTTGGTGAGGCCAGGAGTTTTATACCTTTTCGCTACAAAATGATAAGACTCGAGCCCTTTCTGTGGCCAACTTCTAAAATAATGGTTGCACAATTATAAAAATTATACCTGCCGAAAGCTCATCTTCTCAATGTCAAATAATCTCATTGCGCATAAGAATCGATCGTGCAATTCGGAGATATTAATTAATTTCTCGTCCTCAATTGTGTGGGTGTTGCTGTTCTTTTGTACTCTCCCCACTACACCAGCCTTGGTAATTCCCCGATGACGTCTACTTGCGTTGGCAGTTTTCTCCTGTGCAATTATTAAAGGGTTTTTCTTTACTCAAAAATCTCTCATTCGAAATGATTCACTGTACTGTAATTGTTTACTCATTTTTATACTCGTAAACGGGTTAAATTTAATTATTCCTCTTCTGGCGCATAAGTGGTGTTGTCGTTTTCCAGCAAGCTCAGCTCGATTTCCGAATCAGGCTTCCTTGTCTTACAGGGGGAAATTTCCACTCAGTTATTAATACTCATGACTAGCTCCCTTCTGAACGTTAAGAGGGGTGATCTCATCTCTCGAACACCTGGCTCTCGTTGGTTGCACAACGTTAAGCTAGCATCCCAGCTTGATCTTTCTCTATGTTACATAAGAAACTTTACGTTCTTTTTCATTTCTTCCTCAAATACATGGATTCGACCATCCATGGACCCGATGGCACATGGGTTCACTATATAGCACTAAACGCTACACACTCTCCATGTAGCTATACAGCACTTAACGCTACATACTCTCCATGTCGCTATATAGCACATAACGCTACATTCTCTCCATGTCGCTATATAACTCATAACGTTACATACTCTCCATTTGTCGCTATATACCACATAACGCTACATACTCTCAATGTCGCTATATAGCACATAACGCTGCAAACTCCCCATGTCGCTATATAACACATAACGCTACATACTCTCAATGTAGCTATACAGCACATAACGCCACATACTCTCCATGTCGCTATACAGCACATAACGCCACATACTCTCCATGTCGCTATACAGCACATAACGCTACATACTCTCCACGTCGCTATATAACACATAACGCTACAATCTCTCCATGTCGCTATATAGCACTTAGCGCTACATACTCTCCATGTCCCTATATAGCACTAAACGCTACACATTCTCCCTGTCGCTATATAGCACATAACGCTACATACTCCGCATGTCGCTATATAGCACATAACGCTACATACTCACCTTGTCGCTATATAGCACATAACGCTACAAACTCCCCATGTCGCTATATAGCACAAAACGCTACACACTCTCCATGTCGCTATATAACACATAACGCTACATACTCTCCATGTCGCTATATAGCACATAACGCTACATACTCTACATGTCTCTATATAGCACTAAACGCTACACACTCTCCATGTAGCTATACAGCACATAACGCTACATACTCTCCATGCCGCTATATAGCACATAACGCTACATACTCCCCATGTCGCTATATAACGCTACACACTCGCCTTGTCGCTATATAGCACATAACGGTACTCACTCTCCATGTCGCTATATAGCACATAACGCTACATAATTTCCATGTCGTTATATAGCACATAACGCTATATACTCTCCATGTCGCTATAGAGCACATAACGCTACACACTCTCCATGTCGCTATATAACGCTACACACTCTTCATGTCGCTATATAGCACATAACGCTACACACTCTCCATGTCGCTATATAACGCTACACACTCGCCTTGTCGCTATATAGCACATAACGGTACTCACTCTCCATGTCGCTATATAGCACAAAACGCTACATATTTTCCATGTCGCTATATAGCACATAACGCTACACACTCTACATGTCGCTATATAACACATAACGCTACATACTCTCAATGTCGCAATATAGCACACAACGATATATACTCTCCATGTCGCTATATAGCACATAACGCTACAAACTCCCCATGTCGCTATATAACACATAACGCTATATAATCTCAACGTCGCTATATAGCACATAACGATGCATACTCACCATGTCGCTATATAGCACAAAACGCTACACACTTTCCATGTCGCTATATAACACACAACGCTACATACTCTCCATGTTGCTATATAGCACTTAACGCTACATACTCTCCATGTCGCTATATAGCACTAAACGCTACACACTCTCCGTGTAGCTATACAGCACATAACGCTACATACTCTCCATGTCGCTATATAGCACATAACGCTACATTCATTCCATGTCGCTATATAACACATAACGCTACATACTCTCCATTTGTCGCTATATACCACATAACGCTACATACACTCCATGTCGCTATATAGCACATAACGCTACAAACTCCCCATGTCGCTATATAACACATAACGCTACATACTCTCAATGTCGCTATATAGCACATGACGATACATACTCTCCATGTCGCTATATAGCACAAAACGCTACACACTCTCCATGTCGCTATATAACACATAACGCTACATACTCTCCATGTCGCTAAATAGCACTTAACGCTACATAATCTCCATGTCGCTATATAGCACTAAACGCTACACTCTCTCCATGTAGCTATACAGCACATAACGCTGCATACTCTCCACGTCGCTATATAACACATAACGCTACACACTCTCCATGTAGCTATACAGCACTTAACGCTACATACTCTCCATGTCGCTATATAGCACTAAACGCTACACACTCTCCATGTAGCTATACAGCACATAACGCTACATACTCTCCATGTCGCTATATAGCACATAACGCTACATTCTCTCCATGTCGCTATAGAACTCATAACGCTACATACTCTCCATTTGTCGCTATATACCACATAACGCTACATACTCTCCATGTCGCTATATAGCACATAACGCTAAAAACTCCCCATGTCGCTATATAACACATAACGCTACATACTCTCAATGTCGCTATATAGCACATAACGATACATACTCTCCATGTCGCTATATAGCACAAAACGCTACACACACTCAATGTCGCTATATAACACATAACGCTACATACTCTCCATGTCGCTAAATAGCACTTAACGCTACATACTCTCCATGTCGCTATATAGCACTAAACGCTACACTCTCTCCATGTAGCTATACAGCACATAATGCTACATACTCTCCACGTCGCTATATAACACATAACGCTACATACTCTCCATGTCGCTATATAGCACTTAACGCTACATACACTCCATGTCCCTATATAGCACTAAACGCTACACACTCTCCCTGTCGCTATATAGCACATAACGCTACATACTCCGCATGTCGCTATATAGCACATAACGGTACATACTCTCCATGTCGCTATATAGCAGATAACGCTACACACTCTCCTTGTCGCTATATAACACATAACGCTACATACTATCCATGTCGCTATATAGCACATAACGCTACATACTCACCATGTCGCTATATAGCACATAACGCCACACACTCTCCATGTCGCTATATAACACATAACGCTGCATACTCTCCATTTGTCGCTATATAGCACATAACGCTACATACCCTCCATGTCGCAATATAGCACATAACGCTACAAACTCCCCATGTCGCTATATAGCACAAAACGCTACACACTCTCCATTTCGCTATATAACACATAACGCTACATACTCTCCATGTTGCTATATAGCACATAACGCTACATACTCTACATGTCGCTATATAGCACTAAACGCTACACACTCTCCATGTAGCTATACAGCACATAACGCTACATACTCTCCATGTCGCTATATAGCACATAACGCTACATACTCTCCATGTCGCTATATAACGCTACACACTCGCCTTGTCGCTATATAGCACATAACGGTACTCACTCTCCATGTCGCTATATAGCACATAACGCTACATAATTTCCATGTCGCTATATAGCACATAACGCTATATACTCTCCATGTCGCTATAGAGCACATAACGCTACACACTCTCCGTGTCGCTATATAACGCTACACACTCTTCATGTCGCTATATAGCACATAACGCTACACACTCTCCATGTCGCTATATAACGCTACACACTCGCCTAGTCGCTATATAGCTCATAACGGTACTCACTCTCCATGTCGCTATATAGCACATAACACTACATATTTTCCATGTCGCTATATAGCACATAACGCTACACACTCTCCATGTCGCTATATAACACATAATGCTACATACTCTCAATGTCGCTATATAGCACACAACGATACATACTCTCCATGTCGCTATATAGCACATAACGCTACAAACTCCCCATGTCGCTATATAACACATAACGCTATATACTCTCAATGTCGCTATATAGCACATAACGATACATACTCACCATGTCGCTATATAGCACAAAACGCTACACACTCTCCATGTCGCTATATAACACATAACGCTACATACTCTCCATGTTGCTATATAGCACATAACGCTACATACTCTACATGTCGCTATATAGCACTAAACGCTACACACTCTCCATGTAGCTATACAGCACATAACGCTACATACTCTCCATGTCGCTATATAGCACATAACGCTACATACTCTCCATGTCGCTATATAACGCTACACACTCGCCTTGTCGCTATATAGCACATAACGGTACTCACTCTCCATGTCGCTATATAGCACTTAACGCTACATACTCTCCATGTCGCTATATAGCACTAAACGCTACACACTCTCCATGTACCTATACAGCACATAACGCTACATACTCTCCATGTCGCTATATAGCACATAACGCTACACACTCTCCATGTACCTATACAGCACATAACGCTACATACTCTCCATGTCCTTATGTAGCACTAAACGCTACACACTCTCCCTGTCGCTATATAGCACATAACGCTACATACTCCGCATGTCGCTATATAGCACAAAACGCTACACACTCTCCATGTCGCTATATAACACATAACGCTACATACTCTCCATGTCGCTATATAGCACTAAACGCTACATACTCTCCATGTCGCTATATAGCACTAAACGCTACACACTCTCCATGTACCTATACAGCACATAACGCTACATACTCTCCATGTCGCTATATAGCACATAACGCTACACACTCTCCATGTACCTATACAGCACATAACGCTACATACTCTCCATGTCCTTATGTAGCACTAAACGCTACACACTCTCCATGTACCTATACAGCACATAACGCTACATACTCTCCATGTCGCTATATAGCACATAACGCTACATACTCTCCATGCCGCTATATACCACATAACGCTACAAACTCCACATGTCGCTATATAGCACATAACGCTACATACTCTCCATGTCGCTATATACCACATAACGCTACAAACTCCACATGTCGTTATATAGCACATAACGCTACATACTCTCCGTGTCGCTATATACCACATAACGCTACAAACTCCACATGTCGTTATATAGCACATAACGCTACATACTCTCCATGTCGCTATATAACGCTACACACTCGCCTTGTCGCTATACAGCACATAAAGGTTCTCACTCTCCATGTCGCTATATAGCACATAACGCTACATACTTTCCATGTCGCTATATAGCACATAACGCTATATACTCTCCATGTCGCTATAGAGCACATAACGCTACACACTCTCCATGTCGCTATATAACGCTACACACTCTCCATGTCGCTATATAGCACATAACGCTACACACTCTCCATGTCGCTATATAACGCTACACACTCGCCCTGTCGCTATATAACACATAACGGTACTCACACTCCATGTCGCTATATAGCACATAACGCTACATACTTTCCATGTCGCTATATAGCACATAACGCTACACACTCTCCATGTCGCTATATAACACATAACGCTATATACTCTTAATGTCGCTATATAGCACACAACGATACATACTCTCCATGTCGCTATATAGCACATAACGCTACAAACTCCCCATGTCGCTATATAACACATAACGCTATATACTCTCAATGTCGCTATATAGCACATAACGATACATACTCACCATGTCGCTATATAGCACAAAACGCTACACACTCTCCATGTCGCTATATAACACATAACGCTACATACTCTCCATGTCGCTATATAGCACTTAACGCCACATACTCTCCATTTCGCTATATAGCACATAACGCTACATTCTCTCCATGTCGCCATATAACACATAACGCTACATACTCTCCATTTGTCGCTATATACCACATAACGCTACATACTCTCCATGTCGCTATATAGCACAAAACGCTACAAACTCCCCATGTCGCTATATAACACATAACGCTACATACTCTCATTGTCGCTATATAGCACATAACGATACATACTCTCCATGTCGCTATATAGCACAAAACGCTACACACTCTCCATGTCGCTATATAACACATAACGCTACATACTCTCCATGTCGCTAAATAGCACTTAACGCTACATACTCTCCATGTCGCTAAACAGCACTAAACGCTACACACTCTCCATGTCGCTATATAACACATAATGCTACATACTCTCAATGTCGCTATATAGCACACAACGATACATATTCTCCATGTCGCTATATAGCACATAACGCTACAAACTCCCCATGTCGCTATATAACACATAACGCTATATACTCTCAATGTCGCTATATAGCACATAACGATACATACTCACCATGTCGCTATATAGCACATAACGCTACATACTCTCAATGTCGCTATATACTACATAACGCTACAAACTCCACATGTCGCTATATAGCACATAACGCTACATACTCTCCATGTCGCTATATAGCGCTTAACGCTACATACTCTCCTTGCCGCTATATAGCACTAAACGCTACACACTCTCCATGTCGCTATATAGCACATAACGCTACATACTTTCCATGTCGCTATATAGCACATAACGCTACACACTCTCCATGTCGCTATATAGCACATAACGCTACATACTCTCCATGTCGCTATATAACGCTACACACTCGCCTTGTCGCTATATAGCACATAACGGTACTCACTCTCCATGTCGCTATATAGCACATAACGCTACATACTTTCCATGTCGCTATATAGCACATAACGCTATATACTCTCCATGTCGCTATAGAGCACATAACGCTACACACTCTCCATGTCGCTATATAACGCTACACACTCTCCATGTCGCTATATAGCACATAACGCTACACACTCTCCATGTCGCTATATAACGCTACACACTCGTCTTGTCGCTATATAGCACATAACGGTACTCACTCTCCATGTCGCTATATAGCACATAACGCTACATACTTTCCATGTCGCTATATAGCACATAACGCTATATACTCTCCATGTCGCTATAGAGCACATAACGCTACACACTCTCCATGTCGCTATATAACGCTACACACTCTCCATGTCGCTATATAGCACATAACGCTACACACTCTCCATGTCGCTATATAACGCTACACACTCGTCTTGTCGCTATATAGCACATAACGGTACTCACTCTCCATGTCGCTATATAGCACATAACGCTACATACTTTCCATGTCGCTATATAGCACTAAACGCTACACACTCTCCATGTCGCTATATAACACATAATGCTACATACTCTCAATGTCGCTATATAGCACACAACGATACATATTCTCCATGTCGCTATATAGCACATAACGCTACAAACTCCCCATGTCGCTATATAACACATAACGCTATATACTCTCAATGTCGCTATATAGCACATAACGATACATACTCACCATGTCGCTATATAGCACATAACGCTACATACTCTCAATGTCGCTATATACTACATAACGCTACAAACTCCACATGTCGCTATATAGCACATAACGCTACATACTCTCCATGTCGCTATATAGCGCTTAACGCTACATACTCTCCTTGCCGCTATATAGCACTAAACGCTACACACTCTCCATGTCGCTATATAGCACATAACGCTACATACTTTCCATGTCGCTATATAGCACATAACGCTACACACTCTCCATGTCGCTATATTGCACATAACGCTACATACTCTCCATGTCGCTATATAACGCTACACACTCGCCTTGTCGCTATATAGCACATAACGGTACTCACTCTCCATGTCGCTATATAGCACATAACGCTACATACTTTCCATGTCGCTATATAGCACATAACGCTATATACTCTCCATGTCGCTATAGAGCACATAACGCTACACACTCTCCATGTCGCTATATAACGCTACACACTCTCCATGTCGCTATATAGCACATAACGCTACACACTCTCCATGTCGCTATATAACGCTACACACTCGTCTTGTCGCTATATAGCACATAACGGTACTCACTCTCCATGTCGCTATATAGCACATAACGCTACATACTTTCCATGTCGCTATATAGCACATAACGCTACACACTCTCCATGTCGCTATATAACACATAACGCTACATACTCTCAATGTCGCTATATAGCACACAACGATACATACTCTCCATGTCGCTATATAGCACATAACGCTACAAACTCCCCATGTCGCTATATAACACATAACGCTATATACTCTCAATGTCGCTATATAGCACATAACGATACATACTCACCATGTCGCTATATAGCACAAAACGCTACACACTCTCCATGTCGCTATATAACACATAACGCTACATACTCTCCATGTCGCTATATAGCACTTAACGCTACATACTCTCCATGTCGCTATATAGCACTAAACGCAACACACTCTCCATGTAGCTATACAGCACATAACGCCACATACACTCCATGTCGCTATATAGCACATAACGCTACATTCTCTCCATGTCGCTATATAACACATAACGCTACATACTCTCCATTTGTCGCTATATACCACATAACGCTACATACTCTCCATGTCGCTATATAGCACATAACGCTACAATCTCCCCATGTCGCTATATAACACATAACGTTACATACTCTCATTGTCGCTATATAGCACATAACGGTACATACTCTCCATGTCGCTATATAGCACAAAACGCTACACACTCTCCATGTCGCTATATAACACATAACGCTACATACTCTCCATGTCGCTAAATAGCACTTAACGCTACATACTCTCCATGTCGCTACATAGCACTAAACGCTACACTCTCTCCATGTAGCTATACAGCATATAACGCCACATACTCTCCACGTCGCTAAATAACACATAACGCTACATACTCTCCATGTCGCTATATAGCACTTAACGCTACATACTCTCCATGTCCCTATATATTACTAAACGCTACACACTCTCCCTGTCGCTAAATAGCACATAACGCTACATACTCCGCATGTCGCTATATAGCACATAACGCTACATACTCTCCATGTCGCTATATAGCAGATAACGCTACACACTCTCCATGTCGCTATATAACACATAACGCTACATAGTATCCATGTCGCTATATAGCACATAACGCTACATACTCACCATGTCGCTATATAGCACATAACGCTACACACTCTCCATGTCGCTATATAACACATAACGCTACATACTCTCCATTTGTCGCTATATAGCACATAACGCTACATACCCTCCATGTCGCTATATAGCACATAACGCTACAAACTCCCCATGTCGCTATATAACACATAACGCTACATACCCTCAATGTCGCTATATAGCACATAACGCTACATACTCTCCATGTCGCTATATAGCACATAACGCTATATACTCTCCATGTCGCTATATAGCACATAACGCTACATACTCCCCATGTCGCTATATAACACATAACGCTACATACTCTCCATGTCGCTATATAACACATAACACTACATACTCTCCATGTCGCTATATTGCACATAACGCTATATACTCTCAATGTCGCTATATAGCACATAACGCTATACACTCTCCACGTCGCTATATAACACATAACGCTAAACACTCCCCATGTCGCTATATAGCACATAACGCTATATACTCTCCATGTCGCTATATAGCACATAACGCTACATACCCACCTTGTCGCTATATAGCACATAACGCTATATACTCTCCGTGTCGCTATATAGCACATAACGCTACACACTCTCCATGTCGCTATATAACACATAACGCTACATTCTCTCCATGTCACTATATAGCACATAACGCTACATACTCTCCATGTCGCTATAGAACACATAACGCTACACACTCTCCATGTCGCTATATAGCACATAACGCTACATACTCTCCATGTCGCTATATAGCACCTAATGCTGCACACTCTCCATGACGCTGTATAGCACATAACGCTACATTCTCTCCATGTCACTATATAGCACATAACGCTACATACTCTCCATGTCGCTATAGAACACATAACGCTACACACTCTCCATGTCGCTATATAGCACATAACGCTACATACTCTCCATGTCGCTATATAGCACCTAATGCTGCACACTCTCCATGACGCTGTATAGCACATAACGCTACACACTCTCCATGTCGCTACATAACCCATCACGCAACATACTCTCTATGTCGCTATATAACACATAACGCTACACACACTCCATGTCGCTATACAGCACATAACGCTACACACTCTCCATGTCGCTATATAACACATAACGCTACATACTATCCATGTCGCTATATAACACATAACGCTACATACTCTCCATGTCCCTATATTGCACATTACGTTACATACTCTCCATGTCGCTATATAACACTTAACGCTACATACTCTCCATGTCACTATATAGCACATTACTCTACATACTCCCCATGTCGCTATATAGCATATAACGCCACATACTCTCCATGTCGCTATATAGCACATAACGCTACACACTCTCCATGTCGCTATATTGCACATTACGCTACATACTCCCCATGTCGCTATATAACACATAACGCTACAAACTCACCATGACGCTATATTACATATAACGCTAAAAACTCTCCATGTCGCTATATAACACATAACGCTACCTACTCACCATGTCGCTATATAGCACATAACGCTACACACTCTCCATGTCGCTATATAACACATAACGCTATATACTCTCCATGTCACTATATAACACATAACGCTACATACTCTCCATGTCGCTATATAGCAGATAAGTAGTGTGTTTTGGACAGTTCTGGCCCCACCACCACCGCTCCACCGCTGGTATACTAAAATGGCAATATCTCTCGAACCAATCAGGCTAGAGACTTGTACGAGGTGTCATTGAACTCGGGCTGACACCCCCTTTCCAATGGATAACATATTTCCACCACTAAAATAAAACCTACCCCTACTAGAGGGTGAAATTGTAATTTTTTAGAGGATCTCTCTTTCCAATTGCAACATGAGAGAGTTTGAATGCCGATATGGATTTAAACGTTGTTTCACATAAAGTGCATGTGTTCGGTGGGTAGCCAGTATGAATTAACATGCTTGTTTTTGTTTTTTACGCATGCCCACTCATGGCTTTTGAAGAAGGTGGGGGAGCGGATCCCTGTGGACGGGTCCTTGTTGACAGGTCCTTGGGGATGAGTCCTTGTTGACGAGTCTTTGTGGACGAGTTCTTGTTGATGAGTCCCTTCGGACCGATCCCTTTGGACCGGTCCCTAATGCTATGATGAAATGAAACGTTGTTCCACATAAAACGCAAGAGAAGAGCCGATCACTACTATGAATTAACATGCTTGTATTTTTGTTTTTACGCATTTGCACTTGGGGTTTTTGAATACAGATTTATAGATGAGTTTTTTTTAATTAACCAAAAGATCCAATACTAATAGGTCATTAGCTTTTAATATCTCATGAATCAATAAGGCTAGGGACTTGTATGAGAGGTCGTTGGACTTGGGGTGACATTCTGTTTCTTAATGTATTATTCATTTTTGTCAAAAGGGTCTAACTGCACTTTTGTTAATATCTCGTTAACTTATAATCAGAGAGGGTCAAGTGAGGTGTCATGGGACTCAAGATGGTCTACCCTTTTCCATGACCAACGAATTTACCCAAAAGACCTAAAACAGCAAGGTCATTGACCTATGATTTCATAAACTAATAATCGGAGAGGGTCAAGTGAGGTTTCATAGGACTTAGAATGATCAACCCTTTCCCATAGCCAATGAATTTACCCAAAATACCCAATATATCAAGGTCATCGACCCGAGATTTTATAAACTAATAATCGGATACGAACATGTGAGATGTTTACCATGTGTGATATAACATAGCTTGGTAGAGAAGGAATTAGTGTAGGCTACATGTATAGTGACTGACAAGTCTTTTACCATTGGAACTTGTTTTCAGATCAAACTGCAGTACAGAGAGAGTATAGGTTGCAGGTATGGGTTAATGAATGACAAACGGTGTACACAAACTCTGATTTATCGATTCAAGAATTAAGAGTAAACTACCTTTAATTGATTGGTTAAAGAGGATAGCTAAAACAAAATAATTATTACATTGTACTAAACCGAACCAAACCTAACCGCAAACAAGCCAAGGGTTTAAGTGTAAAACGTGTGGGTAAATGTGGTCATTGGTAATGTCAAAAGGAAAGGGATAACGCTCTACCTATAGAGGGTAAGGTTTTTAAATGTATTTTTTTTTTGAAATTTTGACAAGGGGCCTTACTATACTTTTGTTGATATTTCCCGAACCCATGATGGGATTTTGGCCTGTGAGGTGTCGTTGGACTTGGGCAGATACTCTCTTTTTGAATGAATTTTTGACATTTTAACAAAGGGGCTAACTATACTTTTGTTAATATCTCGCGAACCAATAAGGCTAGGGACTTGTTTGTGGGGTCCTATCACTCGGGGTGACGCTCTGTTTTTGAATATATATTTAATGTTTGTCAAAAGGGCACTGTTGTTAATATCTCGATAACTAATAATGGGAATTTTATTGAATTGAATTTATTCATAGATAACTGCCACTGAGGCTAATGAGCCCCTATATGTATCGTATACAATGTTCTGGCTTGAAGTTGTGTAATAAAAAGAATAAAAATAAAAAATAAACCCAAATTAACAACTAAGAAAAATAAAGTATAAAATATTCTTATGACTAAACGAGCCAATTACCAGACACTTTACACAAAACGAGTTAAACCAATTAGAATATAGAATAATTAAATAAAGAACCTACCTAATAATATATTATATCTATTAAAAGAAAACAAATTATAGTACAGTAACAAAGGGTTCAATTTTTATGTAAGTATAATATGATCTATTATTAAAACAATTACATGAGTGACATGATTACTAGAACTACTATCAATTCCACGGGAGTTGTATCTTGGATACTAAAAATATTATAGAAAGCTGTATGGCACGGATATATTTCAACAACAACAAAAAATTGTATGGAATATTTATATTTTTGATTCGTATTCCTTCAGGAATCATGATATTAGGTATTTCTTGAGTTGTGTAGTGTTAACAGAGTGTGTAAATGAGTGAAGGTGGAATGTATTAAAGAGCCGTGAAGCTCTGCAAAGGAATAATTTATTGTATTTAGTTGTACGGTGGACAGGAATCTGTAGAGTGGAATCAGTAAATCTATTTTCTCTGTGGTGGACGGAGTTCATTGGTTTAAACACATTATAGAGATAACCAGGAGTTTTTGTACAGAATATTTTCTGGGTTAGGATCGCAATTGACAGCTGCCTACGTTCACGAAGTTTCAACCACTGCATTTTCACATAATAAGGTGTAATGTGTACATCACGCCTGACGTCTAAAATGTAACGAACGCATGCATTTTGAACTCTCTGTAATTTTATGTTAAGTGTTTCTGATAAGTCGTTATACACTACTGATCCATATTCGATGATAGGAAGTATCAACGTTTGGATTAGAAGCTTGCGCCTTTTTGACGGCGTGTAAGGGATATTCCGCTTCAAGATATGCATTGATGATATAGCTTTCTTTATTGCAGATGCGGTATGCTCTCCCCAAGATAAGGTTCTATCAGAAATTACTCCTAGGTTGTTCACAGAGTTGCTGTAGGGGATATCATTGTCTAGTGATTTTATTGGTGGTAGTGAGTTAAGATCAACAGAGTTAAGAAGTTTAGTATAGCCAATGTATATAAGTTGAGTCTTAGAAATGTTTAACTGGAGGTTATGGTTTAGGGTCCACTGATGGAGGTGAGCGATATCTTCGTTGAAAAGTTCTATATGGTGAGGCACATCAGAGGGACTGAAATGGAAGTAGGCCTGTACGTCATCAGCGTACATATGACAGAGACTGTTTTTGAATACACTGGACATATCATTTATATAAAGCGAGAAGCACAGTGGCCCAAGAACTGACCCTTGGGGTACACCACTTTTTACTGATTGCCATTTCGATGAGGAGCCATCAAAGAAGACCACCCTCTGTTGCCGACCTGCTAGGTACGATTCAAACCAAGACAATGCATTCCGCGATAAGCCAATGGAGTGTAGCTTCGCAAGGAGCAACTCATGGCTTACGCAATCGAAGGCCTTACTGAGATCAAAGAGGCATAGAATTGTAAGCTGTCTTTGGTCAATTGCTGAGCGTATGTCGTCCGTTATTTTTAAGAGCGTGGTAGTTGTGCTATGACCTTTCTTAAATCCGGATTGATGAGGATTTAGGATGTGGAACTCGGCCAAATATTCACACATTTGTTTATGAACTATTCTTTCTAGAACTTTGCTTAGAGCACAAAGTATGCTGATGGGCCTGAAATCACTGCAAGACGCAGGTATTCTCTTCTTAGGCACTGGGCGTATATTCGCACACTTCCAGAGCGTCGGGTATACTCCGTTTTGTAAACAGAAGTTGAACAAGTGTAAAATGGCCGGCAGGAATATATCGAGACAATTTGAGAGAAGGGAGATTGGAATGTTATCCGGACCTTTGGCTTTAGTACGAATTGACCTAATCGCTTTCACTATTTGTTCTGGGTATACGTATTTGAAGTAGAATTTTTCATGGTTTGGCGGCGGAAGAAGCCTATAATGCTCTGCGGTCTGGGATATTCTTGTTGTGTTACTGTTGGGAACTACGTTTAAGTAATGTTCGCTCAGTTCAGAGGGGGAAACTGGCATTTGGATATCAGGTGGGGGGCTGGCACCTATTCCAAGGGATTTTGCAGCCCTCCAGGATGCTGCAGAATTCTTACAGTGTCTGAAGAGGTTATATGTGTACTTAACTTTAGCATTTCTTATCGCTTGTTTTGTGTTATTCCGTAGAATTCTGAATTTTTCATAGTCATCCGGACGTTTTGTCTTTAAAAATTCCTTGCGGGCTCTGTCGCGAGTCTTTATCAAGTCTTTAATTGTTCTGTTAAACCATGGAGTTGAATGGTGTTTAACGTTTACTATCTTTTGAGGGGCATGTTTGTCATACAGAAAGTAGATGTTTTGGTTAAAGAGACTGAGCTTTTCGTCTACGTTGTTTGTTTTATAATACTGCTCCCAAGGGAGTAATTCTGCATCCGCACTAAAATCACTTGAACTAAATTTACTAAAATCACGCACTAGGTATGTCTTGGGTTTTGCTTTAGGAGCAGATAAGGAAAATACAGAGTACAAGAGGTCATGAGCTGAGAATCCAGGAGCAGGCTCCTGTCCATATTCTATAACAAGATCATTGCAGTTGGAAGATATTATATCAAGAATGCTATCGCAGGTAGCGGTGTGGAAGGTTTCAGTGAATGGCAAACATTCAAGTTTGCAGGCGTTCAACATCTCACGAATACTTTCTGTTTCAAACGTACCACTGCCAAATCTAGCATTTATGTCTCCAACAACGAAAATATATTTGTAATTCAGTAAATGCGTGTACATATCGTTCAAGAATGAGTCTAAATAGCCAGCTTTTGGTGGACGGTATACACAAGAAAAGAGTATCTTTAAGTCTGGTAGGATCATTTCAATTATCAAATATTCCGGTTTCTTACTGTATTCACCCGGAGATTTGCTAAGGATGTTGCATTTTATAGTGTCCTTGACATAAACGGCAACGCCACCTGAATCTTTGCCAAGTCTATCATTACGAAAGATGTTGTATCCACAGAGATAAATTGAAGCATCCCCTATTGAGGGCTTAAGAAATGTTTCACTGACTGCCATTATGTCAAAAGAACTGTTACCAAAAGTATGACGGAATTCAGAAATGTGGGAGAGAGAGATGTTAGGAGTTATAACACTTAGGATGGCCAACCCTTTCCCATGACCAAAGAATTTACGTAAAATATCTAAAACATTAAGGTCATTGACCTGAGATTTTATAAATTAATAATTGGATACGGATATGTGAGATGTTTACCGTGAGTGATGAAACATAGCTAGGTAGAGAAAAAATTAGTGTTGGCTACATGTATGGTGACTGACAAGTCTTTCACCATTGGAACTTGTTTTCAGATCAAACTGCAGTACAGAGAGAGTATAGGTTGCAGGTATGGGTTAATAAATGACAAACTGTGTACAGAAACCCTGATTTATCGATTCAAGAATTAAGAGTAGACTATCTTTAATTGATTGGTTAAAGAGGATAGCTAAAACAAAATAGTGATTACATTGTACTAAACCGAACCAAACCTAACCGAAACCAAGCCAAGGGTTTAAGTGTAAAACTTGTGGGTAAATGTGGTCATTGGTAATGTCAAAAAAGGAAAGGGATAACGCTCTACCTATAGAGGGTAAGGTAAAGGTAGAGCATAGTGCTAATCCACACACCCAAGTACATGAACCACACACAACTATCCTATGCAGTTTTTATGGGTTGACTGTTAAAACTTGCTCAGTGGTTACTGGGACAAGATGGTCGCTACACACAACAAACTTTAAATACCTGAGGCTAATAATCTATACACACACTCACACACTCTAAACTAAAGTGTCTTGCTGGCAGAGCTCACACAGTAGGTAAATGACAGAAATGCTTGGCTAACAGAAATACAATCATTTTCGGTTGTCTAATGTTATCAGCTAAACATTACGTGCTATAGTGGTGAGCACATGTGCCTCTTTCACTGGAGATCTTAACTCGATTTCTAGCTCTGAGGCCTAGAACGAATCAAACTAAAAAAAGGGTATGGTGACGCAGTGGTTAAACTGTTAGCCTTTCACTAAGGTAGACTAGGGTTTGATTTTAGGTTAATATGCATGCCATAAACAAACAAATAAAAGCAGAGATAATGTTTAAAACTGATTACACTTGTCTCTTTTCTAATTATTACTTAGATTACAAATACCAACGTGGACTGGGTTTGACATACAGTTAATGCTAGACTGTAAGAAAGCCAAACAAGCAAAAGGCGTAGGTAGATCAGTGGTAAAATCGCTATGTGTAGAGAAATACCTAACGGTTTTATGAACTGGCAAAGGTATGTCGCATAAACAGTGCAGGATACAATCCAGCAACCATAATTTTTATCTTGTGGACAAGAGAAAACATATATATAGAGAAAGATACATAGAAAGCTTGTGTATGTGTGGGTAGCATTGATTGTTTGACCAGAGAAAATATGGTGAGGTAGAGTGGGGAGAGGGAGAATTAGCACTTATATATGAATGGAAAATAGATTTTTCAATCGTTTTGTTTTTCAAATGCAGTGGTAGATAGTCGTTATTTTGTAAAACATTCTTACTTGCAGTAGTAATAAGCCTCTATGGTTCCGCTAACACATAGATAGACTGTATTATTGCCATGGTCAAGCACTCACATTAAGATCATTTACAAAATCATAAAATGAAAAATAAAAAATCTTGTTTTGGAAATATCGTTTTTCAACATACACAAAATAAATATATAAAAAATGTGTAAACAGCAAAAAAGGAAAATCCATGTTTCCATATAGACAAAATTTAAAAACCTTAAACGGACATTTAAGAAAATATATGCAAATGGGAAATTGACAAATGTGTAAATATGAAAATGGAAAAATCCATGTTTCCATATCATGAAATTGAAAAACATCAAACTGTCATTTTAAAAAATGCAAATGGAAAATTGACAAATTGCAATGTGTGAAATGTGAAATTGAACAAGTGGCTATCATTATTTAAAAAAAAAGAACACGGTGCTCTATGGTTGAGGTGTGAATCAAACCCTCTCTACTTATTTGGACCACTCGAGACTGAGTAGACTAGTTTTAGTTGTCATACCACTTTTAAAAGTTTGTGTTAAATCTAGGAATTGAACCCAAGAGCTTGTAGGGGAGATCCAAGGTTATCATATGTTAAACAGATAGCCTTGAATGTAGGGTGTGGTAGTTATATAGAGATGAGACGTTTCGCTCGGGGCAGGGAGGCATGGAGATCTGCATCAAACCAGTCAAAAGACTGATGACTCAAACAACAACATGTAGAGCTCACCAAAATAATGTTGTGTAACGGTAAATGTTAGTCAACGAACAGTAATGCATTACTAAAACCCATGACACGATACCTAAGAGCTTTTCTAAAATTATTTTAAAATGCCTTTAACCCTATATTAAACACCCAGTTCACAAGACTCATAACTGCAATGTTATGGTCAAACAAAACAAAATCTATATTTCAAAACAAACAAGTGTTTTAGACAATGTATACTGGAAAAAGTTTTATAAAGACTCAAGTCCACAAAAATAATTAAATTAGTAACTGTCAGGTTGACCGAGTGGTTATGGTGTTTGACTTAAGTTCAAATTTTCTGTACAAGAAAGCAAGGGTTCGAATCCCTTACCTGATATAACTATTGCCTCAACATGGCTTGACCACACTGTATTATTGTGTACTCGGTACACAAACCATACATAGAGTGTATTGTTTAAGGTCACTCTCTTTGCGAACATAGTCAGAGACTGTTGATGGTTAACAATTGCATTAATAGTGGGACATAGGGATAGTAATTAAGAAAAACAGACAATACCCATACACTATTTTCATTTATTTAATGTAAGTACTTGTACAATAGTTATATATAAACTACAACTCTCTTTTGTCTATTACTATCTAGTCCTTTTCGATCCACTTGCATATCAAGGCAGATGACTTTGTAGTTCAGCCCCTTAAAACGACAACAACACTAGCTCTTGCATAGTCTGTGATGTTGATGATTCTTGAGGCGTGGAAGATGGATACAACATAACTTTTACAACAGGGGTTAAACGTTGCTCAACAAACAATGCACTATTTTGAGTAACAACATCTTTCTCTTGTACTAACTTATTAGCATTCTGATGATTTGTTGCCAACACCATCAGTGTTTTGTCTGGAGCACTACAGTAGTGTGTTTTGGCCGGTTCCGCAGCCACCTCCACCTCCCCACCTCACAAGATGGCGGCAGCCCGATAACTCCCGAACCCGTGGTCGGATTTTGACGAATGAGGTGTCATTGAACTCGGGCTGACACCCCCTTTCCATTGGACAACATATTTCAACCCCACAAATAAAACCTACCCCTACTAGAGGGTGAAATTTAATTTTTTAGAGAATCTCTGTTACCAATTGCAACATGTGAGTGTTTGAATGCCGATATGGATGTAAACGTTGTTCCACATAAAGTGCATATGTTCGGTGGAAAGCCACTATGAATTAGCATGCCCACTCATGGCTTTTGTAAGAGGGTGGGGGAGCGGATCCCTATAGATGGGTTATTGTTGACGGGTCATTGTTGGCGGGATCATTGTTTTCGAGTCCTTGTGGACGAGTCCTTGTCGACAAGTCCTTGTGGACGAGTCCTTGTGGACAAGTCCTTGTGGTCGAGTCCTTGTTGACAGGTCCTTGTGGACGAGTCCTTGTGGATGAGTCCCTTTGGACTGGTCCCTATGGACTAGCCCATGCATTTATTTAAATTATGTCAAAGGGCCTAACTACATTTGTGTGTGTGTTGAACTGACGTTGTTCACTAATCCCCCACTACTATAATGTAATAACGATATGAAAGGAAAGTGATGAAATACATGTGAACACGTGTGAGATGTCATTATTAGCATTCTCCTTGTCACATCCTGTTTTGATTCATACGTGAGAAAATGCGAGTTCATGTGTAATATGATCTAACACACAGGTGTTCACATGTGCACGTGCACGATAAGAGCTAACAAGTCACAACCTGTTTTGGCAGTGGTGGGAATAAGGCTAGAGACATGTACGAGTAGTCAAATTACTCCGGCAGACAACCCCTTTCCTATGGATAGCTTATTTCCACTCAAAAATAAAATCTACCCCTACTAGGGGGTGAAATAATAATTTTTAGGTAAAAGTCGCTTTCCATGTGCAATATGTGGGAGTTTGTATGCCAATATGAAATTAAACTCGTTCCACATAAAGTGCATGCATACAACTGAATGCCGCTATGATTTATTATTTTTGTTTTTTGTTTTACGAATGCGCAATTGGGGTTTTTGTAAGAAGGCGGGCTTTTTGAATAATGATTTATAGATAGGTTTTTTTTTTACAAATTAACCAAAGATCCAAAAACTAATAGGTCATCGGCTTTTTAATATCTTATGAACTAAGAAAGCTAGGAACTTGTATGAAGGGTCGTTGAACTAAGAAAGCTAGGAACTTGTATGAGGGGTCGTTGGACTTGTGGTGATGACCTGTTTTTGAATGTATTATTCATTTTTTGTCAAAAGGGCCTAACTGCACTTTCGTTAATATTTCGCTAACTAATAATCGGAGAGGGACAAGTGAGGTGTCACAAGACTCAGGATGGCCAACCCTTTTCCATGACCAACGAATTTACCCAAAATACCCAAAACAGCAAGGTCATTGACCTAAGATTTTATAAACTTATCAGTAGAGAGGGTCAAGTGAGGTGTCATAGGACTACGAATGGTTAACCCTTCCCCATGACCAATGAATTTACCTCAAAAATTCAAAACAGCAAGGTCATTGACCTGAGATTTTATAAACTAATAATCGGATATCAACATGTGAGGTGTCGTAGGACTTAGAATGGTCAACCCTTTCCCATGGCTAATGAATTTACCCAAAAATACCCAATACATCAAGGTCATCGACCTGAGATTTTATAAACTTATAATCGGATATGGACATGTGAAATGTTTACAGTGAGTGATGAAACATAGCTAGGTAGTGAAATAATTATTGTAGGCTACATGTATGGTGACTGACAAATCTTTCACCATTGGAACTTGTTTTCAGATCAAACTGCAGTACAGAGAGGGTATAGGTTGTAGGTATGGGATAATAAATGACAAATGGTGTATACAAAATCTGATTAATCGATTCAAGAAATAAGAGTAGTCAATCTTTAATTGATTGGTTAAATAGGATAGCTAAAATCCAAAATGGTGACTACATTGAACTAAACTGAACCAAGCTGAATCAAATCCAACCAAACCGAACCAAACTTAATCAAAAACAAGCCAATGGTTTAAGTGTAAAACTTGTGGTTGAATGTAGGCATTGGTAATGTCAGAAAGGAAAGGGATAACACTCTACCTATAGAGGGTAGGTAAAGCTAGTGCATGATGCTAATGCACACACACAAGTACATGAAACACACACAACTAACCTATACTGTTTTTATGGGTTGACTGTTAAAACTTGCTCAGTGGTTACTGGGACAAGATGGTCGCTACACACAACAAGCGTTAAATACTTGAGGCTAATAATCTACACACACACAAACACACACTTGTTCTAAACTAAACTGTCTTGCTGACAGTGCTCACACTGTAGGCAGATGACAGAAATGCTTGGCTAACAGAAATACAATCATTTCCGGTTGTCTAATGTTACCAGCTAACCATTTTGTGCTGCAGTGGCGAGCACATGTGCCACTTACACTAGAGATTTTAACTCGATTTCAAGCTCTAAGTCCTAGAACGAATCAAACTAAGAAAAAAGGACATGGTGGCGCAGTGGTTAAGCTGTTAGCCTTTCACTAAAGTGGACTAGGGTTTGAATTCAGGTGAATACGCATGTCATAAACATATAAAAAAGCAGAGATAATGTTTTAAACCGATTACACTCGTCTCTTTTCAAATTATTACTTGGATTACAAATACAAAGGTGGACTGGGTGTGATATACAGTTAATGCTGCCTATCGCACACTAGCTGTAAGGAAGCCATATGTAGAGCTATATGTAGAGAACTACCTAGCGATTTCATGAACTGGTATAGCTATGTCACATAAACGGTGCCGGATACAATCCAGCAACTATAATTCGTATCTTGCGGAACAGAGAAAATGCACTTTTGCCTTGATGGATAACAAATGTGTGCAGACGAATGACCTACGCATTAGCCTAGCAAGGGGTTATAACCACGAGGAGGAGGTGTGATTTCTATATTTTATTGTTTAGAGACATGACTTTTGTAACCAGTAGATTTAATTGATTTAGTATTTTGTAAATATTTATTTTTGTAATTGTAAATAGTTAATTTTTTGTAAATAGTGGAAACCATTTATTTTTGTAATGGTAAATGTTAAATGTATAATTAAAGTTCTTTGGGATGAGTGTGCATGTCAATGATGTTTTTAGGGATAAATAGAGTGGTTGTGTGTTTGTTCTCAAAGACAGGTAAGGTTGTGTGGATGTATGACTACACAGAAAGAGAGAGAGAGAGAGTAGAAACAGCCTTACCTGCAGTAGTAATAGTAGACCTCTATGTTTTGCATACACATAGACAGACTGTACGATCGCAATGGCCAAGCACTCACATTAACACCATTTACAAAATCTTAAAATGAAAAAATCATGTTTCGCAAATATGAACTTTTGACATAAACAAAATAAAAATAAAATGTGTAAACAACAAATTGGAAAATCCATGTTTCTATATCATGAAATTCAAAAACTTTAAACTGACATTTAAAAGAAATGCAAATGGAAAATTGACAAATTGTAATGTGTGAAATGTGAAAATGAACAAATGGCTATCATTATTAAAAAAATAAAATAAAAAAATGGTGCTGTATGGTTGAGGTGTGAATCAAACCCTACTTATTTTGGACCACCCGAGACTGAGTATACTTGTTTTAGTCCTCATACCACTTTTAAAATTTTGTGTTAAAGCTAGGAATTGAACCCAAGAGCTTGTAGGGGGAGACAAAGGTTAGAATATGTTAAACAGATAGTCTTGAATGTAGGATGTGGTAGCTATATAGAGATGAAACGATTAGCTCGGGACAGATAGGCACTGAGATCTGCATCAAACCAGTCAAAGGACTAAAGACTCAAACAACAACATGTACGTTCACCAAAATAATGTTGTGTAACGCTAAATGTTAGTCAACGAACAGTAATGCATTACTAAATCCCATAACACGATACCTAAGAGCTTTTCTAAAATGATTTTAAAATGCCTTTAACCCTATATTGAACTTCTGATGTGTATTTCCAAATTTCCTGCATAGTCTATTTTCCTGTAGCTTAAATGTTCATGCTGATTTTGTCTTTGTGTTTGACATTGCAATTACAATGGTTGATTGGATATTCTTTGTCAACTTTCAAATCATGTAATTCATGTCAGATATGTTGGAAATTTTGTTCATGTGTGAAGCTATCAAGTACCGATACCTAATTGGTTACACAACTGTTTCAGAAAAATCCTCAAACGAGAGGGCGATAGCAATAACATTCAAAACAACAAACAACTCAAAGAAATAAAGTCGTTGAAACAAAAAATAAAAGAACATGACTTAATAATCACAAAAGCAGATAAGGGAAACACTACAGTAATTTTGAACAAAACAGAATACATTAAAAAACAGTCGAATTCCTATACAACAACGAAATCAAGGAATTAACAAAAGACCCCACCAACAAATTCCAAAAACAAATAAAAAAGTGCGCTAAAAGAAACAGAATACATACTGACCAAAGCCGAAAAATCAAAACTAATAAACATGAACCCAAAAATACCGTCATTGAGGGGACAACCAAAAATACACAAAAAGGAATGCCCAATGAGACCAATAGTCAATTGTAGGAATGCCCCTAATTACAAAATCAGCAAAGAGTTACTAAAAATCTTAAAATGCCGTCTTTCCAACGACAAAAACAACTCTGTAAAGAACACAACAGAACTAGTAACAGCATTGAACGCCCTACAAATGAAACCTAGCTTCAGGCTAGTATCCTTCGACGTAACTAACATGTACACCAATATTCCGATTATTGAAGCAATCAACACTATCGAAAACAACTTAAATTCCAACAATTCGGTAAAAGAAATTGAAGAGATTGTGAGATTACTGAGGGTCGTTCTCACCCAAAAAGTGTTTCAATTCGACAATAAAATATACACACAGAGAGAAGGCCTAGCAATGGGATCGCCACTAAGTGGGTTAATCGCTGACATCTTCATCAATGCACTAGAAAATGCGTCCTTAGAAAAGACTTCAACAAAGGGAATAGTAATATGGAAAAGATACGTAGATGATGTAATTTGCATCTACGATACTGAACTAACAAGCGAAGAAACAATTCTCCAATCCATTAATAGCCTTCACCACTCTATCAAATTCACTAAGGAATCCGAAATAGACCGGAAAATAAATTATCTCGATATAACTATTGAACGTAAAGACAACGACCTTTCATATTCCATATTCCGGAAAGCAACACAAACCTCGCATGCAATCGACAATCAGTCTAATCACCCCAGTACGCACAAACTAGCGGGTTTCAATTCAATGGTGCACAGAGCTTTAAACATACCCATGTCAAAAGACAACTATAATAAGGAAATAAGAACTATTATGCAAATAGCAAAGGAAAACAACTTCTCGCCAACCAAAATAAATCAAATTATAGCCAAACATAAAAATAAAGAAAAAACGATTCCCAAACCGGACAGTAATGAGAAAAAATTTGCGCGTTTCAACTATGTGAATGCGAATACATATAAAATCACTAACCTATCCAAAAAACAAGGCATAAAGACAGCTTTCACGACGAAAAACACAACCGCTAGGCACCTCCTAAATAGTAATCTAAATAAACGTGACCCGTATTCAAGGTCAGGGTTATATTCTATAACGAGCCAAGACACCGATTGTCAAGCTAATTACATCGGGCAGAGTGGAAGGCGAGTAGACACACGTTATAATGAACAT
The DNA here is from genome assembly GCA_946902985.2 of Meconema thalassinum. NCBI lineage: Eukaryota > Metazoa > Arthropoda > Insecta > Orthoptera > Tettigoniidae > Meconema > Meconema thalassinum. Next base: position 1,518,014,662 of record OX336389.2, on the reverse strand, counting down.
AGGAATGCGATAAGATACGGAACACATTCAGCCGTGTGCGAACATATGTGTGACGCAGGGCACAGCTTTACCAACATAGAGTCGGACCTTAAAATAATCCATCACGAATCGAAAGGCAGAGCTCTTGACATAAAGGAAGCAATCGAGATACACCTAGCCAAACGAAACAATCCCAACAATCTAAATGAACACACGTTCATGGAGAGCTCACCCCTCTTCACGCTACTAAAAAACACACCCTGTCGGAAACAAAACACAATTTAGCGACGCCGCCAAGCTAGATAAAAAAGGGGGGGGGGGAAATAAGCGGGGTTTTAATAGGTAAATGTTATCTGGATCAGGTGTACGATGTAATTTTCTTCTGCAATAAACCAAGGCCCATATTCGCGGCAGTATTAAAGGTGCCGGGACGTCCTCATAAGACCGTCAACGCTTAGTTCGAATGGGTTATGCTCCACGCGTGGCGAAGGCTAATCCACGGTCTTTAATAGTTGTAGACCCACCTCATTCAATAGCATACATCTTATCTAGGTTGGCAACACCTCACATAAACACATCGCTATCACTCCCTACAGCACGTATGGGCATGGGGGAGAAGGCAGGGGGAAAAACCAGTCGTTAAGATAACCACCGCAGTCGACCGCATAGTGAGTTCCAGTGAGAACGAAAACTGCGAGTGGCTGTAATACGGAAGACAATCAGATAAGTAGTTAGCCTAAAATTTTATAGTTTAACCATAGTTTACAACCATATAATCTCTCTAAAGTACAATCTCCGGATAGCTATCACCATTTAGCATTTCACCTAATATGTATACTGCATTTAGCATACACTGACAGTTGCAGTACCAATACTGCAACTAAATAATTGTACATATTGTAAATATTTTCACCTGTATTTCAAACATAGATTTTGTAGCCTAAGTGTAATGGATCTGATGATGATCGCTTGACGATCGAAACTGGTCATCCTAGTGTTTTATTAATCTCATGTAATTTATTTCAGGATTAGGGCATAACCCATCTCTTTTGGGTACATTCGTGCTGACCGACTGAAAAGCACTAAACCCTTGTTTACTAAGGCAACACTGAAAATATGGCTTCAAACACCCCAATGTTCACGGCTACTCAGGCAAATCGTGAAGCCAAGAAATTCAAATCACTCAGGCTTAAACTCATGAATTTAGACAAGTCAATTTAATTCAACAAAAATGTACCAATACGTACCAATTAAAACCGTACCGAACACACCAGCCACGATCATTTCAACCAAACAAGCCAAAGCGCCTTAGATAAAAAACGAATTAATATTTGCATACATAAGAAAGCAAAAAATTAACCAACAATTATACGACATTCAATTGCAACTAAGTAATTTCTGGCACGCAGCCCAATGGGACAGGTTCACCGAGCACCTACATGACACCATCAAAATCAGAGCAACGAGGAAGCATGAAACGCAAGAAAATAAATTAAGATAACTAGGAGAAACACAGAACCATCAATCTAACGGACAACACACGAATAACAATGAATTCAATTTCCATAGCAGAGTAAACAACAGAACGAACGTAACCTTTTCTCAAGGTGAAATGAATATGTTAGACAAAGGTTTGAAATACAACTGCACAGACGCACACACGAACCACAATATAAAACAGTTAGTCACAGATATTGAGATAGCCAGTCACAAGCTCCCAGCAGAAGACAGGGAATTAACCAAAAATCTCGCCACCAACGAAACCAGAAAAATCCTCAAACGAGAGGGCGATAGCAATAACATTCAAAATAACAAACAACTCAAAGAAATAAAGTCGTTGAAACAAAAAATAAAAGAACATGACTTAATAATCACAAAAGCAGATAAGGGAAACACTACAGTAATTTTGAACAAAACAGAATACATTAAAAAAACAGTCGAATTCCTATACAACAACGAAATCAAGGAATTAACAAAAGACCCCACCAACAAATTCCAAAAACAAATAAAAAAGTGCGCTAAAAGAAACAGAATACATACTGACCAAAGCCGAAAAATCAAAACTAATAAACATGAACCCGAAAATACCGTCATTGAGGGGACAACCAAAAATACACAAAAAGGAATGCCCAATGAGACCAATAGTCAATTGTAGGAATGCCCCTAATTACAAAATCAGCAAAGAGTTACTAAAAATCTTAAAATGCCGTCTTTCCAACGACAAAAACAACTCTGTAAAGAACACAACAGAACTAGTAACAGCATTGAACGCCCTACAAATGAAACCTAGCTTCAGGCTAGTATCCTTCGACGTAACTAACATGTACACCAATATTCCGATTATTGAAGCAATCAACACTATCGAAAACAACTTAAATTCCAACAATTCGGTAAAAGAAATTGAAGAGATTGTGAAATTACTGAGGGTCGTTCTCACCCAAAACGTGTTTCAATTCGACAATAAAATATACACACAGAGAGAAGGCCTAGCAATGGGATCGCCACTAAGTGGGTTAATCGCTGACATCTTCATCAATGCACTAGAAAATGCGTCCTTAGAAAAGACTTCAACAAAGGGAATAGTAATATGGAAAAGATACGTAGATGATGTAATTTGCATCTACGATACTGAACTAACAAGCGAAGAAACAATTCTCCAATCCATTAATAGCCTTCACCACTCTATCAAATTCACTAAGGAATCCGAAATAGACCGGAAAATAAATTATCTCGATATAACTATTGAACGTAAAGACAACGACCTTTCATATTCCATATTCCGGAAAGCAACACAAACCTCGCATGCAATCGACAATCAGTCTAATCACCCCAGTACGCACAAACTAGCGGGTTTCAATTCAATGGTGCACAGAGCTTTAAACATACCCATGTCAAAAGACAACTATAATAAGGAAATAAGAACTATTATGCAAATAGCAAAGGAAAACAACTTCTCGCCAACCAAAATAAATCAAATTATAGCCAAACATAAAAATAAAGAAAAAACGATTCCCAAACCGGACAGTAATGAGAAAATATTTGCGCGTTTCAACTATGTGAATGCGAATACATATAAAATCACTAACCTATCCAAAAAACAAGGCATAAAGACAGCTTTCACGACGAAAAACACATCCGCTAGGCACCTCCTAAATAGTAATCTAAATAAACGTGACCCGTATTCAAGGTCAGGGTTATATTCTATAACGTGCCAAGACACCGATTGTCAAGCTAATTACATCGGGCAGAGTGGAAGGCGAGTAGACACACGTTATAATGAACATAGGAATGCGATAAGATACGGAACACATTCAGCCGTGTGCGAACATATGTGTGACGCAGGGCACAGCTTTACCAACATAGAGTCGGACCTTAAAATAATCCATCACGAATCGAAAGGCAGAGCTCTTGACATAAAGGAAGCAATCGAGATACACCTAGCCAAACGAAACAATCCCAACAATCTAAATGAACACACGTTCACGGAGAGCTCACCCCTCTTCACGCTACTAAAAAACACACCCTGTCGGAAACAAAACACAATTTAGCGACGCCGCCAAGCTAGATAAAAAAGGGGGGGAAATTAGGGGGGTTTTAATAGGTAAATGTTATCTGGATCAGGTGTACGATGTAATTTTCTTCTGCAATAAACCAAGGCCCATATTCGCGGCAGTATTAAAGGTGCCGGGACGTCCTCATAAGACCGTCAACGCTTAGTTCGAATGGGTTATGCTCCACGCATGGCGAGGGCTAATCCACGGTCTTTAATAGTTGTAGACCCACCTCATTCAATAGCATACATCTTATCTATGTTGGCAACACCTCACATAAACACATCGCTATCACTCCCTACAGCACGTATGGGCAGGGGGGAGAAGGCAGGGGGAAATACCAGTCGTTAAGATAACCACCGCAGTCGACCGCATAGTGAGTTCCAGTGAGCACGAAAACTGCGAGTGGCTGTAATACGGAAGACAATCAGATAAGTAGTTAGCCTAAAATTTTATAGTTTAACCATAGTTTACAACCATATAATCTCTCTAAAGTACAATCTCCGGATAGCTATCACCATTTAGCATTTCACCTAACATGTATACTGCATTTAGCATACACTGACAGTTGCAGTACCAATACTGCAACTAAATAATTGTACATATTGTAAATATTTTCACCTGTATTTCAAACATAGATTTTGTAGCCTAAGTGTAATGGATCTGATGATGATCGCTTGACGATCGAAACTGGTCATCCTAGTGTTTTATTAATCTCATGTAATTTATTTCAGGATTAGGGCATAACCCATCTCTTTTGGGTACATTCGTGCTGACCGACTGAAAAGCACTAAACCCTTGTTTACTAAGGCAACACTGAAAATATGGCTTCAAACACCCCAATGTTCACGGCTACTCAGGCAAATCGTGAAGCCAAGAAATTCAAATCACTCAGGCTTAAACTCATGAATTTAGACAAGTCAATTTAATTCAACAAAAATGTACCAATACGTACCAATTAAAACCGTACCGAACACACCAGCCACGATCATTTCAACCAAACAAGCCAAAGCGCCTTAGATAAAAAACGAATTAAGATTTGCATACATAAGAAAGCAAAAAATTAACCAACAATTATACGACATTCAATTGCAACTAAGTAATTTCTGGCACGCAGCCCAATGGGACAGGTTCACCGAGCACCTACATGACACCATCAAAATCAGAGCAACGAGGAAGCATGAAACGCTAGAAAATAAATTAAGATAACTAGGAGAAACACAGAACCATCAATCTAACGGACAACACACGAATAACAATGAATTCAATTTCCATAGCAGAGTAAACAACAGAACGAACGTAACCTTTTCTCAAGGTGAAATGAATATGTTAGACAAAGGTTTGAAATACCACTGCACAGACGCACACACGAACCACAATATAAAACAGTTAATCACAGATATTGAGATAGCCAGTCACAAGCTCCCAGCAGAAGACAGGGAATTAACCAAAAATCTCGCCACCAACGAAGCCAGAAAAATCCTCAAACGAGAGGGCGATAGCAATAACATTCAAAACAACAAACAACTCAAAGAAATAAAGTCGTTGAAACAAAAAATAAAAGAACATGACTTAATAATCACAAAAGCAGATAAGGGAAACACTACAGTAATTTTGAACAAAACAGAATACATTAAAAAACAGTCGAATTCCTATACAACAACGAAATCAAGGAATTAACAAAAGACCCCACCAACAAATTCCAAAAACAAATAAAAAAGTGCGCTAAAAGAAACAGAATACATACTGACCAAAGCCGAAAAATCAAAACTAATAAACATGAACCCGAAAATACCGTCATTGAGGGGACAACCAAAAATACACAAAAAGGAATGCCCAATGAGACCAATAGTCAATTGTAGGAATGCCCCTAATTACAAAATCAGCAAAGAGTTACTAAAAATCTTAAAATGCCGTCTTTCCAACGACAAAAACAACTCTGTAAAGAACACAACAGAACTAGTAACAGCATTGAACGCCCTACAAATGAAACCTAGCTTCAGGCTAGTATCCTTCGACGTAACTAACATGTACACCAATATTCCGATTATTGAAGCAATCAACACTATCGAAAACAACTTAAATTCCAACAATTCGGTAAAAGAAATTGAAGAGATTGTGAGATTACTGAGGGTCGTTCTCACCCAAAAAGTGTTTCAATTCGACAATAAAATATACACACAGAGAGAAGGCCTAGCAATGGGATCGCCACTAAGTGGGTTAATCGCTGACATCTTCATCAATGCACTAGAAAATGCGTCCTTAGAAAAGACTTCAACAAAGGGAATAGTAATATGGAAAAGATACGTAGATGATGTAATTTGCATCTACGATACTGAACTAACAAGCGAAGAAACAATTCTCCAATCCATTAATAGCCTTCACCACTCTATCAAATTCACTAAGGAATCCGAAATAGACCGGAAAATAAATTATCTCGATATAACTATTGAACGTAAAGACAACGACCTTTCATATTCCATATTCCGGAAAGCAACACAAACCTCACATGCAATCGACAATCAGTCTAATCACCCCAGTACGCACAAACTAGCGGGTTTCAATTCAATGGTGCACAGAGCTTTAAACATACCCATGTCAAAAGACAACTATAATAAGGAAATAGGAACTATTATGCAAATAGCAAAGGAAAACAACTTCTCGCCAACCAAAATAAATCAAATTATAGCCAAACATAAAAATAAAGAAAAAACGATTCCCAAACCGGACAGTAATGAGAGAAAATTTGCGCGTTTCAACTATGTGAATGCGAATACATATAAAATCACTAACCTATCCAAAAAACAAGGCATAAAGACAGCTTTCACGACGAAAAACACAACCGCTAGGCACCTCCTAAATAGTAATCTAAATAAACGTGACCCGTATTCAAGGTCAGGGTTATATTCTATAACGTGCCAAGACACCGATTGTCAAGCTAATTACATCGGGCAGAGTGGAAGGCGAGTAGACACACGTTATAATGAACATAGGAATGCGATAAGATACGGAACACATTCAGCCGTGTGCGAACATATGTGTGACGCAGGGCACAGCTTCACCAACATAGAGTCGGACCTTAAAATAATCCATCACGAATCGAAAGGCAGAGCTCTTGACATAAAGGAAGCAATCGAGATACACCTAGCCAAACGAAACAATCCCAACAATCTAAATGAACACACGTTCATGGAGAGCTCACCCCTCTTCACGCTACTAAAAAACACACCCTGTCGGAAACAAAACACAATTTAGCGACGACGCCAAGCTAGATAAAAAGGGGGGGGGGGGGAAATTAGGGGGGTTTTAATAGGTAAATGTTATCTGGATCAGGTGTACGATGTAATTTTCTTCTGCAATAAACCATGGCCCATATTCGCGGCAGTATTAAAGGTGCCGGGACGTCCTCATAAGACCGTCAACGCTTAGATCGAATGGGTTATGCTCCACGCGTGGCGAGGGCTAATCCACGGTATTTAATAGTTGTAGACCCACCTCATTCAATAGCATACATCTTATCTAGGTTGGCAACACCTCACATAAACACATCGCTATCACTCCCTACAGCACGTATGGGCAGGGGGGAGAAGGCAGGGGGAAAAACCAGTCGTTAAGATAACCACCGCAGTCGACCGCATAGTGAGTTCCAGTGAGCACGAAAACTGCGAGTGGCTGTAATACGGAAGACAATCAGATAAGTAGTTAGCCTAAAATTTTATAGTTTAACCATAGTTTACAACCATATAATCTCTCTAAAGTACAATCTCCGGATAGCTATCACCATTTAGCATTTCACCTAACATGTATACTGCATTTAGCATACACTGACAGTTGCAGTACCAATACTGCAACTAAATAATTGTACATGTTGTAAATATTTTCACCTGTATTTCAAACATAGATTTTGTAGCCTAAGTGTAATGGATCTGATGATGATCGCTTGACGATCGAAACTGGTCATCCTGGTGTATTATTAATCTCATGTAATTTATTTCAGGATTAGGGCATAACCCATCTCTTTTGGGTACATTCGTGTTGACCGACTGAAAAGCACTAAACTCTTGTTTACTAAGGCAACACTGAAAATATGGCTTCAAACACCACAATGAATTATTTATACAATTAATTAAAACACACTTTGTGAAACAGAAATTTTGTGTTAGAACTAGACAAAACTGAAAAATGGTTCTATCATTTGAATGTTGATAAAATATTTTTAATTCTTCACGTAATTTAATTGGGAATAGCTGTGTTAACCGACTGAAAATCAGTCTGTTAAAATGCAGGAAGTACATATCCTCTGCATTGTAGAATTTTTAACATGGATATAAATGTATACAGTAAGTACAATTCATTAAATTCTACCCCTACATTTCGCATACACCTGCATGAAATGCGTACCTCTCGGAATTGAACGTTATTCTTCCTAAAAAAAATTACTGCCAGAATCCTGTTGGTTTTGTTTAGTCTCCTAGAAGTAATTATTATTTTCCGATATATATTCCGTTTGTACACAGATTTGTATTGGCATATTGCCAGAACTCATTTTGCGCTCGATCGCATTGCTGCAGTCCGAGTTTGGCCAAAACGACCTGGTACGCCTATCTCTACTTTAATTCCAAGCGTGAACATATAAGCCCGCATTCTAAGGAGTGAAACAAAATAGTTACAGAGAGATGTTGACTATATTAGGCACAAACGAAGTAGATGGAACACGGTTTATGTTTTGGAGAATACCTTCCTTAACAAAACTATGCACAAAACTAAAAGGCCAAGTCACATGGACTACTTCACTTACTAGTAATATTATGAACCGAGTTACAGTGATGCCTTATTGAATACTTAACACAATATGCTCCAAATTACTGAGACATGCAAGAAGATAACAAGTGATATTTATATTATATATACCGTATATATAAGACAGGGCATGTGTCGCCCGTCAAGCGAGTATCGTCGGACAAGCGGTCTCGGCCTTCCATAAAATAGAAAGGCTGGCAAAAACTTAAAAACTGTGGCAACTATTAAGCATTGATCACCCAAAAAGAAAATATTTTAATGTTGCAAAATTGAGAAATCAACAAACAGTTTTCCTCAAGAAACTTATAACTAAGGTGTAGCTTTGAAACACTTAAGCAATAAGTACTCTGCTGAGATGTGGACATCTGTCGGTGGTTGTGGAATGGCTACAAGTTGCTCTGTCACGTGAGGAGCTTTGATACACTTAAGCAATACACATGTAATATTTTTATTAATTTGTTTTTTTAATATTTACACACAAAACACAACTCCCTCTTTACGATTGCTTGGTATGGATATTAATCACAACGCTTGAGGTAGATATTTTTAACTGTATTTAATCACTGATGATCTCAAAAACTGGGGAAGTTGAATTGGTTTTATAGGTGAAAAACTCATCTTCTTCTTTTTCATCATCATCATGATTATCACTATTACTATCTAGTCCTTTTTGGTCCTCTGCAATACCACTTCTTGCATAGACTGCGATGAGGGCTCTTTGGATGGAGGTGATTGTTTAAACATAGGTTTGTTATCATCATGATCATTATTATCATTATCATTTTAATTATTATCATTATAATTTTCACCGTTATCCACTGCTTCCTCATTGATGGTCTGTATTGCCTTTGTTAGTGTTGCCGGCTTTTCGGATGTTGTCGACTGTCCTAACATAACTCTTTGAGGAGACGATAAACGCTTTTTAACACAAAAAAGCACAATGTGCACGTGGACGTTTTAGTGTTTTTAACTCGAGAGGAATATTATTTTGAGCAGCAATATATTTTACTCGGACCCGCTTTTCAGTATATTGATGATTTTTCTCAACACCAATCATGTTTCATCCGGAGCACCACATTGAAGATCACTCACACGTAAAACCTCTCCATTTTTACTTTTCAGATCGCCTCGATATCTTTTGACCTCTCCTTTGAGCATCGCCAGGATATTATTACATCTACATTTTCTCGCTTAAAGTTTTAAGAGTAGGCTCTATTGAGTTCACATTGTCTACCTTTGTTGGTTGTAGTACGTTCCATAGCAGTAACTGACTTGTCAGTCTGATTTGCATACTACAACGGTTACATCAGTTCTGGTGAAGGAGTGATCCAGCGTCGGCTTTTTAATCGCTTACGTCTATACTCACATTTTCGATGTCGGCTTATTTAGAGTATTATTGTATGTCAGCTTATTTGGCTGTTTATTTTATATATATATGATCGCGTGGCCTCTGGAGAGGCTGAGTGCAGATCTTTCTTGTTGACGCCCGTGGGCGACCTGCGGGTCGTAATGAGGATGAAGTGATGATGAAGACGTCACATACACCCACTCCCCGAGCCACAAGAATTAACCCCAGGAGATTAAAATCCCTGATGGCTCGGCCGGGAATCGAATTCGGCGCACTTTGGGCCAAAGCCTAGCGGGATAACCATTTAGCCACGGAGCCAGACAGCTGCCTATTTTGATTTCTGCTTATTTATCGGCTTATTTTTATGTCGGCTTATTTGGCTGCTTATTTTATATCGGCTTATTTAGCGGCTTATTTAATGGCAGCTTATTTAGCGGTTAATATTCCATCTAGCTCAAAAAGCGACCAAAACGATCCAGAAAAAAAATGACCAAAAGCGACCATCTAGATCAAATGCGACTAAAAGCGACCCGCGCCCACTTCAAATTGCGCCCACTTCAAATCGCGTCCACTTCAAATCGTGCCCACTTCCATCCTGATCAAAAAGCAATCATCCAGATCAAAAAGCGAGCAAATGTGATCAACTAGATCATGAAGCGACCATCCAGTTCAAAGAGCGACCAAAAGCGACCATGCAAATAAAAAAGCGACCAAAGCGACCTTCCAGATCAAAATGCAACCTAGAACAATTTTGGGGGAATTTGAGAGAATTAGATAAATATAGCCGTCGGTCCCGTGTTTTTGGGGTAGCGTGCCTGCCTCTCACCCGGAGGCTCCGGGTTCAATTGCCGGCTCCGTTAGGGATTTCAGAAACTGTCGTGAGGGCTGGAAAGTGGTGCACTCAACCCCGTGAGGACAAATGAGTAGCTGCCTGAGAGTGAGGCTGGTCACGAAAACCAAATTTACCAGCCGAGGGGACACGACTCGCTGACCACACGTCACCCCAATATCTGCAGGCCAAATGGCTGGACAGCGATCGCTTGGTAGCCTTAAGCCCTTCATGGGCTGTAGTGCCATGGGTCATTATATTATTATTTACTATTTAGATCAATATAGCTAATATTTGCGAATTTGTAAAACTTTAGATATACTGTAGTTTGGGGAGTTCTTCGTTAAATAAATAGTATTTAAGTAAATCTGTATAAGATTTAGGAAAATGTATGCAATTGAAAAAACCTAAAGTGTTCATTTTGGGATTGACTACTAAACCATATTGTCGAGGGGGATAAACGTGATAAAATTAAATGTTAGGTATGATAAAGTATATTGGGAAATGATAAACATTTTATGTCAGCCAACTTGGATTATACATTCTCTCATTTGCGATCTACGGTATTCTGTAAGAAAAAAAAACAGTTATTGTAAAGGAAATCATTCCCAACTTCGCTCAGCATTTAGTCGGACTATACTGTTTGGTAGTGAGGTTGGGTGTATTTAGCATTCTAATACATAGGTTTAGGGTAACTGATATGAGTATAGCTAGAAACAATAAATCGGGAAAATGCCAAGAGGGTATACATAAAAATAAATTTAAGGCTAAGTTAAAATTAAACAGACTAGAAAAAGTTGTTCGTGTGGCCCGACTCTTATAAAAGAAAATAAGAAAAGATGTATTACCTAAGTGGTTAACGAGTTTGGTTGTAAAGGCGAAGACTGGCATAGGTATCGTGCCCGTCAGAGGAGATTGCCGTGGTACCACCAACCAAAAATGGCATTCCAGTCAACCCCATCCGTCGAGCACACAACCTGAGAGGATCGTATGAACTTCATTTAGGCTACCGCCGGCACGAGATTCAAGTGCCCGAGGGATCGGGCTTTCACACCGAGTGATATCATGACGCCCAGAGAAGTACACCCTCAACACTCAAAGCTAATAAATAAGAACATCAAAACTCGGAATGTGGCACGTAAGATAAACCCTACTCAAATACAATCACACAAGTATGGTGCTTTTCAGTCGGTCAACATGAATGTACCCAACAGCTAGATTAAAAGGGGGAAATAGGAGGATCTTAAAAGGAAAATGTTATCTGGATCACGATGTACGATGTACTTATCATCTATCATCAATAAACCTAGGCCGTTAATCAAGGCAGTATTGAAGGTGCCGGTACTTTCACAAAGACCGGCTACTAGTCTACACGTGGCGAGGAATGTTCCACGGTCTTTAATAGTTGATGACCTTCCTGCATACAGTAACATACACCATATGTCTAGTCTTGGCAAGCCACCAAGTACACTTGCACTTGAGACAAACAACATTTAGGAATGCGAGGTGGGGAAAAGCAGCCCTGGGTGATACCAAACCAGTTCAAACGCGAGTTACTTTTTACCGAGTGAACAGCGCGCTGCCGAACTGCACAAGTCTCTTAGCCATATTAGTAGCCTGTATAATGCTTTTCATTCAGAATTAACCATTCAAAACAATCACATAGTCATTCCAATAACAGGCAAATTCCGGAGTTCTATCACGACTTCCAGCATCTCACTAAAACATCATATAGATTACAAGTTGCATTACCCCTACAGCAAATAAAACATTATACATATTGTAAATATCTGATGATGGTCGCTTGACGGTCAAAACTGGTCATCGAAGTGTATTTATTAATCTCATGTATTTTTCTTTCAGGATTAGGGCATAACCCAACTCTTTTTGGTACATTCGTATAGACCGACTGAAAAGCACCAAACTTTTGTTTATTAAGGCAACACTGAAAAATGGCTTCAAACCCCATAATGGTCACGGCCAGACAGGAAAATCTTGAAGCCAAGAGAATCAAATCACTCAGGCTTAAACTCATGAACTTAGAAAAGTCAATTTGGTTCAACAAAAAATGTATAGAACTGAATCTCACCCCTAAATACATACCAATTAAAACCGCACCGAATACTCCAGCTTCGAGCATTTCTACTTAACAAGCCAAAACGCTTTGGATAAAATAAACGAATTAAGAATTGCATACATAAGAAAGCAAAAAATCGACCAAAAATTATACGATATTCAATTGCAACTAAGTAACGTTTGGCATGCATCCCAATGGGACAGTTTCACCGAGCACCTTCATGACACCATGAAATCAGAGCAACGAGGAAGCACAATTAAACTAAGAAAACTAGGAGAAACACAGAACAAACAACCTAATGAACAACACACGAATAACAATAGATTTCAAATTCCACAGCAGAGTAAACAACCGAACGTAACTTTTTCTAAAGATGACATGAATATATTAGACAAAGGTTTGAAATACAACTGCACCGACGCACACACGAACCACAATATAAAACAGCTAATCACAGATATTGAAATAGCCAGTCACAAGCTTCCAGCAGAAGACAGGGAATTAACCAAAAATCTTGCCAAAAAAAAATCCTCAAACGAGAGGGTGTAAACAATAACATTAAAAGCAACAAACAATGCAAAGAAATAAAGTCATTGAAACAAAAAAATCAAGAACATGACTTAATCATCACAAAAGCAGATAAGGGAAACACCACCGTAATTCTGAACAAAACAGAATGCATTGAAAAAACAGTCCATTTCCTAAACAACAACGAAATCAAGGAAATAGCAAAAGACCACACAAACAAATTCCAAAAATAAATAAAAAGTGCGTTAAAAGAAACCAAAGCCGAAAAATCAAAATTAGAAAAACATCAACCCGAAAATACCGTCATTGAGGGGACAACCAAAAATAATAGTCAAGTGTTGGGAGTGCCCCTAATTACAAAATCAGCAAAGAGTTACTAAAAACTTAAAACACCGCCTTTCCAACGACAAAAACAACTCTGTAAAGAACACAACGGAATTAGTAACAGCATTGAACACAACGACAAAAACAACTCTGTAAAGAACACAACGGAATTAGTAACAGCATTGAACACCCTACAAATGAAACCTAGCTTGAGGCTAATATCTTTCGATATAACTAACATGTACACCAATATTCCAATTAGTAAATCAATCAGCACGATCGAAAACAATTTTAAATCCAACAATTCGGCAAAAGAAACTGAAGGGGTTGTGAGATTACTGAGGGTCGTTCTCAGCCAAAACGTGTTTCAATTCAACAATGAAATGTACACACAAACAGAAGTCCTAGCTTTGGGGTCACCACTAAGAGGGCTAATCGCCGACATCTTCATGCACTAGAAAATGCTTTCTTAGATAATACTTCAACAAAGGGAATAGTAATATGGAAAAGATACGTAGATGATGTAATTTGCATCTACGTTACTGAATTAACGAGCGAAGAAACAATTCTCCAATCCATTTATAGCCTACAACACTCAATCAAATTCACTAAGGAATACGAAACAGATCGAAAAATAAATGATCTCGACATACCTATTGAACGTAAAGACAACGAGCTTTCATATTCCATATTCCGGAAAGCCACACAAACCTCGCATGCAATCGACAATCAGACCAATCACCCCAGTACGCATAAATTAGCGGGGTTAAATTCAATGGTGCACAGGGCTTTAAATATACCCACGTCAAAAGACAATTATAATAAGGAAATAAGAGCCATTAAACAAATAGGGAAGGAAAACAATAATCCGCCAAACAAAATAAACCAAATTGTAGCCAAACATAAAAATAAAGATAAAATGATTCCAAAACCAAACATTAATGAGAAAAAATTCGCACGCTTCAACTATGTGAATGCGAACACATATAAAATCACTAATCTATTCGAAAACAAGGCATAAAAATGGCATTCACAACAAACAACACAACCGGTAGGCACCTACAAAATAGTAATCTAAATAAACAAGACCCGTATTCACAATCAGGGCTAAATTCTATTATGTGCCATGATACAGGTTGTTAAGCTAATTACATCGGACAGAGTGGTAGAAGAGTAGATACACGCTACCATGAACATAGAAATGCGATAAAATACGGGACACACTCAGCCGTATGCGAACATATGCGCGGCGCGGGACACAGCTTTACTAACATTGAAACCGAATTAAAAATAATTCATCACGAACCGAAAGGCAGAGCTGTTGACATAAAGGAAGCAATTGAGATACTCCTAGCTAAAAGAAACAACCCCAATAATCTAAACGAACACACTTTCATGGAGAGCTCACCCCTCTTCACTTCACTAAAAAACACACCCTGTCGGAAACAAGAAGCAGCATAGCGATAGAGCTAAGCTAGATGAAAGGGGGGATATAGTGGGATTTTAATAGAGTAGGTTAGTAAGGCCCATCCTAACTCCCCCCTCCACTACTCCCAATGCGAGCCGATATCTCCCGAACCCATGGTCGGAGTTTCACGAATGAGGTGTTGTTCAACTCGGGTTGACGGGGGCTTTGCTATGGACCACTCATTTCAACCCCAGAATAAAACCTACCCCTATTCGGGGGTGAAATAGTAATTTATAAGTAAAAGTCGCTTTCCGCGTGCGACATGTATGCGGGTCAATGCTAATATGAAATGAAACGTTTTTCCACATGAACAACGTGCAAACGTGTCGACGCCATGATGAAAAAAAATGTTTTCTGTTTTTACACATGCGCACTTGGAGATATTGTAAGAGGGTGGACTTTTTAAATAATTATTTATGGATGAGTTATATTTTTAAAATTTAACCAAAAGATTGAAAACTAATAGGTCATGTGCTTTTTAATATCTTGCGAACCAATAAGGCTACGGACATGTATGAGGGGTCGTTGGACTTGGGATGACGCCCCGTTTTTGAATGTATTTTTATTTTTGTCAAAAGGGACTAAGTGCACTTTTGTTAATATTTTGAGAAACCATAAGGCTATGGGTTTGTATGAGGGGTCGTTGGACTTGGGATGACGCCCCGTTATTGAATATATTTTTGATTTTTGTCAAAAGGACCTAAGTGCACTTTTGTTATTATTTTGATAACCAACAAGGCTATGGAATTGAATGAGAGGTCATTGGACTTGGGGTGACGCCCCACTTTTTAATGTATTTTTGATTTTTGTCAAAAGGGCCTAACTGCACTTTTGTTAATATCTTGAGAACCTATACGGCTTGTATGAGGGGTCCTAGCACTTGGGGTGATGCCCCATTTTGGATTGTAGTATTTCTTAAAAAAAAATACAAAGGGTCTATCGCTATACTACATGTTGAAAAAAATGTTTTTTACCTGTTTAAATTTTAATTGTGTGGACGTTGAGATAGGCGGTACCGCTGTCATGTGTTTCATCAAGCCTTTTGCCGACCACGATGACCGTGCCCGGAAGAAATGAATCGCTATTTTGGCGGGACAGCGGGGCGGCTTATGGCGGTTAGTTTTGTGATATTTCCTATGACGCAGGGAGACTAATGTGTCAAGCTTTCTAGGATTTTTACCCATGAAGGGGATCTTTAACGTGTTAGTCAATGGTGATAAGCGAGACCGCTCTCTGACACAGCAGATGGTTCTAGGATATGAAAACCTATAACTTTCGGTCGACCAAGTGATGTGCATGAATGCAAAGAGCCGAAACGGTAAGGTCATTGCCCTGAAATTTTATAAACTAATTACTGGACGGGGTGAAAGTGTATGACTAATGTGTACATGTATTGTGGATGGCCGCTTGCTAATTATTATTATTATTATTATTATTATTATTATTATTATTACAGTAAAATGTTCAATAATAATCATAAACGATGGACACACACGTTATCAATGCCAAAGAACAGTCTTGCATGCTCGCACTCAATACACTGGCTTTTTGGTTTGGTGAGAGCTGGGTGATAAGACAGGAATGTCTGTGTGGGCAGGAAGTATAGTAATAGTTTACTTGGCTGGTGGCGGCCAGCAGGTCTGGCGTTTAAGCAGAGACCGCCATTTTGGTTCCTAGACAGTCTTACTACTGGTGTATAAGAAGCGGCCATTTTGGTTCTTTATTAAAAAATGAACTAGTATAAGGTACACGAATCTTATGAAGCTTAAGGAATGTGGGGAGGCGTGGGAAACATGTGCGAGACAGACAACCGTTCAAGGTCAAAACGCTGAGAAAATGCAGACTCTCTCTGTCGCTAAGCTGACTGATGAACATTGAGTTAGTAATGCACTTAATGTTTTAGCAATCAGACGTATAGAGTACAGCTCTGAACTGAACTTTGGAATACAATCCTTTTTGTTTTCCGGTAAGTACATATTAATGATTATTTTAATGATGTAATGCTAAAGAACCTTAAATTTGTAGTTATTGATAAGGTAATAAATGTTCTTTATTTATTTGTTTGCAGATAACCGGTATACCTCTCATGTCTGAGAGAGAAACAATTGCATTTCTGAGCCCACTAGAAGGAAACAGCAACAAGCCAGTACATGTCAAGGTGAGATTTTTTTAACTAACTTGTTTCATTTTTGTTTGATATTTTTAATGAAATGCATGTATTAACCTGAATTTAGGTATTTATGGCGGTTTATTGTATGTATTTTTAGAAACTTGGAAAGAAAGCTTTACTGCAGTAGCAGTCACTAAAAATTCGAGACGCACTAGAGTGGAACCATTGCCGGCCAGTGAACTATTTAAAACTCAGGTAAGCCTACCTTAGAAATGCTATCCCATTTTACCACTATTGAGACCTCTAGACAAAATTAATTACCTGTACATGACTGGGACGATGACTGCTTTTTTGGTTAAATGGCTGTGTATTGGCAACTGGTACAAGACCATAATGGTTGTTGACCGGGAAAGTACAAGGCCGTGTTGTATTTTTTTTAAACAAAAATTCAAATTCAACTGATGTGTTGTTCCCTATGGACTTAACTAATATCCACTGATTTGAACAAGATAATCTGGACAAAACGACAAGAGATTCATTTTTGTTTTGTATGTATTGGTTAAAGGGGAATGTGAATGACTGCAGCTTTATAAAAAAAATAAGTAGATGGGTTACTGTTAGTGGTGACATATAGTTTATTTTTAAATATTTTTTGATGGTGTTTTCATTTAATGCCAATTATTGTTAACGTTTTATTTACATGTATTGATTGATTGCTTGAGTGATTGGTTTTATTGTTTGCTTTTAGGTGTGGCAATGCGCCACTAACGTAGTGAACATTATGCTTTAAAGTACTCTGTGCTCCTGTGCAACGTTAATAACTTACAATATAAAAAGTTTTATTATAACACATGGCTTTATTACCAAATACAACAAGTTAGCAAGTCGGTTTACCACGTGGGTTAAATCTAAAATCAGAAAACGATCGTTGGTTAACATTTGAATGTTGGCCTGTACGCTTTCTGTCAGCACATGCACTTGCTACGGCTGGCTTTTAATACTTAAACCGAGAAGATGTTGTGCGTTGTGTGTTTTGTAGTGTTGGACTTTCACACTGGTGTTATACCTTTAAAGACATATAATGTCCTTAAGAGGTACATTCACATATGCCTACAAATCTACGACTTATCAACAACTAACTCCATACTCCAGACATCTATAATTGTCTACAAACATCTACAATTACACCCCTATTTTCTACGCCACTTACGCCTATCTGTCCAATACTCAACACCACTTCACCCTTAAATCCTCCCCAAAGACACTAGCAACAACAACAGCAACACACTTCTTTCTACACCAAGCTGGCAGAGCCACACCACAGCTCTTCCATAAGCGCTTACTACATCCATCAACAAACACACAGGAACAGCTTACTAGAACTGCAATGTGGCAATTTAGCAACGGTCAGCAGATCGAAATATTTAAATACATCCCCACTCAGAGGGAGATTATCTGTTACCCCGTGACGCTGCCCGACTGACGATTGACACCAAGAGTACCAGGTGTGTGTGATCTCAGGAGTCCCACATACTGTTAACTCCTACCCCATTACCATACCTGTTCAATTTGTAAAACTCTACATTCACATTGTTTAGCTATCCCTATATCTAGGGAAGCTAATGCACTAAATTGCAAGCCCTGCACTAAACCATCACATTTATTACAATTTGCCTACTTGTTTATTATTTTATTGATCACAGCCTGGTCCCCTTTACACACATTATAATTCACTGGCTCCCTTGTAAACCGCTGCGTAAGCGCTACCGATTTGTCTCTTGCCCATGACATTAACTTTTAGCCAAGCTCTAGCGTACACTCAGTTATACTGCGTTATCAGCACTCTGCTTTGTCCGCCACGCGCGTCATTGCTCCTCTCTCGCTAAAAGTTACCTCTGTCAAGAAGGCACCCCCTTTTATTACGATCGCTAATTCGGAGAGCTTCGCCCACCTCCGCGATCCCTTCAGATTCTCTATCTCTCATGGAAAGACTGACAGTTTAAATCATCCTTCACACACCCCTTATTATAGGCCACCCTTCACACACATCCCATAGTTCTACCCCCTTAAAGGGTTAAACAACTGGTAGAGGCGCCAGGTACCACGTTTTTAGGAAATTCAGACAACGAAATCCGTGGTATGGTTGCTGGAAAACCTCTTGCAAATGCCAAGCCCCCAGGTTAGAAAATGTTCTCGCGAGTAAATTCTCCGGAAGCGAATACCAGGCCATAGTAAAACAATTTTTCTAAGTAAGATAATCTAGAGAATATTTTTTTCTCTCACCACAATAATTAGATTACCTCTCAACCAAGCACCCTCAGGTTAATTTTTTTGTGGGTACAGACGAAAATATATGTCCACAATAAAGATCATTTAAGTGATTTGAGACATCACTTAACAGCGAACACAACACCACTTAGACCAAAACTAAATATCAAAAACGACCATTTAATTGACGAAAACACTGCACCTCGCCTACTCCAGGAACTCGAAGGCACTAGAAATCCGCGCTCAGTACCCTGCAGCAGTCGCGCAAACTGCACATTTTACAAGATCACAAGCCCGCAACAGTTCACAGGAATCCCAATCACCGGTATCGAGTGACAGCACAGGAGAAAATCCATTAACAGCCCCCCCCCTACTAATATAGCAACTCCAAATCACAGGACAAAATAACGATAGCCTGCTCGCCCTGATCACACAGATATTAGAGTAGAATACCATCACAAACGACGGTGACACATTAGCGGCAGCCCTAGACATTCAAACCATAGCACAAACAATACAACAGGACATAAACTGAGCAGTATCGGTAGTACAATCTACACAGTACGATAATACACCCCCAATTAGCGAGGACATATCAGGAGACGAGCACCCCGCCAACCTAACACACATTTCTTACTCTGGAATTGAGGATAACCACTTAAGAAACAACACAGACTCTGACACTTCCTCAGACGCACACGAGGAAATACACGAACAAAACATGGCCATTCAAGCCCACGAAGTACTCAGGGGACAATCAGGACCCCGAGGAGTACCTTAAGGTGTTCAACAGAACAGCCAACATAAACGGTTGATCAAATGAAGACAAGGGACATCTTATCCCCGCATACCACACTGGATCAGCTCTAACATGGTTTGAATTCCAGGAGAACATCTTAAATAACACTACGTGGGAGGGACTCTGCATCTCACACACACATGAATTCATGTTCACTCCAGACGAGGAGTACTTATATGACAGGATAACAGAGCGCACCCACAGGCCCACAGAAAGTGCACAAGCGTACATTAACGCCAAGCTACTGATGTGCGGCAAGTATGATATGGCAATGCCGGAGAATAAAAAAAATCGCCTCATCATGAAAGGCCGAAGACCGTCATTAGTGGACAAATTATGCACCATGCAAAGTCCAACAATACAACACTTGCAACAAAACATTAATTAATAGAAGCAGGAAACAAAATCACTGAGAAAGCGGTAGATCACCATATCAGGGCGGACAAAAATGATCTACACCAACAGATACAGGAGCTCACACAACAAATGCAGGAGATGAAAATTACTGCAGTTAATACACGCACACAAGGGAAGACACTGAGGGACGATCGAGGTGACATGCGGCGGCTGCAGTATAATGATAGGCAAGAAAATTACAAGGGTAATTATAATCACAGACAAGGAAGACAAACCAGCCCTCAGCGGGAGAATCCATCCCCACAAACGAAAGCGTACTACCTTCCTCAATACAGACAAGATACCCCCGTCGGGGTATTCCACTCCCAGTTAGGCAAACACACGGTCCCCCGCAATACAGACGAAGCGAGCCCCACCGTGATAACCCAACCCCATGCGAACAGGTATATATACCCCCACAACGCAGACAGTACAATTCTCCACAGTACTATCGGAACAGCGCTCACCCCAACAATTTAACCCCGCAGTATACACATAACATCCCTACGCGGTACGAGCAGGGACCACAACAGTATGCACCCTATGGCAACTACACACAGGAGGACAGACAGTTTGCACCCCAACAAGGTAGACGGGTATTACTCCCCACGCCCACATATCACCCCAGGCGGAAAACCGGCGAAATTATACGCCACGGGAACAACCAAGATACACGAACAGACGCAACAATGGCCATCAGGAAAACTACTAGGAGGGGAGGGGCAGCCGACGTTCAATTCGGTAGGGGATCCTCCCTCGCATAAACCCAAACAAAATAACACAGCATAAGGAATGCCTACCCTCACTAAAACACAAAATAACATACGCCAAGGAAATCCTCCCTCGCATAAATCCAAACAAAACAACACAGTCCAAGGAGAGCCTACCCTCACGAAATCACAAAATAACATACGCCAAGAAAATCTCCCCCTCTGAGACCTACAACAGCATACAGTCCAGGGGGACGGGAACTGCTTATTCAGAGCAGTCAGTTCCCTGATACACAATAATGAAAATAACCGCAGGAAACTGCCAACAAAGACAATCAAGCACATCATGTCCAACTGGGACGAATATAGGTACTTCGTCACTGACGGAAATGGTAAACTCTTCCCTAACAAATATACATACGGGGAATATATGAATACAGACGGGATACACGCGGGACCGACTGATGTCACCGCACTAGGGAAAGTGATAGAACAAAATATACACGTGTATACAGGCGACAACATGAGGCCTACACTATCTACAACATGGTTCTACAAAGACATACACTTATTATTCATGGGGAATCCCAACTCGGGACTTTATAGCCCTTTCACACCCACAACAGAACACAAGATCCAACCCCCCCCCCCATAATGGCAAAGCGACCACTGCATCTAAGCGGGAAGCAGGGATCGAACTCACACGCCCTCCGGGATTAGAAAAGTGATTGCCAAGCAAACACAAAAACAAAACATCGAACTCACACCCACCCGGAACAATAAAATCACTAAGACGTCAACACAGAGGCTAGGACGCGAACCCATACCATTCCAAAACAACAGAAAAGGCATTTCATTAGGAGTAAAATGGAAGAGAAAATTCAATGGGATGCAGGCACACATTTCACAAGAAACAACAGAGCCAAAAGGCAATAAAAGAGATGACATGGCGAAACGGGTCAGGCGCAATGAGGAAGGAACAGCCAAACTGCAAGTCAGCGAAACCACAAGAAAGGAAATCCATACGACAATAAATCCCAACGTCAGAACTAACACACACACACTTTACAGAACATGGAAGCCACCACAACTACATACACTCTCAAAAATACACACGTTATACAAGCCGGCAATACCCTTCCGCCATTAACAATATACACTTACATAACCGTACATAGAGTACAGATGCTAGTTGACACAGGGGCGGCAATTACCTGTGTAAGCAGTAAATACATCACCGACGGGGAAATACTCAGTGTGGACAATAACATTCGACTCATAGCGGCCAGTTCACAATTCCTCAAAAATTTAGGGATAGCATACGTTCAGATTCAGATGGGCGAATTCAAAGTGACCCATCCCATGTTGATCATAGAGAACTTATCGGCCCCGGCCATAGAGGGAATCGATTTTCTCACAAAATACGAGGCAAGCATAAGTTTCGCAGACAATGAGATACATCTGATGAACGGCCATTATATAACCACACGTCCATTAGCGTACACTAAGAACAGAGACAATATATAAACGCAACACGACACGCGCAAGTACCAGGTCTCCCCATTGGCCACAATAGACACACAAACCAGCACAAACCCCAAAATCATAACAGACAAACATACCTCTACACAACACATAACACCAGAACAGAGCAAAAGGCTGACAGACCTATTAGAAAAAAAACACAAAGACATATTCGCCAATTCGCTAGCAGAATTGGAGGTCACGGATTTCATCGAACACCATGTACACCTCACTAGCGATAGCAGAGTCCACCGGCCCCCTTATAGGGTTTGCAAGAAAGAAAGAAAGAAAGAAAGAAAGAAAGAAAGAAAGAAAGAAAGAAAGGCATATCTTTGACAGCCAGACACAGGAGATGTTAGAGGCAAACATCATCGTGCCCACCACTTCCAACTATAGCGCCCCAGTGTTACTCACTAGAAAGAAGGACAACGAAACGCACCGATTTTGTACCGATTATAGTAGGCTCAACACACTGATTAAAAATGACAATTACCCAATCCCACGAACAGACACGTATCTTGAGACACTTAGCGGCACTAAGTATTTTAGCAGTGTAGATTGTTTCAGTGGATTTTATACCATACCAATTTATAAGCCCAATAGACATATACTAGCATTCGTTACCGATAACGGGCTGTACGAATATTACGTACTACCTGTGGGTCTCAAGAATACTAGTCAAACGATTCAGAAACTGGTAGACAAACATTCGTGGGGCATAAATGGAAATCAATACTCATTTATATCGATGATATCACCATATATTCACAAATATTCGACGAACATATAACACATTTAGAGGAGGCTATTAATAGAATTCGGCAGGCGAAGCTAAAGCTGAAACCGTCTAAATGCCAATTCGCACAACAAAAGATGCACTTACTGGGCCATATTGTAAGCCAGGACGGCATCGACCCAGATCCAGCCAAAATTGCCGCCATAACAAATATTCAGATGCCAGATAACATCAAACAGCTAAGGAGCTTCCTGGGCCTCGCAAGCTATTATAGGAAATACTGTGCCCTTTCAGCAAGAAATATGCAAATCACAGTATTCCAGCAATGCTCAAATCGGGATTTTCGGGGTTTTGGTACGTTCTCCCACTCTGTGACTTACACATTTTGGATTAATTAGAGGATACACTTTCAAAAATAACAACAACATCAACTCCTATTTTAAAACATTTAATTAACCAAATTATGGCGCTACAAACAAATAAAACAAATAACTATTGACCAAATCCTACTAAACTTGTTCAAAATGAACAATAAAACTATAAAAATTAAACAAACATTACATTAAAATAAATGGTTTCTTTCAAACCAGCAACTCATAATTATTTTCACTTCCATAAAGTATCTATCTTAAAGTCCAATGTAATCACGAGCTCTAATGGCTCGATACTTTCCAAAATGACGGTGTCCTTCTTTCACACACCTCAATAACTATTTTATGAGCTTTCTTCTCATCAAATAAACATATAATCATATTCAAAATACATATTACTTCTCTACTTAAATGTTTGGGCATTCCACAATGTTCTCAACATTACCATCTCTCTCAAGTTTCACAAATCCACTACAGTGATCGGGAAAAATATTTGTGTACTCCAGAGTTACAAAAGATTACTTGACAAAGTCAAAAACTATGATTACTCCCGGAATCTAGTTATCTTCATTGAACTCATGGAATCCTACATCCATACAATATTACATTAGGGATTTTATTTTATTTATTTGTCTTATAAGACCATTATCACATAAGAAAGCTACGATCTGAACTGGCAAGCGTTACTTTCACATACATGGACCTCGGTTCAAACCCCGGGTCTTTAACAACTTTTAAACACTCACGGTGTGTTACTACTTCTCTCAGACGTTCCTTTCCGACCTGGCACAACTTACAATAACAAGGGTTAGACCGTAATCACTTGGGCGAGATTTATGGCTGAGAGGGGAACCTCTTGCCTAGCCCGCGCGTGGCAGCTATACTCAATGCTTTTAAAACAGATCTTTCTTTCTTCAGTTCTCTGGTGAGACCTGGCGTTTTTACTTCCCTCATTTACTTTCAACCAACATTATTAGGTTCATAAACCACTTTCGTAACCTTGGCATTTATTAATTATGAAGGGTCATCATTGATTGGTAAGAGTAATTCACATACAACGACGAATATTTAGGGGCTTCAACAACTAGACGAGTGAGGGTTCGACTCTCTGAACATGCCTCGGGAACCATTCCCATACTAGAGGACTTATATAAATGCGACTTAGGGTCGGCCGTGGCCTATATTACCTGCGCACAAAATACCATACATTTGCTCCCTATTACAATATAACATAACACACATAGCCTCGTGATCAACATCACTATTGGAGGACTTTATCATGGCTCAATTACCACAATCAACTACCCCTCATAAGTAATTTACCAAGTACATTTAGATTCTACGCATTCCTAGCGTGACAATTTACTTTAATGCGCTACATTGCTCTATACATCATTTTAAGGCCTAGCGTCTTCCAAAGAACTGATAAATTCCGCATTAACAATTGATCCATATCTCAATCTTTATATTAATCCTTTCCCTTGACAATAATCGCTATATTTTAAGAACATGCATTAACACCATGTCTTATACCTTTATTAAGGCTCAAACGCTCTTACGTTCATATCATTCAATTTAATCTTTATTTATATTTATTTTCATTATTATTATTATTATTTATATATTCATATCATGTCTTCATTCCTTACAAAAGCTCAAAAGCTATTTCTTTCATATAATTGAAATTTATCTTTATTTATATACCTTTCATTATGATTATTATTATTACGCTTGCTTTTACAGTATTTGTCAAATACACTGACATTTTATTTCATACATTTCCTCTACAGGATTTCACATAATTATTTATAATTTCTCAAATTTTATTCGTTCAGACCGCGCTCTTATTCTGTTATTTGTTATTTAGAAACATCCCTCTATCTCAAACTCCGGTGGATTGTACACAAACACTTTCCCCACACAAAACATAATGAAAATCTTTACTCACATGTTATAGGTCGGTCCCTGACCTTCCTTTTTCTTGCGATGTTTCATTTTTGCCCACTATTTTGAAATTACGCCATCTTGTACAAATTCATTTCATGTACAGACATATCTTGACACACATTTAACTCGTATACATTTAACACTGATAACATTTTTAAAATACACTGGTGTATTCGTTTAGAATACACGATAAAACACTGAAAATATTACTTTTTAACACAAATCTTTATATATTTACACTTCACAGATTATGATCACTGAGGCTGCTCTTAAGCCTTTCACACGTGATTTCTTGACCTCCCGTCTCCAAGGGTGAAATTTAGTAAATGTCGGCTTCCTATCCTGTCAGAATGTGAAAGTCTCGAACCATCTACTTCTTTCCTGGAATAGTTCTCCTTCAAATCCCGTTTTCTGACGATCTGCTATTATCTTTGACTCGAACGGCTCCCTTTTAGACCCTATTGGTTGGTCTAGCGAAAGTCTATTCCGTCCACGGTCCCCCAGATAATCTATCGGTGACCTATTGATTTCTAGCAACTAACACTCCTCGTAACTTAGTGCTTTTTGAATAGTTCGTCTGCTTTCTTGAAGCAATGTCTATAATTTCCTTCTCCTTTCTGCTTATTCGGTTCTCGAATTCCTATCTTTCAGGAATACCTTGCGAACCTTGTTCTGTCCGTCCCTACTCGGGTTCTTTAAAGTTGATAGAATGCTTATCTCGCTGTGACGTTACTTCAATACGTTATGATACTTTTGGTCGTTTACTTAAAGACCTATCGCCCTGGGCTCTAAGTTCGCAGCCTGCTTTGACTGTAATTTCTGAACTTTTCACTGTAAACTTTATACTGTCGGAACTAAATCCTGTAACTAGGATTTTCCTAATTCTCCACACGGCGATACTGTAATAATACTTCTTGGCTATTCCTTTCGGATGCTCGTTGGTTATCGATACCGCGACACTCTTGGCTATCGGATAATGTCTGCACGATGTGATATAGCATCTCCCCTCAAGGAGTACTGGTAAACTGCATGACGTGATGTAGCATCTCCCCTCAAGGAGTCTGTCGTAAACTGCATGATTAGCTTGGTGCTGCCAGGAGTTTTATACTCTTTAGTCAAAAAAAGATAAAATCCTAGTCCTTTTCGTGACCAACTTTTGGAATAATTGTCGCACCATTATAAAAATTATAACTCCAGAAAGCTCGTTTTCTAAACGTAAAATGATCTCACTGCGCATGAAAATCGATCGTGCATTTCTGAGAGATTAAATTATATTTAGTCTTCAGCTGTGTGTGTGTTGCTGTTGATTTTTATTTTCCCACTCTTCGGGCTTCGGTAATTCCCCTATGACGTATGGCTACGTTTGCACTTCTTTCCTGGACAATTATTAAAAGCTTTTTCTCCACACAAAAATCTCTCTTCTGAAATCATTCACAATGCTGTATTTATTTACCTATTTTTATTCTGCCAAATTGGTTAAATCTAATTATTATTCTTCTGGCACAGTTGCGCTGTTGCCGTTTTAATGCAAGGTAAGAGCGATTTCCGAGACGTGCTTCTCTCTCATACATCCGAAACTTTCCACTCAGTCTATTTATACTCGTGACTGGCTCGTTATCAATGAGTCAGGAATGATCTCATTTCCTGGCCATCTGGGTCTAACTTCTTACACAACGTTAGGCTAGCATCCTCGCCTGAAATCTTTCTTATGTTCCATTAAAGACTGTATATTTCTTTCCTTCCTTTTTACAAATATACATGGATTCGTCCCCTTTTGAGCCAATGGTACATGGGTTCATCTCTCCCCTCCTTAGGTAAATAAATTTTCGAAAAATTTTGAGGAAATTTATTTCAATTATTCATAAAAACCTTATTTTTTCTTAATTGTCGAAGCCATCATAACGTTTATCCGTACCTTTTGTTTCTTTATTCCTTTAAAATCCTCCGATATTTTGTTATTCCTCCTTTTAAGTCATATCCGGTAATTGTGTAGGTTGGGTACGCTCTGTCCCTACCCTTTCTTCCCTTTTTATTTGTCTGGACTACAAGCTTCCAGAACCTCATTCTTCGTTACGGGTGTGGTCTAACCCTACCCGTTTCTTTATTTCCTCATTCTCTCTTCTTAAATTGAGATTTTCCGTTTCAATAAAATCAATTATTTCTCTTATTTCCCAATACAATTCCTCCAATTCGCATTCGCACTCGAATGGTTGAGCTCTGTTTCCTTTTTCTCCCTTACTATTGCATCTGTCAAAAGTGGATTCATCATCTATAAATTGTTCCATTACCAGGGCTTGTTCATTGGCTTCATCGAAGTCTTCGGGAGGGTAATACACTTTTAAATTCGCTGAGTTCATGGTCACCCCGTGATTCGTTTCACAGTGCCGAATTCTATAAGCATTATTTCTCAAATCTCTTATTATTTGATACGGTCCGTGGTACATTTTCTGGAAGTTCTTGTACACACGGTTCCCTGGATCCGAAATGGCTGGTCTTTTTACTAATACCATTTCCCCTGCTAATAGTGGCCGATGATACCTCTTGTGCCTGTTTCTTCTTTGTCTTCTATCGGCTTGAGCTTTTAGATACTCAAAGGCTCTTCTAATACGTACATCTCTTCCAGGCTGAGCGTCTGCTGGCCTAGGAATTACCAGACTCCATGGTCTCTCTGGTTGCTCATTCCGATGTAACGTTATTGGTATCTCTCCCGTGGATTCATGGATTGTGTTGTTTATACAAAATTCGATAATAACCAGGATATCTATCCATTTCCAATTTTCTTCGGCACAGTATATTCTACAATATTTGGCCGTCTCCCTCATCACTCTTTCCAGAGGATTTGCCTCAGGATGGCGAATACTTGACAAAATCTGACGTATTCCAAGTCTTTCTAATTCCTGTCTGAACTCTACACTTGTAAAACAACTACCGTGATCCAACAACAAATTCTCGGGTTTCCCAGAATCGGTATCACTTTTTCTTTGAGTCGTTTTAACACTTGTTTGGTACTAGTCTTCTGTATGGGAGCAAGGACAACCATTTTTGTGAAGACATCCATAGCCACCATTATGTGTCGATTTCCTCGCCTAGCCTTTGGCAAAGGTCCGAAATTATCGATAGAAATGATCTGACCTGGCCTCTCGGGCAACAATGGTATAGGCTTTTGTCTCATCAAAAATGCATTTGGTTTAATCCTTTGACATAGATCACATGTCTTTAGCGTATCCCTTACAGTTTCTCTCAGTCTCGGCCATACAAATGCTTCTTTCAGCATCGAGACTATTTTGTCGACTCCCATATGTCCGAACGATCTATGGGCTAACCATACCATTTTTCTCTGCAAAACCGCAGGTACAACGATCCTTAATCGTGTATGGTCAGAGTCCACAAACTTATATAACAATCCATTATAGAATGTGTAATCTTGAGCTATCTTATTAGCTTCCGTGTACGCCGGTGTTCCCCTTATCAAATTTCCTTCTAGGAAAGATATGAGCATGTTCATCCATGGATCCTCACGTTGTCGTTGACCAATGCTTCTTAACTCATTTAGAGTACGCTGATCCCTGTCTTCCAAATCAATAGCCATTACTTCCTCTTCTGTGGACTCTGGCTGTCTACTTAAATAATCTGGAACTACATTTTCTTTTCCTGGGCAGTACTCTATATGTACGTCATACTGTTGAATGTATAAAGCCCAACGCATCAATCTTTGACTGGATAAATCAGTCTTCATCAAAAAGGTTAAGGCTTTATGATCCGTCCTTAATGTTACTTGAAACCCTTATACGATCTTTCGCCAATATTGCAACGCGTGCAATATCGCTAACAGCTCGATTTCGCTGATTGTATAATTTTTCTCGTGTGGTTTCAGTCTCCGACTTGTGAAAGCTAGATAATTTTTCTTATCAGGATTATCCGGGTTTTCCTGATATAGCATTGCCCCTATTCCAATCTGGGATGCATCTGTCTGTATAATAAACCTCTGATTAAAATCAGGATATCCTAGCTTCACATAGTTTAAGAGCATTTCATTGGCCTCTATAAATGCTTTTTCTGTTTCCTCCGTCCATTTCCACTTGCCCCCCTTCTTCAGAAGGTCCTGTAGTGGTGCAACAGTTTTTGTGTATGATGGACAATGTCCTGAGAAAAATCCAATCAATCCCAAAAACTGGCGAACGTTTTTCACCTTCAAAGGCCTTGGAAAATCTCTTATCGATTCTAATTTGCATGGATTTGGTTTAACACCATCCTTATCAATCACATGCCCCAAAAATGTTACTTGTCTCTGACAAAAATTTGATTTCTTCAAATTAATCTTAAAATTAGCCTTCCAATAATTTCTTTAACTTTTCCAAATGTTCCTCAATGTTTTCCGAGGTAAGCAAAATGTCATCCGAATAACGGATAGTGCAATCTTTTACTTCCTCTGACAGGTTTCGATCAAGCGCTCTTATCAAGGCAGATCCCGCGGTCTTCAATCCAAACGGACATCTCCTGAAGCAGTATGTTTGTTGGTCGAACTGAAATCCAGTTAAAAGACTGGTTTTCTCTTCCAGTTCTAGATGATGATACGAAGAAGTCATGTCGATGTTTGTGAAAATCTTCTTGCCTTTGAATTTTCTCAGTATTTCTTTTATGGGTGGTGCCGAATCATTTTCTGCTATGATTTTTGCATTTAAATTCCTGGCATCTAAACATACCCTTACTGAGCCATCCGGTTTACTCACAATTACTAATGGACTAACATATGGTGTCGCCATCTTTTCTATAACACCTGCATTCATCATCTCCTGCAGTGTTTTCTTCGTTTGTGGGTAATGTTTTTCCGCAACCGGGTATGGTTTTTGTCTGAACGGTGCCCAATCATTGACTTGGAACGCGTATTTAAAATTTTCAATCTTCCCTGGTTTGGAATCAAATACGTCCCTAAAATTTAATAGTAATTCCTTTAATTGTTCCTTATGTTCGAGGTTAACTTTAGCTTCCTCTATTTTTCCTGACAGGTTGGTTTCGAACTCAGTTTCCGAACTATCTTCAAGTTCTATATTTAGGACTTCAAATATCTTTTCTATGTCCTTACAACCTTCTTCCGTTACTCCTTCCACATGCCATACCTGTTCTCCTATTTTCACATCCTGTTCCTGTAAATTTATATTTTGTTTATCCACATCCTCTCTTTGAATCCTAATGCAATTTTGCGCTAGTCTATGATGACCTTGTTCTCACGGATAAAATCAATACCTAATATTACATTATACGGTAATTGATTTTCCAGCAAAAAGCATTGCGAAATTTCAGCGTTACCCATGATCAGATCAATGTATACCTGAAATTTACATGTTAAAGCTTTTTCAGGAATAATCCCCTTAATCTTCACACTTGATGTGGGAATTTTCAATACGCGGCCTCTTGTTTCTAATTCATTTAGAAGGGTTGGCGTAATTAAACTTATAGTTGATCCAGTATCAATTAATGCCCTGACCAGTAATCCTTCTATCCTTAGCATAATGATAGGTAGTTCTCTTCTAATAGGTGGAATTCCTTCCACATCCTCGTTAATCAGCTCATCTGGTCTTGCTATCCAATTTACAATTTCTACCTCCTCCCAGCTCCTGGTATGTTTCCACTTTTGATGATTTAAATTTGAAGTTTTTTTTATCCTGAGGGCTTCCTTTTCCCTCATTCTTCAAGTGAGCTTGTAGCTCCAAGCTTTGAGCTCCGTCTAGCCGGTCGGGTGATTTCCGGTTCTTTATTGCCTCACTCCAACGGACTTTTTGCCTTTCAGGTTCGTCTGGTCGTTCATTCATGTAACGAAGACTTTCCTGATATCTTTCTTCTATTTCGGCCGGTTATTCATCATCCCTATTCTCTGGCCTTACGTTCCTTCAGGGATAATTTTCCCATTTATTTCGGTTATCTTGCCTCTGATTGTTATTGTTATAGGGTCGATTTTCTTGTTGCCTATAACCCGTATTCCTAGGATTTCTTCCTCGATATCCTCCTCTATAGTATGGTTGTATTCCCCTAGGCTCTTGGTGTCCATACTCTCGACCTAGTCCCTGAGTATCAGTACTAGTAAACTGATTTCAGGTCGATGGTTTCTCTCTATTTTCTTGACTGCTGGCCATATGTACCTGTTCAGTCTGTCTTTGATGCCTGGGAGTAACGTGTGAAGTCGTCATATCTAATTGACGTAATACGCTCTCCACTTCCACAGCACTTCTGGCTTTAGATGAGATTAACAACCGCTGGATCTCATATGGAAGTTGTCTTGCAATGGCGGCACACAGATCGTTCTCCGCAGGAGCAATGTCAAGTTCCAGGAATTTACACAGCTGAGCGGTGAAAAATTCTGAGTACATAGTTGGGGCATTTGTGCTGTACTTCCTAGAATACAGATCTAGCCTCAAATTCTCTTGGACATCTGCTGCCCAATAACGTTTCAGGAACGCTTCTCTAAATCCTTCCACCGTATCGAAGGTGTACCTGAAGCTTCTGAACCAGGTGAGACAATCACCTGCCAACAGCTTCTCAATTGCTCTCAGTCTCCGATCCTGAGGAACCTTCATTTCGTTCAAGTACTCTGCGACTTCCTTTAACCAGTATTTAGGAGTAATAGACATATTATTACCCGTAAACTTCACCGGTCTGTCCTCATTTGGCTTGATGATATTTATTATCTGGCCATTTGCCTGATTCATGTACGGGGTTGACATCGCCATCGGATATCCTGGGTTCTTATAAGGGCTCTCCCCTCCTAAGTCCCTATCTGGATCTGTGCCTTGTTCACGGGGATCTACCCATCCAGTCTTTGGAAACTCATCCTGACTCTCAAATTCTAACTTCCTTTCTCTTCGGGCACTTTCTTCATTAACCATGAGTTGAATTTCCATTTGACTGTTCTTATGTTCAGTCCTCTCCAACCGGGATCCTAATTCCTTTTGAATTCTCTCCTGATTTTTCTTACTGGTTTCCAGTTCTCGTGTGAGTTGGATTTTCTCGTCTCTGAAGCTATCCCTGATTTCATTTAAGTGTTCTTCTACCTCTTTCTTGATGACCATGACCTGTTCTGTTATAATTTCTGGCTTAACGTCACCTATGGTATCGAGGTCTTCTCGTATCTCTTTTATCTTTTTCTCCATCTCTCCCTTAATTCCTTCAAGCTTTTCCTCAGTTTTCCCTTGACTCTTATACAATCTCATCAAGTTGTCTTGGACCTGGTTTACTTCAGTACTGGTTTTTCCTACGTGAACCTTTAATGTTCCTATGGTGTCCTGAACCTCATTAATACCCTTACTTATTTTATCTATCTTCTGGGTATTTTCCTTATTTTCTTCATCTCGTTGCTTCCTTTCTCCCTGGAGATGCTCCTCGTAAGTCCCTAATCTCTCGCTTATTGTTTCCTCGTGCTTCCTCAATTTATCATCTACCTGCCCGGTAAAATGATTAATCTGATCTTTCATATCCTGTACATCTTTGTGATTCTGACTTTCCATATCATCAACTTTGGTCTGAATCTTATCGACCTTTCCCTCGAGTTGTCCTACTTGGTTTTCCACCCCTTTAATTTTTTCTCCTAATTCCTTAAACCTTTCTTTTATCTCATCCCGGGATGTTTCACAAATCTTACTGTTAAATTGTATCTGAGCTTCTAACCTTTTCTGCACATCTTGGATCTGGGTTACAAGCTTCTCTTCACATGCCTCTACATTTTCTTTACAAGATTTTTACATTTTAACTAATTTAGTTTCTGAAATGAAAAAAAAAAATGAAAATCCACAACCTGCTTCCAGTCTCCGACCGGGTCAGGAATGGAATGAATGAAGCCCCCATCTAGCGGCGAGGATATGAACTGTGCCGGCTGCCGAGGCCTGACGCACTCCTCTGGGGCAATGATTAAATGAATGACAGATGAAATGAAATGATAGTGGAGAGTGTTGCTGGAATGAAATGTTGACAGGGAAAACCGGAGTACCCGGAGAAAAACCTGTCTGCCTCCGTTTTGTCCAGCACAGATATCACATGGAGTGACCGGGATTTGAACCACGGACTCAGCGGTGAGAGGCCGGCGTGCTGCCGCCTAAGCCACGGAGGCTTAATTTAGTTTCTAAATTTTCAAAATTTTCTTGACATTTAGTTTGGGAATCTACCATACTTTCATTCAAGGTATATATTTGGACTTGCAATCCTGAGTGAAATACCTTATTTTCCTCTTTTAACTCAGTTAACTTATTCCCAAACTCAGTGTCAAAACCTTGAAATTTATCATCCATTGTCTCTTTTAATTTCTCGTTTATATTACTTTGCATTCTAATCTCCATGACCTCTAATTTGGTGTTCATGGCTTGACTTTTCAAAAAATTATCAGCTATCATCTTCTCCTGAAATGAATGCAATTTATTTTCAAGTTTCACTTCCATTACTCCTAGTTTATCCTCCAAAACCCTGGATTGTACTGAGAAATGATCTGAATTCTCTGTTTTTATACTATTCAATTTGCTTTCTATTTCAGCCTTCAGTACCTCGTTATTTGCTTTACTGTCAGCTTTTATAGACTCTAACGTCTCATCTTTGGCAGCTTTCAACTGTTATGCAATGTTTTTCCCATTCTCTGTTTTCATACTCTCTAATTTACTCTCTATCTCAGCCTTCAATGTACTATTCATCTTTATACTATCGACTTGGATAGATTCTAATCTAATTCCCATGTTCTCACTGTTAGTTTTTAGTGATTCTAAACTTTGATTCATGGATCCTAACTTTTTATTATTTTCCTCCTGTTGAAGGCACAATGTATTGTCTATCGTTTCCAATTTATTGTTTATAACCTCCAACTTTTCCTTGCTATCGGCTTTTAAAGCGTCCAAAAACTCCTGCCTCTCTTCCCTATTCTCTTCTTTTGCATCTTTATTACTTTTCGTACTTATTTTTACCATCTCCTCCCTGTTCTTTTGGAAATGCTCATCCAAACACTCCTTTAGCTCCATCATCGTCAACATCTTATTCCAATAGAAGAATACAGTAGGCTACTCATGCCACATCGCTGGTACATGCTTGAGAGATGGTAATCTGAACCATTGTGTCCCAATTTCTTCAAAAATTTACTTTGGTACTGGTATTTACTACAACGTACCCTTTTGATATCTTTATTCGATCTCATAAACCTTTATGGAAGTATTTAAAATTCAAAATTTCGAAAAACCATTTTTTTTATGAAAATTTTGATTTTTCGAGAAAACTCGGGTTTTTTCCTAGGAAAACTCATCCCTGCGTACTGGGCGCCAAAATCTGTGATTTGCTAGGGGGTTTTTAATATATATATTCAGGGCTGCTCGGTGTGAGTTTCTTGGGACCCATGCGGTCAGTTAACCTTATATGTTGTAGCTATTCCTATCATCATTTTTACTTTTACATGAAATGACCGTCTTAAGTGTTCCTCTAGTTATCAATCCAAGCACAGTACTTCTATGCCCCCCTGTGCCCTTTCAGCAAGAAATATGCAAATCACAGTATGCCAGCAATGCTCAAATCGGGATTTTCGGGGTTTTGGTACGTTCTCCCACTCTGTGACTTACACATTTTGGATTAATTAGAGGATACACTTTCAAAAATAACAACAAAATCAACTCCTATTTTAAAACATTTAATTAACCAAATTATGGCGCTACAAACAAATAAAACAAATAACTATTGACCAAATCCTACTAAACTTGTTCAAAATGAACAATAAAACTAAAAAAATTAAACAAACATTACATTAAAATAAATGGTTTCTTTCAAACCAGCAACTCATAATTATTTTCACTTCCATAAAGTATCTATCTTAAAGTCCAATGTAATCACGAGCTCTAATGACTCGATACTTTCCAAAATGACGGTGTACTTCTTTCACACACCTCAATAACTATTTTATGAGCTTTCTTCTCATCAAATAAACATATAATCACATTCAAAATACATATTACTTCTCTACTTAAATGTTTGGGCATTCCACAATGTTCTCAACATTACCATCTCTCTCAAGTTTCACAAATCCACTACAGTGATCGGGAAAAATATTTGTGTACTCCAGAGTTACAAAAGATTACTTGACAAAGTCAAAAACTATGATTACTCCCGGAATCTAGTTATCTTCATTGAACTCATG
This sequence comes from Meconema thalassinum, assembly GCA_946902985.2. NCBI lineage: Eukaryota > Metazoa > Arthropoda > Insecta > Orthoptera > Tettigoniidae > Meconema > Meconema thalassinum. Next base: position 1,517,978,747 of record OX336389.2, on the reverse strand, counting down.
GAATCCTACATCCATACAACATTACATTAGGGATTTTATTTTATTTATTTGTCTTATAAGACCATTATCACATAAGAAAGCTACGATCTGAACGGGCAAGCGTTACTTTCATCTACATGGACCTCGGTTCAAACCCCGGGTCTTTAACAACTTTTAAACACTCACGGTGTGTTACTACTTCTCTCAGACGTTCCTTTCCGACCTGGCACAACTAACAATAACAAGGGTTAGACCGTAATCACTTGGGCGAGATTTATGGCTGAGAGGGGAACCTCTTGCCTAGCCCGCGCGTGGCAGCTATACTCAATGCTTTTAAAACAGATCTTTCTTTCTTCAGTTCTCTGGTGAGACCTGGCGTTTTTACTTCCCTCATTTACTTTCAACCAACATTATTAGGTTCATAAACCACTTTCGTAACCTTGGCATTTATTAATTATGAAGGGTCATCATTGATTGGTAAGAGTAATTCACTTAAAACGACGAATATTTAGGGGCTTCGACAACTAGACGAGTGAGGGTTCGACTCTCTGAACATGCCTCGGGAACCATTCCCATACTAGAGGACTTATATAAATGCGACTTAGGGTCGGCCGTGGCCTATATTACCTGCGCACAAAATACCATACATTTGCTCCCTATTACAATATAACATAACACACATAGCCTCGTGATCTACATCACTATTGGAGGACTTTATCATGGCTCAATTACCACAATCAACTACCCCTCATAAGTAATTTACCAAGTACATTTAGATTCTACGCATTCCTAGCGTGACAATTTACTTTCATGCGCTACATTGCTCTATACATCATTTTAAGGCCTAGCGTCTTCCAAAGAACTGATAAATTCCGCATTAACAATTGATCCATATCTCAATCTTTATATTAATCGTTTCCCTTGACAATAATCGCTATATTTTAAGAACATGCATTAACACCATGTCTTATACTTTTATTAAGGCTCAAACGCTCTTACTTTCATATCATTCAATTTAATCTTTATTTATATTTATTTTCATTATTATTATTATTATTATTATTTATATATTCATATCATGTCTTCATTCCTTACAAATGCTCAAAAGCTATTTCTTTCATATAATTCAAATTTATCTTTATTTATATACTTTTCATTATGATTATTATTATTACGCTTGCTTTTACAGTATTTGTCAAATACACTGACATTTATTTCATACATTTCCTCTACAGGATTTCACATAATTATTTATAATTTCTCAAATTTTATTCGTTCAGACCGCGCTCTTATTCTGTTATTTGTTATTTAGAAACATCCCTCTATCTCAAACTCCGGTGGATTGTACACAAACACTTTCCCCACACAAAACATAATGAAAATCTTTACTCACATGTTATAGGTCGGTCCCTGACCTTCCTTTTTCTTGCGATGTTTCATTTTTGCCCACTATTTTGAAATTACGCCATCTTGTACAAATTCATTTCATGTACAGACATATCTTGACACACATTTAACTCGTATACATTTAACACTGATAACATTTTTAAAATACACTGGTGTATTCGTTTAGAATACACGATAAAACACTGAAAATATTACTTTTTAACACAAATCTTTATATATTTACACTTCACAGATTATAATCACTGAGGCTGCTCTTAAGCCTTTCACACGTGATTTCTTGACCTCCCGTCTCCAAGAGTGAAATTTAGTAAATGTCGGCTTCCTATCCTGTCAGAATGTGAAAGTCTCGAACCATCTACTTCTTCCCTGGAATAGTTCTCCTTCAAATCCCGTTTCCTGACGATCTGCTATTATCTCTGACTCGAACGGCTCCCTTTTAGTCCCTATTGGTTGGTCTAGCGAAAGTCTATTCCGTCCACGGTCTCCCAGATAATCTATCGGTGACCTATTGATTTCTAGCAACTAATACTCCTCTTAACTTAGTGCTTTTTGAATAGTTCGTCTGCTTTCTTGAAGCAATGTCTGTAATTTCCTTCTCCTTTCTGCTTATTCGGTTCACGAATTCCTATCTTTCAGGAATACCTTGCGAACCTTGTTCTGTCCGTCCCTACTCGGGTTCTTTAAAGTTGATAGAATGTTTATCTCGCTGTGACGTTACTTCAATACGTTATGATACTTTTGGTCGTTTACTTAAAGACCTATCGCCCTGGGCTCTAAGTTCGCAGCCTGCTTTGACTGTAATTTCTGAACTTTTCACTGTAAACTTTATACTGTCGGAACTAAATCCTGTAACTAGGATTTTCCTAATTCTCCACATGGCGATACTGTAATAATACTTCTTGGCTATTCCTTTCGGATGCTCGTTGGTTATCGATACCGCGACACTCTTGGCTATCGGATAATGTCTGCACGATGTGATATAGCATCTCCCCTCAAGGAGTACTGGTAAACTGCATGACGTGATGTAGCATCTCCCCTCAAGGAGTCTGTCGTAAACTGCATGATTAGCTTGGTGCTGCCAGGAGTTTTATACTCTTTAGTCAAAAAAAGATAAAATCCTAGTCCTTTTCGTGACCAACTTTTGGAATAATTGTCGCACCATTATAAAAATTATATCTCCAGAAAGCTCGTTTTCTAAACGTAAAATGATCTCACTGCGCATGAAAATCGATCGTGCATTTCTGAGATATTAAATTATTTTTAATCTTCAGCTGTGTGGGTGTTGCTGTTGAATTTTATTTCCCCACTCTTCGGGCTTCGGTAATTCCCCTATGACGTATGGCTTCGTTTGCACTTCTTTCCTGGACAATTATTAAAAGCTTTTTCTCCACACAAAATCTCTCTTCTGAAATCATTCACAATGCTGTATTTATTTACCTATTTTTATTCTGCCAAATGGGCTAAATCTAATTATTCTTCTTCTGGCACAGTTGCGCTGTTGCCGTTTTAATGCAAGGTAAGAGCGATTTCCGAGACGTGCTTCTCTCTCATACAGCCAAAACTTTCCACTCAGTCTATTTATACTCGTGACTGGCTCGTTATCAATGAGTCAGGAATGATCTAATTTCCTGGCCACCTGGGTCTAACTTCTTACACAACGTTAGGCTAGCATCCTCGCCTGAAATCTTTCTTATGTTCCATTAAAGACTGTATATTTCTTTCCTACCTTTTTACAAATATACATGGATTCGACCCCTTTTGAGCCAATGGTAAATGGGTTCAATACTTACATGGATACGCACATTTTGCCAGCCCCTTAACAGACCTTACATACGAGAAAACGCTGTCTTTATCACAGAAAACCACATACAGGCTTTTGAAACCCTCAAGCACCTACTGACCACACCACCACTGCTATACCATTTCAAGGATGACAGACCCACCTTCATACATGTAGACTCGAGTCAATTTGGGATAGGCGCCGCACTCTTACAAGAAGATGATAATAAAAACCGGCATCCCGTAGCCTTCGCGAGTAGAAAACTGACACCAGCTGAAAGTAGGCACTATGACACAGAGAGGGAGATGCTGGCATTCGCGTGGGCAGTAAATTACTTAAGAACATTTGTATATGGTAACGGACCATGCCAGCCTGTTATATTGGGATAAGGCTAAGAATCCTAACTCAATCGCGACTCAATCGATTAGCTTTAAACTTTATGATTACGATTTTGAAGTCAAACACTAGAAGGGATCGACACATCTGGACGCCGATGGATTATCAAGGCTACCCGTCCTCGAAGCACCAGATGACGAAAAGGATTATAAATGGGACACGATGCCTACGTACACAATTACACATGAAGATATGAAACAGGAGGAAATGGACGACCCAAATTTAAGGCAAATAAGAAAAGCATTAGGGAATTCAGATGACATGGACAGCAAAACCGCACGTTTGTCCAGGAGATTCTTTTTAGATGACACAGGGGTACTCAAACTCAAACCCACGGCGACACATGACACTGCGCCAATAGCAGTCCCGGAGGCTCTCCGAACACACATCATCACCGAACATCATAACCTACCCCTCAGCGATGCAAACTTAGCAACACACAAAACATACTACCGGGTCAGGGCAAGATACTACTGGGAAAACATGAAAAAATACATAGATGAATTCATAAAAACATGTCACACTTGTCAGCGTTATAAAAATAGACCGGGCAAGCAGCACGGATTGCTCAATCCCATACCGGTGGGGTGGGTATTGATATTAAGGGCCCGATCACCGTATCTGACAGGGGTAATAGGTACATACTCGTTGCCACAGAATATCCCACACGATACATAATAACAAAGGCCGTACCAAAAGCAAATTCCAAACACATTGCAGAATTTCTGCTCAAAATCATCACTCGCTATGGAACTTTCCATACGTTGTTATCGGACAGGGGGACAGTTTTTATATCTAGGGTAGTCCAACAATTACTCACACTGCTTAAGATAAAGGCGTATACGACAACAAGCTTCGCTCCGCAGACGAACGGTCTCACGGAAGTCATGAACAAAATCATTGGCAAAGCCTTAGCTTCATTTACCAATGCCAGTGGTAACGATTGGGATAGTTATCTGCAGGCCGTAACTTTCAGTTATAAACGTCTGTATCACGAGCCACAAAATACACACCACATTTCCTATTGCACGGGTACAATCCTCAAAATCCGGTAGACAACTTATACATTCCACAAGACACACTTCCTGATAACACTCAACGGCTACACTATATCCAAACAGCCAGGATCAGCGCTTGACAAAACATCATAATCGCACAAAAGAAAAAAAATCTACGATAGGAAGAACAAACATCATGAATACAGGGTGGGCCAATTAGTCATGATCTGGACACCCACGAGCACGAAAAACGTATCCGAATTCCTCATCCCTAAGTGGACCGGACCGTTCAAAGTCCATAGAAAGCTGTCCAACCTCAATTATATCGTCAACATTAAACACAATCACAAAATTATCAAGGATAAAATTCACTTTCGTCGAATGAAACCATATCACACAGGACAATAACTCCTACGACCAGGAGCCAGAATCCCAAGAAGTGGAAAAGATAAACAACATTCCACACCATAGGGAAACACATTTACAATCACAGACAACTTGGGAGAAAACATGCCAAATTAGCGCTAAGACATACACAATGAAATATATAAATAATTAACACAACAAGATCACCAGCATTACCACCGAGAATAGACAGAGCAATAACACAGGTCAACACATGGATAATCTATTCAAAGGTCGCGTACGGCCTACATAGACACTAGGGCAAAAGCTCACAAGCGAGATGCACACGTGAGGCTTTACATGGCATAGCATTAATGTACAACAGTGTTTGTGTCAAGATGATGTTTGGGACTGTAATACCTATAAAATAATTATGTGCATTGTACTATTTCATAGATGTTGATATTTTTATGTAATTTTGAAATACCTTGCTTAATTATGTGACAAGACCACAGAGTGAACCACAAGAGGGGAGCGCTAGATTTGATAAACACAGTTAAGTTCACGACATTAAACCCATAGGGAATAAGGTTTTTTAGGAGATAACCATAGGATAATGGGGGACACTAAAATAAACAGACAGCACAACAACACAGGTTAGAAAACACCCAGAACGCAGAGAGCACAGGGTCCACATTATATACGCATCCACAACCAGTAGGTAAAAATGGATATTTTCTTTCCAATACCAATAACCACAGATGGGAACACCATATTTCGAAAGATGTACCCAAACGCGCGGAGCTACATTTTTCCAGACAATGGTCAAAATATCGCAGAAACACAAAAATAACATATGGCATGGATTACGCAAAGGAAATTGACCAACAGCACGTTACCAACCACCTATATAACACATGTAAACAGCATTCCAGATTTCGTTGCGCGTGCCAGAAAGGAACGAGGACTTCATAAACATAAAGACTTGTCAGCAGTAATACGCACAGCCACAGCGAAAGACGAAAACTGCATACGCAGACAGATAGTAGGGGTTAGCAAACATGTAGCCGACAGGGAATCCAAAACAGGAAGATGGACACATAAATAATATTGCATTGACGCCAGACACAGGAAATCCGAAACAGAGCGAAAACCATTCCCCTGGAGGTGAAACCCAAAATAATGCAACGAATAATTAACATGAGGAGATGCAATTTAGTTAGACAGATTATTATCATTTTTATTACTATTCAATTGCAAGACATACCATTGTTGTTACTATTATAACCGGCGTTATTGCCACTAGTAATAATAGGCGGACAGACGGCAATATTTAGCGACCAGTGGATACACAAGAAATCTATTTCTTCGACAGATTCATATTATTATTCCCGCAATTAGCTACTATTAATAAACGGAAGAAGCTATTTTGTATTAGCAGCTAATGACACCGCCCCTATTATGGCTATAGTTACGCTAATCTATCCCAGGGATTTTGTACACCCATTATGGACACATTATCAGGGTTAAATGAATAATCAGTAGTCACACAACATAGGCAAATAGTAAATATACACAAAAACAGAAGACACATATGGACAAATAATGGCTACAATTAGCCCAATCAATTGAAGGGCATTGGAACAACAGACTTTCAGTACTTATTACAGGCAGCCATTTTATTTCGGTCTAGGCTAGGATACAGAATGGATCATATCACAAGTCTCCGCCCAGGCGTGACGCGGATCAAGATTTATCAGTAGCCACACCCACACAGGTTGCCTAGGAAACGGCAGGCGTGAGCGGTACACGTCATTGATAACGACGCTAAGACCAGACGGCAGCCATGTTTTTTCTCCACACATCATGACGTCATAAGCTATACGTCACACATATAAACACACTCCCATTATACCGCCCACCCAAGGGATATGACGTCAATAAATACACGTGGACAACACGCCTCACTACTAAACGCATACGGCGCGTACCGCAGACGATAAGACATACTTACACGCTAATTAAAATTCGGGAATAGATAAAGAAATAAATATGACGAATGATAAGAGCGATTATGAACACTGAAGTGAGACAAGTACTACCCATATGAGGGACAAAAAGATCACTATTAATAATATTAGAATAGGTACCGAAGTTGGACCAAGACCAGTAGGTTAACATTTAAATAGCGGCAGGGCATATCTAATTCATTACACGTTAACTTAAAGAGAAATTACGGTAGAGAGATATACAAATAGTAATATATACTTAACAACCTGAACTTTGAAATTAGGCAAGCAGGCTTTAGCAATCGAGCGACACTATACTAACGAGAGAGGACAGATGCATAGCGCGGAGGGAGAAAAAACTACCCCAGAGAAGAAATACAAATAGCGCGAATGATAACACTTAAATAAACTACAGCAATTATTCATGATACAATTAGGCTAACAGTTAGCAAAGGACGAAAAGCATGATGATGGTTTCCAATACGCTTAGGCAAAGCACCAGAAATTAGCAACAAAGGCTTGGTCCAACCGCATGAACGGAAATAACGCGAGAATTATCACCTTCATTTTATATAGGTTACCCAGAATGCAGCGGCATTAAGCGCAGTCGCCCGGAGAGCGCCGATTAACATAGCACCTAAACTCGGCGCACAAACCCAGGACCAAGAGAGGGCAGAAGTTTCAATCGAAGCTCAAGAAGCTCCACATGCCCCTATGCAAACTTCCCACACGAACCACACATAAACAAAAATACAACACAATTCCCATTACTCCAATCTTATAATAATTATGCCAACAACAGAAAGGGCATTCTTTCGGCAAACAGAGGGGTAGCTGCACCTCACCCCAGACGCACAGAGCTCGCGCCCAGAGATAGGCGCACGGAATTAACAAAAACGCTTGATATATGCATAATGGCTGCAGAAATACTAACAAAAATAACTAATACACCTATATTTTTAATTAATACATCCCGCATGGAAAATCTATATTAACAACCCTTTATCCCCACCCTGAGCACTAAATAACACATGCTCAAGCTCCTTCAACAAGCATGCATCCCCGGTAACGACAATCCAAAATAGCAAAGGCCCGAGAACATGTAGAAAAAGGCCCAATAAGATTCCATCCCAGCCTGCATGACAATTAGACCCATGCATATGACCGAAGGTAATCAGATACTAACACTCCATTGCGACCCATTAATAAACCCAGGCATGTATCAAAAAATGACCTACTAACGCCCTAGACCTTATGTAAGAAATATCAGCGGGGAAATCCGTTGAGCTAAAAGTGCAAACCAGCACACGCAACTTCACTGCACAATATCCCACACCAATCACACCTTTCCACGAACATCCCACCCACAAAAACAACCTGAGATTACACAAGTTACTTAAATATAAAGTCATGAGGGCAGTAGCAGGGCGGAAGAGAACAGACCACAGGAAACAATCCACATTGTTAGACCAAAATCGGACATTGTTAAACCAAAACCAGACATGTTAATACAAAACTAGTTTCGGATAAGAGCATAGACAACTCAATTTCCGACGCGACGTTAACCCTAACCAAAGGTGACATCGGCCATACTGTGTGATGACGCCTTTGGAGGCCAGACAGATAGACAGATGACCCACCCGGACGACCCGTAATGACGCCGACCCATTAGCTAGTAAGTTAGTTAGTCTATGAGAATAAGTAATAGGCGCCACTGCGAGGATGCCAAGCCCTGTATGCGAGCAGGTGATGAATAAATGATTATAAATGAATTTTCTGCGATAAATATAAATGATTTCCTGGTCGTAAGACCGACTGATCCTCGGCGGTAAGATCAGTGACCAATGATAAATGATTTCCTGGCCTGAAAGTCCAGTGACTTGCGATAAATATAAATGATTTCCCGGCCATAAGTCCGGAGAAGCGAATTGAATGCGATAGATGAATGACAGACGAGCGAAACGGCCTATATGATCATAACTGCGAAAGCCCCGGGGAGGATATATCAAATGGATAGGGAAAACATAATATAAAATGAGTAGACGAGGATATATAAAATGGATAGTGAATACATGTAAAATAAATAGTCGAGGACATGGCCAATGGATAGGAGACATAGTTATAGGGATGGCATGACATATTAAGTTACACCGACGTGATCACACACAGCAGATAGAGGAAGAACGTGAGGCACTAGCAGCTCGTCTCTCACACGGAAGCCGTGGTTTGAATCCCGGAAATATCCAGGTGGAGACCTCAGCTGACAAAGTTGCACCACGAACCACAACAAGGCTAAAACGCTATAAGACGGATATATAAGCTAGTATGTAATAGTTAAGTATAATAGTTAAAGCGCCCGAAACAGACGTCTACGTCACGGCCGCATCGAGGGCCGACCCGCCCACAAAGAGCACTGCGCGACGGATATAACGAGCATATTTATGGCCAGAGTATTCTTCCTAACCATTGTATATTCTATTCCAGCTATGGGCTCCACCGCAGAAACAAGAAAATGATCATTACAACAAGTAACGTCAATGCATCAAGGCACCACCCTTTTTTTTTCTTACACACGACAAAATGCATTTGTTACACTATACTACATCACAACCATTCACACTCTGACATAGACTCACAGAGATAACAAATATAAGTAGGTAGATTTAGACTACAAATAGCTACAAATTGATATAAAATAAGACAGCATATAACGCGCCCCAGCGGGCGGCAACGAAAAACAATTGGTGGACATAAATAGCGCTGAATGAATGCCATGACGATTGACGAGTGTTAATAATCATGCCCTTTTATTTTCAGATAGCGAACAAGGCGGCATCAACACCATTCACATGTACACTATAAATAGCTATTGCATATACGATTTGAACGCCAGCGGGAGCCGCCGTGGATGAATACCTAGGTGCTTTGACCAGCGTAGAATTGTGAGGTGATCAAAGGGAATAACTGGGCAAGCGTGTGTCTTAAGCTTCCTCACGCCTGTGAATAAAAAATAGATTTCTGACTAATTGAATGGAAGAAATCAACTCCGTCACATAAAACCGTGATCTGCAATGAAAACTATAGGACAGGTACATAAGGAAATAGGTAGGTCAAATTGCGTCATAAGGGTCAAAATTAAGAAATTAAGCTCCAGGGTGAAAGCATCACGAACTATTTTAGATATTCCCTTTATATAGCCCGATGTGGGGAGATCATATCACAAGTAATCTGACTATGAGTAAGCAAGGTCAACGCCGCGTCGTGACCACGAGTAGCGTCATCAAACATAGCGTTAGTTGAAGGAAATTAACGCAAATACAAGCAGAATAACCAAAAGTGCCAGTATAAACAATAAATACAAGATAAGGGAGGGCTACGCTATGCTATCAGGGTCCATAGTAATAAACATTCACGATAAATAGTGAAATTCGTTTACGAACAATTAAGCTGTTGTGCGGGACAGGGATTGTCAATCCAGTAAAAAGTGAGCAGGCTAGACAAGTAAATATCCTAACATATTAGAGGACAGTAATATTGAACATTGAGGTAGTCGCAGATGAGAATAATAAACTGGGCTACGATAGGATTCCTTTAATGGCGAACATGGTACACGCTAAGATACTTATGAATCAGGACAGATGGGATTGGGGCGAGTGAGATAGGAGTTTCTTCACCAATTCAGGATATCGTGGGGATGATGATACGGATATACATCGCCTCGCAACTGGAGAAAGAATCGTCACCTGCACGACTAAGGAATGGTACTCAAAGAGTGAAAGGAGGAATTGTGTATAAATGAAGTGATGGAGTTAATATCAATGTTTTATGTAAGTGTAGTCAGTGTTCTGTCATAAAGTAAGTGTTTTAATTGTGTCAAGTGTTAATTGTGAAAGGGATAAGCGATTTCAATGTGTGTCATAATGAAGCATGAAGTTAGGCACGGAAGGATCTTAGTGTACGACGTAACTGCCAAGATGGGGTTGTGTTAAACAACCCATTATGGGTGAAATTCTCTGTTACCATTGGGATCCACCAGATTAAAATGTAAGCACCAACATTCAATTAAGTGCGTAAAATAACTGTTCATCAGATAAAATATGTCATGTGAAAAATAGCACGAAGGCACCCGGTGAAAGCACCATATTTTAGAAGCTGATAGGACAGGGAATAAACGGTAATTCAAAAGAAATGTATACGTTCGTAGATGAAAGAATTAAATTGTTCAGGTAGGTATATATTCAGGCAGACATTAGCAGAGCAATCAGAAATGAAAGGATTGCAGAGAGAGAACGGTACCTAGATGTTAGAAGAGAAAGAGATTTGAGATGAATTGGGGGAGAGACAAGCCATTTTTACGTAAAAATAAATTCGGGACCGACAGCCCAGAGATTTAAGAAGTTAAAAGCCTGTAAATACAAAAGGCGTTTAAATTGCCAGAGGGTTACGATAACAAATATTTGATTGTTAGAGTTGATAGGGACTGAATAATATAATTATATAAGCTATGGAATGTGTGGGAATAACAAGGTTCATTCAAGCACGGAATATAATAGAGCTGAATTAGGTTGGTAGTGTTGTCATGCCTGTGAAAGGTAAAATGAAGTTTCCATTCCGTAGGTACAGATGGATGTATTGTGTGTTGTACACACCAGTTCCAAGGAGCATCATGTTGCAGTCGGCGTTGTAATTGGGCATGTAAGACCCAAAATGTAAGTTCCCATTTCGTAGGTGCGAATGGATGAATAGTAATGCCCTGGGCATTCAATGTGGATTTGCACGTGCTTGCACGTGATGACAACCGTTCAGACTCGTGAGGAATAAATCCGGAGGCCGAACGATCGACCTTGAAATAGCGCTGCGGTTCATGAAGCCAGAATATACGGAGTGTGTATTCATATTAACGCCCAGATGATAGAGAAATAGGTTATCGAAACCCTGCTGAGTATAAGAGAGTCAACCAGAATGGGTGCGGGCTTGTGTCTGCCGGCCCGGCACGGCCAAGCATCTCCCACTCCACTGGGACATGCTGGCGGCCATCGCGCAACCCCTCGTGAAGTCTTACTGCCCTCATGAAACCAACAAGGCCAGCACAAACCAGATGTTTAACGAATGTGACAGTCCTTTGACACGGCAAAGATAATATGAATTGTTTAATAGATATTTCGCTCTCAATAAATAATGCCTGAGTTCGAAGCTCGGGAGGTCCTAAATAATGAATTAGGAATAATGGTCCCTGAGTAAAATAATATAATGACTGAATTGAAACGGGTAGCCAGAGTTAGTAATTATAAAGCAACTGATTGTAAATCCTGACCAACTGATGTACGGTTAATATATAAATGGTATCGATGCATGAAAATGTTACACAAAGCGTTAAATTATTGTGGTGATCATTGATTTGATCTTTAATTTGATCATAAATTTTATCTTTAATTTAAGTAGAATCTGAGTATAATTTGAGACTAAACATGTGAGATTAAATGTTAATATAGTGCTTATCACAGTAATGTATTTTGTGAATGTATTGCCATTGCAGTGATTTTAATTGTAATATAACCCATCAGGTGATCCCTATTTGCTAAGTAATGTACCCATCTAATGGGGACAAGAATCGAACCCATGATATTTTAAATAAAGAAAGAATATTCATAAGATGTGAATCCATATACAGGCCAGTGATGGGGCCAGATTGGGCAATCCATGCGTGACTCAGGAGCGACAAATCTCCTAATCTGAATTATAGCACACAACCCGTGTATAAGTCACCAAGCGTACGTGAGCAGAGTGGAGTACAGTTGATGGTGCAACTAACAGAGAAAATTTACACTCAGACAGGAAGCAAAGGGATTCACCGAAGTGTGACCCATTAGCATTTTATTGGCAACGCTGTAGAAGGCGAGGCCCGGGATTGTTGCGAAATGACCCTCTTTTTCAGAAACCACACAAATTTATTGGGTTTTGGGAACGCCAATAATTGTAACTCTGGAAATTTGAATTTTTCAAAGGGTAAAAATCTCTAAAAACTGTACAGATTAAAAGTGATGATGGTGCATAAGGTCATTGGAGGAGTAGCCAGCTAGTCTCTCGGAGAGTGGGACAAAAATAATGACACCCACACAGTACAGGAGCACTAATTATTTTTTTAAATAATTGCCACGATCGATTTTCGAATATTAAAGTAAATTTGAAACGTTTAGATCATGAGGAATAAGTACAACATTTTTTCACAAGCGTACGACGCTTAGTTTAAAAGATAGTTTTGGGAAGAAGCAGAAATGAACTATTTTTAACTGAAACGAATAAATAGGCAGCCAGTTCAGAGGACGTTATTCAGTCTACCAAGGGCGCTGGAGCGCACGGTACTGTTTCACAGTATATTCAGTTTTATGAACGTCAGTGGAGGTCATACTGTTTCACACAACATATTTAGTCTTCGCCGACCATAGAGGCGGGTCGTGCTGAATTAAACAACAGTATATGCAGTCTTCGAAGGACCTGTATCACCAAGCCGTCAACTGAGAACCTCTGTTGGGAGGACCGTATCGTCAGAAACCCGTCGGGCTACGACACATAAGTAACGAATCTTTGGGATTTGGCAAAGTATTCTACTTTGAACAAAACGCATTCAGCTGACAGGGACTTAGTAAAGCCTTAGAAGACGATTATAAATAGACTCAGTGAACGAAGAGAAGTATCGAAATATCTCGCCAGTGAACGAGTCATCCGTGTACTATCAAATGTGCTAAGTCCATCCAAGTGCGTTAAAGAACCGGATAAGGGTCGGAACGTCGGATAACAAGCCTAACTTTCCTTTGCTAAGGAGGTTAGTGCTCAAAGTGACGTTAGGTCAAAAAGTACAAAATAGACGCAGTAAGTGCGAATTAAAGAAGTGAAAAGACTTCAAATGTCGTCCAGATAGAATACCATAGTATTCCAGTAATAAAGCAAAACGTGGACGGAAGTAAAAACATTAAAATAGAGCGTTAGGAAGAGTAGACTGCGACTCTAGGACTTATGTCTAGCAGAGACATTTTGCAAAACAGTTAACTGTAACCGAACTAGAATAGCATCGTGCCAATACTCTAACGTAGGACCGATTACTAAAGAAGCCAGGACAAGTATATAAGTACTCAGTACCAGCTAAGGGAAGCAGCGAACGAGACTTTCAAGTAATCCAACTAGGAGATAGATCTAGGAGCAAGCAGTGCTAGTATCTACACTCTAGGAGGAGGTGAAAGAAGTAAATTCAGTGTAAAAGTGTTAAAGCCAAGCAGTGTATTAAGCTTGATAATTCTTGTGTGTTAAAATTAGAAATATTTAGTGTTTAAAGTGTATTGAATCATGATGTTGAACCCTCAAGAAGAGGTGAAAAGTGTAATTAAAATGTGTAAATTTCATGGAGAAACAGTGTATGTGACAAGTGCCATGATGATTGTAATGGAAGGTTAAAACCCAGAATGTGGGTGAAAAAGTCGAATCATTGGGATCCGGGAAGAATTTCCGAGGTCCTGTGAGTACCAGATTTTGATTATATGTTGTATTGGGGGGAATAAGTGCCAATAGAAATAATGAGAAAATCATACCCATATAAAACAGGGATACACGAAACAAAGTTTGTGTAATGAAACATGCGGTTTTGAACGATACATTAATTGTGAAATTAACTAGTTAATAAGTGTTTATTAAAACTCAGTGGAGTTGTATTCCTTTGGAATAAAATTATATGTAATGTAATGGTATGTTAAATACTATAGAAGCAAGAATTATAAAGTAAAACTTCAGTAATGAAATAATTGTTGAATTACAATATTCAAAATAAATTAAAAGGTGGAAGCCGTTAGGTTCCAGAAGTAATAAATAAATGTTGTTGAACTATTATGTTCTGATTAAGCAATGTCAAAGATGAAATTAATGATCAGTGCAGGGCAAATTGTAAATGTCAGATAATGTTAAAGATCGGAGATTTAAAAGACGGTCATGTAAATACGATATGTAAAAACGCTAGTGTAGCGAATATAAGATTCAAGCTAGGATAGCTGTGAAATAATGCCAGGCTAAACTGATTGTGAGGTGAAGTTAGCGCGGTGAAGTAGATTTGAATGTATTTGCCTCAGGCAAAATTTGGAAAGGGTGCATTTGTGTTAAGCGCTGGGGACCGCATCGTGGGCCGCCCAAAACACGCTAAAATGAGGAGGACTTGGTGTTAACACTCCAGCTCCGTCATAAAGTGCCCATAATCCCTCCGAAGATGGACATATGCCTAGGAGGTAGACCAGATATGAACCAGTATTCATGTATTTCGAAAGCCCCTTTTTTATTGTTGTATCAATCACTTACACCAGCCAATGTGGATACGTCGCAATTAGTGATCTCACCTGAGCCAATATGGGCGGATAATATGGCCGCATCAATGTAATGTGAAAGAAACAATTGTGTGCTTTTCGAGTTTAAAGGAACAGTGAATAACTTACAGCCAGCCAGTCTGATGAAGAATATCCCGTCTAGCCAGAAGGGACAGGACGTCTCAGCTCGTAAATCACCCTGAGTGCCTTGTCAGTTATGAGGGTCGCCACTAATGTATTAGGGTAGGTCAAGGACTAGCCCGTGTCGGCATGTGGTCCATGGAAGATTATAAACATTGAAATGATCCGGTAATTGAGACCGTGATATAATTATTAGAAATAATCTTGCTAACTATCGTTCAGATCCGTATAGGGAAATATTATTTGTTATAAGATTGTAGTAACATCCCTGTGTATGATAAAGCCAAGAATAACTATTCCCGAGTACATGGTAAATTTAAACAGTCTGGGGAGTCTGTTTTAATTTGAAAATTTTCAGTAGTTTCCAAAACTTGGGGGAGGCACGAATTCTTTCAGGTAATCCAGTATTGTACAAGTTGTATAGAGAGTGATGAGAACTTCAATTTATATGGAACCCAATGAAATGATCATTAGTATTGTCATTATAAAGAATGATTTTTGCAAAGTAAGTTAATACTCAAATAAGTGATTAAAGAGTGTGTTTAACTATGTTTAGTGTTGTGAATGTAAACACGGAGCCATAGAGAGCTCGTCAGTTCTAATTGAAGAAAGAACTTTATGGAAATGAGAGTTATATGACCTTTTTGTTAGGTTCGATGAAACCTTCGTCATTGATTTTAAGGGATATTCTATAATGATTTCTCGTTCATTTGAGAGCAAGTGTGAGGTAGACATTAAAATTTTTGTATTTCTATGTTTTGTAGCGCCTGTATTTTGAATTATATTAAATAGTTTAGTAATATGATTTTGATGTTTATTTCAAGTGTTACCCTAATGCTTTTGATCCAAGATACGTGTATCATCGAGTGGGAGAATACACTACGCTCCGAAAAACCACTGAGCTGTCAAAACTATGATCACGTATTAATTGTGGAAAGGGAACAGTAAATTCAAGATTTTTATGCAAACTCTGTCTGTACTATTATTTGAGTAGTGAGTTAGAATCCCTACTCTAATCCAAATCATATGGTTGTGAACTGTGGGATCGACATACCACGATACTGCTCTGAGCTTCCCGGACAACAATCATATGATCCATCGTTACAAATGGGTACTGTGTATAGAGAATTTTATGTCGAAGTTATGAATATAGATAGGAATTTTTAGATTTAGATTTCATCACGATCATTTTCAGGCGAAATTTAGGAAGGTAATTTGAGAAGTAAAATTTGTATTTAGTGGCAATTATTTAAGAAATATCTTTCCCTAAGGGTTGCATGACCTTGACGTTGTGGGAGTGCTTGCGTGGTCTAGTCTAATGATCCCTTGGGCTATGCCGGCGGTAGCATAGCTACTGGTAGGGCCTCCCTTGCCGGACAAGCCAAAGGTGAAAATCCAGACTAAAAAGCAACCCAGAACCCTCAAGTCCTCAACGGCAGCGAAGGCGGAGAAAACTGTCTTCGGTACGGCGTAGCTGGCGGAAGAGGCAGTCCAGCTGACCTGGGTTAAGAGGTCAGGAACTCCACTGTATTGTGGACAGAAATGGGAACTTCGAAGGCTAAGGGAAGAAACCCTGACAGAAAATCAGTAGGCCTGGATACTTAGAAGATAGCCCCTTCTCCAGGCTTTGGGTGCTGAAGGCCAACAACCTACACACCCGAGATTACACTTCTTACAGAAACAGAAATTAATAGAAGCCGGATGGATAAAACGGATTTGACCTTTGGCATGAAATCGGACAAGAGAATTGGAATTTGGAATGTACACACAATGTGGCAGAGAGATAGACTGGCCGACGTATCTAGGGAGATGAAGCGCAACAGGTTGGACTTACTAGGTTTGAGTGAGATGAGATGGAGTGGGTTCGGAGAGATAAGGACCCAGGAAGGGGACACGTTGTTGTACTCAGGAACAGTAGAAGAACATAGAGAGGGTGTTGGTTTACTGATCACCCAGAAGAGAAGGACGAGCTTGATGGAGTGGTATCCAGTCTCAGAAAGGATAATAATAGCCCGATTTGCATCAAGAGTTAGACCAATCACAGTGGTGCAGTGCTATGCACCAACCGACACAGGAGAAGAAGAAAGAAAAGAGCAATTTTACGGACAGTTACATTGAATCTTGATAAAAGTGAAGAAAAGAGATATAGTGGTCGTGCAGGGAGACTTGAATGCGAAAGTCAGAAGTGATAATCAAGGAATAGAAAATATAATGGGGAGACATGGTATAGATACTAGAAATGAGAATGGCGACAAACTTATTGAATTCTGTAGCAACCATAGTTTTATGATTGGAGGTAGATCATTCCTCATATGAACTGCCATAAAGTGACTTGGGTGTCCCCGGACCATAAAACGGAGAACCAGATTGACCTTTTCACTATAAGCAAGACATGGTGAACTTCCCTGTTGTACGTGAGGAACAAGAGAGGAGCAGATGTGGGAAGTGACCATCATTTAGTAATAGCTACGCTCCGATTGAAGATAGCAAGTATTAGGCACATTCATCAAATGGGGAGGATAAGGTACAACCTCGATAAATTGAAGGATAAGGAGGCGTAACAAGATTTCTCACTAGAGTTGAGAAACCGATTTCAACAGCTGAGAGAGGAAGAAGACGGAAAGGATATTGAACATAACTGGAAGAACATAGACAGTACCTATTTCAATACATGTGAAAAGGTTTTAGAGAAGAGAGAGAGAGAGGAAGGGAGGAATGGGTTACTTCTGAGACATAGGAAACCGTGAACAGCAGGAAGGAATATAAGAAAAGACTTAACAATACAGGAACACAACAAGAGGAAGTACAAGCTAGAACAGATTTCAACCAACTTAACAAAATAGTGAAGAGGAGTTCTCTACGTGATAAAAGAGTATTTATCAATAATTTAGCAACACAAGCAGAGTTGGCAGCGCAAAACAACGATAGTAGGACCCTATATCACATAACCAAAATATTAACAGAAAAGTTCTCTAGTTTTGATAATCCTGTGAAAGCCAAAGATGGGAGATTACTGTCTACACAAAAGGAACAACTATAATGATGGAAAGAACATTTTCTGAAGATCTTGAATAGGGGAATAAGCGAGGAAAGAGAGACAGTGGACATGATAGAAGAAGAGCAGGAAGATAGGGCTATAAGCACAGAACCAACATCAGAAACAGTTATACAAAAGGCTATTAAACAACTAAAGAACAGTAAGGCGGCAGGTATGGACAACATTCCATCGGAAGCCTTGAAAGTAGATAGGGACACTACAGTTGAGATTCTGTTCCCATTTTTGGGAAGATCTGGGAAGAAGAGAAGATTCCTACAGACTGGAAGAAAGGACTGTTGATCAAGCTTCCGAAGAAAGGAGATTTATTGGAATGTGACTATTGTAGAGGGATTACTCTCCTTTCAATCCCAAGTAAGGTGCTCTCACGAGTAATTGTGGAAACGATAAAACAGAGAATTAATTTAAGGCTGAGGAATGTACAAGCAGGATTTAGAGAAGGCTTTTCTTGTACAGACCAGATCAATACACTGTGCATAATTAGAGAACAATCAACGGAACTGCAATCGGCACTGTACCTACTATTCGTTGATTTTGAAAAGGTTTTTGATAGTATAATGTGAGAGAAGATTTGGCAAGCCATAAAAGAGTTTGGGATTCCAAAGGAAATTATAAAGATTACTCAAGATATGTATGAGAATTTCACCTGTCAAGTTTTACTTCAGGGGATGTTGTCGGAGCCCATTCCAGTAAATATAGGTGTTAAACAAGGATGTTTGCTGTCTCCAATACTGTTTCTAATGGTGCTGGATCTTATCATGGAGAAAGCAATGAATCGTTGAAGAGTTATCCAGTGGGGACTAACAGACAGGTTGGAGGAGCAGGATTTCGCAGACGATCTATGCTTGCTAGCCAGCAGTTACAAAGATATGGAAGCAAAGCTGAATGATTTGAGAACTGACGCATCTGAGGTGGGATTGAAGATCAATGGAAGGAAAACCAAGGAGATGCACCATAACAAACGAAATACGGCACCATTATTTCTAGGGAATCAAGAGATCGGCCAAGTCAAACAGTTTTGCTACCTGGCAAGTATGGTCACCACTGAGGGAGGTACTATGGAGGATATTGGAAATAGAATAAATAGGGCTAAAGGAGCATTCGCAGTGTTGAGGCCAATGTGGAAAGCAAGGGAACTTAACACCTATACCAAACTTCGCATCTTCAATTCAAATGTCAAGTCAATATTGTTCTATGGGTGTGAAACTTGGAAAACCAACAAACAACTGATTAACAGATTCCAAATATTTGTGAATTCATGCTTCAGGAATATCCTGAGGATATGGTGGCCACAAGTTATCTCCAATGAAGAGCTATGGTAATGAGCACAGCAAACACCCATTTATATTGAGATGCGTCGTAGGAAATGGAAATGGATTGGGCATACATTACGACGAGATGGAGACAACATAGCAAGACAAGCCCTGGAATGGAATCCACAAGGTAGTATGTGAAGAGGCAGACCAAGGAACACCTGGAGGAGGAGTGTAATAACAGAAGGAATGGAGAAAGGGGGGAAGACCTGGCAGGAGATTAGGAGGATGGCGCAGAACAGAGTCCGGTGGCGAATATTCATCGATGACCTAAGCTACACTTAGGAGATAAAGGAAGTAAGTCAAGTAAGTCAAGTAAGTCATTTAAGAAATATTAAAAGTTAAGGAAAGTTATACTGTATTAACAGAGGAGTGTATAAAAGGAATGCGCATTGTGATGAATTATAGGATGGAAACTTATTAAATTTCATATTTGTTGAAATAAAGTATAAAGAGATGTTAAATTATTAAGACCAAATAAGCTAAGGATATTAATGAAATTATTTAAAGCTGTCGATGGAAATGTAGTTACATTATTTGAAGAGAAAGATCCAACAGAAGTTTTTAATAACTATTGAAAGCATTATAAGAGTTTAATGCTTTTCAGTCGGTCAACACGAATGTACCCAAAAAGAGATGGGTTATGCCCTAATCCTGAAATAAATTACATGATATTAAAAATACACTAGGATGACCAGTTTCGATCGTCAAGCGATCATCATCAGATCCATTACACTTAGGCTATAAAATCTATGTTTGAAATACAGGTGAAAATATTTACAATATGTGCAATTATTTATTTGCAGTATAGGTACTGCAACTGTCAGTGTATGCTAAATGCATTATATATGATGTTAGGTGAAATGCTAAATGGTGATAGATATCCGGAGTTTGTAATTTGGAGTGATTATATGGTTGTAAAAATCAACTATGGTTAAACTATAATATTATAGGCTAACTACTTATCTGATTGTCTTCCTTACTAGAGCTACGCGCAGTTATCGTGTTCACTGTAACTCACGGTGCGGTCGACTGCGTCGGTTGTTATCTTAACGACTGGTTTTTCCTGCTTTCCCCCCCCCCCCTGTCCCTGTGCTGGCAGAGTCAAAGCGATGTGTTTATGTGAGGTGTTGCCAACCTAGATAAGATGTATGTTATTGAATGAGGTGGGTCTACAACTATTAAAGACCGTGGATTAGCCCTCGCCACGCGTGGACCATAAGCCATTCAACTAAGCGCTGCCCGGCCTTATGAGGACGTCCCGGCACCTTTAATACTGCCACGAGTATGGGACTTGGTTTATTGTAGAAGAAAAGTACATCGTACACCTGATCCACCGTACCTATTAAAAAAACCTAGTTTCCCCCCCTTTTTTTATCTAGCTTGGCTGTGTCGCTAAATTGTGTCTTGTTTCCGACAGGGTGTGTTTTTTAGTAGCGATCGAAAGGCAGAGCTCTTGACATAAAGGAAGCAATCGAGATACACCTAGTCAAACGAAACAATCCCAATAATCTAAATGAACACACGTTCATGGAGAGCTCATCCCTCTTCACGCCACTAAAAACACACCCTGTCGGAAACAAGACACAATTTAGTGACACAGCCGAGCTAGATAAAAGGGGGGGGGGGGGGAACTAGGGGGTTTTTAATAGGTAAATGTTATCTGGATCAGGTGTGCGATGTACATTTCTTCTACAATGAACTAAGGCCCATACTCGTGGCAGTATTAAAGGTGCCAGGACGTCCTCATAAGACCGGGCAGCGCTTAGTTGAATGGCTTATGGTTCACGCGTGGCGAGGGCTAATCCACGGTCTTTAATAGTTGCAGACCCACCTCATTCAATAACATACATCTTATCTAGGTTGGCAACACCTCACATAAACACATCGCTATGACTCCGCACAGCACAGGGACAGGGGGGAGAAAGCACGAAAAACCATTCGTTAAGATAACAACCGACGCAGTCGACCGCACCGTGAGTTACAGTGAACACGATAACTGCGCGTAGCTCTAGTAAGGGAGACAATCAGATAAGTAGTTAGCCTATAATATTGTAGTTTAACCATAGTTGATTTTTACAACCATATAATCTCTCCAAAGTACAAACTCTGGATAGCTATCACCATTTAGCATTTCACCTAACATCATATATACTGCATTTAGCATAGACTGACAGTTGCAGTACCTATACTGCAACTACATAATTGTACATATTGTAAATATTTTCACCTGTATTTCAAACATAGATTTTATAGCCTAAGTGTCATGGATCTGATGATGATCGCTTGACGATCAAAACTGGTCATCCTAGTCTATCTTTAATCTCATGTAATTTATTTCAGGATTAGGGCATAACCCATCTCTTTTTGGGTACATTCGTGTTGACCGACTGAAAAGCACTACACTCTTGTTTACTAAGGCAAAACTGAAAATATGGCTTCAAACACCACAATGAAAGCATTATGTGTCATGGGTGCATCCTTAAGAAAAAATATAAAACACTATGATAATTAAATATAGGGGCGATGTTGTTGTTTGAGTCTTCAGTCTTTTGACTGGTTTGATGCAGCACTCCATGCCTCCCTGTCCTGAGCTATTCGTTTCATCTCTACATAGCTCCGACACCCTACATCCGAGGCAATCTGTTTAACATATTCTAACCTTGGTCTACCCCTACAGTTTTCGTCCTCGACCCTTCCTTCCATAACTAAGCTTGCTATTCCTGGGTGTCTTAGTATGTGTCCTACCAACCTATCTCTTCTCTTCATTAGCAGTCGCCAGAAACATCTCTCCTCTCCCACTCGTCTTAATACCTCTTTGTTTGTAACCCTATCTACCCATCTGATCTTCATCATTCTCCTGTAACACCACATTTCAAATGCTTCGATTCTCCTCTTTTCTGCTGCACCAATAGTCCAAGTTTCACTTCCATAGAGTGCCACGCTCCAGACAAAGGCTTTCAAAAATGACTTCCTTATACCTAAATCTATATTCGATGTCAGCAGATTCCTTTTTTGTAGAAATGCTTTCTTTGCCTGAGCCAACCTACTTTTAATATCCTCTTTGCTTCGTCCATCACTGGTTATTCTGCTTCCTAAGTAACAGAAGACCCCTACTTCCTTCAGCTTTTCACCTGCCAATTTGATCTCCATAGAGGTTTCTGATTTATTTCGGCTGCATTCCAGTATTTTTGTTTTACATTTATTTATTTTCATCATGAATTCTTTCCGTAAGACGGAGTCCATACCATTCAAAAACTCATTCAAATCCTCAGGCGTGTCGGCCAAGATGACGATGTCATCAGCAAATCTCAGAGTTGAAATTATTTCTCCTTGAATCTTCACTCCCACTTTAAATTTTTCTCTAATTTCCTTCATTGCTTGTTCAATGTAAAGATTGAAAAGTATGGGTGATAAGTTGCAGCATTGCCTTACACCTTTCTGAATACCAGCTTCTCTCTCATATCCTTCAACTCGAATGACTGCTGTCTGGTTTCTGTACAGATTGTATATCACCCTCCTATCCCTGTACTTTATTCCAATCGATTTCAAAATGTCAAACAATTTAGTCCAATCAACGTTATCAAAAGCCTTTTCTAAGTCTACAAAAGCCATGAACGTTCTCTTATCTTTCCTTATTCTACCCTCCAAAATCAGCCTAAGACTTAGTACAGCTTCCCTTGTTCCTACATTTCTCCTGAAACCAAACTGGTCTTCACCCAACTCCGTTTCTATCTGGCTTTCAATCCTCTTGTAAATTATTCTAGACAGGATCTTTGAAGCATGAGTAATCAAGCTGATTGTACGGTAATCTTCACATCTGTCAGCTCCCACTTTCTTTGGTATAGGGATGATTACATTCTTCTTGAAATCAGGGGGTACCTCACCTGTCTCATAAATCCTAAACACCAAGTGAAATAACCTGATCACACCTTCATCTCCTATGCAGCGTAGCAACTCAATCGGTATATCATCTATGCCTGGTGCTTTGTTCCTGCTTAAGTCTTCCAAAGCTCTATCAAATTCTGATCTCAATATTAAATCTCCTTTCGCATCCTCATCAATTTCCTCCTCCCTTTCCATTACATGATTCTCAATCTCCTTTCCCTTATACAAACTCTCTATGTAAGTTTTCCATCTCTCAACCTTTTCTTCCCTATCTCTCAGAGGCTTTCCATTTGTGTCCTTAATATTACAGCACTTAGTCTTCTTTTCCACAAAAGTATTCTTAATCCTTCGATAAGCTGTGTCTACTTTTCCTAATTTCAGATATTTTTCTATACCTGCACATTTCTCTTTCAACCATTCTTCTTTCGCTTCCTTGCACTTCTTGTTAACCTCATTTCTCAGACGTCTGTATTCTGCTTTCCCCTTTTCATCTCTTAGATTCTTGTGTTTCCGCCTTTCATCCATCAATTCTAGTATATCCTGAGTGATCCACGGTTTTCTATCTATTCTTTCTTTCCTACCAATGTTTTCTTCTGTGGATTTTGTTATTTCATTCTTCAATAGTGCCCATTCGTCTGCAATTGAAGTTTGTTTAGGGTTTTTCATTAGTCCTTCCTTTTTACTCTTCTTGAATCTTTCGTTTACATCCTTCTCTTTCAGTCTGTCTATTGCCCACCTTTTTGGCTTTTGACTTTTCTTCAGTTTCTTCAACTTTAATCTGCATTTCATTACAACCAGATTGTGATCAGAGTTTATGTCAGCACCAGGATATGTTTTACAATCCAAAATCTGGTTTCGAAACCTCTGCTTGACCATAATGAAGTCGATTTGGTAACGCCCTGTATCTCCTGGTCTCATCCATGTGTATATTCTTCTATTGTGGTTATTGAGTAAGGTGTTAGCTATGACCAATTCATGCTCGGTGCAGAATTCTACCAGCCTGCTTCCTCGATCATTCCTTTCACCTAATCCGAAATCTCCTACTATCTTCCTTTCTCTCCCTTTTCCTACCACAGCATTCCAATCTCCCATTACTATAACATTTTCATCACCCTCGATATACCTCAGAATTTCGTCTATTTCTTCGTAGACCTTTTCAACATCCTCATCATCAGCTTGACTGGTAGGCATATAGACTTGTACCACTGTGGTGCAGGTAGGTTTAGTATTGATTTTTGCTACAATCATCCGTTCACTATATTGCTCATAATATTCCACCCGCTGTCCAAGTTTCCTACTCAATATGAGGCCAACCCCTGCTTGGCCATTGTTTGATTTAGTGCTAATGACCCTATAGGCTCCTGACCAAAAGTCCTGTTCTTCCTGCCAGCGCATTTCACTAATCCCAACCAAATCCAACCTCAACCTATCCATTTCCCTTTCTAAGTTTTCTAGCCTTCCACTTCCTAGCAGACTTCTAACATTCCACGCTCCTATCCGTAGAATGTCAGATTTCCTCTTTGTCACTTCTGTGATGTTAACCCCCTCTCGAGTAGTCCCCATCCGGAGATCCGAACGGGGGACTAGTTTACCTCCGGATTGAAATTTTACAAGGGAGGAGGCCATCATCACATGTAATTATGCATAGAGAGGTGCATATCCTCGGGAATAGCATACGGCTGTAGTTTCCCGTTGCTTTCAGCATTTTTGATATAGGACACGTCAGAATTTACATCTATAAAATAAAAGTACTAATAGGTATGTAATACTAATATTATAACTATTTATAACTTATTATAATAACAGCGCTATTGTTATGTAATGTGGATAGGCTATTACCGGATATATGAATAAGATGATGGTAACTTCGATTTAATAACTATTATTATGGCCCCATCCATTAAATAGGCCTTTAATACCAATTTACCCCGATTCTATAATAAAAGACCCTGCAGTAAATCGCAGACCACATAAGTTACAACACATGTGACTCAAGCATTGCCAAAGAGCTGTAAACCGCTAGTCGGCAGGATTGCTACATCTTAACAAACAATTAGGAAAATACAAAAAACCACTGACGACTTATGGCCCAGATTCAACTTGAAATATAGATAGATAGATGTTATTAATTCCATTTGATAAAATACATGTATACAATACATTTTTGATATAGGACACGTCAGAATTTACATCTATAAAATAAAAGTACTAATAGGTATGTAATACTAATACTATAACTATTTATAATAATATATTTATTGCACTAAATAGCCATACACAAAGAAAAGAAATAATACATTTATATTCACTGTACTCGCGCGCTTGGGCCTTGGTTTGCATATTCTTTAATTGTTTTTGTTCTTTTGGTGCAGAGTTCTAGGTGGTAACGTTCACACATGTATCCACATAGTTCGCACTTACATATCTCTGTCGGTTCATGGTATGAGGTGTTGTTACAAATTAGATGGTGGAAACCATGTACTGCCAGTCTTGTGAACACGTGCCTCATCTCGAAGCTGGATGTTGTCCACGTCCGGTCTATCATAGCTCCAGTTCCAAAGAATTCGGGTGGGGTGTCTTCTCTCTTTTTGTTGAGTGTTGCTAGGAGATTTTCTGATGCTCTGGTGTTGGGCAGGTTCAGGTGTGTTCTGAAGTCTTCAATGAGGAAGGATTCTCGTGCTAGAAGGTAGACGAGTCTTGATCTTGTTGTCTTGGATACACCGATCGCTCTCTTTATGTAAAGAGCTTTTATTCTTTCTAGAGAGGATAGGTTCTTCTCTGTGAGGTACGGCCAAATGATTTCCATCCCATATGTTAGAATAGGCATGATTTTTGCTCTAAATAGTGCCATCGCCGTCTCTAGGCTAAGTGATCTAATGTAGTTGATTTCGTGCATCGTCCGTATTGCCTGTGTTGTTTTTTCTATTACATGCTTTGTAAAGCATTTGGCACTTGTTTGCAGGGTAATGCCAAGGTACTTGAAATCGTTTACTATGGCTACTTTCTGCCTCTTTATGAAGATTTCTGTCATTGCTGGGATCTTTCCTCCTTGCCTAAATACCATCATTTTTGTTTTTGATGTATTAATTTCGAATGTGTGTTTGTAGCACCATTCCTCCATTTCCTTTATCACGTTTTGTAGTTTTCTGATGTCCTTTGATCCGATCACTATATCATCAGCGTAGGCGTACGATACTACGTCATCCTTGTGGGTTATTCGATTTATTTCTTCTGCTGCCAGGATGAAAAGTAATGGGCTCATTGGGTCACCCTGTAATACTCCGTTCGTTTGAAGTATCGGTTCTGAAAGTGATATGTTGTCAGAGATTCTTATTTTGTTCCATTGTAGTATCGTTTTTATGGTTTCAGTCCACACATGGTTCCTGTTTAGGGTTTCTTCCAGCTTCTGTGCCACAAGTTCCCGGTTTATGAGGTCGAATTCTTTTGTGAAGTCTATAAACACTACGTAGAACTTTTCTCTTCTTTCAAGGGCTTCCCTGATGTCATTGAGTAGTAAGTGTATAGCGGTTACAGCTGATCTTCCTTTCCGGAATCCGAATTGATTTTCTGGTAGATACTCGTCTATTTCTTCTCTGACTCTCCCCACGATTGTTTTTGTGAATATCTTGAACGGAATATTCTCCAGAGCGATGCCTCTGTATGTGTTTGTATCATATGGATCGCCATTGCCTTTATAGAGTACTTTTATAGTTGAATGTCTCCATCTCTCCGGTATTGAGGCCGTCTCAATGCATTTATTGTATAATTTTGTCCATGTAGGTAGTAGGAGGTGAGCAGTGTCTTTTATGTACTCACTGTAAATGTTGTCTGGTCCTGCGGCTTTGTTTTTCTTTGTGCTTGAGATGATGTTTTGGACTTCATGAGCTGTCAGCGGAGTCCATTCTGTTGACGCTAGTGTATAGGTACTTTGATTATTTTCTGGGGTGTTCGTTATTCCTTCCTTGTTGAGTATATTGTTAAAGTGTGTCATCCATTTTTCCATGTTTATATAATGTGTCTGCGCTTGCTTCCTAGGACGTAGAGTGATATATGGGTCTTTCTTTGCCTCTTCTACGATTCTTTTACCTTCTTCCTCCCAGTATACCATTTTCTTCTCCCGCGTGAGCGTTTTATAGAGACTTCTTTGTCTGTTGTATACCTGATAGAGTGTAAGGTTCTTCTCGTTTGTTTTTAGTTCATGCAGGGCCTTCAATACTTCTTTTCTTAGCAGGTAGCATTCCTGATCGAACCATTGCTTCGCCTTTCGTTCCTTTCTTGGGGTTGCGGCTTGTATTAGCAGTTCTTCTATTTATAACTTATTATAATAACAGATCTCAAGAGACACAATCTTAATGGACAACTATTTACAACTTACTCTATTATCATAATATGAAAACTTAATTCTATAAATACAACAACTTACAGCTAGGTATTACAATTAAAATAGAAAAGTGAAATATAATTGTAGATTTCATCGCTCCTATACGCTAAGCTATTCAACTACAGAGTAAAAACAATGGCACTGCAGATAAGCTTTCAACATTCTATCAAAGGTTTTTATTTTGGGGCAAGTTTTATATACTGGGGTAGTTTATTGTATAATTTAACTCCTGTGTGAAAAGTTCCTTTTTGATATATGCTTGTGTGTGTGCGTGAAATATGAATGTTTTGATTTTGTCTTGTGTTATGCCTATGAACATCATTGTTTGTTTTAAGAAAAACATCCTTATTTAATAAATTCTTTTTAAAGAACATAATACTTTCAAAGATATACACGAAGGGCAGTGGGAGAATGTTTAAATATTTAAACAGAGGTCTACATGATTCTCTAGTGTTTGCATTTGCCATAATTCTAATCACCCTCTTTTGTATCCTAAACGTGCTTAGTACATCTGGCGACATACCCCAAAATATGACCCCATATCTTAAGTATGAATGGAAATAAGCAAAATAAGTGTTTCTTAATGTGTGCATGCTAGTACAGGTTTTCAAAATACGTAACGCAAAGCACATCGAGTTCAGTTTAGTATTCAGATATTGTATATGTTTATTCCATTTCATGTAATGTTGTATCCATAGTCCTAAAAACTTTGTTTCTGATTTATTTTCTATTTGATGACCATTTAATGTTATATTGGGCTTCGCAGGATTCCTATTCTGTATAGTGTGGAAATTTAGACATACTGTTTTTTTATAGTAACGGAGTCAGCAGACTGCTGTATGGCCTGTTTAGTTTCACATTTTATTACGAGTGTTGTATCGTCCGCAAACAAAATTTCCTTATGTGAATGAACGTTCTGTGTTATATCATTGATATATAGAAGAAACAGTAGTGGGCCCAAAACGGATCCCTGGGGTACTCCATATTTAAAAATACCCTCATTGGACAAAGTTTCATTAAGTAATTTGTTTCCATCATCCTTGTGTCTCAAGCTTACTATTTGTTTACGCCTTGTTAAGTAAGACTCTATCCATTTATTAGCTAGACCTCTAATACCATATTGATTTACTTTTGTAAGGAGGATTGTATGGTCAACAACATCAAATGCTTTCGATAAATCCAAGAATAGGCCAGTTACATGTTCCTTATTGTCAATTAATTTCAGTATACTATTAATACATTCATAAATTGCTGACCGTGTAGATTTTTCCGTTCTGAATCCATGTTGTGAGTTTGATAACATTTTATTTTTTCTATAAAACTTATCAGTCTCTTATACATGATTTTTCCCACAATTTTTGCAATACCAGTTGGTAAGGTGATAGGACGATAGTTATCTAATTCATCTTTTGAACCGTTTTTGTGCACTGGAATTACTTTTGATAACTTCAAAATATCCGGGTAAGTTCCTGAGAGAATTGAACTGTTTATTAAGTGCGTAAGTGGATTTATTATATTTTCTGCACAATTCTTTAAAGTTGCATCAAGGATGTCATCAATGCCAGCGCAGAATTTATTTTTAGCTCTTTTATAACTATTCTTACCTCTTCACTTGTGAGATGATTTATAAATAAAGAATCACTACATATATTTATTTTATTATTAGAGTTTAGTGTATTTACCTGTGATTTATTTAATAAGTTTTGTGTAATTTCCAGAAAATAGTCATTAAAAGTGTTTGCTATTTCCTCTGGATTATTAATCACTTTATTATTTCTGGTCAGAGTAATGTTCCTTTGTATTTTAGCAGATTTTCCAGTTTCTTTCTTTATCACGGACCACATAGCCCTGTTTTATTAGATGATTGGGAAATAAAATTATCATTATGCATTTTCTTTGCTAGTCTTATTACCTTATTTAATATGCTAGTGTATTTTTTGTAGTATAAATTGAATTCAGGTGTTGTGTGGTATTGTTTATATATTTTGTGTAGAAATTTATTTCTTTGACATGAATTTATAATCCCTGTTGTTATCCAATTGCTAGTTTTGTTATTTTGAACAGTTCTTTGTCTAAAGGGCAATGCTGTTTCAAAATAGTGTTTTAGGGTACTGTTAAATGCGTTAAATTTTTCATTTACATTTTCTAGTTTATACATTTCTGACCATGTTTCCTTATTGAATAAGTTATTGAAATAAGTAACATTTGTTTCAGTGAATGACCTGCACTTGGATTTTACTCCATTATCATTATTATTGATTGTTTCGGGTACTTCAAAACACAGTATTTGTCCATGGTGGTGACTAAACCCCGGACAATAGACTTCTAATGAATGGTGATATTTATCTGTATTTAAAAATATTTGATCAGGAGTGGTTTTACTAAATTTTGTTATTCTTGTTGGGGTATTTATTGTAGGTTTCAGTCCATAGGAAATTAGTAACTGTGTTAATAATTCACAATTTCTATCAAATTTTAAGAAATCAACATTTACATCCCCACAAATTATTATAAGCAAAGGAACCCATGAGCTGGGGCAGTTTTACGTCTCCCGGTGCGGTGGTGCCCCCATCTTGGATGAGACTCGACTTAAAGACTTCCAGACTCATCGCAGAAGCACCTCTAAGGGTAAGTGTGCTTAGCTTTTCTTTTTTCCTCCCAACACATTTTCCGACACCCTCACCCTGCCTCTACCCTCATTAAACCATAACTTATTGTGCATAAGGAATATCTCTTGCATTATTCCACCATCACGAATCCTAACTCTCCTCGGGAGATGAACAATACGGCCTACATCCGTCTCCCTTACTGAGCAAGTGCAACGTGCAGGAACCTCTGTAGAGCGCCCGTCCTGAGCTAATCTCCATTTCCTGTACAGTCATGCACCTTCATTGTCACAACCCCGCTTTAGGAAGCCGTCCTTCCCTGAGCACCCCTAACACACCACTACCAAGCATGCGAAAGTCTACCGGACGGCGGCGACCTAAACACTATAATGGCCATTCAAAAAGAAAAAAGCTGGATGCTATAAAAAGAGAACCGCTAAACGGATCGTAATGCCCTGGCCTGTGGTCGATGGTGCAGTCCCTATGAGAGCACTGAGGTACCAAACTCGCCGCTAGAGGGACACGAGGGCACACCCACGTAACGACAGAGCGAGCAAGCACACGCGTTGACCACGCCACCCAAAAGTCCAAGGCCGTCCGCACGAGTACGGCGAAGGTTCTATTAGCTTCTATTTTGACTTAAAGGGGTCCCTTCTTCTGGACTTCCTGGAGCATGGTACAACGGTGAATAGCGCAGAGATACTCGCAAACCTTGACCTCCCTTCGCACAGCGATCAAATTGATACGACGTGGGCAGTTCACCCGCGGGATCATTCTCCTCCATACAGCCAATGCAGTCAAGGAGCTCTTTCAGACATTCAAATGGGAGAGCCTCAGTCATCCCCGATACAGTCTCGATCTGTCTCCCAGCAATTATGCCATTTTGGTGTGCTAAAGAAGGCTCTGAGAGGCAAACGATCCACCTCGGATGACGACGTCAAGCAGTACTTTCGGAACTGGTTCACAACGCAGCCACCGGAATTTTACGAGACGGCCATTCTCCGCCTTGCGTCGCAGTGGGAGAAGTACCTGGACAGTGCTGGGCAACACTTTTGATAGAACGGTACAGGTCTTAGTTTCATAGCCTCCAGCTCGTTTCTTTTTGAATGCTCTCATATGTTATGCAGTTAATCTGATAATGAAATGTTTAGAGGTCTGGAATGATACAGTATGACATTGCTGATAGTTGTTGAGAAATAATATTGAGCTTAGGAGTTATGAGAACTATGACGAGCATAATGACGATTTATTAAGTCTGATATTATAACTGCTGGTAATATAAATATGTGATTAAATGGAAAAAGCATATTTTAAAAGTAAGGAGAGTTGCGTGAATTAGCTAGACTACTCTTGCGAGTCAGGAGAAACGAATGAATAATCGCTCACCATACTGGTCGCAAATGTTCTCATCTCGTAAACAAGGCAACTTAAGCTCCCTCTAGCTCCACCGCAGCAATATTCTGTTGAATATATTCTTATTGCTGCTTTCGGATGATACTTAACACAAACCACACTGACGACCTGGAAGTCGAGTAGGTGGGTTTTAACCTCAGGAAAAGAACCCATTTTTCTGACAGTGATCACGTTACTTTCGGAGTTGTGAAACAGAATATGCCCATCGCTTCGAACAACTTTCCTTAAACACAAACTGTAATCTCGCGATGTTAAAGGAGATATAGGTCTTCTGGGAAAGATATAACTCCATGCCACAGATTATTCATCAAAATACGTTATTAAAGAATCTATTTTCAATTTGCCCACTCAGATTTCGTAACTAAATCTGATAAATGGGGCAACTTAGGTACCGAAACATCAAGCATTTCATTCAATGATCTGCAGATTACTACCCATGAAAGAAACAAGGCAGTAATCGAAATAAACATTTCTCTGGGAATTGTGTGTAACTTTCCTATATTTTGGTCATTTTTGGCTGAAGGCAAAGCCTATTTACGCCGTGTCAAAGCATTTATTTTTCATAATAATACACATTCATGCTTAGAATAATACCGTGAATATTCGTAATATGTGATACTTGTGTGAGTGCGCGCGTTGGGGGGGTTTAAGCATGGAGTTATAGATATATGCCGGAATTTCGATCCCTCCCTACTATCAAATGAGAATAAACGCTTATTTGGACACTTTCTACCTTTGCACATCCTAACTTATCTCTTTACGACATTCAGTAACTATTCTAACTTCAGACGAATATGTACGAGCAAGTGTATGGAACTCTAGCTTTATGGATTACTGATGCCGAATATCTAAGTTCAGGGTGATTTATGAATGTCGTTCACAATTGTTCATATTCATATTGAAAAATCTATATTAACTTTAATAAAATGTTATAGCGTATCAAGACGTTTCTCGACTCTATGACCTCACTGTACGTTCCACAGCAATGTTCACGAGATATAACAGACTTACCGGGTGTGGAAAGATCTCCAGCTAGTGCCAGGACAAGCGCTAGCCAGTTACACAATGCTACTGGCCAGTACAGCATCGTCCCTGAAACATAAATAATACAAATCTCACATCAAGCAGTTACGGTTAATGGAGTGGCAATGTTACATTCATAAATAGCGTTACTAAAACGATCTGGCAATGCAAACCTAAAACCGAAGGCAATAATGCCATATTCTCTGGAGAGGAACAAAGGATCCTTCGTTTATTACCTTGAGTCGTTGAAAAGGTAACGCGTAAAACTGTCAGATTTATTTCTAACAAAATAATGGATAGCCCTTGATTCTAACTACAAAAATGCCTTAAATCTGCGGAAAGAGAATATTTGACAATCACCATTGCACATAGGATTAGCCAAACAAATGTGTGACTTCGGCATACAGGAAATCTAAATTTAGGAAGGGTGGATGAAGAGAGTAAGATTTTGAAGTGTAAATCACACCAAACGTGTATTGATGCTAGAGTCTGGTTCTCGGCTGACATCTTAGCTAAGGATGGTGCAGCTACCAAGTTGATCCTTTCAACTTGTCCATTGGCGCGTGGTAATACAGTGGTTATCAGCTGATGCGAAATACCCTCAGACATACAATTTCCTTCAAACTCCTTTGAAGTGAACGCTGACCGTCGATTGAAGATTATCTGCGCTAAATTTCCAAACACTGTATTTTGTAACTCTAACTTAGCAATCACTTCTCCAGCAGTTGTAGTCATGGTGGGATAGAGCCATACACACTTCTTAAATCCGTCTATTACTGAGAATATGTACTTGTAACTCTCGTGCGTTGACTCCAGAAGTCCAAGATGATCAATGTGGTATGTATTTAAGAGTAGACTTTCCTTGAAATGTGGATGTAGTAGGCCTTCGAAATTTACAGTTAGGCGCTTTGGCAAAATTGGATAAATGACATGTTATAGGGAATGGCCTCACAAAGACCCTTCATTTGAGCTATTACACGCTTTCTCTGATTACTACTTCAATATATATCCACTAAGAAACATTGAGTGCACACTGCGTTGGCCTGGTAACCAAACGTTTGTTAGAACCCTTGCTGATATTACTCTTATATTAAATATTGTTACACATCGAAGGGCGCATAGCACCCTTAAGAAGTGTACACACATACACCTACTGATCTACAAGATACAGCCACATCTACAGCTTCTCCATCAAAAACCACATTTATTAAACCATCTGCCCCACACTCTACACGGATTTCACCCCTTAAACACCCTCAAGCTGGAATCAATAGCAGCAACTACACATTTCCTAACACGCAAGCCAGTAAAGATGAAACCACAGCTATTACCCAAGCGCTTGCCTCACACCCAAACAAATACACAAGCACTGCTCATCTAAATAGCTATGTGCAAACACAGCAGTATGCAAATTCATAAAAAGGCCCCCAATCTGAGGGAGGTTACCTGTTACGGTCGGAGACTCTGCCCGACTGCCAGATAACATCGTACCTCAGGTAAGTGTGATTCTCAGATTCCTCACACAAGTTATACATCCTTCCTCTCACCACCCCCAATTTGATTGTACCATTCACACTTTGTTATACTAGCCCCGAATCCAGGGAAACCTACATTACACTTTGGTCCCATTAAATACAGTAAGAGACCACCATTTCTACAAACAAGTTGTAATCATTGTTTGCCATCACTGTTTTTACTGCTTGCTTCCCTACCTACCCCTTGACCCGTCATTACAATGTTCCCCAAAACCGCTGTCCCAGCGATAGCAACACTTTCATTACCAGTAGCCTTGATTTCTTGGTCGCACGCATGCAGACCGCAGTGGTGCAGGGTCAGCAGATACTTAGATTACTCATCGCAGCACTCACTCTGCAGGCTGTTAGTTAGCTCTCGCCTTAAAGCTCACTTCATTGATTTACAACCCTCGTCGCGTAGAGCTCCATTCGATCCTCCATTACACTCTCCAACACTCGTCCGGAGTTTCCACACCTCCATTAGAGCTTCCACTAGTTAAACTCCACCATTTCCACACACCCTCATCCCCCAGTTCAGCCAACCCCCGTAAAGAGACTAAACAAAGTGGTGGATGCGCGGGTAGTCTCCGTTCCGTTTAGACAGGAATTCAACCAACGAATCGATCCAGGTACCTAACTCAAAAACAGCCAAGCAAGTAGCGGAAAATAATCAAATTTAAATTTAATTAAATTTAAAAAATAAAAATAAATAAAATACCTGCTTGTCATAAATAATAATAAATAAAAAGGTGAATGTGCACTTAGGCCCTTTGGTAGAACAATATAAATAAAAATTAAATAAAGAAATAAATAATCAATACCAAATAAATAAAATTTTAAAAGCCAAATTTTAAAATGTGCACTGAGCAATAAATGGTCCTCTGTAAAGCGGAGCCCTTGCATAATTTTTTCCGATTATTAGTTCGAAGGATATCGAGTATTATAACTATTTTAAACCAGCGCTACTCGTGACGCCTATCTACTACACATGTTTTGTCCTAAGAACAAAGGGCGTAGAGACCTTTCGTTTGAGCCAATAAACAACTTCCTCCGATTCCTAGTTTGAAAGATATACGGTAGCCTACTTTCCAAATTTTTTTTCCAAAAATCTAAAAATCAAAAAGTCAATCAATTTGAGTTAAATTTGGGGATTTGGGATAAATCTATGGATGTAAGGATTGTTTTGGAATTACTGTGAATTTAGGGGTTGGGAGTGGTAATGGTGGGGATAGGGGCAAGTGTAGGGCTGTTAGGTGGTATCGTCATTATAAGAGAGCCCCAAAACCGTTTCTTACATCCCTGAGGATTAGGGGTACAAGAAACTTAAAACACTATTTTCTCTGTGAAAGGGGTAGTGGAAATAACTTGTCCTGGGGATATAGTATATAGACACCTTTTGTTTGAGCCCTCGCACAACTTTGTCCGATTATTAGTTCAAGAGATATAAACTATTTAGAGACTCTCGGGTCAATGACCTAGTAGTTAATCAATATTTAATAAATAATTAATAAATCAACAGTCAATAATCTACAGTAAACAGGCGATAATCGACTTTAAAAAGCCGAATGTCCATAGTAATTGTTGCGCGCGGCCGCCTAAGGGATAAAATAATACCGTATGGTGATTAAAAGTGTAATTTTAAACACAGATACAAAGGATGTAGAGGAAGTTGTGGGTTCGAACGACCACTTCCTATTTACTTTCCCGCTATGGTAAAACTAGCAGTAGGCGATGTCCTTACGGAATTATAACAGAGCAGTGCGCCATTCCTTCTTCAATTGTAAATTATTGTAATAGAGAGAAATGAGGTGTCAAAAAGAAGAGGCAATACCACTAATGGGAAATAAAATTGGGACTCTCAACCAAACATTATCAGATAAGAAGAACTGTATTTTATTGACTTGAGGGCACGTGGAAAATAATCAGAAAATTTGGCACGCAACAACTGTGTGTGACGTCGTAAACTGAAAACACAACAAACTCAGAGTAAAAATATTTTAAAGTCAAACAACTGTTTAGTTTGGCCCATTAGCACATTTTATCATCCACTAATCGGCTGGACATTTACATCAAAGGATAATGTGAATGCAGCATATTCGTCTTTGTTATAACAAAGTGGCAGCAAGTATAAAAATCTAAAATTCAGAATGATATGTCTTCAATAATTCAACCCATAACTTCTCCTAATAACACCCGGTTTGTCAAACGCACCGGGAGCTTGGGGGCAGAGCCCCCCAGTGAGCAAAGCGAGTAATTAATATAATATTCAATGCTGTCAAAATTATAGAAAATTTCATCAAATATCTACTGCAAAATCATTCATTACCTCGCAGAAATGTACCATCTAATTATTACCATAGGTTCGCACAAATTATTTATTTTTCCCAACTTGGAGAACATAAAAATGCGACTAATCTCACACTTTTCAATACAGCTTTGTATAAGTGTGGCAAAATTAGTAATAAATTCAACTTCACCTCATGAACGTGTACAAACTTATAATTCATCGTTGTCATCTATACCATCACCATAATTTAATGAAACATGTCCCAGGGACTGCATTCAACAATATATCATACTAGACTACCCCATTGAGCTTTTAATTAAACTTGCAGTGAGCTTATTCACGTTACTAACTTAA
Source organism: Meconema thalassinum (assembly GCA_946902985.2). Classification (NCBI taxonomy): domain Eukaryota; kingdom Metazoa; phylum Arthropoda; class Insecta; order Orthoptera; family Tettigoniidae; genus Meconema; species Meconema thalassinum. The sequence goes on along the minus strand of OX336389.2, from coordinate 1,517,941,516 downwards.
GTTCCGTGACGAACTAAAGAGCCTATATATCTTAAAATGTAATACTCATACCAACGATTTATCTATGTACACCTATCTAGAATAACGGCGATATTAAGTTGGTAATTTATGTTCGAAATATAAATTAACTGAAATGTAGTAACCTATTAGAGCACTAAAGTTTGTTAGAAATAGATTCCTTCCATGGATTCTGCGATACCAAGAGTCTACGGCTGAAATACTTAGAGAGAATTATTATGTAGTTGGTAGGTAAACAACACAAAAGCCAGACAATAATGAGAAAAAAATCGCGCGTTTCGATTACATGAATGTCTATCATTACAAAATCACCAATCGGTTCAATAATCGGGGCGTGGTGGCGCAGCGGTCAAGCTGTTGGCCTCTCACCAAGGTGGACCGGGTTGGATTCCCGGTCAATGCATGTGAGATTTTCAATGTGAAATGCCATGTCCTGTGGTTCAGATTCCACGTTAAATGGAGGTCCCGTGGCTCATGATCTCAAGATTAATGGTCACGTTAAACCCCAAGATTGCTTTTGGTTCAATAATCTAGGCATTTAAATAGCATTTACAACAAACATCACAATCGGAAACATCTGCACAACAGTACTTGAAATAAACAAGACCCGTAAGTAGTGGTTTTTGGCCGGTTCAGATCCCACCACCACCGCTCCACCGCTGGAATACTAAAATGGCAATATCTCGCGAACCAATCAGGCTAGAGACTTGTACGAGGTGTCATTGAACTCGGGCTAACACCCCCTTTCCCATGGACAACATATTTCCACCCCAAAAATAAAACCTACCCCTACTAGGGGGTGAAATTGTAATTTTTTAGAGAATCTCTCTTTCCAATTGCAACATGTGAGCGTTTGAATGCCGATATGGAATGAAACGTTGTTCTACATAAAGTGAATGTGTTCGGTGGATAGCCACTATGAATTAACATGCTTGTTTTTGTTTTTTACGCTTGCCCACTCAGGGCTTTTGTAAGAGGGTGGGGGAGTGGATCCCTATGGATGGGTTATTGTTGACAGGTCATTGTTGACAAGTCATTGATGACAGGTCCTTGTGGACAGGTCCTTGTTGACAGGTCCCTGTGGACGAGTCCTTGTCCCTTTGGACTGATCCCTTTGGACGGGTCCCTTTGGCCTGGTTCCTACGGACTAACCCATGAATTTATTTAAATTATGTCAAAGGGCCTAACTACATTTGTGTGTGTTGAATTGACGTTGTTCACCACTACTATAATGGAATAACGATATGAAAGGAAAGTGACGAAATACATGTGAACACGTGTGAAATGACCTTATTACCGTCCTCCTTGTGAAACAAGTCACATCCTGTTTTGCTTCATACGTGAGAAAATGTGAGTTCGAACCCGTGGTCGGATTTTGACGAATGAGGTGTCATTGAACTCGGGCTGATACCCCCTTTCCAATGAACAACATATTTCCACCCCAAAATAAAACCTACCCCTACTAGGGGGAGAAATTGTAATTTTTTTAAAGAATCTCTCTTTCCAATTGCAACATGTGAGAGTTTGAATGCCGATATGGAATAAAACGTTGTTCCACACAAGAGACATGTGTTTGGTGGATAGCCACTATGAATTAACATGCTTGTTTTTGTTTTTTGTTTTTTACTCATGCCCGTTCATAGCTTTTGTAAGAGGGCAGGCTTTTTAAAAGATGGCGGCTGTAGTGTAACCTAACCTAACCCAACCCACGATGTGTGATCAAAAAGTATTTTAAGTGACGCTTGTCGATTGGCAAACCTATAATCAAAGAGGGATATGTCAGGCCTTGAGGTGATAGCCCCTTTTGATTGATCCCTGTTGATTTATCTCTGTTGATTTGTCCCTTTGGACTGGTCTCTGTTGACTATCCCCTTATGGACGGGCCCTTTTTGACAGGGGTCATTTTTGATGGATCCTTTTTGACATGTGCTTTTCGACGGGTCCCTTTTGACGAGTCATTGCTGACGGGTCCTTGTTGATGAGTCCCTGTGGACGGGTCATTGTTGACGGGTCCCTATTGACAGGTCATTGTTGACAGGTCATTGATGACAGGTCATTGTTGACGGGTCATTGTTGATGGGTCCTTGCTGACAAGTCCCTGTTGATGGGTCCCTGTGGAAGGGTCCCTTTAGACCGGCCCCTTTGGACTGGTCCCTATGGACCGGCCCATGAAATTTATCCAAATTATGTCAAAGGGCCTAACTACATTTGTGTGTAAAGCAGTGTGTTGAACTGACGTTGTTCACCAGTCCTTACTACTACAATTGGATAACGATATGAAAGGAATTGATTAACTAGACATGAGTTAACTACCAACGAAACACTTTGGCGACTCTGCTTGTTATTGACCAATGAGTAGGGTTTTAGAAAAACTGTTTGTTATTTTGGGTTATATACAAAAAATGCTTAGACCTTTTGAGTGACTATGTTTGCTAAACAAGACATTATACCAGACACGATTAGGATTCTTATGTAGCTCAGACAAGGAAAGAATTTCTACAGAATCTGTTGACATTGAATATAGATTTAGGTATTAGGAAGTCATTTTGAAGGCCTTTGTCTGGAGCGTGGCACTCTATGAAAGTAAAACTTAGACAATTGGTGTAGCAGAAAAGTGGAGAATTGAAGTGTTTGAAATGTGGTGTTACAGGAGAATGATGAAGATTAGATGGGTAAATAGGGTTACTAACAAAGAGGTATTAAGACGAGTGGGGGAGAAGAGATGTATCTGGCGACTGTTAATGAAGTAAAGAGATAGGTTGGTAGAACACGTACTAAGACACCCAAGAATAGCAAACTTAGTTAAGGAAGAAAGGTTCGAGGACGAGAACTGTAGGGGTAGACCAAGTTTAGAATATGTTAAACAGATAGCCTTGAATGTAGGGTGTGGTAGCTATATAGAGATGAAACGATTAGCTCGGGACAGATAGGCGCTGAGATCTGCATCAAACCAGTCAAAGGACTAAAGACTCAAACAACAACATGTAAGTTAACTAAAATAATGTTGTGTAACGGTATATGTTAGTCAACGAACAGTAATGCATTACTGAAACCCATGACACGATACCTAAGAGCTTTTCTAAAATGATTTTAAAATGCCTTTAACCCTATATTGAACACCCAGTTCACAAGACTCATAACTGCAATGTTATGGTAAAACAAAACAACATCTATATTTCAAAACAAGCAAGTGGTTTAGTCAATGTATACTGGAAAAAGTTTTGTAAACACTCAAGTCCTCAAGACTAATTAAATTAGTAACTGTCAGGTTGACCGAGTGGTTAAGGTGTTTGACTTAAGATCAAATTTTCTGTATAAGGAAGCAAGGGTTCGAATCCCTTACCTGACATAACTATTGCCTTGACATGGCTTGGCCACACTGCATTATTATGACACTCGGTACACAAACCATAGATATAGTGTATTGTTTAAGGCCACTCTCTTTCTGAACATAGTCAGAGACTGTTGATGGTTAACAATTGTATTAATAGTGGGACATGGGGATAGTAATTAAGAAAAACAGACAATACCCATACAATATTTTTATTAAATTCATTTTATAATAGTTACACACTGAATTCAAGTCTATCTCTTTACCATTGTTCTATATAGATTTTTAAACACAACGCTTGTTGTAGATCCTTTTACAACTTTCTCCAGGTACTCTTGCTCTTAAAAACTGGGGAAGCCGCAATGGTTTTATAAACATAAAACCCTCATCCTCTTCTTTTTCATAATTATCATCATCATCATCATCATTATGAATATTATCATCAAAATTATTATAGTCATTGTCACCATCATTATCATCATCATCATCATTCTCAACATCACTAGAACTATCCAATTCCTCTTGTTTGTTTTCCACAGGGACCTCTTGTAGAGTCTGCGTTGCTTTTGATAGTGTTAAGGTTTTTTTGAACGATGGTATTTGTCCTAACATGTCTTTTTGAGGTGATGATGAATGCTTTTTAACAAACAATGCACTATCTTGAGCAGCAATATATTTTTCTTGGACTTGCTTTTTTACCTGGGTTAGAGTATTTTGCGTATTTAAATGTTTATTAATTTGAGATTCACAATGATGTTCTTTTGAAGTAAGTACGTTGGAGTCTTTTGTTTTAATCATTCCTCGACACTTTTTGGATCGTTGTTTTGAACATCGCCAAATAACAGTTCCATCTTTATTGGTTGTTTTTACAATATATGTATATCCTTTATAGAAGACACATGGCTTGCCATGACTGGTTGTTGAGACTTCCATATCAACTAATACATATGAATTAAATTTTAGTAAAGTCACATGAACAATCTTCAGATTACAAGTGATTTACACACACACACACTTTCCTAAATGTCAAGATTCATGGATGTTGTTTTCCGCCAACAGCTGCTTACTGCGTATGACAAGGCTGGAGACTGGTAGGTGAGACGGTCTTTCACGATGTGAACACTGTAACAGGCAGTAGTCAACTGACAATATTCTTATACCCTAGTCAAGGTTAACAGGTACTTACTGCGTATGACAAGACCGTACACTCGTAGGTTAGACCGTATTTTTTGTTTGTTGCTATGGATCCCATATATACTCTAGACATGTTAGTTCTGAACACTTAGTGGTTAATTGTATATATTGAATTAAAATACACAGCTCATACAAGCACGTTTTGCGGATGGGAGGGGTGAGAGACTGGCAAAAAAGGAAATGTTTTAGTTTAATGAAACGTCATGTCCTAGTAGGCGTGATTTATAGTAGACGCAATTGATAGTAGACGTAATTGATAGTAGGTGTAATCGATACTAGACGTGATTAATAGTAGACGCAATTGATACTAGGCGTGATTGATAGTAGGCGTGATTTGTAGTAAGCGCGATTTATAGTAGACGCAAATGATAGTAGGCGCGATTGATAGTAGGCGTGATTGATAGTAGACGCGATTGATACTAGGCGTGATTGATAGTAGGCGTGATTTGTAGTAAGCACGATTTATAGTAGACGCAAATGATAGTAGGCGCGATTGATAGTAGGCGTGATTGATAGTAGACGCGATTGATAGTAGGCGCAATTTGACATGGGCGCGACTCAGATCATTTTTGATATCATAAAGTTACAGTGTCAATGTTTATACAAAGTACAAGGTAGAGGGTATTTTAAGACATAACCTCAGCTCACTTAACATAACCTAACTTTACCTAACCTAACTTTGTCACGTGACATGTTCTACAAGTTTAGACTTGCTTTAAGACTGATTATGACGTCATAGATTGATGGGAGGGGTGAGAGGCTGACAAAAAGGAAATGTTCTGGTTTAATGGAACGTCATGTCCTAGTAGGCGCGATTTATAGTAGACGCAATTGATAGTAGGCGCGATTAATAGTAGACGCAATTGATAGTAGACGAGATTGATAGTAGGCGTGATTTGACATGAGCGCGATTTATAGTAGACGCGAAATATAGTAGGCGCGATTGATAGTAGGCGTAATTAGACATGGGCGAGATTTATAGTAGACGCAATTGATAGTAGGCGCGATTGATAGTAGGTGTAATTGGTAGTAGGCGCGATTTGACATGAGCGCGATTTATAGTAGACGCAAATGATACTAGACGTGATTAATAGTAGACGCAATTGATACTAGGCGTGATTGATAGTAGGCGTGATTTGTAGTAAGCGCGATTTATAGTAGACGCAAATGATAGTAGGCGCGATTGATAGTAGGCGTGATTGATAGTAGACGCGATTGATAGTAGGCGCAATTTGACATGGGCGCGACTCAGATCATTTTTGATATCATAAAGTTACAGTGTCAATGTTTATACAAAGTACAAGGTAGAGGGTATTTTAAGACATAACCTCAGCTCACTTAACATAACCTAACTTTACCTAACCTAACTTTGTCACGTGACATGTTCTACAAGTTTAGACTTGCTTTAAGACTGATTATGACGTCATAGATTGATGGGAGGGGTGAGAGGCTGACAAAAAAAGGAAATGTTCTGGTTTAATGAAACGTCATGTCCTAGCAGGCGCGATTGGTAGTAGACGCAATTGATAGTAGACGCGATTAATGGTAGGCGCAATTGATAGTAGGTGTGATCAGGTACTTACTGCATATCAAAAGGCTGTACACTCGTGTGTTAGACACTCTATTTTGTTAAGGACCCCTATATATTCCCTATACAAGGCTATACATGTTAGTTCTAAACACTTAGTGGTTATTTGTATTTTAAATTTATATACACAGGTTATACAAGCACGTTTTTTCACACAGTAAAACATTGTCAAATAGCCACATGCGACACGCAAAGTATGTTTCCGCTATCTAGCGGTGACTATGGAAACTACTTGAACATATCCTAATCTAATCCTAGCTAACTTCACCTGACGTGACCATACCGGTTTGTGAGCAACAACAACAACACACTAAGATTCCATGAATTCCAGAGTACTTTTAGATTAATTATCGATTCTCAACTCTTATAACTATGTCTATCCCACTCTGTCAAAAACACGATTTTTTTTTAAATTTTTGCTTGATGTCAATACTAAAGTGATAATGGGTTTTCCGATCCTATCACTATAAATTCATTACCCCCACTCTTATCTCGGTCTCGACAACAACCATGCCTATTTTTATTATGTCAGATGATGTAATGTTCGAGTGCAAAGTGGGTGTAAAAGTGAGTGCAAAGTGAGTGCAAAAGTGAGTGCAAAGTAAGTGTAAAAGTAGTTGTAAAAGTGAGTGCAAAGTGAGTGCAAAAGTGAGTGCAAATGTGGAGTGTAAAAGTGGTACCCTATTTGTAATGGCTTATTTGACAAGTTATTTTGTGGTACCCTATTCGTAATGGCTTATTTCACAAGTTGTTTTTGTCAATGTATTTAGAGGATATTTCTCTTGTTCATGGAAAGTATCTCAGCCCTTTTTATGATAGCATAATGCTTACCGCCATGTTTGTAAGCAACAACAACACACTAAAATTCCAAGAATCCAAACTACTCTAAGGTTAATGATGGTCTCTCAACTCCATTCCACGCCTAGTCAAAAACATTATACATTTCAAATTTTGCAAAAAAGGTAAATTGAGAAAGTAGGCTATATATTTAAACTAAAAAATCATATGCTAACTCCAACACCTACGTCTATCCCATTCTCAGTCAAAAATATATATATATTCTTTAAATTTTTCAAAAAAATATTTGGAAAGTAGGCTATAATTTGAAAACTAATCATCCTAAAAAGTCATATATAGACTCAAACCAATGGCTTTTATGTCCTTAATCGTTAGAACAAAACATGGAATTTGATATTTTTCCAAATATTGATCATTTTTAAAAATGGGCAATATTTTGTAAACTATGTATTACACAAAAAATGTGTTTGACATAAAAATGACAGGTATTTACCCCCTCTACCCACAAACCAAGTCCCAGGTCCCTGGGACAAAATCCAAAAAGGTTCAATTTTGAAAGTAGACGATATTTTGAAAACTAATCATTCTAAAAAGTCATATATAGACTCAAACAAATGTCCTTTAAGTCCCTTAACGTTAGAACAAAACTTAATTTTTTTTTCATTTTTTCAAAAAAAAAAAAATTCAAAATTGCCTATATTTTGGAAACTAAGAATTAGTTCCAAAATGGCGGTCGTAGCTTAACTCAACCTAACCTAACCCTACGAGGTGTGATCAAAAAGTTCCAAAATGGCTGCCGTAGCTTAACTTAACCTTTGATTGATCCCTGTTGATTGACCCCTTTTGATTGATCTCTGTTGATGTATCCCTTTGGACTGGTCCCTGTTGACTAGCCCCTTTGAACGGGTCTTTTTTTAAAGGGGGAGTCATTTTTTTACGGGTCCCGGAGGACGGGTCCTTGTTGACGGGTCCCTGTGGGCGGTTCCTTTGGACTGATCCTTATGGACTGGCCCGTGCATTTTATCCAAATTATATCAAAGGGGCCCGCCCACAGGGACCCGTCAACAAGGACCCGTTCTCCGGGACCCGTAAAAAATGGCTCCCCCTTTAAAAAAGACCCGTCCAAAGGGGCTAGTCAACAGGGACCAGTCCAAAGGGATACATCAACAGAGATCAATCAAAAGGGGTCAATCAACAGGGATCAATCAAAGGTTAAGTTAAGCTACGGCAGACATTTTGGAACTTTTGGATCACACCTCGTAGGGTTAGGTTAGGTTGAGTTCAGCTACGACCGCCATTTTGGAACTAATTCTTAGTTTCCAAAATATAGGCAATTTTGAAAATTGGACTTTTTTTGAAAAAATGAAAAAAATGTTAAGTTTTGTTCTAACGTTAAGGGACTTAAAGGACATTTGTTTGAGTCTATATATGACTTTTTAGAATGATTAGTTTTCAAAATATCGTCTACTTTCAAAATTGAACCTTTTTGGATTTTGTCCCAGAGACCTGGGACTTGGTTTGTGGGTAGAGGGGGTAAATACCTGTCATTTTTATGTCAAACACATTTTTTGTGTAATTCATAGTTTACAAAATATAGCCCATTTTTAAAAATGATCAATATTTGGAAAAATGTCAAATTCCATGTTTTGTTCTAACGATTAAGGACATAAAAGCCATTGGTTTGAGTCTATATATGACTTTTTAGGATGATTAGTTTTCAAATTATAGCCTACTTTCCAAATATTTTTTTGAAAAATTTAAAGAATATATATATATTTTTTGACTGAGAATGGGATAGACGTAGGTGTTGGAGTTAGCATATGATTTTTTAGTTTAAATATATAGCCTTCTTTCTCAATTTACCTTTTTTGAAAAATTTGAAATGTATAATGTTTTTGACTAGGCGTGGAATGGAGTTGAGAGACCATCATTAACCTTAGAGTAGTTTGGATTCTTGGAATTTTAGTGTGTTGTTGTTGCTTACAAACATGACGGTAAGCATTATGCTATCATAAAAAGGGCTGAGATACTTTCCATGAACAAGAGAAATATCCTCTAAATACATTGACAAAAACAACTTGTGAAATAAGCCATTACGAATAGGGTACCACAAAATAACTTGTCAAATAAGCCATTACAAATAGGGTACCACTTTTACACCCCACTTTTGCACTCACTTTTGCACTCACTTTGCACTCACTTTTACAACTACTTTTACACTTACTTTGCACTCACTTTTGCACTCACTTTGCACTCACTTTTACACCCACTTTGCACTCGAACATTACATCATCTGACATAATAAAAATAGGCATGGTTGTTGTCGAGACCGAGATAAGAGTGGGGGTAATGAATTTATAGTGATAGGATCGGAAAACCCATTATCACTTTAGTATTGACATCAAGCAAAAATTTAAAAAAAAAATCGTGTTTTTGACAGAGTGGGATAGACATATTTATAAGAGTTAAGAGTCGATAATTAATCTAAAAGTACTCTGGAATTCATGGAATCTTAGTGTGTTGTTTTTGTTGCTCACAAACCGGTATGGTCACGTCAGGTGAAGTTAGCTAGGATTAGATTAGGATATGTTCAAGTAGTTTCCATAGTCACCGCTAGATAGCGGAAAAATACTTTGCGTGTCGCATGTGGCTATTTGACAAAGTTTTACTGTGTGAAAAAACGTGCTTGTATAACCTGTGTATATAAATTTAAAATACAAATAACCACTAAGTGTTTAGAACTAACATGTATAGCCTTGTATAGGGAATATATAGGGGTCCTTAACAAAATAGAGTGTCTAACACACGAGTGTACAGCCTTTTGATATGCAGTAAGTACCTGATCACACCTACTATCAATTGCGCCTACCATTAATCGCGTCTACTATCAATTGCGTCTACTACCAATCGCGCCTGCTAGGACATGACGTTTCATTAAACCAGAACATTTCCTTTTTTGTCAGCCTCTCACCCCTCCCATCAATCTATGACGTCATAATCAGTCTTAAAGCAAGTCTAAACTTGTAGAACATGTCACGTGACAAAGTTAGGTTAGGTAAAGTTAGGTTATGTTAAGTGAGCTGAGGTTATGTCTTAAAATACCCTCTACCTTGTACTTTGTATAAACATTGACACTGTAACTTTATGATATCAAAAATGATCTGAGTCGCGCCCATGTCAAATTGCGCCTACTATCAATCGCGTCTACTATCAATCACGCCTACTATCAATCGCGCCTACTTTCATTTGCGTCTACTATAAATCGCGCTTACTACAAATCACGCCTACTATCAATCACGCCTAGTATCAATTGCGTCTACTATTAATCACGTCTAGTATCATTTGCGTCTACTATAAATCGCGCTCATGTCAAATCGCGCCTACTACCAATTACACTTACTATCAATCGCGCCTACTATCAATTGCGTCTACTATAAATCTCGCCCATGTCTATTTACGCCTACTATCAATCGCGCCTACTATCTTTCGTGTCTACTATAAATCGCGCTCATGTCAAATCACGCCTACTATCAATCACGTCTACTATCAATTGCGTCTACTATTAATCGCGCCTACTATCAATTGCGTCTACTATAAATCGCGCCTACTAGGACATGACGTTTCATTAAACCAGAACATTTCCTTTTTGTCAGCCTCTCACCCCTCCCATCAATCTATGACGTCATAATCAGTCTTAAAGCAAGTCTAAACTTGTAGAACATGTCACGTGACAAAGTTAGGTTAGGTAAAGTTAGGTTATGTTAAGTGAGCTGAGGTTATGTCTTAAAATACCCTCTACCTTGTACTTTGTATAAACATTGACACTGTAACTTTATGATATCAAAAATGATCTGAGTCGCGCCCATGTCAAATTGCGCCTACTATCAATCGCGTCTACTATCAATCACGCCTACTATCAATCGCGCCTACTACCATTTGCTTCTACTATAAATCGCGCTTACTACAAATCACGCCTACTATCAATCACGCCTAGTATCAATTGCGTCTACTATTAATCACGTCTAGTATCGATTACACCTACTATCAATTACGTCTACTATCAATTGCGTCTACTATAAATCACGCCTAATAGGACATGACGTTTCATTAAACTAAAACATTTCCTTTTTTGCCAGCCTCTCACCCCTCCCATCCGCAAAACGTGCTTGTATGAGCTGTGTATGTAAATTCAATATATACAATTAACCACTAAGTGATCAGAACTAACATGTCTAGAGTATATATGGGATCCTTAGCAACAAACAAAAAATACGGTCTAACCTACGAGTGTACGGTCTTGTCATACGCAGTAAGTACCTGTTAACCTTGACTAGGGTTTAAGAATATTGTCAGTTGACTACTGTCTGTTACAGTGTTCACATCGTGAAAGACCGTCTCACCTACCAGTCTCCAGCCTTGTCATACGCAGTAAGCAGCTGTTGGCGGAAAACAACATCCATAAATCTTGACATTTAGGAAAGTGTGTGTGTGTGTAAATCACTTGTAATTTAAAGATTGTTCATGTGACTTTACTAAAATTTAATTCATATGTATTAGTTGATATGGAAGTCTCAACAACCAGTCATGGCAAGCCATGTGTCTTCTATAAAGGATATACATATATTGTAAAAACAACCAATAAAGATGGAACTGTTATTTGGCGATGTTCAAAACAACGATCCAAAAAGTGTCGAGGAATGATTAAAACAAAAGACTCCAACGTACTTACTTCAAAAGAACATCATTGTGAATCTCAAATTAATACACATTTAAATACGCAAAATACTCTAACCCAGGTAAAAAAGCAAGTCCAAGAAAAATATATTGCTGCTCAAGATAGTGCATTGTTTGTTAAAAAGCATTCATCATCACCTCAAAAAGACATGTTAGGACAAATACCATCGTTCAAAAAAACCTTAACACTATCAAAAGCAACGCAGACTCTACAAGAGGTCCCTGTGGAAAACAAACAAGAGGAATTGGATAGTTCTAGTGATGTTGAGAATGATGATGATGATGATAATGATGGTGACAATGACTATAATAATTTTGATGATAATATTCATAATGATGATGATGATGATGATGATAATTATGAAAAAGAAGAGGATGAGGGTTTTATGTTTATAAAACCATTGCGGCTTCCCCAGTTTTTAAGAGCAAGAGTACCTGGAGAAAGTTGTAAAAGGATCTACAACAAGCGTTGTGTTTAAAAATCTATATAGAACAATGGTAAAGAGATAGACTTGAATTCAGTGTGTAACTATTATAAAATGAATTTAATAAAAATATTGTATGGGTATTGTCTGTTTTTCTTAATTACTATCCCCATGTCCCACTATTAATACAATTGTTAACCATCAACAGTCTCTGACTATGTTCAGAAAGAGAGTGGCCTTAAACAATACACTATATCTATGGTTTGTGTACCGAGTGTCATAATAATGCAGTGTGGCCAAGCCATGTCAAGGCAATAGTTATGTCAGGTAAGGGATTCGAACCCTTGCTTCCTTATACAGAAAATTTGATCTTAAGTCAAACACCTTAACCACTCGGTCAACCTGACAGTTACTAATTTAATTAGTCTTGAGGACTTGAGTGTTTACAAAACTTTTTCCAGTATACATTGACTAAACCACTTGCTTGTTTTGAAATATAGATGTTGTTTTGTTTTACCATAACATTGCAGTTATGAGTCTTGTGAACTGGGTGTTCAATATAGGGTTAAAGGCATTTTAAAATCATTTTAGAAAAGCTCTTAGGTATCGTGTCATGGGTTTCAGTAATGCATTACTGTTCGTTGACTAACATATACCGTTACACAACATTATTTTAGTGAACTTACCTGTTGTTGTTTGAGTCTTTAGTCCTTTGACTGGTTTGATGCAGATCTCAGCGCCTATCTGTCCCGAGCTAATCGTTTCATCTCTATATAGCTACCACACCCTACATTCAAGGCTATCTGTTTAACATATTCTAAACTTGGTCTACCCCTACAGTTCTCGTCCTCGAACCTTTCTTCCTTAACTAAGTTTGCTATTCTTGGGTGTCTTAGTACGTTTTCTACCAACCTATCTCTTTACTTCATTAACAGTCGCCAGATACATCTCTTCTCCCCCACTCGTCTTAATACCTCTTTGTTAGTAACCCTATTTACCCATCTAATCTTCATCATTCTCCTGTAACACCACATTTCAAACACTTCAATTCTCCACTTTTCTGCTACACCAATTGTCTAAGTTTTACTTTCATAGAGTGCCACGCTCCAGACAAAGGCCTTCAAAATGACTTCCTAATACCTAAATCTATATTCAATGTCAACAGATTCTGTAGAAATTCTTTCCTTGTCTGAGCTACATAAGAATCCTAATCGTGTCTGGTATAATGTCTTGTTTAGCAAACATAGTCACTCAAAAGGTCTAAGCATTTTTTGTATATAACCCAAAATAACAAACAGTTTTTCTAAAACCCTACTCATTGGTCAATAACAAGCAGAGTCGCCAAAGTGTTTCGTTGGTAGTTAACTCATGTCTAGTTAATCAATTCCTTTCATATCGTTATCCAATTGTAGTAGTAAGGACTGGTGAACAACGTCAGTTCAACACACTGCTTTACACACAAATGTAGTTAGGCCCTTTGACATAATTTGGATAAATTTCATGGGCCGGTCCATAGGGACCAGTCCAAAGGGGCCGGTCTAAAGGGACCCTTCCACAGGGACCCATCAACAGGGACTTGTCAGCAAGGACCCATCAACAATGACCCGTCAACAATGACCTGTCATCAATGACCTGTCAACAATGACCTGTCAATAGGGACCCGTCAACAATGACCCGTCCACAGGGACTCATCAACAAGGACCCGTCAGCATTGACTCGTCAAAAGGGACCCGTCGAAAAGCACATGTCAAAAAGGATCCATCAAAAATGACCCCCTGTCAAAAAGGGCCCGTCCAAAAGGGGTTAGTCAACAGAGACCAGTCCAAAGGGACAAATCAACAGAGATAAATCAACAGGGATCAATCAAAAGGGGCTATCACCTCAAGGCCTGACATATCCCTCTTTGATTATTGGTTTGCCAATCGACAAGCGTCACTTAGAATACTTTTTGATCACCACTCGTGGGTTGGGTTAGGTTAGGTTACACTACAGCCGCCATCTTTTAAAAAGCCTGCCCTCTTACAAAAGCTATGAATGGGCATGAGTAAAAAACAAAAAACAAAAACAAGCATGTTAATTCATAGTGGCTATCCACCAAACACATGTCTCTTGTGTGGAACAACGTTTTATTCCATATCGGCATTTAAACTCTCATATGTTGCAATTGGAAAGAGAGATTCTCTAAAAAATTACAATTTCACCCCCTAGTAGGGGTAGGTTTTATTTTGGGGTGGAAATATGTTGTTCATTGGAAAGGGGGTATCAGCTCGAGTTCAATGACACCTCATTTGTCAAAATCCGACCACGGGTTCGAACTCACATTTTCTCACGTATGAAGCAAAACAGGATGTGACTTGTTTCACAAGGAGGACGGTAATAAGGTCATTTCACACGTGTTCACATGTATTTCGTCACTTTCCTTTCATATCGTTATTCCATTATAGTAGTGGTGAACAACGTCAATTCAACACACACAAATGTAGTTAGGCCCTTTGACATAATTTAAATAAATTCATGGGTTAGTCCGTAGGAACCAGGCCAAAGGGACCCGTCCAAAGGATCAGTCCAAAGGGACAAGGACTCGTCCACAGGGACCTGTCAACAAGGACCTGTCCACAAGGACTCGTCCACAAGGACCTGTCATCAATGACTTGTCAACAATGACCTGTCAACAATAACCCATCCATAGGGATCCACGCCCCCACCCTCTTACAAAAGCCCTGAGTGGGCAAGCGTAAAAAACAAAAACAAGCATGTTAATTCATAGTGGCTATCCACCGAACACATGCACTTCATGTAGAACAACGTTTCATTCCATATCGGCATTCAAACGCTCACATGTTGCAATTGGAAGGAGAGATTCTCTAATAAATTACAATTTCACCCCCTATTAGGGGTAGGTTTTATTTTTGGGATGGAAATATGTTGTCCATGGGAAAGGGGGTATTAGCCCGAGTTCAATGACACCTCGTACAAGTCTCTAGCCTGATTGGTTCGCGAGATATTACCATTTTAGTATTCCAGCGGTGGAGCGGTGGTGGTGGGATCTGAACCGGCCAAAAACCACTACTCCCGTATTGAAAGTCAGGGGTATATTCCATAACGTGCCAAGACACAGGTGTCGAGCGAATTACATCGGGCAGAGTGGGAGAAGAATGGATACACGATACAATGAACACAGAAATGCGATAAAATACGGACGCACTCGGCCGTATGCGAACACGTCATGTTCAACGTGGGACACAGTTTCACTAATATTGGAGCCGACTTAAAAATAATTCATCACGAACCGAAAGGTAGAGCTCTTGACATAAAGGAAGTAATCGAGATACACTTAGCTAAAATAAATAACCCCAATAATTTAAACGAATACACATTCATGGAGAATTCACCCTTCGTCGGAAAAAAAATCACAACGTAACGTGGTAGCCTAGGTAGATAAGGGATTTATAAAGGGATCATGTTATTGGATCAGGATGTACGATGTATCGTTCCTTCAATAAACAAAGGCCCGCATAAAGGGCAGTAATAACGGTACCGGGACATTTTCATTTGACCATTTGCGCTTAGAAAGGGCTCATTAGCCTATGTGTGGCGAGAATGGAAACTGGTCTTTAATTGTTGAAGATGTCCAGTACACCGTAACATACACCACATCTGCAACACACAGTTACATTGGCTCCAGAACACGGACACTTAGGAATGCGAGAGGGGGAAAGAGATGCTCCCGCACAGGAAACTCCTCCCAGTTGAGTGCAGACAGTGACGAAGTTAACTGCTCTCATCCGGACCGCGTGCGACTCAACCAGCTAAGTGGCCTGTGCAATACAAGCTGAACACACAATTTAACAACAATCACATATTCACACTAAGCAAACAAATTTGGAGGTCCATCACCACTTCCAGTATCACAATAAAACATCACATGGACTATAACTAACAAATATTGACGAGTTGCAACTAAATAAGTGTACATACTGTAAATACTTTCACCCACACGTTTTGGCATAGATCTGATGTTGATCGCTTGACGATCGAAACTGGTCATCCAATGATATTTATTAATCTCATATAATTTTTGTCATGTTTAGGGAATAACCCATCTTGTTGACCGACTGTAAAACATCAAATTTCGATTGCTAAGGCAACACGGAAAATGGCTCCAAACACCGTAATGTTATTCAACTTTCTTTTCTATATTTCTTTATAGCATGTCCATCGAGAAAATTCATTCGAGACAATAAAATCGTACTTCAATCATTTATATAAGTCAGTTTTCTAAGAGTGTTAGTTATCATAAAAAATACTTGATTTCATGATCAAAATCATATTCACGAGTTATTGAATCGTTGCTGAAATTTCTCTATAAATTCTTTTCATCATCATTAGTGTATATGTTATATATCACATTTAAGTACTGTAGCTAGCGAACTCACATGAAATTCCTAACAAAATCAAGTATTCTGCTTGAATGTTCTACTCATCGGGTTGCGCGAAATATTTCTCTTTTATTCAACCTCAAAAGGAGAGTGACACGTAGAGTAAAGTAGCATTCCTTCTTTGTGGCCAGGGTCGCTGACCTTAGTCTGCTACATTCCAGACAAAGCCGGGTATCGTACCACTGATAAGAATACAATATTATTTTGAAATATCTAATGTGGCTTTTTGAGGGCTGCTTGCTGGTATATTGGGGTAACACTGGTCTTTATATTGTAAAAGAACACTAACCTCTTAAACTAGAATTGTCACTTCGACTTCAATCAATGGCAGTGAATCGATGAAGCTAATAACTATATCAATGAACACACATTAAGGACAGCACTTGTGCGATTTGATAATTAAGAATTAATGTTCTACTGACATTACTTAATGGTCCTTAACGACTAACAATCCAATGAAACAGCTGAACAGTGAAAAAACTTCTAATTACTGCTCGTAAAACAATCAGCAGTCGTGAGTTATAATTGCATTGCATGTCAATTAAAAGGCATTGTCCCGGGCATTAGTTAATGATGTAGTTTAACTGAATGGAACAAACCTGCAGTTTGACATCTGATTGCCTTATTGATGCCCCATTTGACCTTGTTTAGCAGCAGGAGCCTAGCTACTGTGATTAATTGCAGCTGGAGGCGTCTGATTCACACACATCCCCAAATAATGGCCCTCAATGACACTCCCTCTTTACAGACATTTACATTCAGCGCCCATTGTTTGACAAAATTCATATCACAAAGCACCACCATGCATAAAAAGAGTTACAACCTAGGCCATTGTTCCAGCTTGCTGGTAATTGTCCACCAAGTGTAACTGGTATCAATGTTGCTACTGGATACCATTTGCTTCAGTGAGCTCTTTCACGTAACTAACTAAAGAGCCTAATCTTCTTAATATGTAAGACTTATACCAACGATTTACACACGTAGACCTATCTAGAATAACTGCGAAATTAAGTTGTTAATTTATGTTCGAATTATAAGTTAACTGAAATGTTGTAACCTAATAGAGCACTTAAGTTTGTTAAAAATACATTCCTTCCATGGATTCTGCGATACTAAGTGTTTACAGCTGAAATGCTCCGAGAGAGAGTTTGTATGTAGTTGGTAGGTCTGTTGTCTCAAACATGCGCACGACATATCCCTAGCAACATGTTTGTTAGTTATCCATTAAATATTATGGAAGTTAGATGCAGTTAAACATTCAACCTATCAGCACGCATAGAATTATGTTGGCAACACTTTCACGTATTGGTGGCTCGAAAAGAATACGAATTAAAAATTATCGTCTATACACATTTGCCGAATTTTGAACTGATTGCCTGCATACTGTCAGACTAGGGTTTCAAAGTATGGACAGCGTATATCAACGGTCGGTAACCCTGATGACTCCAAAAATATGCTGAGTTATATCTCTCGAGACATTCTTTACACATACGAAATTTGGTTCAAATTCATTTGTTAGTGTGGGGGATAATTTCAGCTGAACGTTGATCCTTTACGCTAGCATGGAAATATGTTGGTAGCCCTAACTTTTACGTTTTACTGTGAATATGTCTAAAACATTTTGGAATTATAGTTTGTTAAATTAGTAGTGTGTTCCGTACACATATTCCGAGATACTGAATCGAGAGTTGAGATTATTTTACACACTTGGTAACCCTACTGACTCTTATATTTAGCATAATTGTATGTTCTACAGCATACATTTCACGTACAAAATAAGAATGAAATCCAATCGTTAGTACGGAAGTTCTTTGCAGTCAAACATTGAGCCTATCAACACGCAGTGCATCATGTTGGCAACATTTATATTTCTGGGTTATTCAAAATTATTCTGGAATATTATGTTGTGTAAGTTGGCAAATTTTAGATCTGTTGGCCTGCTTACATTCTAACCTAGTGAAAATCAGGTTAAAAATTATGCCGAGTATTTATTAACAGTTGGCAGACCTGGCAACTCTGAACATATTCATGGCTCCATCCTTAAAGGTACGAAATGCACATAGAAAGTTTTGATGGAGTCCAAAACATAGTATGGGCGTTTTATATAGTTAAACATTGAATTTATTAGCACGCGTTTAATCATGTTGGCAAACCTGCCAAATTGCTCAAACTTAATCTAAAATATTAAGATCTACTGAGCCCGGAGACCAAGTCATCTTGTATCAAGGTTAAGGTCAAGAGTATCATCCAGGAAGAGCAGAAACGAGAGCCAGAAAGTGAACTGAAATGAAGAATTTGGATGGCCGTGATATGAAGAATCTTGACTTGTTAATTAATTAAATAAAGTGCATTTAAATAACTATAAAATATTTTGAAAGTTATTCCACAATCGTTTGAGTAAGTGGAAGACTTTTCGACCTTCGAGAATAAAGATTAAAGTTTAATTACACTATTTTGAATAACACTCCATACCCAGGACGGAGGAAGTGAGTCTAAGACTGTATGCACACTTCTTTTGGAGAGCGTAAGAGATAGAAATGTTTTGGCCAAGTGCCAGATTATGAATCTTTTCAGATCTTATTGAAGAAATCGTGTGAAGTTAATTTTATGTGCAACAATTCACGTGAAAATACTGTAAGAAGCATTTAAACGATTATTTTTAGAAATTTGTAGAAATTGATATTTTTCAAGATTTAAAGATAGCCACATTATAACTTACGTCACACTGTATAGAGCACATGGTTGCTTGAAAATGAACAAAATTGAAAATATTTAAACATCAATGCTATTAGATTATGATATTAATTACAACATTCCATTATGAGCGTAATAATTCTAAGACTTTGATAATTAAAGATTGAACAAATATTGAGTGATATTTTAGAGCACATGTTTGCGTAAAATTGTTAAGTGCTGATGCGCTTCTTAGAGTCAACGATAATTGCAGAAGTTCATGATCATCTTTGTAATGAGCCTGCAACAGTGTAATTTCAGTGTTTACAATTTTTAAAATGATTAAAACTAAATTCAGTGCTTCAAAATCCAACGTCGGAAATGGAACATCCTAAAACCCACTTGGCTACAAGGAGAGCTAAATCCCAGGTAACGAGCGGGGAACTAGCAGTAACATAATGAAGGAGAAACTAACGGTTCTCGCACAAGATTCGGACCTGGAACTCCCATGTGACACGATGTTGCGTGAGTCACCTTATTTCTTCATGTACCCATCGTCATGAAATTCTTAGATTAGTTGTAGTAGAACCAAACTCATTCACAGTGAAACAGGCAGGAGGCAGCGTGTGTACTGTAGTAGCTTGTGAAAGCCAGCGAAGCAGAAGCGCGCCACATTTAATTTGTTACGAATAGTGTGTGTTTGCTATAAGTAGAGGGGTGAGGGCAGTTTAAAACAAGGATGCCAAATGGAATGAAATTTTATATTACACTCCGGAGCAGGAATGGAATTAAATTTAGCCAGTCAATTCAATACTATACCGGCGTAGAATGAAACCTGGAGTGAAACATATAATTTCACTCCGACAGGGAATTGAATTGGTAATGAAATATTGAATTCTATTCCTTTTAGAATAAATCTCGGAATGAAATTCAATTCAATTCCAGTGGGAGTGAAATTAAATCCATAGCATTGCATTTTATCCTCTCGGAATTAAATTTTGAAAAATACACTCAATTTTGTTCCGAATCCAAAGAATTTAATTTAAGTCTCCTCGGAATGAAACTCTGAATGAAACAATGAATTCCAGTCCGGTGGGAATGAAATTGAATCCATACGCTTAAATTGTATTCCTCTCGGAAATAAATTCTGAAAAAAACATTTAATTATATTCCGATAGGAATGAAATTAAATGCATGGAATTTAATTATTTTCCTAACGAAATGAAACTTTGAACAAAATATTTAGGTCCATTCCGGCCGGAGTGAAATGTAATCCATACGATTCAATTCTGTTCTTCTCGGAACGAAACTTAGAACAAACATTTATTTTATTCCAGCCAGGGTAAAATTACAAGTAAATCCATGGAATATAATTCAAACAAACATTTGATTCTATTCCGGTCGGAGTGAAATTCAATCCATACAATTTGGTTCTATTCAGGCCGGAGTGAAATTAATTCCATACAATTTAATTCTATTCCACTCGGGATGGAACTCGGAACGAACATTTCATTGAACCGATGATTTTTGAAACAACACCTGTCCACAGAGAGCATTTGAGAAAAATACAAAAAACACTGCAACAGTGTAGTACACATTCTCAATTGTGGATATGTGTTTATTTCTGGGAAGTATATTTTATTTAATGTTGAAATGTCGGAACAAATGTTTCTGAAATACATACTTATTTCAAAAGCAACCTTGCAATTAACGAATACAGAAATCATTTAATTAATAATTTGTTTTGAATTTTGTTGTAATATGAGATTATATTATTGAATAAAACACAATAGCAGAAAAATACAGTAGTATAAGATTTGTGTATGTTGTCAATTTTTAACTTAATGAAGTTGCACAGTCTTCCTTCACATTGCTTTACATTACAATGCACTTCTTTTCGACTGCATTTATCACTGGGCCTTTCTTCTACTCACAGTCCATATCTCCACGTTCAACTGTTGGCCAATTGTAGATTGTGGAGTAAAATGGCTGAAATGTATCTGGAATGTACTGTGCCCGAATATTGCAACTCGGTAGTTGTCATTATCCGAGGATGGAGAAGGATTGCGGAAAGTTTGAAGTCCCCGGCTAGGCGAACTCAGTATTACGCTGACAAGTTGCTAATAAGGGAAATTTTTTGATGTTGCAATATGGAATATTTACTGGGATAGGTATAACTAACTACAGATGGAGAGTGAGATTCTTAGAATCTCGGGTAGTATCGGGTTAAGTTGGTAAATATGGGCGACTGAAATCCATAGCACATCTACCATCTAACTACTTCAAATATTAGACGGAATTTCTATGAAAAAGGGACGAGCAAAACAAATTAAATATCACTCCTAACCTTCCTGTTTCAAATAAAATTAACTAAAGTAATAATAATAAATTTAAATAATAAAATTCGGTTCATGACCTTGCTGTTTCCATCAGCTGTCTGACAATTCTTATGTCTTCTAGGAGTTCCAAAATAAAATTCATTTCCATTAATTTCTTCCTTTAAATATTTTCAAAATAAATTTAAAATATTCCAAATTACGTAGATAACACCCTGTTCTAATACTTGTACACGTACTTTAATCTATTCAGACAACTCGTTTTCCTATTCTATTTCATTTCTAACTCAAAATAATTATTTCTAATTCGATTTCTTTATTCAACTACCTAATCTTCAAAAATTTCTAGGTTACTATGTAAAACTTCTTCTGTATACAACACTCTGGTACTCATTTCACAGAATGTTCATCATCATACTTCATCATCATTGTCATCTCTACATCACTATCACTCCCTAGTTCTCTATTCTGTTCCATCTAGTCATAGCATTTATTAAATTTAACCGAAGCGTTTAAGCTTAGCAACTGACTGCTGTCATAATTATTTAAAATAATAAGATATTTTCTTGCGAAATGATATCGATTTCCTAGTACAGTTTCTTTACATAAGTTATTATGTTTCCATATTTCAATAAACAGCTGTTTTTACATATTATTTTAACTTTACCTTTCTAATAATGGCATTGCTTCGTATCTCAACTACGACATAAATCTTCACATAATATCAACTCAACTAATACCATAATAATTAACACTTTGGTCAATTCCTTTTATAACGAAGTTCCTTTTATCAATAATAACCATAAATATCTCATCATAGATCTTGCTCAAGGAAAGCATCCTATTCCTCATATCATGGGTAGTTCAATTAGTAGTATGTGGTTCGTGGTTCATCTTTCCTGTAATAAGGCCTCCTGAAGAGGCCCCAGACTGACACAGAGCTGTTACTCTGGTGCGTTGTTCAGTCACCTTATACGCCCTTGTGAAATCAGCGATTTTTAAGACACCGTAGGGTCCTGGTCGGTTATCCTCAGGTGATCTCTCACGCGTTTCTCACAATTCCCGTGGTGTGCGGTCTCTCTCTTCTTGTCGTCTCCCTCGCAGTTGACGAATGTACTCCTAGCTCTCTCTCGCTCGACCTTGCCAGTGTCGGTCCACTTGAAATAGGGGATCTCTGTCCCTGCTGTATCACCCACCATACAGATAATCTCGCCTAATACTGCTTTGATTCGGGGTATTAGGCTCATTCGCAACCCGAGGTCCGCCGTCTCGATATTTTCTCTAGTATCAAATCGTCATCCCCACTGACTCCGGTTATCGTACCTCCTTCGTCGATCATATGGTGTGCCAATGGTCCTACTATATGGTCCCATGAAGTTTTGTTGGTCCTGAGCTCTATCCGGTCTCGGTATTGGCGCGGGCGTCTGTACCGTCTTATCGATCGATGTGACGAGTATGCCACGCGTCTCCACCCTGTGTCTGTGCGGTGTGAATTGCTCACTACTGGAGTCGAGTCTTCTTAAAGGCTGGTCGCACTCCAAAAATGTTGCAGCTTTGACCACAATTAAGATCTTTTGTACCTCAGGCGGGTACTGGCGAGTTATAGTCTGTATTAATTCGTTTCCGGTCAGCGGCGGTTCCAAACATTGCAGTTTCGCCAACTGAATCGGAAAGTTATTAGCATATTTGCTTGGCTGGTTAGAACAACAGCGCTTCGTATACATCTCCGTGCGGATGTTTTGTTGTATGTCGCTGGACCAACAAGAGTGTAATAAGGCTTCATTAAACTCGTGATACCCTGAGAAGGAATATTGGAAGGCCCTTAACCACACGCCAGCATAGCCCCTCGAGAAGTTTCCCTATTACATGGAGTGCTTTGTCAGGATTAACCATGGTATCCCTCAAGTATGACTCTGCGTTGCGGAGGAATTCTACTGGAGTAATTCCCCTAGTCCCAGAAAATCGTGCGGGCTTCTCATCTTGCGCGCGTATAATCATAACATTGCCAAGCGCATTCGGCGCAAAAATAGATGCATCAAACCTTAATGGTGTTGGTTTGGTTTCCAAACGTGGTGTCTCGGCGTCGTTACTTTGCGGTGTGACGTCACTTTCTGTTCTGGGCTGACCCTCAATCCTTTCTATTAACCTGCGTTCCAGTTGTTCAATATCTGGTGTAATTCATCCTGGTGATTCAGTTTTTAAGTTGTTGATTTGTAATTCAAGTCGCTCAATCTTGCCACGGAGACAAGAATCAATCTCCTCAACAGTCTTCTTCATACGGTATTCTTTCGATTCAGTCCCCTCTCGATCGATACTTTAAGTGGAACAACTTCCTCCTCGATGTGTTTTCTGAAGAAGTCTACGTCGCCTTTCATGTTAGTCATATCGGCTTCCATACTGGTTTTATGCTCATTTAATTCGCCTTTCAAACCATATAAATCAACGCGCAATTCTTCCATCGTGGTGTAAATCTGGTATTTCAAGCCCTCAACTTTGGATGCCATTTCAGACACTATTTTTCAAGTTAGCCGCCATCTCACCCTAAAAGCTCCAATGTCAGCCACTGCTGCCTTGACATTCCTATTTACGGCTAAAGCAATCTCTCGCATTAGACTCAGTCCTGTATTAACCATCACGACGTCTCGGCGTAAAGTTTTAATGAACTTGTTTCGTTCCTTGAATCGGTCTTCAATTGTGAATACTCTTTTAGTAAACTGAGCTGTAGATTCCTTTGAGTCAGTTCTGAGCTCAACAAAACACTCATTTACCTCACTTCAGCTAGCGTTTAGTTCAATTTTCATGTCATTTCTGTTTTGTTTAAGATTGCCATTTATTTCTGCAATTGATCCATCAAATCTGCCAGTGACCGCTTCTAAGTTAACATTTAATGTGTCCAGGATAGCCTGCAGCCCACCCCTGACTGTAGCTACGTTTGTATTTAAATTAGCCAACCTGGTGTTAACATCAGTTCTACTGTTAATCATGTCGGTCCTGACAGCTGCTAATCCTGCTAATAGATTGGCATTAGTTTAGGCCCTATTTGTCTTGATATCGTTTCTGACCTGGCCTATGGTAGCAGTGTTCACTTCTAGATCACCCCTGCCATTGTCTAAATTTGCAGCGACGTTATCAATGTCGCCCCTGACACTGTCTAAGGTTGCAGTGTTCGCTTCTAGAGCGGCGTTCATTTCGGCCATCAGACCCCATATGGCTTCCTCATCCATAACAACAGTAGATATGAGAGAATTGAGGGAGAGCCTCCATCTACCACCACAAATAAATAATTGGGTTCAATTTCTGTCGAAAGTTTGCGTTTCTAAATAAATCGAACGATTACTACTGGAATCCAACAATTAAATGACTCTACGTTAACCAACAAAAACAAGCAAGCAAAAGACAAGTTACCTTTACTAAGTACAAGGCAGTAGCAAAGTAAAATATCCTCACCTTAATTTTAAATGTTAATTCTGCCTCACCCTATGGGCTAACGTCATAAAAGAATGCCATATGACTTACGGAACAGCAGTACGACTTCTCAGTTCGTCCCAGACCTGTCAGATTGCCTTTACATAAGAAAAATCAGATCCTCTCAAACACAAAATAGGACAACGACCCCTCACACGTAGATCGCCCCCATCTGTTGGGCCGTTAAGAAAAGACAAGGTCGCCAGGAGATCATCTGCAGCAGATGACATTACTGACTTCCTTATCTTTCGAACTCACACACTGAGACACAGACTAGCTCCGGCCCGAGACTGATAGCTCAGGGCGTATCAGAAAAGTGAGAGGAAAATATCACAGACATGCCCGAGGATACACTCCCCACAAAAACATAAATCTAGAAACGAACAGTCCAGATTTAGGTAAAAATCGTTGATAATTTATTTAAGGATCCCAAACCTCTAACCTATCTCGGAGGGTTGAAAATCTCGGCTAGTCGGCAGTTCAAAAAAAGCAATAAAACGAAAAAGAATTCCCCTGAACTGAATTTAAATTAAACCCTCACGAATATTCTTCTTACACGAAAAATCAATAATCAGCTATCCAGCTAAGGATGTGACACCTAAATTGTTCCCTAAGCAAATACAAACATAGTCAAGAATACAGATAGTCACATCTAGCGAATATACGGCAAAGCACAAACACGAATTGTCCACATGCCACAAAATCGGAATTTACATTTTCTGCACCAATAGAGATAAACTGAGTTATGTTGGTGTCACTTCTAACATTTAATTTTACGTTAAGTAGTCAGCTAATCCCTAATTTACGTTAATTCCAGATGAGATGCATCTGTGACAGGTTAAATCGAAGGTAAATGGCAACCAAGCACTATCCAAAAAGAAAAGTTAAACTAATACACACAGGATACAAGTTAAAGAATAATAAACTCTTAAATTAACACACATGAATTATTTACACTCCTGCCTACGCTTATCAGATCGCTGTTTGCGTCCAATCATCACCTATGTGCATGAATTTAGGGTGCTGACATCACAGTTAAAACTGCGACTTAAGTCACATAGTCACTAAATGTCCACGCCCTACAGGATTTTTGTGGCATTAGCAACATCGTCGTCTCACAAATAGTGTCAGCTCGGTCTAAAGTAATTTTCATAAATATCAGCTGTTCCATAGTGTCGGTCATTCAATAAAAATATCATCTCAAGTTTAGATTCATTTATCATCGTATTTAGCGGTTAGTATTAGGTAAACTATTTTTAGAATAGTTACTTTCATGATTTAATTTCAGTTTAATTTCAGTTTTAATCGCTTTCAGTGTGGTTTTATGTCCCTAATGACCACGGTGACACTCGACAACAACAGCAAAAACACTGCTATGTGGATGCCCACTCAAACGTGAAAAATTACCTCCAACGGGTAACACAATAACACTCCCTAAAAAGCGTAAATGTGTGTCTCCAGGATCACTAAACCTTCGGCTGATGAATTGAAAACAATCTCCATCACCGGTAATACCATAAACAATACGGATGATCAACGTCCTTCCCATCATTCCATCGCCTCAAAAGACACAACAATAACATCGTTACTAAATTTATACATGGTCTGGTCTGCCAAACTCATTAAAGGGCTTTCTCAGATCTAACTCTTATACTCATGAAGATCACACAAAATGTGCATCAGAGACGGCTAAACATAGCCCCTAATATGACGTGAATGTCTAGTGATAATGATAATAATAATGTCCATTAGAGACCTTAGCTGCGTATCAAAATTACACGAGGGAAGCTTGGATTCTGAAAGTCTAAGTTCAATGTCATCATGTTGCATGCCAGGAGAAAAGGAGCCAATGTCGCGGTCACAGCTGGGCGACCTTTGCATCCCCGCCTAACGTAGACAGGCACAATCACCTCGCAGTTCAGATCGGATACAATGAGCTCTACAATAATACTACAGTCCTATCTGTAAGCTCACGTCTCATTCAATACACACTGAATGTCACAATCAGGCCTGCAAATATAATCTCTGTCACACTTGTAGAGATAAACGTTTTTTGGCAAAGAGAACTAAAAGAAAACTATTCCACTCCTGTCAAGCCTCTGCATGGAATCAGCTGCTATAGGACGGTCCGTGTTCTCGCAAATATAGGCTATTGAATCTTGTAACATTTACTCAGGTACACTCGAAGTATTTAAAAAATTGGTGTGCTCCCTGGGCAATCGAAATAATATTAACCAACAACACTCACACCTTATGTGATGCAAAATAATACTGTTCAAATGCATGGCTCCTGGAGCCTGTGTTATCCTAACACTTATTCTAAAATCACTCGAAAATCAAAGGTAGTGGCTACTGAGCTCCATAAATATTCCATTCCTAAAGCGACAGTGTGGTCCTCACAGCTGTCAAATGATACGCTAGTGATGTTCAGCAGAATAACCAAATACAAAGAAATTGCATACATGATGCCTCGTAGAAAGAAAAATATATACAATAACAAGTGTTCACTTTTGCGAATGGATTTATTTTGATATTTGTTTTTTTTATTTCCCTACGTGTGTGAAGTACTCTTTAATTTAAATACCCCATTATCTTAATTTCATTATTTACTTTACAGTGGTATCACGGTTAGATATAATACTTGTTAATATACTGTTCAATATTGCCACAGCCGATGTAACAACAGCAATCCGAGAGAAATCAAAGGACGCGGTGATCTACATATATGCGGACGACATGGTCCTAGGATCACCAAATAAGGAAGAACTCCAACACGCCTTCTCAGCACTGGTAGAATGGGCAGGAAATAACAGTCTGAAAATAAACTGGACAAAAACCCAACAGATGGTTTTTCGGAAAGGTGGGCGTGTAGCAGCAAACGACAACTTGCAATATGAAGAGGTCAAAGTGGAAATAGTGAATGCAGTTAAATACCTTGGGATCACTTTACAGACTACCGGAACATTCAGACTACACATCCAAGACAGAGCAGTGGCTTGCTTGAAAGCCATGTACGACATTATCAATCTACAGCAGCTATCCTTAAAAACAGCTATGCATCTGTTTGACGCAAAGATCCTACCAATTCTCACGTACGGGATCCACTTGATATGGGACCGACTAACGAAGAGAGATCTGGCCACCATCGAAAGAGTTAAAGCCCAATTCCTGAAAACCTTAATGGGCATCTCAAAATACACGCGCTCCCGCCTAACATATGAATTAGCACGGGAACCCTTCCTCGTCGAAGAAATAAGAACAAAATTACAGCTTCCATCAACAAAGAATGCTGAAGCGCACCTAGCAGAGAGAAGAGATAAGAGAAAAGGCATTCCGCTAGAATTTTACAGCACGGATGCCATGATCAACCGGAACTGGACCAGCGCCAATCAGAAACTAAGACATGTGGTGATAAAGTTAGCAGTGCATGGGTACCACCATAAAATATGTAAAAACATGTCCTACCACGCCCCAAATGAACTCTGCGTGTGCTCGTTATGTGACCAGTTCTGTGACACATATCACATCACACGATGTAAAAATAACCAGAAATCACTCTGTGATTATAGCAAGGACTAACATTTAAAATGAACAAAGCATCATACATTGTTGCTCTATTTCACAAATAACATTCAATTCACAATATAATGACTGGTCATGAATGAATGCTTTAATGCACACATTCCTGATTGATTACTGGATCATGATGTTTTTCACATCAATTAACTCTTTATAGCATGTTTGTTTCACTAGTGTAAATCTATGTTATGCACATTCGTGCGCTTTTCTGTTAATAATAATATATTTGTTCATGTGTATTTAAATCACTTATTTTTTAAATGTACTTACTCAATTCTCGGAGTGGTTTAGAATGACCTCCACCCATTTCAAAGTTTGAATTCGTAATGGTTCCTCTCGTCCGTGTGTTACCTTGGCGAGCTAGGTGTCTGACCGGTGATTGGCTGTCCAGTTTTCCCTCTCTTTCTGGGTGACGTTTCCTCCTGTGACGTCATCTTGGATATATTTTCAAAGATTCCAGTTCTGGTTCTTAGCATTCTGATTTGGCTTCTCACGTGGATTCTGCGGGATTCTGCCTGGGACCCTGGCTGGCTATGGTCCAGGGCTCTACTTGAGTCTAGACTTCACTTTCAAGATTCACGTTCCAATCTCCTCAACTGGGAGTAGGTAGCTCACTCAGCTACATATGTTACGCTACAACGTCAGAGAGGAGGCTCCCTCTTCCAAACAACACTAGAATTTCAGCCTGGGGCTCTTGGCCTTCCTTAAGGTGTACACAATCTACCAGTGATATCTGAGGCTGTGATGGTGTCAGCCACGGCCACCTCATTGGACCAACTACTGAGTTCCTTTGGGGACTCCAATCTGACAACGGCTGGAGGATCGTTGAGATTTTGGTTAGTCTGAACGAGGCTCCTGTTTGTGTGGCTACGGCCGCCTCGTCGCCACCCCAGCCAGTCAGTGAGATAAGAAACGCCAATCAGGATACCTTCTCAAACATATGTCAAATATGAACTTTTAAATTTTAATTTTATGAACTCCTTCAATTTCAAGGGCTGCTGTTGGCCAGACCGTCATCTTTGAAATATTGTAATAGTGTATTAATTGTTCTTAATAATGTTAATTGCATCTTAACCTCTACGGCAATCTAGAGCCAGTCAATTAAGAGGTCTTTGTTCTTAAAGTTGAACTTCACTATTACGCTTATTGGATTACTCCTTTTAAATAACGTTTTAGCATGGTTTTAATTTTTCAATTATATCCGGTCATAAAAGGAGAATAAACCACAGTAAACCTTCACATCTGTTTCCCTTATCCTTATCCTTATCCTTGGATATGACGCATTCCAACCTCCCATCATTAAGGACCTGAAACCCGGAACGTTTATCCTGGGACCATAGGATTCTATTTTTGAGGGAAAACCCTGTTTGCTCTAATACATCTTATTTTTATTTCTTATGCATCCTCGACTTACAAGGCTGCTAATATACAAAGCTTAACTATCATAATAAGGTGAAAAAGAAATAAGAGAAGGTTAACCAACTACGAGTATTGAACTATGAAATATATCTTATACATATAAATTAGAATAAAAGAGTGGGCAAACCGCAACTAAAAATAAATAATTTAAATAGCTATTCAGACTTAAAAATGCACATAATTTATGAATATAAGTGGTTTCTCAAAATACTAATAGTTCCTTTAAAGGCTGTTATTGCGATGGTTTTAATGGTGGCATATGAGATCTGAAGTTTTCTACACGTAGCAGCAAAAAGAGAAGGTATTGTTCCCCGCGCCCCCACGAATAACCCAATAACTTCTAATTCTTGAAGATGGTATTTTTCCTTGTAGAAAGGGACTGTAGGCTCGTAAATATCCTTCTTTTCTTTGTTCACTTCATCTGGCTGCTCGGCATGGGTTTCAAAACGCACGGTTGGATCCAATATATAACCCTTCTTTTATCTTCCTTGTAGGCTATGAAGTCAATGCGCCTGGTACTGCCTTGCGTGGCTAGCCCTGAAACTTCTTCATGCACCACGAAGCCAACATCTCTCAGACTCTCCGCAAGGATGGATCTTACTGAGTGATGTCTTGTGTTACGTAGAGCCTCACCATAATTGCAGAACCCAAAGACATGAGGGAGGGTTTCAATCTCGTTCCCACAGCGGCGACAACGGTTATCGTCCCGGCTTCTGCCTGGCACAGCTCTAACTACGGCTACATTACATACAAGCTTCAGTCCATCCTTCCATTCAGAGCTGGAAAGACCCTTGTGGTGCCACACCCATTTATTAGGTGGCGTGAACTGCTTGTAGAGAATGACACCTTTTCCTTTCTGAGTTATCCGAAACCACGCTTCAAACTGCTGATCTCTTAAATATGACCGTACTTTTTGAGTGTCTATAAACATATCTCGAGGTACTGTTCTGTTAAACAAACGTCAACCTCTTTTCCAATGTCTCTCATGTTCAGAATGTATTCGTTTCTTGTTTTTCTGAGAGTTCGTAAACCATTTATTTGCTGAAGCACAGCCTCCCATTGCATCCTAATTAATCCGAAACCTTTGTACCTTCTGTGAGTATAGACCATTGCGTCTGGAGTATATTCATTCATTCATTCATTCATTCATTCATTCATTTATTTTCAATGAGGGGTGTGTCCCCCGGTGGCAAATTGGATATACATAACAAATAAATAATTATACATAACAATTCAATAACAATTATACAACAATTAAACTGGAGTATTTACACAAATAGTCAGTCTTTTCTTAAACACACCTATATGTTTGGGAAAAGCTCTTTCAAAGCTCCCTTTATCATATTGTCGGCATCGTCCAGAAATTTCATTGGAATTGAATTTAATGGCATTGCCTGGAACGTATAGATGACGGATGGACAAATGGAAGTGTTCATAATACAGAATTTTTAGTCGGGATGTAATAGCGGGCTAGACGAAATAAGGTCGAGTTTGTCTTTCAGATCCGTCAGGGTCTCTTGTGGTTTGAAAAGACAAATGACAGAAACAAATTATGCCTAGGTAACGAACGCATTCTTCAGAGGATATGCATGAGATAACGGTGTCTGGCGACATTTCAAGGTGGTTGGTAGTTAGTTTTCCTTTGCAAATATTGATAGCTACAGATTTTGCGAGATTCATTTCCAACCCAATATTTTGGAATCTTGACATGGCCATTCAAGTAAGCTCCAAAGCCGATCTTTCATCCTTAGCTATCATAACCGTGTCGTCTGCAAAGCCAAGCACTGTTACTGGACTTAAACTCGGAACTAGGTTGCATCCAAAATCGCTGGCAATTGATTCTTCAGACAATTCATTAAGTATGTGATCTGTGGCCAAATTGTATAATGTGGGCGAGAGTGGAGACACTTTCATTACACCACGTCCTTGGACAGCGGGCTTTGATTTTCTACGATTAACTTCCACGCAAGTCTGGTTATTAAACTGCAGATTTAGAACTATAGTAGCTAAATTAGAAGGTACAGGAGATACTTGAAGTGATTTCTTTAAATGCATGTGTCCCATGGTATCAAATGCCTTTCTGATATCGAAGAAGAAGATGGTGACGTTACGTTTCTGAGTTTTGGCTGATACTATAGTTGATCTAAGCAAGGATGTGTACATAAGTGAACCAGGTGATCAAGTAAATCCACGCTGATGCTAATTGACTGAGATGAACTTTCTGAGACGTCTATCTAGCACTCTTTCGATGGCTCTGCGAACTACGGAAACATTTGTGATTGGTGTCCTGTTCGAAATATCATCTGAATTCCCCCTTTATCAATCAACAGCGTTCTGGCTCTCTGAAAGCAAGGATGGACATGTCCCGTCTGCAGCATTCTTGTGGCAATTAGAGCGATAATTTCTATCGCCATTCCATCCTTCACAACTCTCGGTAAGACGTGATCAGGACCAGAGGAAGTATCAGATTGTATCATATTTATTGCGATGGGTATTTCTTCCATACTTACAGTTGTTACGTATCTATCATCTAAAGTGATTCTCTCAGTATCTTTGAGCGATGAGATGTATTCTTGTTTGACATTGTCATTGGGGTTAGAGAAATGTGAATTGAATGCATCGTACACGGTTTCCTCATCAATCCCACAACTAGGCTTATCGTTCATAAGTACTGATCTAATTACAGTACTTTCCGACATTAGTTGTAGAAATTAAATTGTGCTAGCTGGTATTTATACTTATCATGGCGTTTTTCTCTGTCCTTCTTCGTAGACCTCTCAGGATTAGAACGTTGCTTTTATTGCGCCATTATCCTATAGACCACAGGCTAAGTCAGCATGGTTCTCAGTCATGCAATAGGAACAGCCTTTAATTGAGACATTAATTACAGAAGAAAGGGAACCCTAATTTCATGCCATTTAATCATGCTAAAATCCGGCATCTACATTACAAGTAAAAGACAGGCAGCAAGTCGCCTGATGTTCCAGGGTGTGATGCAAGGATTTCGCAGACAAAGGCAAGAGTCCAGAATATGCTTCAATAACACGCAGCAGCAGAGCAGGTGCGCGTTCAAGGATTTCCAGGAAGTTTGCATCAGATTGTTCCAGAATGTTCGGTGGAACGATGTATTTTGACAAGGCCCCGCCCCTAAATAACTAAATAATTTTTTTGTGGTGATATGACAGCGTCCAGGATCAAACTTTTGTCCTCACTAAGTAAGAAATATTCCTGAGAATTTTTGCCAACCGACAGGAAAAATGGATCATTAAGACATTAATAAATCGATGATATAAGGAAGGAGTTCCTTCCGTGAGGTGTCTGGGGTAGAGATTTTTGCCATGAAGGAAGGGATGGCGTCCACAACACCAGAAGTAGTTCCAGGGACTCAGGATTGATATCTGCCAAAATTACGATCGATCACCAATAATTATCTTCGAAGTGAAATGCCATGTCCTGTGGTTCGGATTCCACCAAAAAAGGAGGTCCCGTGGCTCATAATCTACAGATTAACGGTCACGTTAAACTACAAGCTTCCTTTTTCCAATAATTATCTTGTGATTGGCTGGGATTTATTATCACAAATAATGTGTACATGGTGTGTTTGGAGAGAAATCCTGGAGAGCGGAGCTTCCATGAGTGTAGTAATCTCTTGGTGATGTGCCGCCATGTTCGAAATATATTTCACCCCGCACGGGCGCGCCACACAGATCGGCAGACAGTTTCGCAGTTCACGATTTCGCAGGGAGTCCACGCAGTTTTAGCGAGCGACAGACAGTGATACTCAGTCGAGCGCAGATAGTTAGTAGCAAGGCGATGCACTCCGTACTCAGTGAAGTTGCACCATAGTTATCAACTCAAGGCTGCGAGTTTAATATTTCAGAGAAACATTGATAATCACAATAAACAGTACTCATGTGCAGAAAGAGAATGCATTGTCGCAAATTTACGCAGTCCGTGTAGTTGTAAAAACCGTGTTAATAGCCGCTGAAGTTGGGGAAGCACGTAGCTGAACATTCGAGATCCGAACCCTAGCCATTGGAGTAGGGACGACTTTGTGAGCACGTAGTTCGAAAAAGGGCCGCATTGGAACTGCCAGTCCGATGCGTGTGAAGAGAGAATCTACGGAAGGATATACATGTGGTCAAGCGAGTGTTGCGCAATTACAGTCCGATTGTATAAGAAAGTGTATAGCGTCACAATGTGCGTGTGTAGATTATGGTACTAGCGTACAGCAACCGCACGGAAGTGATAGTATTGCTTTTCTAAGTGTAAAGGCAAGTAAAATTTAGTGATACCCATGGTTATTAATCACTCAGTGGAATAGTGTATTGTAGTGATTATGTGTGGCAGCGATATGATGTAAGAGCACGTGGTTAGGGGCTGTCGACGTCTATGTTTGAGAAGGATGGCAGTCGACGATTCCTTAATTATTAATAAGTCATTGTTTTATGGCTTGTGTTAGTTAGAATTATGATAGATGAATAGATATTATATTAGTGTAATGTTAGATCTTGGATTTAGGTATTAGTGTGTTAGATTAGTTATATCCGTGACGACGAGATGTCTTTTGTTTACTTCTGATGATGCTTAGCAACGATAATTGTTCACGAACCGTACCAAATTGAACATACTGATAGGAATATATGTGATTTTCCCATTATGATATGTGTAGGCCTATTTCAGCCCATAAATAGAGGGAGCAGAGAGAGCAAAGCACGTAAATTTGGAGAGAGAGAGATTTAATAAATATAAAATTATGGATCCGATAATAACACAGGTTGTGAAAGATGGCTTGTGTTAGTTAGAATTATGATAGATGAATAGATATTATATTAGTGTAATGTTAGATCTTGGATTTAGGTATTATTGTGTTAGATTAGTTATATCCGTGACGACGAGATGTCTTTTGTTTACTTCTGATGATGCTTAGCAACGATAATTGTTCACGAACCGTACCAAATTGAACATACTGATAGGAATATATGTGATTTTCCCATTATGATATGTGTAGGCCTATTTCAGCCCATAAATAGAGGGAGCAGAGAGAGAGAGAAAAGCACGTAAATTTGGAGAGAGAGATTTAATAAATATAAAATTATGGACCCGATAATAACACAGGTTGTGAAAGATAATATCGGGAATAATAATAATAATAATAATAATAATAATAATAATAATAATAATAATAATAATATCGTGTATGATTTAAAAGGGAGGATTTTAATTTAAACGCTGTTATTTTGACACATGATGTGGTAATCATCTTCTAGTTGCTAGGAACGATTTGTTTTATGCGCTTTCCATGTTTTTAGCTAACTCTGGTAAGGTTGACACAAGTGGAGTTGTTTATTGAACATCTGTCCATGTGGGTTGGAGCAATGTGTAAACGTCGAATTAATCGCAGTAGATGAACGTATGGATTCAGGTGAGTGGTGTGCTAATAGTATGTCGGGAGGTTCCTTGAGGCCCCGGATGATCTACGATAAGGGAAGGAAAAGGTAAAAAGTATGAAAATGGTATAAAAGCTGCACGGGACACAGCCATATATCGCCCGGTCGCCAACTGAAAAGAAAAAGGTAAGAAATGTGTACTAGGTGGGCTTACAGGTGTTTTGAATAACAAGTGTGAATACGGTAATGATATTGCTCCAGAGTAATGTTCCACTCAGTTTTGAACCAGAGACCATCTAATTTGCGAGGCCGGTTACGCGTGCATCTCATTTACATTTGAGTAGTTTGTTTAGCGCAGAGTGCAAGATGATAGCTAATACCATTTGGTGCCTGGACTCACGGTGATGTGTGCCAAGGCCATCGTACCCTCCCTTGCTGGCACTATGTGGCTGGATCTTGTAGCCACGTCCCGAGGTAAACAGCTGGTTTCGTACCATAGCAAAACCTGTCAAGTATATGTACTTATTTATAATGTTAATTCATGATGGAATTTACATAAGGGTACAGCAATACAACAACCTTTTGTGTCCCAACTCTGTTATGAAGACACTCATAATAATAATAATAATAATTGTTACGTGCAAGTGCCCGTCCCAACATTTTAAACATGTATCTTCCCCTGGATGGAATTCTTGACATTTTTGAAACGACCGCTTCGTCGCTTGGTTCCGCCTGTGACCACGAGATGGTAGCTGCTGTCGGACTTTAAAAATCTGCACGTGGTTCCTGGTTCTCCAATAGAATGCGTTGGTTGTACCTTATTAAAACTCCTCATATTCTTGGCATAATTGAAAGACAATTAAATTCTACGTCATGAAACAAATGCTTGTGTATTCATGATACCGCCAAATTATGTACTCAATTATGACATTGTTGATTGAGGTGTCAAGCCGTGATTGGACAATAAATTTTACATGAATGCAGTTCGGCATTTGACACGCAAAAATTCTCCGCCATGTTGTGGAGTCCATTAGCCATCGTGAAGTAAACACATCTAGCCGACTGGTCGTGAAAGGTGTCTCCGCTGATGGGGGCTCTGGCCCCCATTCTCTACGAAATATAATGTATTCAAGAGAAAAAGGAATTGCCTGTGCTCTTCAAACTGTGAATTTCATCGTTTCGCCGTGAAGTGGACGTGTGAAATGTGGTCGCATCTCGATGCAGACCTGTGCTTGTGACCCTAACGAGGCATGTGCCGTGTGGGCATTTTCAAGGCAATATAGTGCCGCATTCTATTTTATTTAAAATGTGTTAGTTTTTTATTATTTTTCACTGTGTCTCCACTGCGATGGATGAAAGGTACGTTATTGTTTAATTCTTATATATATTAATTTTGTTATTTTTTGTACCTTCTGGAGACACATGTATAAGTTTATTTTACGTTTAAATTATTATTTATTTTCTTTTGCCAATCTTGAGATTGACATAGTATTTAATTAATTCATGATCCGTTGCCCTTCAATGTTAATAGTATTTAGATATATTTGTTTTCCGCCGTTCATTTCCTTCTGCTGATGTTTAAATTTAATTTTATTAATTGTTTGCCGTAGTTTCGATCAGGCATGCGATCTCCTGTTGGTTTTAGTGGCCATGTTTTTTTTTGCCGTGATGCATTATGGTCTCAAGGGGATTCTCTTGGCGCCGACCGCGAAGCTCAAACGTGTTGTGTTAACCTAATATTTTTTTTTTTTTAATTTTACCTTGTCGGTTTAACCTTGTGTTTTTGGTGAATGTTCTTGTGTTTTTCTTAGTCTCTAATATCGGGATTTTCTTAATTGATCATATTTTATTTTATTTTATTTAATTTTATTTTTATCCTGTCGTTTTTTGGCGTGGCCTGGACCTCCACATGTCGGATCGATATTGCATTGCCTTGTAAATTACCAAGCCCGTTATCATTTAATTATGCCTATATATATAATTTATTTTTAGTTTTGGGCTTGAACATTTTAATTTAAGTCTTTTCTTTTGTTGGCCTTGCAAGCAAGCATGTTAAGCGGTCTCTTGCCTTCCTTGTAAATTATTCTGGTTGATGCATGTTCTCCTTCTGGTGGAGGTGTTCTTTATATTTTAAAATTAAATTTTATTTTAAATTTTTAAGCAGCTGTTGTGGCATTATTTCGCCGACAGCAGTTCCGTTAGTTATTGGGGGGTGTCTGTTAAATAGCCTGTGCGTTGTCCCCTTCTCCATCTTCCTTCCACTCCTTTTGAGCTCTGCTGTTGGGACATGTCATCTGGAGGTGATGTTGCTGCGGAAGCGACCCGGACCTCTAAAACAGGTAAGTAGGCCCATCCACGTTGTCCATTGGGCGGTGTCTTTCTGGTGAAGCGGAGCGTTGGTTATCGAGTTACCGACGTGCTGCTGGCCAGGCCGTCCGAGGGGTTGCATTCTGGTAGCGGACCGCGCTCAAGTTCACTTCCGTAACTATCCCCTCCCCAGTACCCGCAGGCTGTTTTATGGACCCCTCTAGTGCTGATGGGGCGGTTGTTGGTGGGATTTTGTGAGGCCAGTGCACTTGATGTTATGTAGGGCTAATCATTGTCGTTTGTTTTATTTCATGTTTGCCTCTGGATATCCATGTGGTATGCAGTATGTGACCTGTTCTAAGCGAGGTGTTTGCTGCTGTATTTTGTCCTGTTTGTGTGCAACATCCCCACTGAAAATGAAGCTCGGTGAGTGACTGACATGTGTTCTTGGCATGGGAAATGGGATTTCTTGGTGTTCTGATAGCCTACTTGCTTCGTGGGAAGGCATCCTGGAGCCCTGTCGGAGGCTGTTAGCCAGATGTTTTGTGCCAATTTTTGTAATTTAGCTTCCTGTTCTCGAGCCAAGCAGGTGGTGACGTATGCAGTTCTGGGCAGCATTGTGCATGATTTTGTGTAGTATGGTGGCTGTGTTCGAGTGTCAGCCTAATCTTTGGTGTTGGTAATTGGTGGTTGTGGTACTGTTGTGAAAGTGTAAACTGTTCTTGTAATTCCTGAAATTTGTTTCCTTCTATATTGGCTGTCTACATTCTGTGTTTTCCAAAATGGCCGACAACAATAGTGTTTTCGATTTAATTGACTTAAGAGATAACCTTGTGAATTTGGAGAGTTCTTCGGGGGTTGAACGTGAATCACCTCTGTTTACTAGGTCTGAGGTTTTGGGATCGATTACCAGTAGTAGTTTGCCTGCCCCTCTGTTGCCTGGCGCTGGCTCGTCCATACCACTTAATCCTGCATACGGTCATTCTTCTCATGTTAGGTCACCTAATGATTTCCTGGGTCCTGCCGACCCATTGCATCCCAGTTCTTTCTCTAGTAATATAAATGTTTTGTCTCCTGTAGAGGGTGTGCGAGAGGGCTACCCTGGTAATAATGTCTCTTTTCCTAATGCTACGTTCTCGCCTACCGTTAATTATGGGTCGATTCCTCATCCTATTTCTAGTTTCTTAACTAAGTTAAAGCATTTCAACCTTGATGACGTTACCCAAGTGGTACAATTTTTAAAGCAAGTGGTCGAGTTGGGTAACCATGCCTCGATTTTTGGGATGTCGGAAATTCAGATTTTTCAACTCTTGTATCCTGTTGTATCCGGTATGCTGCGCGATAAGCTAATTGAAGCTATCCACCTCCGCATGTCCTTAGCCATGTTTATTATGGAAGTGTTGTGGTTTTTTGTCCCTGCGAGCGCCCTAAGTACTCTAGAGCAAAAGTTCCTTTATCGTGTCCAAAGGTTGGACGAGTCCCTTAGCGACTATGTCAGCGACATTAAGGTGTATGCACAGGTATATGCATCCCCTTTAACTGAGCGACAGTTGGTGTCATCGATTGTGAATGGGTTTTCGCCTCAATATAGGTCATACATGACTATGTGTACCAGGCCGTCGTCATTTGTCGAGCTGAAACAGTTCGTTATAGAGGCTATGGCTGTGAAACATGCAGATTCCCTTCGGGTAGCTAATGTTCCTCCTCCTTCCTTGATGTCTTGTCCCCCTCCTCCCTTGATGTCTCGTCCCCCGCCTAAGGTTATGTTTCATCCTCGACCCAACATTAAGTGCCACACGTGCGGTGGCGTGGGACATGTCAAGAAGGTATGTCCGAGTAACCAGGCTGTGTATCGCCAATGACGGAACGTTGTGGAGACCAATTCGGGTGTTACTTCCAAGGATATTTCTGTGCATAAGAATTTGGGAAAACCCTGTGAAGTTTCAGGTCGCCCTACCAATGATAGTCTTGATAACTCATTGAAAACTAAATCTTCACGTGCTAATTCTGCTTATGTCGCTGACCTACCTAACCTGTCGGTGAGCAATGGCGTGGCAAGTCAGCCTAATTCTAAACGTTGTGTGAAACCTGTGGTGCGGGTGTCCTCGTCATCTAATTGTAATCGTTTTAGAGTGAGTAATGATTTTGGAATTTCTCCTGTGGCCAAAGGAATATCCCCGTTTATTGAAATTTGTGTTAATGACGAGCCCGTTTCTGCATTGCTTGATTCTGGTAGCGTCGCATCCTTTATAAGCGAGGACTGGTTTTTATCTATGAAGAGTGTTTGCAAATATCCTGAGTTAGAGCCTAACAATGAATTTTTTATTTCGGCAAATTGTTCAAACTTAAATATTTTGGGTAGTATGACAGTCAAAATTCATATTCTAAATTTTTCTTGGAAATTTAAATTTTTTGTTGCCAGAAATCTTTCTTGTTCTGTGCTCATTGGAGCTAATTTCATGTCACACGTTGGTATGCTTCTTGATTTTGGTGCTCGCAACTTATGGTTTAAGTTTAATCCGCAGAGTAAATTATCATTTAACCCGGTTTTATCTTCTCCTGCTGTCAATTCTGTTAGTGAACCTATGACTATTGAGGATCTCGATCTGAAAAATGTAACGAGTCTTCAAAAGGATGCCATTAAGAGGTTATGTCAGGAGTATAGCGATGTATTTACTGACATGCTGGGTGTAACCCATTTGATGGAGTACAAGATTGAGCTAACCGATTCTGAGCCGGTGCGTTCCAGCCCGTATCGCCTTGCCCCGCCCAAGATGGCTGAACTTCGTAAGATTATCGATAAGATGTTAGAAGAAGGTGTAATCCAACCCTCTATCTCTGCCTACTCATCCCCTGTATTTCTTGTGCCAAAACCTAACGGTGGTTTTCGGCCGGTGGTCGACTATAGGGCCCTTAATCAAAAAGTTGTTTTGCAATCCATTCCTTTGCCGGACCTTCACACATGTTTTAGTTGGTTTCGCAACGCGAAGGTGTTCACGATCCTCGATTTAAATTCTTCCTACTTCCAAATTCCCCTCTCTCCTGAATCCAGGCATGTTACTGATTTTTCCACTGACTGGAACCTGTTTGAGTATGCCCGTGTCCCGTTTGGCCTATCCACCGGAGCCGCTGTGTTGAGCAGACTTCTGGACAAGGTATTTTCTGAAATTAAATTCAAGTTTGTGAACCACTACCTTGACGATGTGGTGATCTATTCTGAGTCCTTCGAGGAACACGTTCATCATCTGAAGGTTGTACTTGATCGATTGCGTGACGCTGGCCTTACCGTCAAATTGTACAAGGTTTCCTTTGCCAAGCCCAAAATTTCCTTCTTGGGACATATTGTTTCTGAATCTGGTATCTCAGTGGACCAGTCTCGTACGCAGGCCATCAGAGATTTTAAACCACCCAAGAACGCCAAGGGTGTTGCTCGTTACATTGGTATGGTGAACTTCTTCCGTAAGTTTATCAGTAACTTTGCCGACCGTGCTGCTCCTCTAAATCAATTACGCAAAAAGGCTGTGAAGTTCGAGTGCGGTCCCTCTCAGCAAGCAGCCTTCGAAGATCTTAAGCTTGCGCTCTCTAACGCCCCTGTGTTAGCCATTCCGGATTTTGGGAAGCAGTTCATTCTGCAGACTGATGCGTCTGGTCGTGGTGTTGGTTGTGTCCTACTGCAAGAATCTGATCTGGGTAGGCAACCCATTGCTTATGCTTCTCGTACCTTAACGGACGCAGAGAGGAAGTATTCCATATACGAACTTGCGGGTTTAGCTGTGTTGTTCGCTCTAGAAAAATTCCGTATGTATCTTGAGCACACTAAGTTTCTCCTTGAGACCGATAACCAAGCCTTGAGCTGGGTCTTAGGGAAACCCCGTAAAACTGGTAGAATTGCCAGGTAAGCAACTAGGATTCTGTCGTTCCAGTTCACTGTGCACCATATTCGTGGGTCCGAAAATGCGGTGGCTGATTCATTAAGCCGCATGTTTGAGGATATTCAGGGATGTGAACCCGTAAACCTTGTATCACCTGTAAATTGTGTCAATGTCGTTATCAGCAATTCCCCTGTGCTTTTTGAAGATGTGAGACGATTCCAGAAAGAAGATCCCTCCTTATCCAGCCTAATTGATCGAATCAATTCTGGTGAAGTGATCAAGCCCTACTCTCTAAAGGATGGTGTATTGTGTTGTTCGTCTCGTCATGACCGTCTACCTAAAATTGTGCTCCCGTCGGTCCTCATTCCGGAAATCTTTCGTTACTATCATGAATCTCCTATTGGTGGCCACCTAGGAGTTTTCAAGACCCGAGCTAAAATCAGACAGTTTTTCATTTGGCAAGGTATGGATGGCGACATCAGGAGGCTCATTGGGAATTGTGCTGCATGTAGTATTAGCAAACCTCCGGTTTCTACTAAGGTTGGCCTGTTGTCATCTGAACCGGCATCTAGACCCATGGAGAGGCTTTTTATCTACCATGTTGGGCCGTTCCCTCGCTCTGGTCGGGGAAACCAATTTGCGCTTGTTTGCACTGACGGTTTCACCCGGTTTAGTTGGATTTTCCCCACCAGACAGGCTACGACCAGTTCCGTCATAGTGTCTTAATTCCATCTTTTCGTCTTTTGGGCCATGCCCGTACCTGGTATCTGATAATGCCAAGTGCTTTGTATCTCATCAGTTCCGTCAATTCTTATTTGATTATGCTATTTCGCATGTAACCACCACTCCCTATTTTCCTAACCCGTCTCTCGCTGAGCGAGTCAATCGTAATCTCCGTTCTGCTCTGATTGGTTTCCACCACGACGACCATTCCAAGTGGGATTCTAATTTGCATTGGCTCAATTTTGCTTTCAACACCACCGTGCATGAGAGCACGAAAGCTACCCCTTTTTCGTTAATGTTTTCCTTTATGGCTAATTCTCCGTTGTCCAACCTGTGGAACCTGCACGATCTCCTTCCTGACAGTTTCACGCCCGAGGATATGAGGGCGAAGTTCGACAAGGCTAGAGAGAATATTAAGGTATCACATGACCAACTTGCCAA
Source organism: Meconema thalassinum (assembly GCA_946902985.2). NCBI lineage: Eukaryota > Metazoa > Arthropoda > Insecta > Orthoptera > Tettigoniidae > Meconema > Meconema thalassinum. Next base: position 1,517,898,784 of record OX336389.2, on the reverse strand, counting down.
GCGACACAATGCCTGTCGCAAGCCAGCTGATTTGGAAATAAGTGATGTTGTGTACGTCCGCAATTTCGAGCCCAAGGGCGTCAGTAATCTAGTTTCAAGCAAGTTAACCCCTCGTTTTAAAGGCCCATGTTATGTAGAGGCATTATTGACTCCTGTTACTCTTCCTGTTCGAAACCCTAAGGCCAACAAAATTTCTAGAGTGCATCTATCGCACATTAAGCGAGGTGGAGAGGTGTCTAATGAGGAAATGCTACCGTAAATTTGGTAAAACAAATTTTGTATAATGTAGAGTATCCCTAACCTTCATTGAAGCCTACAGGCATCTGTTCCTTCTGGAATTTTGAACTGGATATGAAAACTCTGATGGGATACAAAATGTAAATGTTGGGAAATTCCCATTTTAATGGTAAATTGTAAAAGTGTACTTAAATTTTGATGTTTCATAGAAGATGCTAACATGTAAGTTGGACTCGGTGGGAGACCTAACTCATGGTAAAATTTTATACTGGGTTCCCTGGGGAATTTAAGTGGTCATTCCTCTACCGTATTTCCTTCTAAATGTATAGTCGTTTAACTCATGTAATCTTGAAATGTACTTCGAATCTGTAAAAATGTAAACTTGTTAATTAAATTTTGTAAGCACGGATCTAGGACTTGGTCAGAAATATTTTCTTCATGTAAATTCAACCTTGTTTCTCTTTTGTAAAATGTAGTAAGAAATTGTAATTTCTGTAAACCTTTTTTGAAATAAGATTAACTTCTGTTTTGTAAATGGCTGCCCACGCGTCACATAATATCTTGCACATTGCTTCCACCTACTTCGTTTAAAGCGAACTAAATTGGACTTATTGAAAATGTATCTAACGTGTCTCGGACTATGAAAGCACTGCTGGTGCTGGTGTTCTGCATTTCTGAAGATTTTGGACTCATTGAAGCTGTTAACTAAGTGGTTTGCGAGGTGATCAATTATCCCTTCCCTGATAATCTGACCCTGCATTCTTCCTAACCAAAACGATGCGGTGTCATCCATCAATTGGAGTTAATTGGTGAACATTATCTTCGGGAAACATGCTTGGTGAATCGACAAGTTAAGGAGTACTGTCTATGCCTAGGCATATTCGTGAACCGTGTTCACGCTTAAGGGAGGGAGACTGTTACGTGCAAGTGCCCGTCCCAACATTTTAAACATGTATCTTCCCCTGGATGGAATTCTTGACATTTTTGAAACGACCGCTTCGTCGCTTGGTTCTGCCTGTGACCACGAGATGGTAGCTGCTGTCGGACTTTGGAAGTCTGCACGTGGTTCCTGGTTCTCCAATAGAATGCGTTGGTTGTACCTTATTAAAACTCCTCATATTCTTGGCATAATTGAAAGACAATTAAATTCTACGTCATGAAACAAATGCTTGTGTATTCATGATACCGCCAAATTATGTACTCAATTATGACATTGTTGATTGAGGTGTCAAGCCGTGATTGGACAATAAATTTTACACGAATGCAGTTCGGCATTTGACACGCAAAAATTCTCCGCCATTTTGTGGAGTCCATTAGCCATCGTGAAGTAAACACATCAAGCCGACTGGTCGTGAAAGGTGTCTCCGCTGATGGGGGCTCTGGCCCCCATTCTCTACGAAATATTTTATTTATTTATTTATTTATTTAAACCAAGTCTACTTGTTAATTGTCACTTTAACTCAGAGAGTCATATCGTGACATACAGACAATAAACACATAGATAACATAAATGTACAGTGTGGCGTTAGATAATTAAACCAAATGTCTATTCGGCATTTCATAGCTTCCTTGTTATTTCAAAACTTAATAATGTTTTGCAGTAGTTATCTTCATTCACAATATCACTGGGCAACTTTTCTGATGGAAACTGCACAAAGATCTTTCTTAATCATAAATGTGGACACAGTGTTCTTCATTTTTTGACAGTTCTCCATGGGAGACACCTCACAGAAAGAATTACTTTTATTTCCCCATCGAGCCCTTACTGACTGTAAGAGTCTGATAAGTTTTGTGGTAAGGAAAAAAACCCATCAAACTCACAGGAAAAATCTACAGACAGCAATATGTGGCTGTACTGTAGTATCGTATAGGCTACCTAGTTAATACAGATAGGCTCTCCTAGGCTTTAACAAGATTTATAGCTTAGGAAGCCATCTCCTGTACTTGAATGCTTAATTTACATGCATCTTTGTTCTGAATCTCATCCGACGCTTTCTTATTCCACATTGCCCTGATGGTATTAAAATATTTTGCTAATTGACCTGCTTTCCCCCATTCCCTTTTTAGTAATTTAATTAAAGTGTGATACTCATTTTCATTTTCTATTCTGTTTAGATCTGCTTTGTCTACAAACTTTGCTCTTATCATTTTAATTTCCTTGCATTCCCTGATCAGGTGCGCTGCACCCATAACCTTCCCACAAAACAGGCAAATGTCCTCTTTTCCTACTTCTCTCAACGCTTTGTTCTTATACACCCCCATTAACCACCAAATTATCCCTCTCATTTCTCTTTTCATTAGGCATTGAGGCTTTATGCTCATAAAGTTCCTTATTTCGCAGAACTCCGTTAAGGTTCTCCTACTAGTGCACTCTTCCCTTAGCACCTGCAACTCTACGTCATTAACCCTTCTGCACACTTTTTTACACACCCTACCTTCCTCTCTTTGTAAGTCCCTATCCCATAGATAACCCATTCCTAATCTTTCCAGTACACTTCTTACCCCGTCCACCCAGTAGCCCTCTTGCTGATGCTTCATTTGGTGCAGGTAGGCTACCTTAAGCATTTCCCCCCCTCCACCTGCTTTTAAACGAATCCAAGACTTTATGACCCTTTTTATGATATGTTGTCTAATGCTTGCATCCTCACACAACATTCTCGCTCCACAATTCGCCGTGCAACTAGGTAGCCCCAAAATTATCTTGGCGAACCTACTTACAATACTGTCCAGGGTTTTCGTTCCTTCCTCTAAACCCCATACTTCCACTCCATAGAGTGCTCTTGAAGCGATGAGTGCGTTGAACACATTCTTATACACTTTGTAGTCAAGATTCGGTAACCTACGCTCTAACACTTTAACATTCGCCAATGCCGCTAGCCCTTTCGATTTTGCCCTTTTAATTTGTTCGGTCCATTTACCATTACTCGTCATTATCGTCCCTAGATACTCAAGTTTTTTCACCGTCTCTAACTGAGACCCATACATGACCCACTTTTCATTCTTAGCCAGTTTAACTCCCTTTTTGCAGACCATAACTTTGGTCTTACTCGGGTTAATTTTTAAGTTCCAGTCCTCACAGTATCTCACAATCTCGTCAATACTATATTGCATATTATAGGGTGTTAGAGCAAGCAGAAGGATGTCATCAGCAAAAGCTAGGCCCGGGATATCATAATTGTCCAGGCAAGGGTTGGACCGTTGCTCAAAGCCCTTTGAATCAAAAATATCGTTGATAAATAGCAAAAAAAAGCACCGGGGATAATTTGCATCCCTGTTTTAATCCTATATTAGACGTTATCTCTCCTACAATTACATCATCTTTAGTTTTAATTGCACATTTCACTTCGGAATACACATTCTCAATTGCTCGTATCATTTTATGTGACACCCCGATTTTTCCCAGCTTAGCCATGACAGCTCCCCTGCTCACTGAATCAAACGCCTTCTCCAAATCAATAGCTGTGATATACAGCTTGCCTCTTTTCCTTCTTATGTACTTGTCCATCACCGTTTTAACCACCATTATATTGTCACTGGTTCTCATCCCTTTTCTGAACCCTGTCTGGAGTCTCGAGAACACCGAACAGCCCTCTGCCCATGCTATTAAACGCTTGGATAAGACCCCGGTGTACATTTTGCTCAAATTATCAAGCAAAGTTATGCCTCTATAGTTGCCTGGGTCTAGTTTGTCCCCACGCTTCTTATATATTGGACAAATTATCCCTTCCTGCCACGCCCTCGGAAATCTACCTCCTTCAAAGATGTTATTAAAGATTTTTACCAAGCTTTCCATCATGAACCTATTATTACTCAACTCTTGCCAAAATTCATTTGTTATCCCCGAAATAGCACCTGACTTCCCTCCTTTACTCTTTACTATTACTCCCTTAATTTCCTCTATCGATATGACTTGGTCCAGCATAGGCAGAACGACCTCCATCCCCCTCGGGACGCCAAACTCATCCCCCTTCCTCCAATTATCTTCAGCATTTAACAGATTCTCATAATATGCAATCCATACTTCATCACTAATAGAGCTCCCCCCACCACTTCTGCTCCCCCTACAGTAAGAATTTATCCTGCTCCACACTTTGCTACAGTCGTTAGCTTTAGAATCCTTATTTAGTGCTGTAGCTTCCTTACCCTGCCATTCATCTTTCATTTTGCTGAGCAGTTCCCTATATTCCTTTCTTAGACGACAAAATTCTACTCTCATCGTATCATCCCCTCCTCTCTTGTATAACTTCAGTGCCCTAATAACTTCGGTTTTCTTCCTTCTACAAGATTCATCGTACCATCCTTTAATTCTCCCTAATTTTCCTCTAGCCTTCACGCGCATTTTCCGCCCGGCCATCATAATTGCATTCTCAATCATACGTATTACCCCTTCAATTTCATCATTACTGATCATTAAACTTATCCCTACCTTCATCAGCTCAAAATTTTCTCCCTGGAAGTAGTTCTGGAACTCTCTGCAGTTTTCCTTCCTCCATCTGAATCTATTTACTTTTCTCTCTATAGCTTTAACTTGTGGGTTCCCTTTTGATTTTAATTTTGTCACCGCTCCCTGCATGTTGACGACAATTGGTAGGTGGTGTGATTCCCCCCATTCTTCAACAGTGAACCTCTTAATTAGGGCTAGTGCTCCTCTGGAACATATTGCTAAATCTATTACACTTCCTCCAGTCTCTGTTATATACGTCAGGTTACCTTCTTCATCCCCCACACAGACACCATTTAATATATATAGCTCTTCTGCACCACATAGTTCCAAAATCTTTTCTCCGTTCTTATTACATTCCTTGTCTTTGCTGTGCCTATCCCCACATACGGCCTCGGCAACCCCCATGCTGTAAAGGGGCTTTCTGTCTGCAACCCTCGCATTGAAGTCCCCTAAAAGCACGATCTCTGCCTCTTCATATATATTTTGAATTCTGTTTATTTCCATAGCTAACTCATCGAAAAAGCTTTCTCTTGCATACGGGGAATTCTCCGGAGGGTTGTAGACAAAGCCGAAACATACCGTTCCTTTCCCCCTCCCCCTAATATCTGCTTTTACCCACACTACTTCTTCCAGTTCTGAACTAATAAATTCTGATAATTCCCTCACCTCTTCCTTAATTAAAACAACAATTCCCCCCGGAAACCTACCTGTACGAGCTTTCCTAATCTTAGGTTTTGTATATATATTGAAGCCATCTGTTTTAACCTCGCAACCTACAGGGAGCCAACTCTCAACAAATCCTACAATCTGCATATCTTCTATTAGGGTCAAAACTACATCGTTCCTTCTCTTATTTAAAAAACCCTCTATATTTACGCTAGCAATATTCCAGTTTAGTTATTTTTTACCCCTACCCTCTTCGCTGGCGGTAGCTTTACTTCTAGTAACTCTAGCTTTCTCTAGCTCCAGTATGCTGCCACCTGGAGAAGAAATGACCTCCTTCTCCACATTAAACTGCTCTGTCAAGGTTTTCTTGCCCCATAGTTCTTTTAGACTAGTAACTCGTTGTTTGACAGTCTCACCTTTCTGCAAACCACGCACTTGTCCGGTGTTCCTGGCGCTGACGTTGGTCGTTCCTGCTCGCGCCACTTCCGTGTTGGACTTGGAGGTCGATGCTCTCTGTTGAATCACCGCACTTCCCTCTGAACCGCCAGCTGCTTCCACCTGGTTGCTAGGTCTGACTGTCTCCTGTTGTTGTTGCTTCTCCATATCCTGGAGTTGTGCCACTGTCCAAATCCGATCCCAGTTGTTGCCGCTAACCACTAGTCTATTGCCTTTTACATAAGCCTTGAGACCTGAGCTCCTTGCCTTCCTTAAATGAAACTGCAAGGTCCGTTGCTCGCTTGCCTCTTCTTTACTCATTTCTCTCCTTACCCATATCCTCTCCCCTTTCAGGTTCTTTGCGTTCGTCAGAATTCTGTGAGCCATCAGCGAAGAAACTAAAGACACTTTCACGGGCCTCGTGCCCCTTCCCCGGCCTATCCTGGTCACATTGTCAATCTCTGAGACTCCAATGCTTATCCGCATGCCTTCACTAATCACTCGGAGCACCTTGGATGTTAGATCCTCGGTGCTTTCCTTGGCATCTTCCTTTATTCCGTAAATGAAGACGTTTTTCTTTCTCTCATCCAGCTTGGCCTTTCTTAATTCATTTACCTCCCCCTCTAATATCTTCACCTTTTCTCTTAGGTCTTTTATCTCTCTGCTATTCTCGGTCAGCCTTTCTGTCACTATTCCCATCTCTTCTCTTATACATGTCTTCATCTCCTTGAATTCCTTACATTGCTCACGAAGAATGTCCCGGATCTGGTCATTTTGTGACACTTCCTTTACAATTTCCCTTATTTTTTCCATTTCTTGCCATCCCAGCTGACCAGGCCCTGGGTTTGACTCCACTCCTCCAATTAATAGTAGCGTCGCCACAACCAGCGCTACCATCCCCATCGCCAAAACCCCCATCTGTTCAGTGACGTTGCCCGCTATCACCTTCCCGACACCGAAATCGCACTTCACTCTAGCCTGCCAACGGCCGATGACCGCCCGGTACTGCTGAATAGCGATTCCCATTCTTCCTTACACTTCACTGCACGTCTATTCACCTTGCTTGCTTGGTTGAAACTGGCTACGAAATATAATGTATTCAAGAGAAAAAGGAATTGCCTGTGCTCTTCCAACTGTGAATTTCATCGTTTCGCCGTGAAGTGGACGTGTGAAATGTGGTCGCATCTCGATGCAGACCTGTGCTTGTGACCCAAACGTGGCATGTGCCGTGTGGGCATTTTCAAGGCAATATAGTGCCGCATTCTATTTTATTTAAAATGTGTTAGTTTTTTTATATTTTTCATTGTGTCTCCACTGCGAAGGATGAAAGGTACGTTATTGTTTAATTCTTATATATATTAATTTTGTTATTTTTTGTACCTTCTGGAGACACATGTATAAGTTTGTTTTACGTTTAAATTATTATTTATTTTCTTTTGCCAATCTTGGGATTGACATAGTATTTAATTAATTCATGATCCGTTGCCCTTCAATGATAATAGTATTTAGATATATTTGTTTTCCGCCGTTCATTTCCTTCTGCTGATGTTTAAATTTAATTTTATTAATTGTTTGCCGTAGTTTCGATCAGGCATGCGATCTCCTGTTGGTTTTAGTGGCCATGTTTGCTTGTTTTTTTGCCGTGATGCATTATGGTCTCAAGGGGAGTCTCTTGGCGCCGACCGCGAAGCTCAAACGTGTTGTGTTAACCTAATATTTATTATTTTTAATTTCACCTTGTCGGTTTAACCTTGTGTTTTTTGGTGAATGTTCTTGTGTTTTTCTTAGTCTCTAATATCGGGATTTTCTTAATTGATCATATTTTATTTTATTTAATTTAATTTTATTTTTATCCTGTCGTTTTTTGGCGTGGCCTGGACCTCCGCATGTCGGATCGATATTGCATTGCCTTGTAAATTACCAAGCCCGTTATCATTTAATTATGCCTATATATATAATTTATTTTAAGTTTTGGGCTTGAACATTTTAATTTAAGTCTTTTCTTTTGTTGGCCTTGCAAGCAAGCATGTTAAGCGGTCTCTTGCCTTCCTTGTAAATTATTCTGGTTGATGCATGTTCTCCTTCTGGTGGAGGTGTTCTTTATATTTTAACATTACATTTTATTTTAAATTTTTAAGCAGCTGTTGTGGCATTATTTCGCCGACAGCAGTTCCGTTAGTTATTGGGGGGTGTCTGTTAAATAGCCTGTGCGTTGTCCCCTTCTCCATCTTCCTTCCACTCCTTTTGAGCTCTGCTGTTGGGACATGTCATCTGGAGGTGATGTTGCTGCGGAAGCGACCAGGACCTCTAAAACAGGTAAGTAGGCCCATCCACGTTGTCCATTGGGCGGTGTCTTTCTGGTGAAGGGGAGCGTTGGTTATCGAGTTACCGACGTGCTGCTGGCCAGACCGTCCGAGGGGTTGCAATAAAAATAATAATAATAATTGAGACGTGTACGGCGAGCGTGGATGGGCCAACTTACCTGTATTCAGGGGTCCGGGTCACTTCCGCAGCAAAATCACCTCCAGATGACATGTCCCAACAGAAGAGCACAAAGGAGTGGAAGGAAGATGGAGAAGGGGACAACACACACAGGCTATCGTACAGACACCCCCAAAAACCAACGGAACTGCCGCCGGTGAAATAATGTCACAACAAAAGATAAAAAAAATTAAGAATAAAAGGTTTAATATTAAAAATTTAAAGGAGAACCTTCACCAGAAACGGAACATGCATCAACCAACACAAATTTACCAAGACGGCCAGATAGCGCCTAACATGCTTGCTTGCAAAGCCAAGAAGAGAAAAGACTTAATTTAAAATATAAAAAAATATTAAACAGCCCAAAGGTTAAAATAAAAATTACATGCATATCACAATGAAAAAGGGCTTGATAATTTGCAAGGGAATGCAATAACGATCCGGCATGCGTAGATCCCGGCCGCGATGAAACGAGAAATAAAAAAAAAAAATTAATCAAATTAAAAAGAATCGGAAAACAATCCAATAATTTGCATGAAGGAGGTAAACACAGGAACAATTACGAAAAACACAAAGTTAAAACCGACAAGGACAAATAAAAAAAACATCTTAAGTTAACACAACACGTTTGAGCTTCGCGGCGGACGCCAATTGACTGACTTGAGACCAGAAAGCATCTCTTCATAATAAAACAAAAGCAAGGCCACGAAACCGGTAGACCGCATGCCTGATCGAAACTACGGCAAACAATTAATAAAATTAAATTTAAACATCAGCAGAAGGAAATGGACGGAGGAAAGCATTACGTCTAAATACTATTACAACAGTGGAATGCACCGGATCATGAATAAATTAAATTGAATACTATATCAATCCTAAGATTGGCAGAAGACAATAAGTAATAATTTAAACGTAAAATAAACTAGAAATGTGTCTCCATAAGGTACGAAGAAAGAAAATAAAATTAAAATAAATCAGGAAACGTAATTAAAACAGAAATAAAATTAGACCTATAAAACAAACGAGGAACAGAATTAAAATATTACTATAAGATGATATCGGAGCTCCATAACAATAATAAACATCAAGAAAAATAATGTAACGTACCTTACATCCTTCGCAGTGGAGACACAATAAAAAATTAAAAAATAACACATTTTAAATAAAATAAAAAATGCGGCAGTATGTTGCCTTGAAAAAGCCCACACAGCACATGCCTCGTGTAGATGACAGCACTCGTTCGCATCCAGTTGCGATTAAATTTGCATATTTCCTCTTCACGGGGGAACGATGAAATAAACCTTATGTAGCACAGGCGTTCCCTTTTTCTTGAATAAGTATTCACATTTTGAAAAAGCTAGGGGCAAGGCCCCTAGCGCAACGGATAGATACTCTTGGACCAGCAGCCGGCTTGTTGTTTTCTTGACGACAGCTAAAGGACTCCACAAAATGGCGGAGAATTATTGCGTGTCAAGTGCAGAACTGCCTTCATGTAAAATTTATTGTCCAATCAGAGACTGACACATCAAACAACAATGTCATAAATAGGAAATTAATTTGGCGGTATCCTGAATACACTGGCATTTGTTTCATGACGAAGAATGTAATTGTCTTTCAATTATGTCATGCGAATAAAGAGTTTTATAAGGCGCAGCCCACACCATCTATCGGAGAGAAACAGGAACCACGTGCAGACTTTACAAAGTCCGACTGCCGCTACCATCTCGTGGTCACAGGCGGAACTGAGCGACGAAGCGGTCATTTCAAATGAGTAAATACATGTTTGCAAAGTTGGGACGTGCACATGCACGTAACAGTCTCCCTCCCTTAAGCGTGAACACGGTTCACGAATATGCCTAGGCATAGGCAGTACTCCTTAACTTGTCGATTCACCAAGCATGTTTCCCGAAGATAATGTTCACCAGTTAACTCCCATTGATGGATGAAACCGCATCGTTTAGGTTAGGAAGAATGCAGGGTCAGATTATCAGTGAAGGGATAATTGATCACCTCGCAAACCACTTAGTTAACAGCTTCACTGTGTCCAAAACCTTCAGAAACGAAGAACACCAGCACCAGCAGTGCTTTCATAGTCCGAGACACGTTAGATACATTTTCAATAAGTCCAATGTAGGTCGCTTTAGACGAAGTAGGAGGAAGCAATGTGCAAGATATGATTCGACGCGTGGGCAGCCATTTACAAAAATAGAAGTTAATCTAATTTCAAAAAAGGTTTACAGAATTACTAATTCTTACTACATTTTACAAAAAAAAACAAGGTTGACTTTAAATGAAGAAAATTTTTGACCATGCCCTAGATCCGTGCTTACAAAATTTCATTAACAAGTTTACCTTTTTACAGATTCGAAGTACATTACAAGATTACATGAGTTAGATGACTATACATTTCGAAGGAACTACGGTAGAGGAATGACCACTAAAATTCCCAAAGGGAACAGGAATACATGGTTACCATGAGTTAGGTCTCCCACCGAGCCCAACTTACATGTTAGCATCTCCAATGAAACATCAAAATTAGGTACACTTTTACAATTTACCATTACAATGGGAACTTCCCAACATTTACATTTTGTATCCCGTCAGAGTTTTTAAACCCAATTAAATTCAAAATTCCACAAGGAACAGTTACCAGAAGGCTTCCATGAAGGTTAGGGATACTCTACATTATACAAAATTTGTTTTACAAAATTTATGGTAGCATTTCCTCATTAGACACCTCTCCACCTCGCTTAATGTGTGATAGATGCACTCTAGAAATTTTGTTGGCCTTAGGGTTTCGAACAAGAAGAGTAACAGGAGTCAAGAATGCCTCTACATAACATGGGCCTTTAAAACGAGTGGTTAACTTGCTTGAGACTAGATTACTGACGCCCTTGGGCTCGAAATTGCGGACGTACACAACATCACCAATTTCCAAATCAGCTGGCATGCGACAGGCATTGTGTCGCCTGGCAAGTTGGTCATGGGACACCTTAATATTCTCTCTAGCCTTGTCGAATTTCGCCCTCATATCCTCGGGCGTGAAACTGTCTGGAAGGAGATCGTGCAGGTTCCACAGATTAGACAACGGAGAATTGGCCATAAAGGAAAACATTAACGAAAAGGGGGTAGCTTGCGTGCTCTCATGCACGGCGGTGTTGAAAGCAAAATTGAGCCAATGCAAATTAGAATCCCACTTGGAATGGTCGTCGTGATGGAAAGCAATCAGAGCAGAACGGAGATTACGATTGACTCGCTCAGCGAGAGACGGGTTAGGAAAATAGGGAGTGGTGGTTACATGCGAAATAGCATAATCAAATAAGAATTGACGGAACTGATGAGATACAAAGCACTTGGCATTATCTGACACCAGATACTGACATGGCCCAAAGGACGAAAAGATGGAATTAAGACACTTTATGACGGAACTGGTCGTAGCCCTTCTGGTGGGGAAAATCCAACTAAACCGGGTGAAACCGTCAGTGCAAACAAGCGCAAATTGGTTTCCCCGACCAGAGCGAGGGAACGGTCCAACATGGTCGATAAAAAGCCTCTCCATGGGCCTAGATGCCGGTTCAGATGACAACAGGCCAACCTTAGTAGAAACCGGAGGTTTGCTAATACTGCATGCAGCACAATTCCTAATGAGCCTCCTGATGTCGCCATCCATACCTTGCCAAATGAAAAACTGTCTGATTTTAGCTCGGGTCTTGAAAACTCCTAGGTGGCCACCAATAGGAGATTCGTGATAGTAACGAAAGATTTCCGGAATGAGGACCGACGGGAGCACAATTTTAGGTAGGCGGTCATGACGAGACGAACAACACAATACACCGTCCTTCAGAGAGTAGGGCTTGATCACTTCACCAGAATTGATTCGGTCAATAAGGCTAGATAAGGAGGGGTCTTCCTTCTGGAATCGTCTCACATCCTCAAACAGCACAGGGGAATTGCTAAGAACGGCATTGACACAATTTACAGCAGATACAAGGTTTACAGGTTCATATTCCTGAACATCCTCTTCAGCTGTTTCCTCAAACATACGGCTTAAAGAATCAAGGAGAAACTTGGTGTGCTCAAGATACATACGGAATTTTTCTAGAGCGAACAACACCGCTAAACCCTCAAGTTCGTGTATAGAATACTTCCTCTCTGCGTCCGTTAAGGTACGAGAAGCGTATGCAATGGGTTGCCTACCCAGATCAGATTCCTGCAGAAGGACACAACCAACACCACGACCAGACGCATCAGTCTGCACAATGAACTGCTTCCCAAAATCCGGAATGGCTAACACAGGGGCGTTAGAGAGCTCAAGCTTAAGATCTTCGAAGGCTGCTTGCTGAGAGGGACCCCACTCAAACTTCACAGACTTTTTGCGTAATTGATTTAGAGGAGCAGCACGGTCGGCAAAGTTACTGATAAACTTACGGAAGAAGTTCACCATACCAATGTAACGAGCAACACCCTTGGCGTTCTTGGGTGGTTTAAAATCTCTGATGGCCTGCGTACGAGACTGGTCCACTGAGATACCAGATTCAGAAACAATATGTCCCAAGAAGGAAATTTTGGGCTTGGCAAAGGAAACCTTGGACAATTTGACGGTAAGTCCAGCGTCATGCAACCGATCAAGTACAATTTTCAGATGATCAACGTGTTCCTCGAAGGACTCGGAATAGATCACCACATCGTCAAGTCAGTGGTACACAAACTTGAATTTAATTTCAGAAAATACCTTGTCCAGAAATCAACTCAACACAGCGGCTCCGGTGGATAGGCCAAACGGGACACGGGCATACTCAAACAGGTTCCAGTCAGTGGAAAAAGCAGTAACATGCTTGGATTCAGGAGAGAGGGGAATTTGGAAGTAGGAAGAATTTAAATCGAGGATCGTGAACACCTTCGCGTTGCGAAACCAACTAAAACATGTGTGAAGGTCCGGCAAAGAATGGACTGCAAAACAACTTTTTGGTTAAGAGCCCTATAGTCGACCACCGGCCGAAAACCACCGTTAGGTTTTCGCACAAGAAATACAGGGGATGAGTAGGCAGAGATGGAGGGTTGGATTACACCTTCTTCTAACATCTTATCGATAATCTTACGAAGTTCAGCCATCTTGGGCGGGGCAAGGCGATACGGGCTGGAACGCACCGGCACAGAATCGGTTAGCTCAATCTTGTACTCCATCAAATGGGTTACACCCAGCTTGTCAGTAAATACATCGCCATACTCCTGACATAACCTCTTAATGGCATCCTTTTGAAGACTCGTTAAATTTTCCAGATCGAGATCCTCAATAGACATAGGTTCAGTAACAGAATTGACAGCAGGAGAAGATAAAACCGGGTTAAAAGATAATTTACTCTGTGGATTAAACTTAAACCATAAGTTGCGAGCACCAAAATCAAGAAGCATACCAACGTGTGACATGAAGTTAGCTCCAATGACCACAGCACAAGAAAGATTTCTGGCAACCAAAAATTTAAATTTCCAAGAAAAATTTAGAATATGAATTTTGACTGTCATACTACCCAAAATACTTAAGTTTGAACAATTTGCCGAAATAAAAGATTCATTGTTAGGCTCTAACTCAGGAAATTTGCAAACACTCTTCATAGATAAAAACCAGTCCTCGCTTATAAAGGATGCGACACTACCAGAATCAAGCAACGTAGAAACGGGCTCGTCATTGACACAAATTTCAATAAACGGGGATATTCCTTTAGCCACAGGAGAAATTCCAAAATCATTACTCACTCTAACACGATTACAATTAGGTGACGAGAACACCCGCACCCTAGGATTCACACAACGTTTAGAATTAGGCTGACTTGCCACGCCATTGCTCACCGACAGGTTAGGTAGGTCAGCGACATAAGCAGAATTAGCACGTGATGAATTAGTTTTCATAGAGTTATCAAGACTATCATTGGTAGGGCGACCAGAAACTTCACAGGGTTTTCCCAAATTCTTACACACAGAAATATCCTTGGAAGTAACACCCGAATTGGTCTCCTCAACGTTCCGTCATTGGCGATACACAGCCAGGTTACTCGGACACACCTTCTTGACATGTCCCACTCCACCGCACGAGTGGCACTTAATATTAAGTCGAGGATGAAACATAACCTTAGGTGGGGGACGAGACATCAAGGAAGGAGGGGGACAAGACATCAAGGAAGGAGGAGGAACATTAGCTACACGAAGGGAATCTGCATGCTTCACAGCCATAGCCTCTATAACGACCTGTTTCAGCTCGACAAATGACGAAGGCCTGGTACACATAGTCATGTATGACCTATATTGAGGCGAAAACCCATTCACAATTGATGACACCAACTGTCGCTCTGTTAAAGGGGATGCAAATACCTGGGCATACACCTTAATAACGCTGACATAGTCGCTAAGCGACTCGTCCAACCTTTGGACACGATAAAGGAACTTTTGCTCGAGAGCACTTAGGGCGCTTGCAGGGACAAAATACCACAACACTTCCCTAATAAACATGGCTAAGGACATGCGGAGGTGGATAGCTTCAACTAGCGTATCGCGCAGCATACCGGAAGCAACTGGATACAAAAGTTGGAAAATCTGAACTTCCGACATCCCAAAAATCGAGGCATGGTTACCCAACTCGACCACTTGCTTTAAAAATTGTACCACTTGGGTAACGTCATCAAGGTTGAAAAGCTTTAACTTAGTTAAGCAACCAGAAATAGGATGAGGAATCGACCCATAATTAACGGTAGGTGAGAACGTAGCATTAGGAATAGAGACATTGTTACCAGGGTAGCCCGCTCGCACACCCTCTACAGGAGACAAAACATTTATATTACTAGAGAAAGAACTGGGATGCAATGGGTCGGCAGGACCCAGGAAATCATTAGGTGACCTAACATGAGAAGAATGACCGTATGCAGGATTAAGTGGTATGGACGAGCCAGCGCCAGGCAACAAAGGGGCAGGCAAACTACTACTGGTAATCGATCGCAAAACCTCAGACCTAGTAAACAGAGGTGATTCACGTTCAACCCCAGAAGAACTCTCCAAATTCACAAGGTTATCGCTTAAGTCAATTAAATTGAAAACACTATTGTTGTCGGCCATTTTGGAAAACACAGAATGCAGACAGCCAATATAGAAGGAAACAAAATTTCAGGAATTACAAGGACAGATTACTCTTTCACAACAGTACCATAACCAGCAATTACCATCACCAAAGATTAGGCTGACACTCGAACACAGCCACCCTACTACACCAGATCATGCACCATGCTGTCCAGAACTGCATACGTCACCGCCTGCTTGGCTCGAGAACAGAAAGCTAAATTACAAAAATAGGCACAAAACATCAGGCTACCAGCTTCCGACGGGGCTCCAGGATGTCTTCACGCGCAGCATATAGGCTATCAGAACATTAAGAAATCCCATTTCCCATGCCAAGAACACATGTCAGTCACTCACCGGGCTTCATTTTCAGTGGGGATGTTGCACACCAACAGGGTAAAATACAGGAGTAAACGCCTCGTTTAGAACAGGTCACATACAGCATTCCACATGTACATTCAGAGGCAACCATGAAACAAAACAAACGACAAGGATTAGCTTTACATAACATTAAGTGCACTGGCCTGACAAAATCCCACCGACAACTGAGCCATCAGTATTAGAGGGGTCGATAAAACAGCCCGTGGGTACCGGGGAGGGGATAGTTACGGAAGTGAACTCGAGCAGGATCTGCTACCAGAATGAGACGTGTACGGGGAGCGTGGATGGGCCAACTTACCTGTATTCAGGGGTCCGGGTCACTTCCGCAGCAAAATCACCTCCAGATGACATGTCCAAACAGAAGAGCACAAAGGAGTGGAAGGAAGATGGAGAAGGGGACAACACACACAGGCTATCGTACAGACACCCCCCAAAAACCAACGGAACTGCCGTCGGTGAAATAATGTCACAACAAAAGATAAAAAAAAATAAGAATAAAAGGTTTAATATTAAAAACTTAAAGGAGAACCTTCACCAGAAACGGAACATGCATCAACCAACACAAATTTACCAAGAAGGCCAGATAGCGCCTAACATGCTTGCTTGCAAAGCCAAGAAGAGAAAAGACTTAATTTAAAATATAAAAAAATTAAAAAGCCCAAAGGTTAAAATAAAAATTACATGCATATCACAATGAGAAAGGGCTTGATAATTTGCAAGGGAATGCAATAACGATCCGGCATGCGTAGATCCAACCACGCTCTGCTACCAGAATGAGACGTGTACGGCGAGCGTGGATGGGCCAACTTACCTGTATTCAGGGGTCCGGGTCACTTCCGCAGCAAAATCACCTCCAGATGACATGTCCCAACTGAAGAGCACAAAGGAGTTGAAGGAAGATGGAGAAGGGGACAACACACACAGGCTATCGTACAGACACCCCCCAAAAACCAACGGAACTGCCGCCGGTGAAATAATGTCACAACAAAAGATAAAAAAAAATTAAGAATAAAAGGTTTAATATTAAAAATTTAAAGGAGAACCTTCACCAGAAACGGAACATGCATCAACCAACACAAATTTACCAAGAAGGCCAGATAGCGCCTAACATGCTTGCTTGCAAAGCCAAGAAGAGAAAAGACTTAATTTAAAATAAAATAAAATATTAAACAGCCCAAAGGTTAAAATAAAAATTACATGCATATCACAATGAGAAAGGGCTTGATAATTGCAAGGGAATGCAATAACGATCCGGCATGCGTAGATCCCGGCCGCGTTGAAACGAGAAATAAAAAAATTAAATTAATCAAATTAAAAAGAATCGGAAAACAATCCAATAATTTGCATGAAGGAGGTAAACACAGGAACAATTACGAAAAACACAAAGTTAAAACCGACAAGGACAAATAAAAAAAACATCTTAAGTTAACACAACACTTTGAGCTTCGCGGCGGACGCCAATTGACTGACTTGAGACCAGAAAGCATCTCTTCATAATAAAACAAAAGCAAGGCCACTAAAACGGGAGACCGCATGCCTGATCGAAACTACGGCAAACAATTAATAAAATTAAATTTAAACATCAGCAGAAGGAAATGGACGGAGGAAAGCATTACGTCTAAATACTATTACAACAGTGGAATGCACCGGATCATGAATAAATTAAATTGAATACTATATCAATCCTAAGATTGGCAGAAGACAATAAGTAATAATTTAAACGTAAAATAAACTAGAAATGTGTCTCCATAAGGTACGAAGAAAGAAAATAAAATTAAAATAAATCAGGAAACGTAATTAAAACAGAAATAAAATTAGACCTATAAAACAAACGAGGAACAGAATTAAAATATTACTATAAGATGATATCGGAGCTCCATAACAATAATAAACATCAAGAAAAATAATGTAACGTACCTTACATCCTTCGCAGTGGAGACACAATAAAAAAATTAAAAAATAACACATTTTAAATAAAATAAAAAATGCGGCAGTATGTTGCCTTGAAAAAGCCCACACAGCGCATGCCTCGTGTAGATGACAGCACTCGTTCGCATCCAGTTGCGATTAAATTTGCATATTTCCTCTTCACGGGGGAACGATGAAATAAACCTTATGTAGCACAGGCGTTCCCTTTTTCTTGAATAAGTATTCACATTTTGAAAAAGCTAGGGGCAAGGCCCCTAGCGCAACGGATAGATACTCTTGGACCAGCAGCCGGCTTGTTGTTTTCTTGACGACAGCTAAAGGACTCCACAAAATGGCGGAGAATTATTGCGTGTCAAGTGCAGAACTGCCTTCATGTAAAATTTATTGTCCAATCAGAGACTGACACATCAAACAACAATGTCATAAATAGGAAATTAATTTGGCGGTATCCTGAATACACTGGCATTTGTTTCATGACGAAGAATGTAATTGTCTTTCAATTATGTCATGCGTATAAAGAGTTTTATAAGGCGCAGCCCACACCATCTATCGGAGAGAAACAGGAACCACGTGCAGACTTTACAAAGTTCGACTGCCGCTACCATCTCGTGGTCACAGGCAGAACTGAGCGACGAAGCGGTCATTTCAAATGAGTAAATACATGTTTGCAAAGTTGGGACGTGCACATGCACGTAACAATAATAATAATAATAATAATAATAATAATAATAATAATTTGACGTCAAGTTGAGGTAAGAGTACAGTAATACACAAAGCTCTGTTGTAGAGATATTTATGGGATGGGATAATAATAAGAAGGATCATATATTAATAATAATTATTCATTGATTTTGAAACTAAATTTATTTTGGGTTACAGGTATCCAGTAACCATTTGGATAAAGATTCTATCATGGTAGTAGTAATTGAAAGTGATGATAGTAATAATAACGGTGATAGCACTGATAATAATAATAATAACAATCACTATTATTATTGAGCAATTTAATTAAGTGATTTTTTGTGAAGACAAATGCTCTCTCAGGTGATAGTGACGTCTATGGACGTGCTATGTTCTGAACAGGTGGGATGGAGTCGTTGCTTTGAACCCTACGAGAGTATATATTTTCCTGTTAGCGGTTTTTGTGAATACATTTGTGTCATGACATTTATTACAGGGTCGGAGAAACGTCGTTGTTAAATACACACACCGTTGTTGAAATATATTTGTAAAGGTACGGAATGTGAACGCAGGATCTTTTAAGTATTGAAATATGCAGATTTTTGCATTCAAGTTTGTATTCATTTTGGTTTCTTTATTTTTACGTTACGGTAAGCTCGTATTTTTGTCATGATATTCCCAAGCATCTCAGTTGTATTATAGTAGTATAGTTACACGCCCATAAGACTTTGACAAACGGTATTGAGTTCAGGACCGGAATTATTGTCTCGAGTCCTGGGTTCAATCCTTAAATAATCATGTTTCTGATGCATTAGTGTTTATTGTAAATGTCAGTGTAACGCATCTCAAATTCTATTGAAAGTCTCATAAGTGTGAGTTTAAATATTGGTAATGAACAAGTACACATTGTTAAGTTCGTAAGAACTCAAAGATAGAGTGTGCCAATTTTTATATCCTCTAAAAGGGCAAAGTTTGTGTCTGATAATATGAATGCTTAAAGGTTGTGATTTGATAAGAGCATCTTAACACATAGAAGGGTGTCCTGAAGGCGATGTTGCCAGATCATGATATGACATAACTTATCTCATGAATATTATAATTACAGAAACCCTATTTAATTATGGGATTCCCAAATGATCTAATGGTTGTAATGGTAACTAGATGACACACTAAGGCAAGAGGTCAATTGCAATATTGAGCTCAGAGATGTGGAATATTTCAGTGAGTAATAATTACAATTAGGATCAGATCGATTTCCATTGAGGCATCTGATCATTGATTGATTATCTGAGTGATTACTTGAATGATGAAGATTGATTGAATTACTTATTCAATCAAAGCATAATTAATTTGATTCACTGATTAATTTAATTGATGTTTGATTAATTGTTTAATTAATTTAATTGAGGTTTAATTAGTTCATTTTTCCAATTTTAGTTAAATTTTAGTTACATTCTATTCTCTTTGATTTATTTGGTTGAGTTTGACATTTTGAGTAAATTATTTTGATTTTTAAAAGGATTTTTTATTTTATTTTGGATTTATTCTAACATTTTGTGGGTTTGTTCATCTATTTGGTGTTAGTTCAACTTTAAAAAAAAATATCAAGTTAATTTTTTTTCGGTTTCTGTTTGTTTATTTTCCATTTTTTGTATCATTCCAGTGTTAATAAAATTGTTGTTCTCTGATTGTGAATTCTGTGTATGATGACTTATTAATCAGTCCTATTGATCTTCCAAATAATGTATACCAGGACAGTTGTTAGCTTCAAGTAGGAACGCTCCACCCCCGAGGAAAAAAGTCCTGTCCTGATGGGTACATAGGGCATAGGGTAGATTGCTTATCTATCCGCCTCTGATTTCCTTTGTTAAAGGAAGATCATAGAGGTTAACACACACAGACGCATTCGGGTGACTCTGCATATTATGATTTATCATGTGATGCCTACACGTAAGGCATGGTAGATGCATTTGAGCTTCAGGCACCCATGTGGGGTCATTTCCCGTAACACTCCTCGTGGGCATCTGCTCCCCCAGCAAACTCTGTACACAATTTGGCGCCCAACGTTCAAGGGCAGATGTTTCAAGCATTTATGGAACTCAATCAATTAACAATTACTGTGTTTTCAGAATTACTACTATTTTTAAATTTTAATTACACAGTAAGCTGGATAAAGCCCTAAAAGTTTCGATGTTGAGTTTCCATTATGGATTCATAGAGCCTTATTTTGGTGAGGCCTACAGAAGGCATTAATTTCTTATAAAATTAATGTGTTTCACGAGTGCATGAAATTTTATTTTTGTATACGCTGATTAGTTTCTCGTTTTATTAACACTGCGCGGTTAATTACCTCAATTTCTGATAGGAAGATAATGTTTTATTTAAAACAAATATTCACTGAAGGATCCACATAAAGAAATGAGGTGTCGTTGTCCCAGCATGGATTAGTGCTGCTCCGTTTATTCATATAGGTTGTAATGGCATATTTGGAGGACATTAAGGCTCTGCTGGAGCAAATGGGTATGGAACAAGCACCGCAGCTGGCAGGACAAAGAGCTCGACTGAAGGTTGATGGTGAGGAACACTTGACACAACAATAAGCTCAGCTGAAGATTGAGAGCGGGGAACACTTGCCACAAATATTAACTCAGTTGAAAGTTGATAGCGAAGAACAGTTAACCCGACACGAAGCAATTAGCTCAATTAAGGGTGGACAATGAGGCACAGCTCGATCATAGTAGGTCGGAGATGAATCAAATAAGTTGAACCTGCGAGCAGAATATCAAGAAAATGCAAGAACACAGGGTCGCTATTTAGGGCCAAGTTGATAGAATCGCCCAAAGAATGGTAGCTTTAGAAGTTGGCACACGGACGCAGATGTCCACATTCGAGAGGGAACTCATCACTGCACTAGCGGACATTGACGAATTACGAGAAGGCCATACGGAGACATCAGCCAGACTCGAGTCAGTTGAGAGTGACGTCTTCAGATTAAAAGAAGAGGTCAGAGAAAACTGGCAAGCCATAAGGAAAGAATTAAAATAATCTCAGGAAGGAAAAAGTGAAGCATGGGTTCAAGATAGAGAGGACCTCAATAGAGATCGAGAAATGGCCTAAGAAGATATTCGCAAAGAGATCAAGGAAGAAAACGGAGAAATGTTGCGAGAATTAGGGGAAGATAAGCGAAAACGTCACAAACTGGAAATGGAACTATTAGCTCGACTTGAGAAACAGGAAAACAAGCAGGCCAAGAATGAAGTGAGGGTCCTGATACAAGATAGGGATATAGCTGACCTGCAGATGGGGCTAGCTAAACCAACAACGGAACCCCAAGGAAAGGATGTGACTGGTTTTGAAGATCAACTCAGCCCTGGAGATGATGAGAGACCATATAGTCCAGATTTTCGTGACGTAAGAGGGCGGACTTCGACGCCGACGGAACAAACCATGGCCACTCAAGTAGTACAGGTCATCCGGATGAATGATGACCAGCCGATCAAATTCTCTGATACGACGGACGTTACTCCAAGGGGTTTTCTCCGGGAAGTCATGGAATATATAAATGAGACTAAAATTCCCGAAGATCGTCAATTGAGGACGGTAAAAAAGCTCTTATCCGGCAACGCCTTACAGTGGTTCAGGAGTTTCCGGTACACATTTAGCACCTTGGAAGAATTCCTGGAGGTATTTTTGAAAGAATTACTGGAGTTTGTCGGCACAACATAACTTAAGAGCAGGGTTGTATGCTCGTCGTTATAGCACCACCTCCCCAACAAAATACTCCGAGTATTTTATAACTCAATTACATGAGATGGAGCTTGATATGCCACCGTCGGAAGAGGAAATGGTGACGGCGATCGAGAGAAGTTGCCACTTGCAGTCCAACAAATCATGGCAACGGCAGATGTGCGAACTGCGGTACGTGCGGAAGAAATACTCCTCCATTTGGACGAAACCACGGTACATAGTACGCCACGAGTACATCGGACGGTCGAAAACGTCAACTCGACCGAAATTTCAGAGCCACTCCGTAAACGACGGAAGGGAGTAAACGTTGGGGCTGCAGAAGAGCAAATGGACTGGGAACAACAAGGGCGCCAGAATTCCGGATTCGGTAAAAAACAGCCTGAGAATCCTCAGAACGCTGGATAGAGGCCTGATTGGAGATACAGCGGTGCATGGAGAATGAATGGACGATCAACCAGACCTTACCCCTGGAGAAGACGAGGATTCTGGAGGGGCAGATCTTCATGGTCTCGAGGAGGAAGACCATTGCAGAATCGAAGACCGCTTCCGTCATACCAAGAAGAAATGGAGCGATGGCATCGGGGCACATAATAGTACCTGGATGAACTCCAAGCTTAAGGCTCGCAGAGAGGAGAAGAGGAAAACAAATGGACAAGGGGCATGGAAGCTCGGACGAATCCAGATGTTATGGAGACTGGAGCCGAAAGTGTGGAATATCAGGCTAGCCAGAGAACCAGAGGACAAAACACTCGGGAAGCATCCCCGGATAATAACCGTCAATTTTAGATCGACATGACAAGGAAAACAATTTGAATGGGCCACATAAATACATGGTAGTCGCTCAGATAAGTGACTGGGTGCTGAGAGAAGAGGAACTGACCGAAGACCTAAAGGGGACAGAGATAAAGTTTATCCAAAAATTACCGGTCACACATGCCCGATTAGGAGGCATAGTCGTCAGGTGCATGGTGGACACAGGAGCCAGTATTAGTATTGTCTCACAGGCATTGGTGAATGAGTTGGAGATGCATTTTAAGATTCCAATCTTGCCGCTGACCAGTGTCAAAATGAAGGGTATCATTCCGGACAAATCCACCACAGGCAAAATTCAAACTCTTCTCGAGATCATCGTACAAGGATACAGCGTGCCACACCCATTCATTGTGATGAGTAAAATAAGTTATAATATCATTTTGAATACAGATTTTATTCGGGAGTATGGAGCTGTCGTTGATTTAGCAAACAAAGTTGTCCAATTCAAAATTGTGGACGAGGATCACCCAATGAAAATCCCATTGAATCCAGACGTTCCAAGAAATTCAGAGGAAGTATGGGTGGTACAGAGTTGTTGTGAGTTAAATCAGCGGCTCAATGATATTGACGACGATTTAATCAAGCCGGAGATATGGACCGCGACCAAAGAAGATGAGGTCGGAGATTCTCAGGCGGAATTTGCAAGGAAGATGCACGATGCGAAAATTAACGATGATGATCGGATGAAGTTAGGGGAAAAATTAAGGAGTCGTCACCTTTCAAGGAAATGGCATATCCTGTTGCCGAAAAATACATCAATGAAGTTGCCACGACCTTATGGAAGATGGAATAAAGGAGCGTGATTATAAAATGGCCACTCCTTTTGTAAACCCATTGGTAGTAGTTCTGAAATCCAACGGGACAGTACGAGTCTGTTTAGACGCGACAGAAATAAATGAGAGACAGATCCCGGAGTATGACCAAGCTCCACCAATTAAGGCGATCACCCGAATGTTCAGAGACAGGATTTACTTCAGTTCCATTGATTTGACGAGCAGTTATCACCACCTGGAACTGGACGAGAAATCGCAACTGCTTACTGGATTCTTGTTTGACCAGCAGACATACGTGTTCCAGAGGTTACCTTTTGGCATCAAGACAACCGGATCCGCGTTGATTAGAGCTCTTGATCGTAACCTGACTCCGGAAGTCAAGAGTATAAACACCCGGTATTTGGATGACATCCTGCTAGCTTTCGGAAATTTGGATGAACACTTAGCGAATTTGGAGAAACTGTTAGCAAATCTCGAACAGGCAAATTTCAAAATTATCATCGAGAAATCTCATTTTTGTCATAGGGAATTGTTGTATTTATGTCATTGATGTTGATGGGATCAGCCCAAACCCAGCTAAGTTGGAGGCTATTCAAAACTTTCCGAAACCTTCTAAAGTAAAACATGTTTGCCAATTTCTGGGCATATGTAATTTCTTTGCTGATCACTGTCCGGGATACACTGAGACCATGGCCCCACTCCAGAACATGCTACAGAAGGATAATCGATGGGCATGGAGTGATGGATGGGATAGTGCTTTTAGGAAGGCCAATGTACTATTAGCGAGAAGTATTAAATTGGTTACCCTGATTCTTCACGTCAGTTCATTAACCAAACTGACGCATCCCAAATTGAAGTCAGTGCTATGTTATACCAGGAAGACCCAGAGAATCCTCAGAATAAATCTTATCTATCCCTTGCAAGTCGCAAACTGAAGAAGCATGATCCGAACTATACCATCACTGAACGATAACTGTTGTCTATCACATTCGCTCTACAACAGTGGAGGAAAATTATGTAAGGATTCAAAACTCTCATCAGAACCGACCATAGAAGCCTTGTTTCTCTGTTGAAAACACCGATGGCAGGAGAAAGAGTCAATAGATGGTCACTTTATGTCCAGCAATTCGACATCACAATTGAGCACTATCTGGGAAGATTTAACCTAATACCGGACATTTTGAGTCGGAATCCAGATCAAGGGGACCAGGTTGAATCAGTAAACCAAATTGAACTCACCAGACATGATCAAGCCTTTTTGGAAAGATTGAAAGGAATCAAGAGAGAACAAGAAAGGGATCTTTGGATGAACATGATCATAAATTACTTCAAAAGAAAGTTACGACACGGAACTCCTGCACATATTGAAGCAGAGAAAATTTCTAGGAATTCCATCTAATATAACGAATTGTTACAGAAGTTCGCAGATGCAGATCACCCCAAATTGAGGATTGTGGTGCCACTCTCATTGCAAAAGGAGTTAGTTTGGCACGCGCATCGTATCTCGTGTCACGGGGGAATTGATAAAACTAGTGCCTTAATCCAACATACATTTGTTTGCCGAAACTACGAGAGACCATTCAAAGAACCCTAAAACACGCGATCAGTGTCAAAGGGTAAAACCCAATTCGTTCTTAATGAAGCAGTAACTAAAGCCACTATTGCCTCAAAAGCCTTGTGAGCTTAATGCCATGGATGGATACGGTCCATTGCCCAAAGGCAGAAGAGGATGTAAATATATTTTGGTCAACATAGACGTATTCTCCAAATACATGGTCTTGTGCCCAGTTCAGAAGATGAACACCCATCAGTTTTTAAACCGAATCAAGGCAAAGGTAATTCCCGCGTTTGGAAAGATAGAGTTTTTCCTTACGGATCATGGAAGCTACTTCACCAGCGCCGAATTAAGACCGGAAATGGCGAGGCTGGATATTCGACATGTCCTGAGTTCGGTACCTCATCCAGAAGGAAGTCCTTCTGAAAGGTTTATGAGAGAAATCGTAAAGTTCTGTCGAATATACTGTCCACGGCAACTCTGGAAATACCCGACGTGTTACCAACAATTGAGTCGTGCATCAATAACACCGTATACGAAAGAACTGGTCGTATTCGCACAGTCTTGCATTTCAACCGACATCCTGATCGACCATGGAATAATGTTATACCATGTCCGGTAGATGCCCGACCGAGTCATTAATTAATGATCAGGGACACGGCGCGTATTTGAAAAAACAGTCCGAGCGTCGTTTAAGAAGAGTTAAGAATAGGTGATTTCAACGACCACTTGAGCTAGAAGGGCTGGTGCTAGTGAGGAAACCGGCAACATCCGATCCACAGGCACGAATATACGCAAAGTTTTGTGAGTTGTTCCATGGACCGCACAAGATCAGCATGGTGATCGGGAATAATGCGTATAGAGTTAAAAACCTGGAAACGGGAGAGGAAGCCATATATAATGCTCAGAATCTGAAAGTTTATCATTCAGTGGAAGAAGATGATGCGGATCTAAGAGTCAATGTCGTCGAAGAAGAAAGAGAAGAATTCGAAGATTGGAAAGGCCCGTATGAAACAGCTCATTGGAAGAAGAATGATGGAAAATGTGGATTTGAACGCAGACGACAGACCTTCTCCGGAAAAAGTATTTACTCGTTCAAGAGCAGCACAACCCAAAATATCAACACGGGGCTGGCAAACGCACGTAACATTTAAACGCTGCAAACTGGAATGGATGTCAAACGAGAGACGAAGTTGTGAGTTCGGAAAAACCATCACATCCTGTAGATAGTTTTTCGAAGCCTAAGAAGGAGGAAGATGCACCCTTATCCTATAGACCATAGGCTAAGTAAGCATGGTTCTCAGTCATGCAATAGGAACAGCGAATAAATAAGACATTAATTACAGGAGAAAGGGAAACCTTATTTCATGCCATTCAATCATGCTTAAATCCGGCCGCTACGTTACAAGTAAAGGACAGGCAGCAAGTCACCTAATATACCAGGGTGTGATGCAAGGAATTCACAAAGGCAAGAGTCCAGAATATGCTTCTATAACACGCAGCAGCAGAGCAGGTGCGCGTCCAAGGATTTCCAGGAAGTTTGCATCAGATTGTTCCAGAATTTTGGGTGGTACGATGTATGTCGACAAGGCCCTGCCCCTAAATTACTAAATAATTTTTTTGTGGTGATATGACAGCGCCCAGGATCAAACTTTTGTCCTCACTAAGTAAGAAATATTCCTGAGAATTTTTGCCAACCGACAGGAAAAATGGATCAGCAAGAAATTAATAAATCGATGATATAAGGAAGGAGTTCCTTCCGCGAGGTGTCTGGGGTAGAGATTTTTGCCATGAAGGAAGGGAGGGCGTCCATTACACCAGAAGTAGTTCCAGGGACTCAGGATTGATATCTGCCAAAATTACGTTCGATCATCAATAATAATCTTTTGATTGGTTGGGCTTTATTATCACAAATAATGTGTACATGGTGTGTTGGAGAGAAATCCTGGAGAGCGGAGCTCCCATGAGTGTAGTAATCTCTTGGTGATGTGCCGCCATGTTCGAAATATATTTCACCCCGCACGGGCGCGCCACACAGTTCGCCACACAGATAGACAGACAGTTTCGCAGTTCACGATTCCGCAGGGAGTCCACGCAGTTTTAGCTATCGACAGACAGTGATACTCAGTCGAGCGCAGATAGTTAGTAGCAAGGCGATGCACTCCGTACTCAGTGAAGTTGCACCATAGTTATCAACTCAAGGCTGCGAGTTTAATATTTCAGAGAAACATTGGTAATCATAATAAACAGTACTCATGTGCAGGAAGAGACTGCATTGTCGCAAATTAACGCAGTCCGTGTAGTTGTAAAGACTGTTAATAGCCGCTGAAGATGGGGAAGCGCGTAGCTGAGCATTCGAGATCCGAATCATAGCCGTTGGAGTACTGACGACTTTGGGAGCACGCAGTTGGAAAATGGGCCGCATTGGAACTGCCAGTCCGTTACGTGTGAAGAGAGACTCTACGGAAGGATATACACGTGGTTAAGCGAGTGTTGCGCAATCATAGTCCGATTGTATAAGAAAGTGTATAGCGTCACAATGTGCGTGTGTAGATTATGGTACTAGCGTACAGCAACCGCACGGAAGTGATAGTATTGCCTTTCTAAGTGTAAGGGCAAGTGAAATTTAGTGATAACCATTGTTATTAATCACTCAATGGAATAGTGTATCGTAGTGATTATGTGTGGCAACGATATGGTGTAAGAGCACATGATTAGGGGCTGTCGACGTCTATGTTTGGGAAGAAAGCTTACAAATCCCTGAACTTTGTAATGAGGGTATTAAAAGGAAGTAGTACCTCTGCTAAAGAATTAGGATATTTGTCACTTGTAAGACCCATTCTGGAATACGCCTCGGCGGTTTAGGATCCATATCAAAAAGGGCTCATAAATGAACTGGAAATGGTACAAAGAAAGGCCGCTAGATTTGTGCTCAGTGACTTTAATACCAGGAGCAGTGTGAGCCGTATGTTAAAGAAACTTGAGTGGGAATCACTTGAGGCTAGGAGGATGAAATCTAGACTCTGCACTATGTACAACGCGTATACAAATCAACCAGCATGGGGTGAGCTTAGCAAACGTATGGAAAAGCCTACTTACATGGGTAGGAGCGATCACCCTTTCAAAGTTAAGGGCCGACCACAGCGAACAAATTATGGTAAATATTATTTCGTAAACCGTGCCATTGATAATTGGAACTCTCTACCTGCCGCAGTCTTAGAGCCTTTTCCCAAACATATAGGTGTGTTTAAGAAAAGACTGACTATATATGTAAATACTCCAGTTTAATTGTTAGTGAATTGTTATGTACAATTATTTATTTGTTATGTATATCTAATTTGTCACCGGGGCACACACCCCCAATTGCAAATAAACGAATGAATGAATGAATGAATGAATGGCAGTCGACGATGAAGCATGAGAAGTATTGATTTTCCTTAATTATCAATAAGTCATTGTTTTATGGCTTGTGTTTGTTAAAATTACGATAGATGAATAGATATTATGTAAGTGTAATGTTAGATCTTGAATTTAGGTATTATTGTGTTAGATTAGTTACATCCGTGACGACGAGATGTCTTTTGTTTAGTTCTGATGATGCTTAAGGCATGTTTTGTCTGATTGCTTTTCTAAATACACGTCTATGCATTGCATGGCTCAACATGACACTTTACTTCACATTGAACCCTTGGAAGAAGCAGTTGACTAGACTCTGTTTTCGGGGTCATGTTTGGTTCTTGGTTTTGGTGTTTAGAGAAAATAATTTGCTTCCTTCAAAGTCCAAGATTCATAGGGTTAAATACAATTAGAAATAACGTGAAACACAATTAAAATAAACAACATTTAATAACTGAATCATCAACGAACACAAAAAATAAACAAATACCTCCCTGAATTCACCCTCAGAAAATTTAATAACAAGGAATCAATTACTGACTGAAATGGAAGTTCAGCCCCCCCCCCCCCCAAAAAAAACAACACCAGTAGCAACTGCTGTTCAAAATGGTGAATATAATTCCACCTTAAAACAGCATGTGTCGTGTGCGAGCGGCGATATGCTGTGAATAAAATGAGCACATAAATAACGAGAAATCCCTTCCATAACGACTCAATCGAATAAGTCGCGAATCCCCGTTCTGCAGATCTTAGTTACGGCATGTGGGAATACACAAATGAAATGGCTAACACAAATAATTAAATACTGATATACACTTACCCTTACAAAGAAAATCAAAAGCAAAGACACCGGTGTATTGTAATAAAATAGTCGCCGATCTGGTCATTCACTTGCAAAGCTAGTGGCGCGGTAACGTGACACACACAAACACACACGTTGACCGGGTGTCAACATGCATTTACATAAGAAATCTGGCGTCAAAAATAAGCCAAAACAACAAGAACAAAATAGGTACAACACGCCCAAAATGGCTGTATAAAACATGAAGAAAGCAATGAGTTTAATTAACATGACACAAGAATAGTAGAGATGACGGCATGAATAACTCCTCGATTAATATCACAACATACTATAATAACTCAGGCGGGGAGCGTGATGGCGCAGTGTCTTAGCTGCTCGTCTTTCACCCGGACGGCCGGGGTTCGAATCCCGGTGACAGCGGGGTGGAATTTTCACCTGAAAAACCACGTGACGTCCGGAAGGGCATCCGGCCTTATATCCCTGGCCAAAACCAAAATGAGCCTGGTTGGCTCCGGCGACTCCAATTAATTGGGAAAAGCCGAAGAAAGTTTATTATAATCACTCAGGCTTCCATATAATAATCTTTCAAAGTAATTTACAGGATTCACTGCCTGCTACTAATGACCTTATTAAAGCCTCTGATCTGCGTAGCCAGTGGAACACACTCTCACTCTCTCGACAAATACCTCAGGTGTGTCATAAAAAAAACTCCGGGCTCCCCTTTGCTCCAGAGTACCGTTAAACCAAGCCTTGCATAGGCCTCTGTAAACGAGTGCAGAAATTCACCAAATACAACAAACACAATTTGAAAAATCCTCTCAGGGATATCAAGATTCAAATAGATCCTGACCGCCCCGTGGGTGTCGACTGTCGGAGGGATATACGGCATACAGAATCAAGTCACTTCCAGCAAGCTTATTAATTCACACACACCATTATGACATAATCACCTGTACTCAGCTCCAAGACCCACACACACGTCAGATCAGAGTTTCCTATTGTGTCTCCACAGGACATGTAACTAGTAAATTGAAATCAAATTACGTGACGACCATGCTAAAGGCTTTTCGTATAAAACGACATTGCAACAAGGCAATAACACAAATTATTATTCAAATAGCCTGACGGACTATAAATTCACAAAACAAAAATAATACCCCCAAATCTGAGATTACGTTAAACTCTTTAACAAGATTCATTAGTCACCGCGACCCTAGATTCTTGGTCTTGAAAAATAACTCGGTTGCACGCTAACTACCATGCGCTCCTACGCGTCGTAGAAGCCGCGTACACTAGACAACAGCAACAAAATAAAATCTTACACTATATTTACACAAAGTGCCACGTTGCGCCCACGAAATTTACTAGTATGTCAGCTACAAAATGAACACAAAGAATTTACATTTAAGACACAAACAACTCAAATATTTACAAAATTTTCCCATATAACACGCAACCCGACCTGTCCAAAATTAAATAAATTATATTTTGGTACATATCACTTTCAGCTCAAGTAGGGGAGTAGTGGCGCTTTTAACCAGTGTCATGGCCACCGCGAGAGTCCAAGCCAATATCTCGTGAACCCAAGGTCGAATGTTAACAAATGAGGTGTCGTTGGACTCTGGCTGACGTCCTCTTTCCTATGGACCACGTATTATATTTTTCAAAAAAAATTGAAAATTTTAGTTTTTGAAAGTAGGCGATAGTTTGAAAACCAAACATGATAGAACGTTGTGCCATGGTTCAAACGAATGGTCTTCATGTTCTTTATTTTTTTAAATAAAACTTTTTTATTTTTTGTGTTTTTTTCAAAACAGTCCAATTTTGAAATTCCTATATTTTGGAAACTAGGAACTTAACAAAAAATATTGTTTGACATAAATGAATGGCCCTGACCCCCTCTATCCCCAAAATAAATTTCAAGTCTCTAGGACTAAAACTGTGCAGTAGTGTGGTGGGGACAGTTCTGCCCCACCCCCTACTTTCATATAAACTTTGGGCGATGTCTCCCAAACGCGCGGTCAGATTTTAACGAACGAGGTATTGTTGGCGTTGGGATGACGTCCTCTTGGCTAAGCATGTGTGTTGGTATTTTAAAAAAATGAAAATATTTGTTGTTTGGATTGGCGCTATTTTGGAAACGGTGAATTGGAAAAAAGTTCGTTTGACGTTAATGAAAGTTGGGTATGCCCTCTAGGCGGGCAGAAAGTCTCAAGGGTGTAGGAGGAAAAAAAATGATAGCCTACTTTCTCGTGAACATTGGTGATCATGGTCGAACTGATGGTCGGATTTTAACAAATGAGGTGTCGTTGGACTCGAGCTGACGTCCTCTTTCCTATAGACCACTCGTTATATTAAAAAAAGTGAAAAATTTTGTTTTCGAAAGTAGGCGATAGTTTGAAAACCAAACATGATAGAACGTTAGGCCATAGTTCAAACCAATGGTTTCTATGACCTTTATTTTTTATAATAAAACTTTTTAAATTTTGAGATTTTTTGAAAACACTAAAATTTTGAATTTTTACTATTTTGGAAATTAATACGTTGACAAATAAGTTTGTTTGACATAAATGAAAGGTCCCTATCCCCTCTACCATGAAAATAAATGTCAGCTCTCTAGAACCAAAAAGCTAGGCATTTTAATTTTTTTATTTTTTTTTTAAATAAAAGAGTGTTTGTAGACAGAGAGCCGGTAGCGCTTGACGTATGTTACAACGAGGCTATGATTGGCCATGGTGGATACGGGAAATTGATATTTCGACGGGGGCGATGTATGGCAAAACGAGGGATTGCTTTTCGATATTTTTTTCCTATGACGAATGAATGAAGGCGAATATTTTGTAATGTGACAAGCATGCTAAGATTTTTTACCCTTGAAGGGGATCTTTAACGTTTTAGTTAACGTTGATGAGCGAGATCGCTCTCTGACTAAACAGACGGTTGTAGGATATGAACAAGTGACTCTTAGACGTTGGCGATCTCGGTGACCGTGCCCGGAAGAAATGAATTGCTATTTTGGTGGGATGGCGGGGCAGCTTATGACGGTTGGTTTTGTGACATTTCCTATGACGGATAGAGGTGAATATTTGAAATGTGTTAAGTGTGCTAGGAATTTTTTACCCCTGAAGGGGATCTTTAACATGCTAGTAAACGGTACTAAGCGAGACTGCTGTCTGGCACAGTAAATGGTTTTAGAATATGGAAACCTATAACATTTGCTCGACCAAGTCATGTGCATGTATGCATAGAGCCCAAACGGTACGGTCATTGGCCGGAAATGTTATAAAATAAATATTGAACTGGGTAAAGTCATGTGTTTTAGGATGAAAGTATGTGGTTAACATGATCATATATTGAGAATGGCCGCTTGCTAGTAATTATTATTATTACAGTAAAATGTCTAATAATAATAAGACACACACATGTTTTGAATGCTAACACGCACACAGTCCAGCTCACTGGTGACTGAATATTGTACCTAGCCAGACGACTCGTGAGAGCTGTTGCTGGTGCTGACGAGGCAGGAATGTCTACGTCAGAAGGAAGTGTGATATCAACTTACTTGCCTCGTGGTGGCTAGCAGGTGTTCTGTTTAAGCCGAGACCGCCATTTTGGTTCTGAGACAGTAGGACTACCGATGCATAAGAGGCAGCCATTTTGGTTCCTTATTAAAAACATGAAACTAGTATAAGGTACACGAATCTTATTCAGATTGAGGAATGTGAAGAGGCGTGGGAACACGTGCGAGAGAGAGACAGAGAACCATTCAAGGTCAAAACGTTGAGGAAATACAACTTCTTCTGTTGCTAGACTAACTGATAACGATTGCATTAGACATGCACTTGCCATTTTAGCACACGGACTTGTACAGTAGAGCTGGGGAAGAAAAATCCTTTTATTTTTTGGTAAGTACCTATGAAGGATTATTTTAATAATGTCACGCTAATGAACCTTAAATTTGTAGTTATTGATTAGGTAATTATTGATTTTTTAATTTATTTGTTTGCAGATAACCGGTATACCTTACATGTCTGAGATACAAGAAACCTGTTTACTTTTGAGCCCACTAGAAGGAAATAGCAACAAGCCACTGCAAGTGAAGGTGGGATTATTTTTTTAAACTAACTTGTTTCATTTTTGTTTCATATTTTATTTTATGAAATGCATGTACTAACGTGAATTTAGGTATTTATAACGGTTTTTTTTATTTATTTTTAGAAACTTGGGAAGAAAAACCTTACCGCCGTAGCAGTCGCTGAAAACCCGAGACGCAGTAAAGTGCAACCATTGTTTCCAGGCAGTGAACGATTTAAAACTCAGGTAAGCCCAACATAAAATGCTATTCCATTTTACCACTACTGAAAACTCGTAGACAAAAAATTCATTACCTGTACATGACTAGGATGATGATTGCTTTCTTGATTAATGACTATGTGTTGGCAACCGGTCCAAGACCATATTGGTTGTTTACCGGGAAAGTACAAGGCCATATTGGATTCTGTAAAAAAAAAAAATAACTGACGTGTCGTTCCCTATAATAATAATAATAATATAAATGAAAATCCACAGCCTGCTTCCAGTCTCCGACCGGGTCAGGAATGGAATGAATGAAGCCCCCATCTAGCGGCGAGGATATGGACTGTGCCGGCTGCCGAGGCCTGACGCACTCCTCTGGGGCAATGATTAAATGAATGACAGATGAAATGAAATGATAGTGGAGAGTGTTGCTGGAATGAAATTTTGACAGGGAAAACCGGAGTACCCGGAGAAAAACCCGTCTGCCTCCGTTTTGTCCAGCACAGATCTCACATGGAGTGACCGGGATTTGAACCACGGACCAAGCGGTGAGAGGCCGGCGTGCTGCCGCCTAAGCCACGGAGGCTTTATAATAATAATAATATAATATTAATAATAATATTAATATCGTATAGCCTCGGTGGCCGGGAGCAAGCTTTGTTATTTGACGCACAGAGGGTAGCTTGCATGCCGAATTTAGTTGTTCCTTCACTACGAAAGTCAAGGAGGTTAGATGTTAGATATCTAATCTCCTTAAACTCTTTAGCGCTTTCTAGTAGAATAATGAGGAACTTTTTACCCTATGAACTCAACGAATATATTGTCAGGTTTGAACATGATAATCTGAACAAAATGACATGACATTATTATTTTTTGTTTATGTATTGGTTAAAGGGGAATGTAAATGACTGCAGCTTTATAAAAAGAGAATAAGTATATGGGTTACTGTTAGTGTCGACAAACAGTTTATTATAATTTTTATGGTGTTATGATATATTTTTGCCAATTAACGTTAAAGTTTTATTTACAAGTATTGATTGATTGATTGAGTGATTGGTTATTTTGTTTACTTTTAGGTGTCGTCATGCGCCATTTACGTAATGAACAGACAGTGAACAAGCATACATTGTGCTTTAAAGAACTCTGTGAAGCGTTAATAAATTACAATAAGAAAAAGTTTTATTATAACACATGGCGTTAGTACCAAATACAACAAGTGAGCAAGTTGGTTTGCCACGTGGGTTAAAATTAAAATCGGAACATGGCCGTTGGTTAACATTTGAAACCTGGCCTGTAGGCTTTTTTTCGACACATGAACTTGCAAAAGCCGGATTTTTTTACTTGAACCGAGAAGATGTGGTGCGCTGTGTGTTTTGTCGTATTGAACTTTCACACTGGGAAGAAGGGGATGATCCCTTTAGAGACCACTTGCGATGGTCTCCTTGTTGTCCTTACATGCTTGGAAAACCAGTGGGTAACATACCCGTGTATTCATTTTACCGAACCACAAGACAATTGGCCGCTACTTACGTTGCTGAATCAGAAATAAATAATAATAATAATAATAATAATAATGTATTACCAGCCAACAACGGTAGTGTCGATATATGTTGTCCATATGCCATAGACAGTGTTGAATTGGCATGTGCTCTTGAAAAATTGGGAGTTTGAAGACTAAAGCACTAGCACACCCAGAGTACAGCTCTGTTGAAATACGTTTAGAATCTTATAAAAATGTTTGGCCATTAATATTAAAACACCTTACCAAACAGCTAAGTGAAGCTGGATTTTTTAAAACCGGTGAATGGGATGAACAATATGTTTTTATTGTGGATTTGCTTTAAAGTTCTGGCAAATGACTGATGACCCTTTTGTGCAACAGGCTCGTTGGTTACAAAACTGTAAATACATGGTGTTGCTTAAAGGTCAGGAATTTGTGAACACTATTCGTAAAGAAAACGTGATTGCAGCACAAGACATAAAAGTGCCGTTAGTGTTAGAACACGCGGAGCAAATACATGAGGCTGAAAAAAAAAGATTTTTCTCACGAACAGATACAAAAGTGTGACCAACAATTATGTAAAATTTGTTATCAAGATGAACTAGGTGTTGTATTTTTGCCTTGTGGACACATGATAGCCTGTGTCAAGTGTGCATTAGAACTCAACATTTGTGCTATATACAGAAAAGCAGTATCTGCTACAGTTAGTGCACTTCTTGCATAAGTAGTATAATTTATTAGCAATGCGTAGTGCAAAATCCCTAATTGCACAATATTATTAAAAATGTTATAGAGTGTAATAGATATGCTTTTCTTTTGTTTATAGACTACTACAATGAATGTTTTGAATGCTTTGGGTCAAGCATGTGGCTTAGAGAAAAAGAAGCACAGCGAATTGTCAACGCATATTCCATTCCGCATTATCAAGATTCGGAAATTGAAAACAGCATATGGTGATCGTGTACTTTGTGAATGTGAAAACTTTGAGACATTTCTGCCTACACGGTTTTATGATATGTCGGAGAGTGTTTTTGATGAAGTCAATAATGCTGTACAACCTCTACACTCAATTTATGAAGGTTTTAGAAACAATAGGTGCATGGTCCGTTTTAATTAAATGACAAATGAGAAATCATAATGGAAAATATAAGTAATGACAATGGACTGAAACAAAGAAAATATGTGTATAGAATAATAATATTTTAGTTTTTAGTATTGTCTTAAAAATATTATCATGAAACAAAAAAATGTATATAGAGTTTGTAAATAAATGCAAAATGATGTATGTTACAATGTTGTTTCATTTTATACAAAGTTAGAATATTTAACATTGCAGAGTATACATGATTATGACAATAGATGCACACTTAATACAACTCTTTCTCTCTTTACAATAGTCTGTTATAGTTTCTAAACACAAGGCTTGTTGTAGATCTTTTTATAGCAATGTCCATTCACTGTTGTTTTCAAAAACTGGGGAAGCCACAATGGTTTTATAGGCAGAAAAACCTTATTGTTATTACTATTTATTCATCTTGAACCTCTTGCAATACTACGGTACCTATTTGCATATCAAGAGCAGATGACCTAGTTGTTCCACTCCTTAAAATGACGACGACGACGACGACGACAACAACACTACCTCTTGCATAGTTTGTGATGTTGATGGCTGATGATTTCATGTGTTGGCTTTTGTGTTTAAGTTTAAACAAAGACCTTGGCTAAAGGCATACGTTGATTTTTTTACAATTTTATTCCATGATCTAGAGCCTGTTTAAGTGCCATGTTATGAACAACGTGGTAAAGGATTTACTGCCAACAGGTGCTTACTGCGTATGACGTGGCTGGCTGTAGACTAGTGGGTTAGACAGCCTTTCTTGCTAAGGGTCTCCTATATACTCTAAACCTGGCTATACATGTTAGTTCTGAACATTTATTGGTTTATTGTATATTGAGTTTATATATAGAACTTATACATGCACGTCATGCACGCGGTCAAACTTCACAAGAGTCACATGCAACACACAAAGTATATTTCCGCTACCTAGCGGTAAATATGACCACTACCTGAACAATGAGCATACCACCTAGCGGAGGATATGAACACTTACTAGTGATATCCAACGTGAGCTGAGGTTAGGTTAGGTAAAGTTAGGTTAGCCATGAAAATAAGCTACCAAAATAAGCTAACAAAAATAATTGGTTTCTACCATTGAGGTCTTAGGTTCCAACTCGACTATGCCCAGAATTTAATTATCATCTGAGAGTTGAAAGGTTAGGTTAGGTGAAGTTAGGTTAGGTAAGGTTAGGTTAGGTGAAGTTAGGTTAGGTAAAGTTGGGTTAGGTTAGGTTAGGTTAGGTGAAGTTAAGTTAGGTTAGGTTAGGTTAGTGAGCTGAGGTTAAGTCTTTGAATATTCCCTCTCTTTCAAATACTTTCCAACACCAAGAAAAAGATCCATTAAATACATTGACAAAAATAACTTGTCAAATAAGCCAATACAAAAGCCAACACAAAAAGCCAACACAAAAAGCCAACACATAAGCCAATATATAAGCTTATGGTAGGTCACTCCATCAGCAAAACAGTTGTAATCTTTGTAGTGTGAACATCGTACTGACTGGTCAGTAACTACTATGGAACTTACTACAACCAACAAAGGTAGGCAACTTGCACTCTATCAAGGCTACTCTTATAATTATAATCGTCAGAATTCGAAAGGAATAATATTCTGGCGATGCTCAAAAGAGAGGTCAACAAAATGTCGAGGCAATCTGAAAAGTAAAAATGGAAAGGTTTTAAGTGTGAGTGTTCATCAATGTAGTGCTCCAAACGAACCACGGTTGCTGTTTACAAACAATTATCAAAATGCTAAAAAGCAAGTTCAAGAAAACGATATTGCGACTAAAAATAGTGCAGTGTTTGTTCAAAAGGACTTATCATGTCCTCAAAAAGTTATGTTAAGACAGTTGTCAACGTCCAAGGAACCTTTAGCACTATCAAAATCAACGCAGACTATAAATGAAGTGGTATTGCAAGAGGATCAAAAAGGACTATATTGTAATAGTGATAATGGTCATGATGATAATGATGATCATGATGATGATAATGATGATAATGATGATGATGATGATTATGATGATAATGGTAATGCTTTGTTTACAACTAAAAATTCATTTGTTAAATTTGTATACTGGAACAAACCCAGTAAGCTAATTCAACGGCTTCGACACTTGCATGCTTTAAAACAAACTGTTCATACCGGTGACGATTGGGAAATCAAAGAAATAGAACAATTGCTACGTCGTGCTAAAATTATTGTGTAATGGCTCTACCACTTTGCGATCACTTTTACCCCCACTCTTGGTTCTTATATTTGCTGATTTGCTTCCACTTTTACCTGAGTTCTTTGGATCCATATTTGCTCTCACATTAAACTATTATTCTTATTACCAAGTTCACTTTGCTAGAGCTTAGTCTATACTTGACAGTTGACATGGAAATATCAGTGACTAGGTATGGTAAGCCTTATGCATACCATAAAGGATATTCATATATTGTGAAACGAACCAATAAAAACGGAACTGTTATTTGGCGCTGTTCAAAACAACGCTCCAAGCATTGTCGTGGTGACCTAAAAAATAAAAATAGTGAGGTTTTAAGTGTCAGTGATCATCAATGTAGTGTACTGCATGGAACACAGTTGCCGTCGACAAAAAATAAAGAAAACCATATTGCTACTCAAAATAGTGGATTGTTTAATTAGCAACGTTTAACCCCTGTTCTAAAAGTTATGTTTAATCCGTCTTCCGCACCGCAAGAGCCATCAACATCACAAACTATGCAAGAGGTAGTTTTGTTGTTGTCGTTATAAGGAGTAGAACAACTAGGTCATCTGCTCTTGATATGCAAAAAGGAACCGTAGTATTGCAAGAGGATCAAAATGACTAAATAGTGAACCCTTATTGATCTTCGATAAATAAGTATTCATATTCATATTATTCATATTATTATTATTACTACGGCCCAGGCAGTACTTGAGGAAGTCGACATGGATATAAGGGAGGCTAGCATTTCGTAATATTGCAACAGAAGCTGAGCTGGTAGCTATTCTTGGGGGACGGCTAGAATTAGCCGGGTTCAAGGCCAAATTGAGCAACTACTGTAACAAAATTGGAAGCATAACGGGAGGATCACGAGGCAGTTGCAACGAACATAAGATTGAAACAGCCAATCACGAGAGACCAAGCCATGACCACGCGGTGGACAGCGTCAGTAGTAAAAAGCCCGCGGAAATGGATATCTAGAGAACCGCCGAACGGATTAATTTCCGCTCGAGTAATTTGAAACGTTTGATTTATTTGAAGAAGAATGACACTAGTCCCATCTTTGTGAGACAAGAACTCTGGAAGTTTTTATCCGACTCCACCGCACTCCTCCGCCCTGTCAGTTTTCTAATAAATAGTTTGGCCTGACGCCAATCTAAGTCAATCGTTTCGGAGCCTTGAGAGGCTTACTTCACGCCAGTTTGTATCGTGATTTTTACGCTCTGAATTTGGTTAAGTCATTTTATTTGGGAGCTCTGAGGAGCTAAAGTCACAGCGATTGCATTATCAAATTTTAAAGCTCGAATACATTTTTTTAAAATTCTGGAATCAACTTTAGTTTGTGAGCTAAACATTTCACGCCAGTGCGTGATAACTTGTAACATTCATTTAAAGACGACGAGTTCAGCTCTAAGGGGGAAGTATTGTAACACCCTAATTAGCGCTCACCGGAGCAAAAGGTCCACAGTACAGGACGGAAATACCGAGCGAGATAGCGACTGCTAGTGTAGCCAACATCTTAAACATGTTAACGAGCCAGTGACGTGGTCTCGAGGTGTATATTTATGTAATTATTGCAGTGTATTTTATATGTGTTTTATTGTGCGTGTGTGCGAGATATTTAGGGCCAGTCTTCGCTATTAATCGCATTAGGACAATTGTGGGTGAACTGAGTAACCTGCAAAGCGATTATAGATAGGTAAAATAATTAACATTGAACTTTTCTGCCAAGGAGTCGATACCAGGATGATCAGCACGTGGTTTGGAGTTGGGATGAACTTCAACAGATCAACGCAGACGAATACTATGGAGTGCTAATTGTCCATAGGGGCGATGGGTTGAGGAGGATGTCCTTAGTTCTACAAGCAGAACGGTGATGTTCTAAAATTGGATTATTTCAATTATGTAGTTAGATTTGGCCGGGGAACTTTGTAAATAGTCATGTTTCTTTTCTTGTTGTTTAGAGTTTTTCTTGCACCGACGCTCAATGTTTTAAATGTCCGTTGGCGCGTGGCCAAAGTGTTTGTTAGATATTTGTGTTTCCTTGAGTCATATGTAATGCGCGCGGCGTGCGTGCGTGATTTTTATCCTTGCAAATGCGGAACCCGTTACATTCGATAAATGGTGCTTTATTAACGTTAATATTTGAAATAGGAATGGGAGGAAATTACTGTAAGATATTTGCTGAACAGGTTATTATTCATATTAGGGTAGCCAAGCGCACCAACTTAAAAGTAATTTGTAGAACACCTTCGTTCTAGTTTTGATAGATTTTCTTTGAGTCCTTTTCAGGTTGACTAGTCACGGCATAGAACGGTGGCGCCAGCATGTGGATTTATTTGTGTCTTTTTATTTCAGGGTCTGTCAAAACCCATACGTGTGATTATGTGTGTTACTGTGTCAAGTGTGTGTTGATTCTACGTGAGGAGGGGGTAGATGGTCCTACCGCTCTCATATTTTGCTGTTGTTGTATTTTTGGTGGAAAGACAGGGTGCTCTAGGGAGACTGCTGTTCTTGTCCATATTTTTCTGACACACACACGTATTATTGTGCTTTGGGGCACACTTCTTCGAGATTCGACCCCATGTCCTGGGAGGTCGAGGTTATTGACGCGTGGGTTGACAGACATGCAGAGTTCCACAAATCGCCCGTTTTGCCTGTGACTTATTTTTGATAGGCAGTCCTGATTGTCCGACTGACCCCTGTAAGCTTTCATGTAGCAAACCTGTTCATTGTGATGGTGATTTTTAAGCCATAATTAATTGGGGAGTTCGCCATGTGTGTAACGGCTTGTTGTACGTTGTATGGGTAAAATATTGTATTATGAACGTAAATGTTGGCTGTGTGCCTATTGCTTTGTTGTTGACTCGTTTCATGTAATTTTGTGTGTCACACCTGTCCGGTGTAGTGGTAGAGTACTTGTAAATTTTGACAGCGGTCATTTGTGTATTTTTATTTGGTCACGTGTTAATGTACTTGTGTTGATTTGTGTGAGAAGTCCTAAGTTTTTAGGCAGTAAATGTTGCTACGGCAATTTGATTCCAATTTCACTCGGAAATTTTGTGTTTGTTTATATTAGATTTAGGAAGTGTCGGTTTAGTTTTAAGTATTGTAGTTGTGTTCCCCCGTGTCGGTCTAGCTCAAGAAATGTGGATTCGTTGTCTGAAGGATCATTCTGGATGATGACGAATCACGCATTCATGGTACACATCGTGATGCATGTAGAACGGCATACGCATATAAATGGTCACTTTTGTATTTTATCTTAGGGACACTTGGTCCAGATAATTAATCTCTCCAGAGATTTTCGCCTAGTTTTTGGCATTTTTCTTAAGTGGGAGTAAGATGGGAGTTTTTGTTGTTTATTTGTTAAGTGTAAATATGGTGATTCGTTATTAAATTCATTTGTTTTAACCCTGGCTTCACTCTTTCCTGCATGTTATTTTGTTATATGTTACCCTGCAAGTTAATGAAGCGCCTTGACAACAACTTACGATATGA
The DNA here is from genome assembly GCA_946902985.2 of Meconema thalassinum. Classification (NCBI taxonomy): domain Eukaryota; kingdom Metazoa; phylum Arthropoda; class Insecta; order Orthoptera; family Tettigoniidae; genus Meconema; species Meconema thalassinum. The sequence goes on along the minus strand of OX336389.2, from coordinate 1,517,856,718 downwards.
ACCGTTACACCCCCCGAACCTGAGTCTCATATGCTTCTTTGCAAGGGTTCAATAGTAAGGTTTTTATGCCTATAAAACCATTGCGGCTTCCCCAGTTTTTAAAACAACAGTGAATGGACATTGCTATAAAAAGATCTAAAACAAGCCTTGTGTTTAAAAACTATAACAGGCTATTGTAAAGTGAGAAAGAGTTGTATTAAGTGTGCATCTATTGTCATAATCATGTATACTCTGCAATGTTAAATATTCTAACTTTGTATAAAATAAAACAACATTGTAACATACATCATTTTGCATTTATTTACAAACTCTATATACATTTTTTTTGTTTCATGATAATATTTTTAAGACAATACTAAAAACTAAAATATTATTATTCTATACTCATATTTTCTTTGTTTCAGTCCATTGTCATTACTTATATTTTCCATTATGATTTCTCATTTGTCATTTAATTAAAACGGACCATGCACCTATTGTTTCTAAAACCTTCATAAATTGAGTGTACAGGTTGTACAGCATTATTGACTTCATCAAAAACACTCTCCGACATATCATAAAACCGTGTAGGCAGAAATGTCTCAAAGTTTTCACATACACAAAGTACACGATCACCATATGCTGTTTTCAATTTCCGAATCTTGATAATGCGGAATGGAATATGCGTTGACAATTCGCTGTGCTTCTTTTTCTCTAAGCCACATGCTTGACCCAAAGCATTCAAAACATTCATTGTAGTAGTCTATAAACAAAAGAAAAGCATATCTATTACACTCTATAACATTTTTAATAATATTGTGCAATTAGGGATTTTGCACTACGCATTGCTAATAAATTATACTACTTATGCAAGAAATGCACTAACTGTAGCAGATACTGCTTTTCTGTATATAGCACAAGTGTTGAGTTCTAATGCACACTTGACACAGGCTATCATGTGTCCACAAGGCAAAAATACAACACCTAGTTAATCTTGATAACAAATTTTCCATAATTGTTGGTCACACTTTTGTATCTGTTAGTGAGACAAGTCTTTTTTTTCAGCCTCAGGTATATGCTCCGCGTGTTCTAACTCTAATGGCACTTTTATGTCTTGTACTGCAATCACGTTTTCTTTACGAATGGTGTTCACAAATTCCTGACCTTTAAGCAACACCATGTATTTACAGTTAGGTAACCAACGAGCGTGTTGCACAAAAGGGTCATCAGTCATTTGCCAAAACTTTAAAGCAAATCCACAATAAAAACATATAGTTTTATCCCCTTCACCAGTATAAAAAAAATCCAGCTTCACTTAGCTGTTTGGAAAGGTGTTTTAATATTAATGGCCAAACATTTTTATAAGATTCTAAACGTTTTTCAACAGAGCTATACTCTGGGTGTGCTAGTGCTTTAGCCTGACAAACTCCCAATTTTTCAAAACCACATGCAAATTCAACACTGTCTATGGCATATGGACCACACATATCGACACTACCGTTGTTGGCTGGTAATACATCATTATTATTATTATTATTATTTATTTGTGATTCAGCAACGTAAGTAGCTGCCAATGGTCTTGTGGTTCGGTAAAATGAATACTCGAGTATGTTACCCACTTGTTTTCCAAGCATTTAAGGACAACAAGGAGACCATCACAAATGGTCTCTAAAGGGATCATCCCCTTCTTCCCAGTGTGAAAGTTCAATACGACAAAACACACAGCGCACCACATCGTCTCGGTTCAAGTAAAAAAAACGGCTTTTTCAAGTTTATGTGTCGACAAAAAGCCTACAGCCAGGATTCAAATGTTAACAAACGATCATGTTCTGATTTTTAATTTAACCCACGTGATAAACCAACTTGCTCACTTGTTCTATTTGGTACTAACGCCATGTGTTATAATAAAACTTTTTCTTATTGTAAGTTATTAACGTTGCACAGAGTACTTTAAAGCACAATGTATGCTTGTTCACTGTCTGTTCATTACGTTAATGGCGCATGACGACACCTAAAAGAAAAACAAAATAACCAATCACTCAATCGATCAATCAATCAATCAATACTTGTAAATAAAACTTTGACGTTAATTGGTATTAATATATCAAAACACCATAAAAATTATAATAAACTGTATGTCAGCACTAACAGTAACCCATGTACTTATTTTCTTTTTATAAAGCTGCAGTCATTTACATTCCCCTTTAACCAATACATAAACAAAAAAATAATAATGTCATGTCATTTTGTTTAGATTATCATGTTCAAACCTGGGAATATTCGTTGAGTTCATAGGGTACAAAGTTCTTCATTTTTCTACTAGAAAGCGCTATAGAGTTTAAGGAGATTAAATATCTAACATCTCACCTCCTTGACTTTCATAGTCAAGGAACAACTAAATTCAACATGCAACTACCCTCTGTGTGTCAAATAAAAAAGCTTGCACCCGGCCACCGAGGCCATACGATATTAATATTATAATTAATATATTATTATTATTATTATAGGGAACGACATATCAGTTAAATTAAAATTTTTGTTTTTTACAAAATCCAATATGGCCTTGTATTTCCCGGTAAACAACCAATATGGTCTTGTACCGGTTGCCAATACATAGTCATTAATCAAGAAAGCAATCATCGTCCAAGTCATGTACAGGTAATGAATTTTTTGTCTACGAGTTTTCAGTAGTGGTAAAATGGAATAGCATTTTATGTTAGGCTTACCTGAGTTTTAAATTGTTCACTGCCTGGAAACAATGGTTGCACTTTACTGCGTCTCGGGTTTTCAGCGACTGCTACGGCTGTAAGGCTTTTCTATCCAAGTTTCTAAAAATAAATAAATGAACCGTTATAAATACCTAAATTCGCGTTAGTACATGCATTTCATAAAATAAAATATGGAACAAAAAATGAAACAAGTTAGTTCAAAAAAATAATCCCAACTTCACTTGCAGTGGCTTGTTGCTGTTTCCTTCTAGTGGGCTCAAAAGTAAACTGGTTTCTTGTATCTCAGACATGTAAGGTATACCGGTTATCTGCAAACAATTAAATTAAAAAATCAATAATTACCTAACCAATAACTACAAATTTAAGGTTCATTAACATGACATCATTAAAATAATCATTCATAGGTACTTACAAAAAAAAAAGGATTTTTCTTCCCCAGCTCTACTGTACAAGTCCGTGTGCTAAAATGGCAAGTGCATGTCTAATGCAATCGTTATCAGTTAGCCTAGCAACAGAAAAAGTTGTATTTTCTCAGCGTTTTGACCTTGTATGGTTCTCTGTCTCTCTCTCGCACGTGTTCCCACGCCTCTTCACATTCCTAAATCTGAATAAGATTCGTGTACCTTATACTAGTTTCATGTTTTTAATAAGGAACCAAAATGGCTACCTCTTATACATCGGTAGTCCTACTGTCTCAGAACCAAAATGGCTGTCTCTGCTTAAACAGCACACCTGCTAGCCACCACGAGGCAAGTAAGCTGATATCACACTTCCTGCTGACGTAGACATTCCTGCCTCGTCAGCACCAGCAACAGCTCTCACGAGTCGTCTGGCTAGGTACAATATTCAGTCACCAGTGAGCTGGACTGTGTGCGTGTTAGCATTCAAAACATGTGTGTGTCTTCTTATCATTATTATTATTATTATTATTATTAAACATTTTACTCTAATAATAATTACTAGCAAGCGGCCATCCTCAATACATGATCATGTTAACCACATACGTTCATCCTAAAAACACATGACTTTACCCAGTTTATAACATTTCAGGCCAATGACCTTACCGTATTGGCTCTTTGCGTACATGCACATGACTTGTTCGAGCAAATGTTATAGGTTTTTCATATTCTAAAACCATTTACTGTGCCAGACAGCAGTCTCGCTTATCAAAATAGCAATTCATTTCTTCCGGGCACGGTCACTGAGATCGCCAACGTCTAAAAATCACTTGGTCATGTCCTACAACCGTCTGTTGTGTCAGAGAGCGATCTCGCTCATCACCGTTAACTAAAATGTTAAAGATCCCCTTCAGGGGTAAAAATCTTAGCATGCTTGTCACATTTCAAAATATTCGCCTTCATTCATTCGTCATAGGAAAAAATATCAAAAAGCAACCCCTCGTTTTGCCATACATCGCCCCCCCCCCCCCCGTCGAAATAGCCATTTCCCGTCCACCATGGCCAATCATAGCCTCGTTGTAACATACGTCAAGCGCTACCGGCTCTCTGTCTACAAACACGCTTTCATTAAAAAATTAATGCCTAGCTTTTTTGTCCTAGAGAGTTGATATTTATTTTCGTAGTAGAGGGGGTAGGGACCTTTCATTTATGTCAAACAAACTTATTTGTCAACGTGTTAGTTTCCAAAATAGTAAAAATTCAAAATTTCAGTGTTTTCAAAAAATCTCAAAATATAAAAAAATTTGTTATATATAATAAAGGTCATAGAGACTATTGGTTTGAACTATGGCATAAAATTCTATCATGTTTGGTTTTCAAACTATCGCCTACTTTCGAAAACAAAATTTTTCAAAAATGTTTTGAAAATTATAGCGAGTGGTCTATAGGAAAGAGCACGTCAGCTCGAGTCCAACGACTCCTCATTAGTTAATATCCGACCATCCGTTCGCCCATGATCACCAATGTTCACGAGAAAGTAGGCTATCATTTTTTTTCCTCCTACACCCTTGAGACATGCTGCCCGCCTAGAGGGCATACCCACCTTTCATTAACATCAAATGAACTTTTTTTTTCAATTCACCGTTTCCAAAATAGCCCCAATCCAAAATACGAAAATTTTCAATTTTTTTTAAAATACCAACACACATGCTTAGCCAAGAGGACGTCATCCCAACGCCAACAATACCTCGTTCGTTAAAATCCGACCACGCGTTCGGGAGATATCGCCCAAAGTATATATGAAAGTAGGGGGTTGGGCAGAACTGTCCCACCACACTACTGCACAGTTTTAGTCCTAGAGACTTGAAATTTATTTTTGGGGTAGAATGGGTCATGGCCATTTATTTATGTCAAACAATTTTTTTGTAAAGTTCCTAGTTTCCAAAATATAGGAATTTCAAAATTGGACTGTTTTCAAAAAAAACATAAAAAATAAAAAAGTTTTATTATAAAAAATAAAGGACATAAAGACCATTCGTTTGAACCATGGCACAATGTTCTATCATGTTTGGTTTTCAAACTATCGCCTACTTTCAAAAACAAAAATTTTCGAATTGTTTTTGAAAAATATAATACGTGGTCCATAGGAAAGAGGACGTCAGCCAGAGTCCAACGACACCTCATTTGTCAACATTCGACCTTGGGTTCACGAGATATTGGCTTGGACTCACGCGGCGGCCATGACACTGGTTAGAAGCGCCACTACTCCCCTACTAGCTCATCATTACGTTATTGGTATCGCCAGCCATATTCCCTATGTAATGGCCTAGCCCATCATCTCGGCAGTGGTTGAAGCGTATATCTTCCTTCCTTCAATGGATTTGTAATTCATCTTGCTGCTAGGATATAATTCAAGATTAGCACACGCTTAATTTTTGCTAGCTAACTGCTATAATTTCGACTATTCAATTCACCGAAAACTTCGTTTAACAGTGCGTTGACTGTCTCAAACGTTTGTGGTATTGTAAACACCTTCAGAAAACACTGAATTTATCGAATAACATATACCAACTTCAATTGCTCCACACACAAATGATATAATAATTTGCAGAAATACTACAAAGTATTGTGCATCGCACAGACGCGTAAGTGTTTAAGTCTCAAAGTGCAATTTAGGCACGCAAAGTAACAAAGTGTCGTCTCGACACACAAACGAGTATAGTTATGTCCCCTGGACACACAAGAGTAGTATGTTGTCCCTTCGGACACGCAGAAATAGTATGTTTTATATCGCACCTTTAACACTATTTATATGAAAATTACTCAATTTTAATGGAAGGCTGCTGAGCTAAAGTCTGTAATACTAGGACTACCAACATGTAAGACTACTCAAAATGCTCGTGACATTCTGCACGTCAATAATTTAATCGTCCGCAGGCGATTCGATCGTACAATTTCACGCAATTTGTTTGCCGCCAATTCCACGATTCCGCTGTTGTGATACCATATTCCCGCGTCCTTCGGCGTTATCTCCTCTGATTGGTTGTTCGTCTCGCACATTTCGCAGTTCACCTGCGAAACTCCGCCTGTGGGTGTGGTCAAGACATCCTCTCATTTCACTCTCATTACTCTCTTTCCTTGTTCGCAGCTCGCGGACAATGAAATATTATAACCATGCGTCAGAAACGTGGCGACGCGCTGCAGATCCTTCAACCTGTCTATAACTGTATCTCTGTGGCTCCAAGAAAGGATGTTGTAAATAGTTTTCAGCCCCTTCCTATTGTCAATCGGAATGTCGATGCGACCCTCCATTTCCATCTCCACTACCTGGATATTGTGATATATGAGCACATTGGCTTCTTTCATACAGAAAGAATAAAATACAGAATCATTAATATGGGTCCAATATTAAGGGTTCAATATATTTGAAAGGCCACGTCCGGCTCCTTCCTCCGGAAGCTCTACACCCCTGCCATCCAATACGCAATCTTATACTCGGAGCGCTTGTTCTATCCAAAGCTGCCAAGTGTTACTCTCAACCGTATTATTGAAAGTTCAGGACGCCTCTGGTAGACGTCCTTTATTAGATAATGCTGCCACTCACGATTTTATATGTGAACTCCCTATTCTAAATCTTGGTCTTCAAAAACAACCTACATTGATTCAGGTAACTGGCATCAATAATAGCAATGTTTTATCTTTGCCTTTTGTCAGAATTCAAATCAAAGATGCAGTTCATTTTAATACAACAAATTTAATTTGTCTTGCCATTGGTGCTCGTAGCGTTTCCTTAGAAATCAGAAATTGGCAATTTCCTCATGACATTCAGTTGGCAGATCCACAATTTTAATAAAAGTGCTCCAGTAGATATTCTACTCAGTGCCAATATAGTTTGGCAATGCCTCCTCACTTCCCAAGTTAAAATACTGACAGGTTTGTACGCTTATCTTACCAAATTAGGTAAGTTAACAAAAGTTTGGTGCTTTTCAGTCGGTCAACACGAATGTACCCAAAAGAGTTGGGTTATACCCTAACCCTGAAAAATTACATGAGATTAATAAATACACTTGGATGACCAGTTTCGATCGTCAAGCGATCATCGTCAGATCCATAACACTTAGGCTATAAAATCTATGTCTGAAAATACCCTTGAAAATATTTACAATACGTACAATTATTAAGTAGCAGTTTGGTAATGCAACTCGTGTAGACTATATGATGTTTTGGTGAGATGCTGGAAGTGGGGATAGAACTCCGGAATTTGCCTGTTTGGAGTGACTATGTGGTTATTGTGAATGGACAATTCTGATTGTACTGTATTGTACAGGCTACTTATCTGGTTAGGGTATTGTGTGGTCCAGCAGCGAGCAGTTTACTTGGACACTTGTAACACTCGCCGAGTGTTCAGGATTAGGGTATAACCCAACTCATTTGGGTACATTCGTGTTGACCGACTGAAAAGCACCAAATTTTTGTTGACTAAGGCAACACTGAAAAATGCCTTCAAACACCATAATGTTAGGTTAGTTAGTAACGGGACAAGTTCCCCGAAATTCACTCCAAAATCTTTCATAATGTAATTTTGTCAATACTAACCTTGATAAAAACCTAGAAGGATTTTGGAAAATGGAAACCATTGATTCAGTTTCACCTTCCACTGTTGAAAATGAAATGTGTGAACAATTGTTCTGCGGAACTACCACACGGACTTCTGAGGGTAGATTAATTGTTGTAACCATGCCTAACGTGGACAACCCACCTCTTCTACTTGAATTGCTTCTTAGAGCTCTTGGAGCACTTTATGCTGTTGAAAACAAATTTAGACGCGACCCTGTTGTCAAAACTCAGTATTCTAACTTGGTGGAAGTGTATGAAGCACGACCATATGAAAGTCGTCACTAAGAGGGGTGACGATTCATACACCCCGTCTGAAGTCGTTTATCTGAATCACCATCCAGTTTGGAAGAATGACACTTTTAAAGAAAATATAAGTGTGGTTTTCAATGGATTAGCTATGAATGTCAACGGAATTTCTTTGAACGATACCCTATTATCTGCACCCCCCTATTCAATCCGATCTTTCTTCTGTTTTAATAAACTTCGCTTATTTCCTATCGCCGTGATATCTGATATTAAGCCAATGTATAGACAAATGTTGATTAATCAAGACCAGCGCGATCTTCAAAGAATTCTTTGACGTGACAAGCCTACCAAGCCTATCAAGATTTTTCGGTTAAAGACAGTCACTTATGGCCTGAAACCTTCCGCTTTCTTAGCCATGCGTACTTTAAAGTTACTAGCTGACTAGGATGGGCCGTTGTTCTCCCCTAAAATTTCTGAAGCTTTGAAGTCTTCTTCTTATGATGACGATTTTCTTCACTCCTTTGAATCAGTATCAGAAGCGCTTGAAGTCTCTAAAGGCTTAACTTCCTTGCTTCTAGGAGGCGGCTTTACCTTGCATAATTCTGTGGAATTTTAGTCTAACTTTCCAGTTGCTTCAGTTCATAATGACTCGGTAGAACTTTTTCAAGAAAGCAATTCTGTTAAAGCTTTGGGGATTTACTGGAGTCCTCGAAAAGATTTTTGCTTTTTCAAAGTTAGTTTTTCTGAAACCCAACCGCAAACTAAACGGCATATTATCTCTGAAATTGCGAAGATATTTGATCCTTTTCAATTTTTGGCCCCGGTCATGATTACGGCTAAGCTTTTTATGCAAGAACTCTGGTCTTTGAAAACTGGTTGGGATGAACCAGTCCCTCCTGTATTACATAAACAAGTAGTTTCTTGAAGGACTAAAGCCTATTTTCATATATCCTACTTATGTTAATTGCCTCTATCAACACACAAAATTTCAGTATGATTGTATTAGATTCGTAGATATTGAGAACCGTCTAATATTTCGGATGATCGCCATGTTGGATTTTATATATGTAGGTCTTGGAGTTATGTACTATTACATGACGATTATTGTGTACGTGTAGAATTCAAACTTCAATCGCATGATTAGTACATAAGAAGTAAAAAAGAGATTTTAAAATTTCGCACAGCTGCCATCTTGTCGTTATGATAACAATTGAAATAAATTAGATACCAATAGATTAACATTTGTATAAGCATTTACCGTACCAGGTTTCACTGCACTTGGATGGATAAAACGCGATAAACGTCCATTTAAATATTTATAATTCCCGTCACCGCCATATTGGATTTGTGCCCACCAATTTATTGAAAGTCCTATAGGTGAACTTATGATCATAGCCTCTGTGTACATAAAAAAAATTCAGTTTGATTGCTGTAATAGATTCGTAGATATTGAGAATCGTCGAAATATTTCGGATCGTTGCCATGTTGGATTGTTAAATGAATAGGCCATTGAGTTATGTACCCTTGAAGGAAAATTATTGCGTAGGTTCATTATTCAAACCTTCACTTCCATCGCATGATTACGACACAAGAAATAAAAACTTAATTTTAAAATTTCGCACAGCCGCCATCTTGATAAATAGCAATATATAATTTATTGCAGTCAATGGCCATACAGTAATTAGGATCATGTTACATAATGTAGCAAACGTTCAGTCTTTAGCATAGTGGGACAGAGGTAATGTTCTTTGTGTGCACTCAATCAAATGATACGGTGGGCTATGCAGACCGCAGATTACACGCACACACAGTCTGTGGATGGTTCATGAAAGCCTTTCATGTTACAGATGCGATGATGAAACCCATGTACCTATTGCGTCTCTCATGTAGGTATGGCGTAGCTCGAAATTTGCTTCTTTCCAATCTTGGTTGATCATGGCCGGGGTTTGACAGAACTCCGGGTTTATTTCTTCTGTTTTCAGGAGTTGTACCTCTAGGAACTTTGTGGAGGCTGGGGGTGATGCCAGGTTGTGGGTAGTCATTACATCTTCAATTAAAGATCTAGTACCTGCTAGCTGGTACGCAAGTCCGGTTGGCGCGAATTTGGATATGCAGAGAGCTCGCTTTACGTATCTGGCCTAGGCTCTGTCGAGAGACATTAGGTTTTTGTGGCTTAGGTGTGGCCACATCATCTCGATGGCATATTACACCACTGGGGCGACTTTTAGCTTAAATAGTGCCATTGCGGTTCTGAGGGAGAGGGCATTCAGATTTCGGATCTCCATTGTGGCCTTTATCGCGGCAACGGTTTTGTCCACTATGTGTCTGGTGCAAGTCAATCGGGAGACCTGTAGGGTCACTCCTGGGTATTTGAACGAGTTTACTATTTCCAACGTTTGATTTCCGCAGGTGAATATATCCTTGGACGATAGTTTCCCTCCCTTGCGGAACTTTATAATCTTGCTAATTTCCTGGTTTATGTACATGTCGATGTATTGTGACCACTTCCCTGGTTAGATGGTTTTGGGAGAGTTATAATGCCACCCCCACCGCTCCACCTCTGGAATTCCAAGATGGCGATATCTTTCGGATGAATTATTGGAGGAAGTCGTGTCAGGTGTCAAATTACTCAGGGTGACGCCCCTCTTTTGAATTTACTATCTATGTTTCCAAATTTTGACAAAGGGCCTGACAACGCATTTTTGAAAATGTTGATTTATTGACGTTTTAATTTTATTTAATATTAAATGTATTATTTATATAAATTTTATTTACTATTTATTTTTTATTTTATGTCAAAAGGGTCTAACTACACTTTTGTTGATATTTCCTGAACCCATGGTCATATTTGGATGTGTGATGTGTTGTAGGACATGGGGTGACGCCCCCTTTTTGAATTTATTATTTATTATTCCGAATTTTGACAAAGGGCCTTACACATTTTGAAAATTTTGATTAATTGACGTTTTAAATTTTATTTAATATTTAATGTATTATTTATATAATTTTTTATTTGCCATTTTATTTATATTATTAATTTTATGTCAAAAGGGCCTAACTACACTTTTGTTGATATTTTCTGAATCCATGATCAGATTTGGACGTGCGAGGTCTCAAATTACTCGACATAACGACATAAACTCAACTCACACGTGACACTGGACTGAACCAGAGGTTTTGGGAATCTTTATCAGCAGGAAAATAATTCCATTTTTTTACCACCCAGACTACATACAGCCTCTGACGAGCTAATCATGCATTTGGGCACTCCTGGCACTAAAAGCCAAAAGCTAAATAAATAAATAATAATAGCGTAAGGTAAAAGGTATAGAGACCTTTTGCTTAAGGTAACATACAATTCTATATTTTCTAGTTAAAAATATAGCCTACTATTCAAATAAAATAAATATCTCAAAAATCTAAGAGTACGATGTTTTGTTTTAGGAATAAAGGACAGAGAGACTTCTTGTTCAATCCATCATACAACTGGTGTATTCCTTGGAATACACGTTTCGTTAGAGTTAGCTCTTGCTGCTCTTTGCTTTTTTTTCATTAGTTTCATTTATTTAATTTCCCTTCTTACAGACACCAACTGTGATCCCTTTGTATTCCTTCTTTCCTAAGAGTAGAAATTTATTGTGTTTTAGAGTTTGTTTCAGTGGCTTATTCTGTGAAAACTTCATTGGCTCACCACGCGGCAACACGCCGAAGTTTTTCGGATTCATATGGTCAAGAGGACTTACATACCTCTTCAACACACTTCGCCGCTGTCTTCAGCTATCATCTCTTTGAAGACACTACTCCATGAAGAAAATTACATTTTGAAAAGAGTGTTTATTTTTTTAATATTTCCCATTCCGCTTTAAGCTCTTTTGTTTCCTTCCCCCTCTTCCTCGCCTGCCTAGCTACCTCGTGAGCTCTTCCGCTCGTTCTCACTTCTTATCGAGTCGTCAACGTATGAGTTCGGCCTTTTTCAGAGGCTACCTCCTCTCAACCGAGGTACAAATTCAAATCGCCGCCATGTTGTGGTATCGGTAGCTAATGGCTACCAGGAGCCATCAACCTTCAGCGGCCATGAAAATGTTAAGTACAGATCTTCAATGATTTTAAACACCTTTTAATGTTTTTAATCCCTGCTGAATGCTTTTAATAAGAATGTATAGACAATGTGGGGAATTACGCTCTATTGTGCAATAACCGCCTTCGTGGGATTTTCTTTGTCATGCTTTAGCTATCCAAGCTTGCTTTAAAACATGAAATTCAGTACTTCTTGTACGAATTGAAGGGGAAACCTTCCCTTCACCGTGGGATTTCTGCTAATACTCATAGCTGTCTATAAACTTAGCTTCTTCCACCGTGGGATTCTTACCCCTCCATTTAACTGTCACTACGTTTCTGGAACATTCTATTCCCATCCAACTGTCAATCGTGTGAACTACACTTCATACTGTCAAAACTACCAAAACTGTAAGTGAATAGAACTATTAACCGCACTCCACAAACATTCTAACGCAATAAAGCTACTCAAGTCAAATTCAATTAAGTATATCTCCATAAACTGCAATAACTTTTCACTTGTTCTATGAACTTTCAGTGCTGAAATAGTGAAATCTTACAATCTATTAACAAACTTTAGTGCAAAACAGTGTCCGTTCAACTATCTACCGCGCCGGTACGATTGAGACCAATAAAAATTTGCCAGAACTTTGAATCCTTATCTCCTTTTCCACAAATACCTTTTACTAACAAATGTAGGTTAATCTAAATATCTAGTTACTACTCTTTGAATCCTTATCTCCTTTTCCTCAAATACCTTTTACTAACAAATTTAGGTTAATCTAAATATCTAGTTACTACTCTTTGAATCCTTATCTCCTTTTCCTCAAATACCTTTTACTGACAAATTTAGGTTAATCTAAATATCTAGCTACTACTCTACGAGGCCTCGCCCAATTTTTGGCGCCCTCCCGTTTTTTTCTCCATGTACCACTTATTCATTCTGTATACATATTAGTAGTTATAGAAACTACTAATTAATCTTTCTTTTCTTATCCTGCTAGCTCAGGAATTGGTAATTTTATAATTGTTAAACTTTTGTACCTAATTTCTTTTGATTCAGGCTTCGTTAATAGGACCTGGCCGTTTTGGAATGTAACATTTGTTAACTTCTGTTTAAATAATAGCGGTTACCTCCGCTTGTTAATTTCTTCCTTTCTCCTGCTACTATCAGGAATTTGATCTATTTGTCTATAGCCTTTTCGCTTGCCAAAAGGGCATTCTACTCGATTTGGTGTTCTACCTAACTAATTTGACAAAATATTCTACTAAATTGTAATCTTTTATAATTAACCTAACAGGTTCAATACCTCCTAACCATACGCTTGTTAAATAACACTTGTAAGGGTTTTTCTACAAATAGGGGTCTTAGACTTCCAAGTTGTTAAACCAATTTTTCTCTATTTTGCTTAAAATATCTAAATTGTTACTCTTAACTCAAAATAAGATACTAAATCTAACAAATTGTTGTTGTTGTTTGAGTCTTCAGTCTTTTGACTGGTTTGATGCAGCTCTCCATGCCTTCCTGTCCTGAGCCAATCGTTTCATCTTTACATAGCTACCACATCCTATATCAGAGGCTATCTGTTTAACATATTCTAACCTTGGTCTACCCCTACAGTTCTTGTCCTCGACCCTTCCTTCCATAACTAAGCTTGCTATTCCTGGGTGTCTTAGTATGTGTCCTACCAACCTATCTCTTCTCTTCATTAGCAGTCGCCAGAAACATCTCTCCTCTCCCACTCGCCTTAATACCTCTTCGTTTGTAACCCTATCTACCCATCTGATCTTCATCATTCTCCTGTAACACCACATTTCAAATGCTTCAATTCTCCTCTTTTCTGCTGCACCAATAGTCCAAGTTTCACTTCCATAGAGCGCCACGCTCCAGACAAAGGCTTTCAAAAATGACTTCCTAATACCTAAATCTATATTCGATGTCAACAGATTCCTTTTTTGTAGAAAGGCTTTCCTTGCCTGAGAAATTATTGTTAAATGTTCCAAATTCAATCTTGTTAAATAAATTATTTATTGTTCTTGTTCTATCTCTCTTGCTAGAATAACGGTTAGGCTGGACCTTCTCTTCCCTGATTCTTCTCCCAAAAATATTTCATCTTTCAAAATAAAAAGGGAGCAAAACGTTGTACTTTTGGATTTTTGAGTTTTTTTTTTAAGTAGACTATATTTTTAACTAGAAAATATAGAATTGTATGTTACCTTAAACAAAAGGTCTACTTACCTTTTATACCTTACGCTATTATCATTTATTTAGCGTATGACTTTTAGTGCCAGGAGTGTCCAAAGACATGATTAGCTCTCCAGAGGCTGTATGTAGTCTGGGTGGTAGCAAAAAGAAATTATTTTTCTGCTGATAAAGATTCCCACAACCTCTGGTTCAGTCCAGTGTCACGTGTGTGTAGCGTTTAAGTCGTTACCATTCGTTAACACACATTTTCTATAATCTAACAGCGTGTTGGGAAACCCTAAATGTCGATATACTATTAATACCCTAGGCCTGGGTTATCCTAATGCTGTCCAGGTCTAAAGAGAAAAAGAGTTGACCAAGAAAAAATATTACATGGACAAAATTATATATTTGCTCAAGTCTCTACCATTAATGGTTCTAGAAAACTCAGGTCTATAACCCAGTAGTTAAATCCTTTGGTAAAATCTAAAAATTAAAAGATCTTAAAAACAGAAAATATTACATTTATATATTTTAAATTCTTCCTTAAGTCTCTAACATTATTGGTTCAGGAAATCTCAGGTCAATGGCCTTGTAGTTTACTAAAATTTGGAAAAAGATAACCACTGCAAAGAAGGCATAATCATGAGTAAATGAGCTCTTATACAAGCCTCTACAATTATTCGTTCTCAAACTCCCAAGTCAATGACCTTGTAGATTGTTAAAATTTGGAAAAATAAATAATCCACGAGTTAGAATGCGTAATTCCGAGAAAAATGAGCCCTCGCACAAGTCTCTCCAATTATTAGTTTAAAAGATCTCAGGTCGATGACCTTGCTGTTTTGGGTTATTTGGATAAATTCGTGCGCCATAAAAGAGGGCTTCATCTCGAGTAATTTGAGACCTCGCACGTCCAAATCTGATCATGGGTTCAGAAAATATCAACAAATGTGTAGTTAGGCCCTTTTGGCATATAATGAATAATAAAATAAATTGGTAAATAAGAAATTATATAAATGATACATTAAAGATGAAATAAAATTAAAACGTCAATTAATCAAAATTTTCAGAATGTGTACTTAGTCCCTTTGTCAAAATTTGGAATAATAAATAATAAATTCAAAAAAGGGGGCGTCACCTCATGTACTACAACTCATCTCATATCTAAATCTGACCATGGGTTCAAGAAATATCAACAAAAGTGTAGTTTAACCCTTTTGCCAAAAAATAAAAAATAAATAGTTATTAAAAATTTTATATATAATTCATTGAATATTAAATAAAATTAAAAAAGTCAATAAATCAAAATTTTCAAAAATGCGTAGTTAGGCCCTTTGCCAAAATTTGGAAAAATAAATAATAAATTCAAAAGGGGGCATCCCCCCGGATAATTTGACTCCTGACACGACTTCTTCCAATAATTCGTTCGATAAATATCACACAGCCGCCATCATGTAAGGTGGAGAGTTGAGGTGGCCTTGGGTGTAGGCATTAGCCCCTGCTCTAAAACACATCCACCCACCGAATTATGCACTTTGGCCCTTGGCATCTCCTCAATTAGGTTTGATTGGTTATATTTGACTAAATTAGCTTAACTAGGATAGGCATGGTTAAGATATGCTCGCCATCTTTATTTAAAAATACGCACCATCCATAACTCATCCATTAATAATCATGTAAAAAGCCCGTCCTTTTACAAAAGCCATGAGCGTACATGAATACAAAAATCATGATTTCACCCCCGGGTGAAATATTTTTTTAATTTTGGGTAGGGAATAAGTTATTTATAGGAAAGGGGGCGTCAGCCCGAGTCCTACAACTTATCACACATCTAAATCCGACCATGAGTTCAGGAAATATTTACAAAAGTGTAGTTAGGACCTTTTGACAAAAATAAAAAAATAAATGGTAAATAAGAAATTATATAAATAACACATTAAATATTAAATAAAATTTAAAAAGTCAGTAAATCAAAATTTAAAAATGTGTAGTTAGGCCCTTTGTGAAATTTTGGAAAAATAAATAATACATCCTAAAGAGGGGCATATCACCGACTTATTTGACACCTGACACGACTTTCTCAAATTATTCGTTCGAAAGATATCGCCATCTCGGAATTCCAGCGGAGGAGCGGTGGCGGCGGCATTAGAACTGTCCCCAAACCACTGCTAGTGCTTCTTGTAGTGATGCCCTGCTGTTGCTTAGTAAGACCATGTCATCTGCATAGAGGACCATCTTCACGTATGGTGTTGTTACCATTTGGGCCTAAACTTATTGAACAAAATCCGGAGTTGGTTAGTAAGAGGGGTACTAACTGCCCCCACCACTACGAACCCATGGTCGGAGTTTCACGAATGAAGTGTCGTTGGACTCGAGCTGACAGGGGCTTTGCTATGGACCACTGATTATGATTTTTAAAAAATAATCAAAATTTTTGTTTTTGAAAGTAGGCGATAGTGTGAAAACCAAACATGATAGAACGCTGTGCTATGGTTGAAACGAATGACCTTTATTTTTTATAATAAAACTTTTATTTTTTGGTGTTTTTTTGAAAACAGTACAATTTTGAAATTCTTATATTTTGGAAACTAGGAAGTTTACAAAAAAGTTTGTTTAACATGGATGAATGGCCTTTACACCCTCTATCACCAAAATACATTTCAGGTCTTTAGGACAAAAACTAACAATAGTGCTACAATGGCGTCTCTCCTCCACAGCCTACTTTCCAGCACACTTTGTCGATATCTCCCGAACGTACGATCGAATTTTAACGAATGAGGTGTTGTTGGCGTTGGGGTGACGTCCTCTTTGCTATGAATGCATGTTGGTATTTTTATTTTTAATTGAAAATTTTTGTTTTTGAAATTGGCGCTATTTTGGAAACGGTGAATTTTAGAAAAAAATTGTTTGACGTAAATGAAAGGTCGTTAGGCCCTTTAGGAAGAAACCAAGTTTCAAGTGTGTAGGACAAAAATAAAGAATTTTGAAAATTTGTCACTATTTTGGAAACGACGAGCTTATTTAAACACAAATTGTGCTAAATGTTCCGGCATAACTCAACAAAATGACAGCGTTTCGCCCCGGTGTGCAATTGGGCTCTTCAATTGGTTAAAGCACACCTCACCAAGACACTGTCTAGTACACACTGGGAAGGCCATTGCAAGACGTATTTGATACATGTGTATCCGCGTCACGAGCAAAGCCAGTGCACTATGGGAGTCGAAACTCCACTCCAAAGCAATTATAACCTTACCTTGGCATTGAATATATAATTTACGAAAGAAAATATATGTATTGTCCGTTGAGCCATTATATATTTAAACACAAATTGTGCTAAATGTTCCGGCATAACTCAACAATTTGTGTTTAAATATATAATGGCTCAATGGACAATACATATATTTTCTTTTGAAAATAATACAACGACGAGCTTGACAAAATTGTTTGTTCGATATAAATGACAGGTCATCAGACCCTCTACCCCAAAAATAAATTTCAAGTCTCTAGGACCAAAACTGTTAGTAGGGGAGGTTGTGAGTTCTGCCTACACTCGCGTACGTGCTTGTTTACGTATGGCAATGCTGCAAATGGGTGAAGAGATAGTCGTACAGGGCCTGCGTGGTATCGTTTGAATGGTATTATTTACGCTCTATCTGATGGTGAGGTTATTGTTTTAAATAGGTGGAATTTGGAAACGCAATTTTGTGGTAAAACTTTTTTTTTACAATTTTGGTAATATCTCGGGAACGCCTAAGACTAGAATAAAAGTTGACAAGTCATTATTTTTGTCGCGTTTCCCTCTTGCTGAGGATACCTGTGTCGAGTAGCAGCGAAAAACCATTTTGGAGTAAATCCGTGATTTTAAACTTTTTGTTATATCACGTGAACCAATGATGCCAGAGGCATATACGAGGTGTCCAAGGACTCGGGTGACGCCCTTTTTCCAATGTTATAGTTATTTTTTGAAAAAAATAATTACAAAGGGCTTCACGCTGAAAATAATACTGTAATATTATTTTAAATAATAATTTAAAATTAAAAAAAATAAAAGTGGTCGTAAACAGAGACACGATACCGCTGTGGTGTGTTTGAACGAGCGTGTTGACGGCCAGGGTGAATACAGCAAATGGCTATTTGGAGGGGGGGGGGGCGACAGGACGAGGGGTCACTTTCCGATTTTTCCTATGACGGATGAATCATGACAAATATTTCAAAATCCCTGATGGCGATCTTTAAACATGTTAGTAAACGGGTGATCAGAAACATGACAAATTCATAATTGTATGATGCGAATGAAAGCGAGGCTTTTATAGTCAACAACAAGAACTTGCTTTGTATCTCTAAGTGGCAGCCAGCACGGCAAACAGAAAGTCTGCTGGAGGCTAGCTGGCCGGCTTTGAGCCAGCTAAGATAATGGAATGTGTGCGGGAGCTGACAACACTGCTGGCGAGCGATAACAGGTGGAACAATCTGGCAACTCTGTAAAAGGTGATAACGGCCATCCAGCCGAGCAGAGCCACAGCAGTTGACCGCAGACAGAGGGGGGAGGTGAGAGGAGAGAAACCTGCACACAGATCATGGAATCCCGTGATTGCTATGCGAAGAGCCCGGCAACAGCGGAGAGGGGGAGGGGAGAGGAAGAGCCAGAGGAGCGGGGAGGAGGGGGGTTGGGTGAGGAAGTCTTGTAGCTGTCATGGCGCATTGTGTGTCATTCTTGTTTTAAAAGTTACACTGTGCACATAGACAGGGCATTATCCGTGTTAAACAGTGTGAAAGGTGAACAGATTCGTGTGTTCAACTCCCAATTAGTGACCATATTGGATACATTATATATTTGAGGTAGGAGTATCATTAAAAGCTGTTTGGTTTATTTTATGCTAATAAATGGTTATATTATTATTGGTTTAGAATTTTATTGATGGATTTTGTTTGTTTTAGATAATCTTCATACCTGTTGTGGTAGACAAATAAGAGGGAAACCCATTCCACTCGAGCCGAGGAGAAGGAAAAAGCATGTTTTTTTACAAAGCATGGCAAGATTTTTTAATATATAATCTGTTTTATTTGTATTTTATTTATTTTTGTTTATGAAAGATGCTATTTGAAATGGATATACTTATGATGGTTTATTTTATTTCTTTTTAGAGTGTGACCACAACAACCACTGTAGTAGTCGCTGTCGAAAACCAGCAACGGGTGTGTTTGGGACCATTGCTGGAAATTCTACGGCTGAAAATTTTGGTGAGATTGTTTTTTTATATTAATAATGTCTTTTACCGTTACCGATACATTAACTCGGGAACCCCTCGAGTCCTGTTTTAAAAAGCGTGTCTGCTCTGGCCGCGTGGTGAATCGTGGTGAGTGTTTAATCCCAAAAGACTTTGTCGAATCTTGTTTTGAAATTTTTAAATATCAAATTTTTACAGCGCAAAGGTTGCATACTGCTTTAAAGTTCAATTCATAACTCGTGTACGATTTCATATATAAAAAGGAGGACGATGAGCATAAAAAACATTTTTATTGGCAGTAAAATGCGAGAGCTCTTGATAGCCAATAATCTGAACGAGTGGTATCAATCCAATGTGATCAATGCCTTGCTAACAAAATTTTGTAAACTGCAACAAGGACCCAGTGGCCTTGCGTTAAACAAAATACATTACCTACAAATCAACATTTGTGAATTCAACCCGTTGAATGCTGAGTCTAGCTTTATTAAAACACCACCAGCAATAGCTTCAAAAAAGGCTGTGGTGAATATTGAAAATTTTGATGATGAATGCTTTCTGTAGTCTGTGGCCGCGTATTTGCAGCCAGTGAAATGTAATGTTAACAGACCAGCAATGTACAAGGCCAGGTTTCATGAATTGAAACAAAATTTAAATGTAATTCGAGTGTCGTTCCCTATGGACTTAACCGAGATCCAGAGGTTTGAACAAGACAACCAGCACTCTTCATTCATGGTGTATGGCCTTGATGGTGATGACATTGTGGGTCCTCTTTATACTAGAAAAGAACCGAAACGACACCACATTCATCTTTTATATCTGTCTGAGGGAGAGGTTAATCACTATTGCCTCATTAATAATTTGAGTAGATTGCTAAGCAGTCAAGTGTCCAAGAGAAAGTGTGCAAAACATATTTGTGATCGTTGCCTGCAATATTTCATAAGCCCTACGCTTTTGGACCGACATAAGTTAGAATGTGTTTGTCAGGAAGCGGTGGGACTGGTATTGCCACAAGGGGACAAAGCAGTGTTAAAGTTTAACAACATCCATAAGCGTGATACTGTTCCCTATGTGGTTTATGCAGATTTCGAAGCTCTCACCACACCCATGGCGAGATGTGAACCAGATCCCACCATCAGCTCAACCACACCCAATCAAAAACATGAACCTTTTGCCATAGGATTTAATGTGATATGTGCCTATGACCCCACACAATCCTTTTACAAATCCCGTGAGGGACCATATTGTGCGAAATGGTTTTTGGATGAACTTGTTAAGTTGGCTCATCGCGCACAGGGATTACTGGACCACCCAGTACCAATGAGCCTATCTCCAGAATAGCAGCAGCGGTATGAGCATGCCACTAAAAGCCATATTTGCGCAAAAAGCCACTGATCAGAGCTGAAGACACCGTTCGTGATCCCTCGCACTTAACGGGAGAGTTTCGTGGAGCCACGCACAGCCAATGTAATTTAAAGTATCGTGCTCCTCGATATATCAGTGTGTTTTTCCACAATCTGGCAAATTATGACATTCAGTTTTTGATTCGTGAATTGGGTCATGTCAACAAGGGCTCGTTTTCCATTATCCTCCAAAACCATGAGCGTTTTACAGCCCTGACTTGGTGGTTGGGAGACTTTTCCATTCGATTTTTGGATTCCTTTTAGTTTATGGCATCCTCGCTAGATAGTCTTGGACGAGAAGGAATTAAAATACACTAGAAACCATTTTGAAAATCCTGAGCAATTTCAATTGTGCAATCGGAAAGGTATATTCCCGTATGATTTCTGTAACAGCTGGGACGTATTAAACCAAAAATCTCTCCCACCACAAGAGAAATTTTACTCGAAACTAACACGCTGTACCGTTTCCGATGAAGACTATGCACATGCATGGCAAGTTTGGCGAGTGTTTGTCATTAAGACGCTAAGTGAATATGCTATGCATTACCTTAAACTCGATGTATTGATGCTCACCGATGTGTTTGAAAAATTCCGTGAGTTGTGTCAGCACATTTACGGTCTTGAACGGCTCACTAGTATACGAGTCTTGGGCTCTCTTTCGATGCCGCTTTGAAATACACTCAAGTGAAATCGGATTTACTCACGGATGTAGACATGGTCTTATTCTTTGAAAAGGGCATTCTCGGTGGCTTTGTGTCGCTTAACCAGCGCCATGCCGAAGCGAACAATGCAAACATGCCTGATTATTCACCAGACAAACTAGAATCGTACTTAATGTACTATGAAGTGAATAATTTGTATGCTTACGCCATGAGTCAGCCTTTACCCTATGGGAATTTTTCTTGGATGACTGACAAACAAGTGTCAGAATTTGATGTCAATGATCAACATGCCGATTTCCCATTCTGCCTAGAGTAAATGGTTCCCCCTGACAGTAAAGTGAAAATTGAAAAACTCATGGCTATGTGCTACATATCCAAATGTTGGTGCAATGCCTCGCCCAAGGCTTAGTGTTTAAGAAAATCCACAGGGGTATTTTTTTGCTCAAAAAGGATGGCTCGAGCCATACATG
Source organism: Meconema thalassinum (assembly GCA_946902985.2). Classification (NCBI taxonomy): domain Eukaryota; kingdom Metazoa; phylum Arthropoda; class Insecta; order Orthoptera; family Tettigoniidae; genus Meconema; species Meconema thalassinum. The sequence continues at coordinate 1,517,834,748 of OX336389.2, read as the reverse complement.
CGACTCAACACAGAGCACCGACAAATGGCAACACAGCAGTTTGAAATTAATTCTTTAAATTAATCACCAACTGTATGTATGGCAAGTCCATGGAGAATGTCCGCAAATACCGTGACATTAAATTGGTTAATATCTGGGAAGGGCGGTGGGGTGCCCGGCGGTACATTGCCAAGCCAAATTTTAAATCGATCAACATTATCGATGAGGATTTGGCCACTATTGAATTGAGTAAGACCAGCGTGACCATGGATAAGCCCATTTAGTAGGGCCAAGTCATTTTAGACTTTTCCAAATCGGTCATGTATCGATTCCACTACGAGTTTTCCAAACAATATTTTGGGGACGTATCTCTTTTGTATATGGATACGGACTCATTCATATACCACATTCGCTACTGCAACCCCTATGACGTCATGAGGCAGCATAGTGACTGGTTCGACACCTCTTCATATAGCGTTGCCAATGTGTTTCAGCTGTCCATAAAGAACAGGAAGGAAATGGGAATTTTAAAAGTTGAATGCTGTGAATCCATACTGACGGAATTCGTAGGTTTGGCCTCCAAAATATATGCTTATCGCACACTAGACTATATGGAAGCCAAAAGAGCAATAGGTGTAGGTAGGGCAGTGGTAAAATCGCTATGTGTAGACGACTACCTAGCGGTTTTACGCACTGGCAAAGCTATGCCCCATACTCAGTGCAGGATACAATCCAGCAACCATCATTTGTATCTTGTGGAAGAGAGAAAACGCACCCTCGCCTCCATGGATAACAAACGTGTGTGGGCTGATGACCTGCTTACCAGCCAGGGGCTTATGACCGCAAGGAGTAGGAGGTGTGATTTTTTTGGTTGTTCGTTTAGGGACTTGGCTTTTTGTAACTCGTAGATTTAGTTTTTTTGTATTTTGTAAATATTGGTTTTTGCCATTGTAAATAGTGGATTTTGTAAATATTGTGGTTATGGACGAGGTAATGACACGGGTAGCAGGAAAGATAGGAGAAGATAAGATGAAAGCAATGGTGTTTGCAGATGATCTCATGGTCTGGGGAAACAAGGAGGAGGAAATTGAGGAGCAACTGAAGGCTTGGGAAGAAACAGTGGGAGAGTACGGATGGAAGTTCAACATCAGTAAATGTGAGATCCTGTTAACGACCAGGAAAAGGACAGACCAATGAGTGGGATAACACTTGGAGGTGGACAGCTGAAGAAGGTGGAAAGTCTCAAGTACTTGGGAAGTATAGTGGAGGAAAATGGGAGAAATGACAAAGAGATTACGGAACGTGGCAGACAGGCAGAAGCATTTCTGAGAAGCATTAGGAGCTTAGTGTGGAATAAAGATGTCCCACAAAAAAGCAAGGAAGTGTTACACAGAAGTTACTATATCCCGATACTGACCTATGCTTCTGAAACGTGGACAATGAAGAAAAGAGACATAAGCAGAATACAGGCAGGTGAAATGAAGTTCCTGCGAAGTAGGATCGGAGTAACAAGAAGAGACAGGGTGAGGAATGAAAAGGTCAGGGAAATGGTGAAAGAGGAGCCCTTGCAAGGTAGGATTGAGACATCAAGACTGAGGTGGTATGGACACTTACAGAGAATGGATGAGAAGAAGATTCCCAAGAGGATACATGAGATGCAGATGCAGAAGAAACGACCAAGGGGAAGACCAAGAGATAGATGGCTGAAAGGAGCGGAGGAATGTGTCAAGAAGAGAGGCGAGGACTGGACCAGAGTGACAGCGGAGAGGTGGTGGGAAGAAAGAACTAAGTGGCGAGGCTTATGTTCCAAACAGACCCAGCCTGGGGCTGGAAACTGTACAAGATGATGATGGTGATGGTTTTTGTCATTAGTGGAAAACTACTTAGACCTTTTGCAATTTAAAAGCCCAGTGCAACCCTAGTTTATTTTTATTTAAATTTTAAATTTAACAGAGTTGGGAATTTTAAAATGGGTCATTGTATATAGTTTGATTCTTTTAAAGCTGTACAAAGCTCCTGTTTTTGTAAATATGAAATGAGTAATATTTCTTTTTAAGTAACTTAAATGACTAGTATTTTTTTGTAATGGTGGAATAATAAATGGTAAACTAAAAAAGTTTTTTGGAATGAGTGTGCATGTTAGCATGTGCTTTGGGAATAAATAAAATGGTTGTGTTTTTCCCGAAGACAGGTATGGTTGTGTCAATGTATGAGTAGAAAGAAGAATCTGGTGTGTATGTATGACCAGAGCAAACACGGTAAGATAGGGTGGGTGGGGAAAAATTAATGCATATAGCAAATGGTTAATAGTAATTTTGTTTTTTTGAATAGTTTTGTTTTCTTTGAAATGTAGCGGTAAATAGACATTATTTTTGTAAAACAGCCTGCAGTAGTCGTAGACCTCCAAGATTCCGCAAACCCATAAAAACACTGCATTATCACCATGGTGAAGCACTCGCACCAACATCATTGACAAGAAATGAACTTTCAACATACACCAAATGGAAAATGTGTAAAGAAAAAAATGGAAAATGCAAGTTTCGATATGAGCAAAATTCAAAAAACGTAAAACTGACTTTTTAAAAATTGGAAATGGCCATGTGTGAAATACGAAAATTCAAAAAACTTAAAACTGACATTGTTTAAAAGTGAAAACATCAAAATGGGAAATCCATATCATCAAAACGCAAAACTTCAAACTGACATTTCAAAAAACTGTAAATTGGAAATGGCAAATTGCAATGTGTGAAAATGTGAAAATGAAAAATCAGCCCATCAACATCATGATTTTTTAAATAAATAAAAACATCGTGCACTGGTAAACCTTGTTTTTATTTCATAGCCATAGGGGATTTACAAAAGAAAATAGAATACAAACAAGTCCCAATTTCACAATCCTCAATTCGTCAATGTTCATGTCCACGCACCATCAACTTTCCTTTCATAGCACTCATCACAATCAGGGCTGCCATCCTCTCTCCCAGTGAGGCGTCACAGGATGTGGAACGTTGGTTAGCTTTTTTCAACAATATTTTATCTGCCACATGTTTTAAACCAGGATGACTATGGCGATAGGAAAGGTCATGTTCTTTGCATGCTTGATCCAAAAGGTTAATGGGTACATCACCACGCTGAAAACATTTTTCGAGACGAGTTCCAGGGCCACAAAAACGATAACCAGGAAGATGAATTTCGAAAGGTAAGTATTGAATCACTTTGTCAATGAAACCATTGCCAGTACAGGTCCGGCATATCCTTTTCCATCGATGGTGAAAAGGTTTGGTCTTCCTCCTCCTCTGTGGACGATGTTTGTGTTTGTTGTTTTTGTTGCTTTTTGTCGCCATGACACCCGTGGAATGATGAAACAAAATCTTTACACTGACTTTTATGACCGTGATACACTTTCAGCAGCTGGCAAGTCGCGCACTGACGCATAGAGGTTCTTTGCGATGGCCACTTGCTTATGGTGATCGTAATCCGTACAGGGTTGCAATTTACTCAACACAGGGTCTTGAGTCCATGATTTTGATACATGTTGCCAGATTTCTTTCACAGCGTTGGCTGCCTCATAATAAATGAACGACTTGGGGAGTGCCAATAATGCCGCTTTGTCTGTAGCATCCTTAGATGTTTACAAGTCGCTTGTAGAAATCTCACTGGCGTCATTCACAGGTAAATCATGAGTTCTAATTTTATTTAACAACTCCCAGCAGGAATTGGTGGTTAACCAATGAAAGAGATGCCACACCTGAGCTAGGGCTGTATGGGTAATGTTGCCACAGGGACAGTGGTCCATAAGGGTTTGCAATGAGGGGCAGCCCAAGTCCATGAGGTCGGTAGATTGACAGTAAGTCACCAAAAATGGTTGCAACCATTCGCGTTTTTCATTACCTTTTGCAAATACCACATTGTCCGAGGACAAGAGAGCTTTCATGACCACATCCAAATATTTATAGGAAATGGTTCCTTGATTCCAGTCTAGTTGTCTATGATTTTCAATCCACTGGGTTGGTTTACGGTGTTTTTCACACAACAAATCAAAAGCATGGGGCGGTTTAAATACCAAATGCGTAGCTTGTGATATCCAAAAGGTGGTACAATAGATAATTGCCACTTGTTTAAATATAAATTTGTTGTCACCAATTTTAAACCCTTGGCTATCCACAATCACTGTGCGCAACATGTTGACGCTTGCCTGGACCAAGTTCAACTGACGACTGACTGACGATCGACCACTAAGGTGTGTCCATGGCATTGACTTACATGCATTGCTAGTTTAAAAAAATTGAGGGTAGGGTAGGACAGGGGACATGAAAAATAAGAAGAAGAATAACAAGAACCACATTTTTTTTATTACATCTTTTTATTGTCATAACACGTCTTACATGCTTTTGTCATTTTGGGATAGGGACGATACCAACTCATACAACAATACAGTCTTTTGTGTTTTTAATGTCCATGACACCGATGATGTCCCAATATCTCTAAACTAGGCGTTTTTGATGGTGAGCTGCTCACCGAAGCACCATGGACACCATAAGGTCCACACGTATCGTAACTTGTTTTTTCATCACTCAGAGGCACTAGTGAGGGGTAGCTTGAATGGCAGGGTATATTTCCAACCTCCATTCTGCACATGTAGGGGCAGGCAGGTGACCAGCGCTGATGTTCCTGCATGGGTTCATCGCTCTCCTGCCATTGGTCTATGGTAGTGGCACAAAAAGCACATATCACTTCATCTCTTGTTTTTAAATAATAGAAGCCAGCGCCGCCAAGGCTTGAGGGTTTATGAAAGGCACCGGCCACGTTGCAAAAGTCTTGAAACGTTGTCCCTCAGAGTTAAAATTCATGGGTGTGACACCTCTTGAGGCTTTAAAGCAAGGCATGACTGAGCGGCTTGACATGGGTTGACCTGTTATTTATACACTCGTCACCTGGTTGGACACTGGATATTAGTTGACTTGTGTGTGATGAATAATTAAACAGTAGGCCGTGTTATTAGCTGGTACATTGTCATGCGTTTCAAAATCTAGTCGGATGTCAATATTGAATGGTTTGACAGACTCTCCCAAGTAAGAACAGTCAAAGGCAATCAGTGGCGCCCTTGCCTTAAACGCTTGGGGTGACAGCATGGGGCTGTACTCTTTTTGATAATATGACCATCTAAATTTAGAAAACAAGTCGTACAGGGGGCCAAACTTATTTTCGAAAAATCCAAATCCAGTCCTTCATAGGGAAACACAGCTCCGTTGAGGAAAAGACGTGCATTTCTCAATTGCAGATGAACAAATTGCGTGGCATCTTTGGTTTGTTGATACTTGCGATTCGTTTGAAAACCCACGATCATGTAGAGAGGTCTCTCTGAATAGCGGGCTGTTTTTACAGACCAACTGTGTGTGTTGGTGGTGGACATTAGCCGGTACTCATGGAATGCTCAGCATCTAAATTTCACGGGTTGAGGCATATCTTTTCTTAAAATCTTGAGTATGTCTAGTTTTTTGATATCGTCAAGGGTCACATGGGGCACTTTCCATAGTTTGCGTTGTAGTTGAATTTTTGAATCTATGGATGCATTGTCGGCTCTCTTGAGTGCATTATTATCACTCCTGTCTATCACCAAATAAAGCACTTGCCTTGTGTTGACCATAATGCCCTGGTGACCTTCGGCAAAGCCTAAAATCAGTTTAAGAGGTAAAAATCCAGTAAATGTGCCATCGGTGTGTACCATCCAGTCATTGGTCGAGTCAGGACACCAACTCGCCATGTAATGAGTTTTAACTTCCTCCGCATGACACTGGAAATACCCACATTTCGAGTGCTATCCACCACGATATCGTTAATCACATAGCGCACCTCAGAAAACAGAAAGGCAAAAGCATGGTTGGCTAACTTGGATGTGGAGGGTGTAGGGCCATCGGCTTTGGTGAACCGACCTTCAATCTGAATGACACTTCCAAGCGGTAGGGTGTAAATATCATGGTTGTTGATAAAAAATTCAATTTCATCATTGTAATTGAGTTCAGGTGTTTGAGTTCGATAGGAATGGGGATCAATTCTTACCACCCCTTGTTGCTCCTCCATGTGGTTCGCTACCACTAGGATAGAATTCATCATGGGGTTGACGTGGTAACCCAAATGTTGTAAAATCTGCTTGTCCTGAGATGTTAACGTGTATTCACGTGGCAAACAACTAACACCATTCCTAGACGGCGTTGTTGCTCTATACACCAAATTCATAGTTGCTTTAGAACCAACTTGTAAGTCACTGGCATGGTAGAATCTAGATGAATGAGTTGTTGATCTCTATTTATCAGTCTTAATGTTATATTACTAATACGATCGACAGCCACAGAATGGAAAAGCACCACTGGAGGGTTTTCTCGAATAATAAAGCCATTGGGCGATGTCACAATAAAGTCATAAAGCGAATGCGATGGTTCTTGATTGGTGTACACTTGGCTAATAATATTACACGTCACCGACAAATGATGGTCATCAATCAATTTTACTTCAGTTTCTGATTCATGTTTTTTGTTGGGCTCCAACACGCGTGGTTTAAATCCTAGTAATGGACCAATGAAATCGGGTTTTGTTTTATAGTAAATCTTAAACGTGGAGAAAATACTGCAGCGTTCCATCGAGAAATGACTTTAAACCATATTCATTGATCAACACCACATAAATGTGTTCATAAATATCATCTATCGTATATCCACCAGAGTTCAGGGTGAGCACAGAATCATCATAGTAAACTTGTTGTTCAAATTTTCACGTATGATGTATATTCTATTGAACGTTTCAAGTGAATCAAGTCCTAAACCATTAGGTCTTTCATTCAATTCGGTAGGCGGGTAAAAGTCTAGGCTGACTTCAGGTCCACGTCCATGCAGTGTAAACGTTTTACTTTCTGCCGACATACTGTTGACGTTTTCGTTTATGCTGTGTCTTTATAAAAATAATAAACACAAACGTCCGCACTCTTGGCTGTTAAACGTTTGCTCACGTTTCACATTATAATGTATCTTGGTCCTGTTTCCAGAACAGGTCACTAGTTCCATGGGCGGGGGGAGATTCCCAAAACTGTCAATGTACCATACGGTGGATCCCCCTTTGACATAAGCTACATAATACGTTCCTGGTTCTCGGTGATCATCCAAATTTAGAATGTCACATTCCTGTTTCCAGGGTCGTGGGGGTAATTGGATCCGCATATACACACCTCGAAAATGAGAAAACTTTAGTTGTATAGCATAGCTTTCCACGTGTTGATGAGTCAGGGCATGTCTTGCTATGGCTGAGGTTTTTTAAAATTATTTCGAGATGGCGAAATTCCAAATCCTTGTTGATAAAAGGCTGGCTTTAAATTGAAATTTTTAGCCCCCATGGCAATCGCTTCCATTGTTTCATTGTGTCGCTGACTTTCTTTAAGTTGTTGCTTGCCCCGCTGTGCAGCTTTAATGGTTTTCGCCACTGCGCTCCCACCGTCCAAACGTGAAGCCAGAGCAGCCAGACCGCCAAATAAAGCAGCTAAAAATCCCGCTCGTATGGGGACGGGAATCACTCGCCCTTGTTTTGAACCCTGTCGCCGACGTTTTGGAATAACACGTCTCTGTGCAGCTCGAAGGGTTTGCCTTATGGTCAACACGTTATTTTTTCTTTTATTTCTTTCGCAAGGGCTTGTCCACTAATGCCTTAAGCCCATGCTTTGACAATGACAGGGTCTGCTTTCTAGTCTTTTTCAATACATATCTTTGTTTCACCATGATGATGACTAGGGCTCGGATCTATATGCTCGATAATATCTCCATATATGCTCGAAAACCATGTGTTTTATGCTCGATAGATATGCTCGAAACCCCCATTATATGCGGTTAAATATGCAGAATATGCTCGAACAACGCCGTTAAAAACTATAGAAAGGAAAGTGAAACGAAAAAACCAATAACATACCTTTAAATACGAGCTTTATTTTCTAATTGTATGTATGATACACTGGAATATACTCGCATTCAAGTTTTACAAGTATATATAAGAGAAGTGCTCTTATAAAACATACAGTTTAAAAGTTCATTTACGAAATGTTCAGAATTAGGCGAGTCAATGAAGAGGATCTGCATTGGTCTGTACAACAAGAAATTTTCTATGTTTTCAGTTTTGAATGATTTTGCTAAATCAGTCAATAAAAGTTTCAATGACGAGAACGACCTCAAAAAAGGTTAAACGCCTGCGGTTCTATTATTCGCAGCAGATAGGCTTTTCAATAATGATTTCTGTTTTCGAACCTTAAGGATTGTCAGGGCCCGAATTCGGGGGAGAATTCGAAGAAAAACAAACTATTTAGACGAAAACCACAAGAATATGCATTTATATGCTTCTATTCTGAAAACCGCAGTTTTATGCATTTATATGCTCGCTAAATTTCAATTCTGTTGGTCCCAGAGAGGTGAAAATACCACCGAAAGGCTTCTTTCAATGTGTATTATTCTGGAAAAAAATATGCAAATATGCTCGAATCCGAGCCCTAATGATGACCAACAACCTTCCGCAAGAAAGTTTAAGTGACAACTAACGTGAGGTTGTTATTTCATGGCTGTATATTCAAGTTCCACATAAAGTGGGAAATCGTTTATTGTTTTTCCCGCTTGCTTTTCATCCCATGTAAGCATGAGATGAAAGGATAATTCATTTGATGGTTATGGACCAACATCCTATGACCGTACATCTCTACATGTAAATGGTTTTCATCAGGCATGGATTGTTTGATGTGAATGGTCCCATCATAATGCATTGCATAGTGTCTTAAACCTGAAGCAAGCACATACGGCAGGTGCTGGTCATGGACTAGTGGTAAATGGTTTCTGTCATTCACAGGTTTTTCATTTGTCAGATACACTAAAAATAGAGATGGGATAAATGTATAAAGCCTTTTCATTTCATAGGTCACTTAACGTTTGGCACAGACATCGTCCTCTTCTTGTGGGACTTCCAAGTGAATAATGCGGTGATGATTAGTGGTATAGCCATTCACCGTAAGCTGAGGCACTTTGTCATAAAATTCGTGTACCTTGTTATCCACATACTTTTTGTAGTAACGTCTGTAGACACTTGAGGATGTTTCACATGGGTTAACCACTTTCCCTTAAAGTCATAATCTCCCTGCTTAGTGCGTGGTACTACAGACCTATCCACATAGTGTTTAGTAGCAGGATCTGTTTCTTGTTTAGTATCATGTATGGGGACCTAGCTTTGGCCATCAACGCACCTCCCAAGACATCCATCGTCAACCTGTAGCAGGAGTCTACTGTTTTTATGACAAGGCTCGGTTCCATGTATATAGACAGCCTGCTAGCCTCTCTAAGCCTAAGTTGATATGAAGTTTATTAAGCAGCAAGAGTCATTCCCCGTGGGGGACTTGGTTTCCCACCTCTGTCACACATCACGTGAGCAACGCCATTGTTCACTGTTTCCGTCTTCCATTCACTGCATCATTGTGGGGCCTTCGGGATGTGGAAAGACCAATCTTTTGCTGACGCTCATCACAGCGCCCAATGGTCTGCGTTTTGAAGATATTTATATTTTTGCAAAATCTCTCTACCAACCCCTCTAAGTGTTTGTGGATCAAGTCATGTCTGGATTACAAAGTGAGAATATGGGTTATTTCATATTTTCCATGCAAGCTTATGTTATTGCCCCGGATGAGGTGAAGCCTGATTCACTCATGATTTTCAATGATGTGACCACTGAACGACATGGAATCATTCTAAGCTATTTCAGCATGGGTCGTCACAAACATATCGATTTCTTCTATCTTGGACAAACGTATTCTAAAATGTCCAAACAGTTGATTCGTGACAATGCCAATGACATTGTTTTATTTCGCCAGGATGAGAAGAATAGTCGTCACACTGATAATGAACATGTGAATCCAGATATGACCTTTCAAATGTTTTCTGAATTGTGTGCCAAGTGCTGGAACACTCAACGTTATGCCATTTAGTGATTGACAAACAAAGGGAACTCAACAAAGCACGTTATCGCTCAGGGTTTGATCATTTTATTACTATTTAAGGCACGTTCCCATTCCCTATCAAGTCATTTGACAAGACACCATGGCGTTAGCAGAGAGTCAATTGAAAAAGCTTATTATTAGAGCAAAAAATTCTATTCGACAAAAGTTTCGTCAATTGAAACGATTATGTGCGGATCATGCATTTTTTATTCAACAACATTTGGCACCTCTGCTAAAAGCCATGTCTAAACCCTCTTTCAAGCCATCTGAAACGCTACCCACCGTTTCACAAGCCACGCAGACGCTACACAGTACCCTATTGAAGAGGAAGAGGAACAGGAAGATTTGACTGGTGTTAGCGAGGTAGAGGTTGAGGATGATAATGATCAAGTGTTTACGCCTCAAAGAAATCCTCACCCCACGCAGAGTTTTGACGAAAAAAGAAATCCTTGGCCATGGCCGAAACACCTTGCCCTTCCAGATTGTCTCTGTTTTCACAAGTCTTGGCCACGCCTCAAAATAAAGCTCAACTCAAAAACATTTTAATCAACCATTATGGAGCATCACTGCAACCGTATCTCATCGATCTATTTATGGGAAACACCGATACCACGTATGGTGTTCGCTATGAGGATGATAGTTTTAAAATTGGGGATTCATCCACTTAATTTACTCGTACTAAAGCTGTCATTGAAAACATCAACTATAAATTAACACCAGGACTGATAAAGCTGCTATTCCCTCGTACACCATCTTCCCGTGATTATACGCCAGAGGACCTTAGCAAATATAAATCCATTTTATTGGACACCCATGCCCACAAAATACAATTTGATCCCTCTCAACAAACAAAATTCCAATATATCTCAATAATATAAAACCATCATTGCAAAAATGTTTCCCACCAGTCGAAGTGCACGTCGTAAAGTGTCCGCTTCGGGAGTGATATTTAAACCATTAAAACCCCTTTTGGATGTTACCTACTGGCATAATCCCAATAAGCAAGTCCAGCGGCTGCAGCTGTTGCATGCTTCACGTCAAGCCGGCCATACCGGTCACGATTGGTAAATTCAAGAAATTGAACAAGAACTTCGAAATGGCAAAATTATTGTTTAAGCCCTCACCCATTAAAGTGGGCATTGCTCATGAGTTAAATCGCCCAGCTAGGCGTCACTATCAGCGACTCATGGTAATTTCACGAGGTGTGGATGAACTTTGGCAAGCCAATTTGGTGGAAATTATCCCCTATGCTAGGGTTAACGATGGTGTACGCTATATGATGTTGGTTATTGATGTGTGTTCCAAAACGGCCTTTGTTCAACCTGTGTGTCGCAAGTCTGGCCCACTAATCAACATTCCAAACGTCAACCCCAGTTGTTACAAACAGACCAGGGGAAAGAATTTTTCAACAAGGATTTCTCCAGCTTTCTCAAATATTTGGATATTTACCATTACACCACGTACAGCAATCTCAAAGCCAGTGTGGTCGAGCAGTTTAACCAAACACTAAAAACCCATATGTGGAAAGCGTTTACCGCTCAGGGCTCTTATCGCTGGCTGGACATGTTACCTGAGCTAGTGTCACGTTACAATGACATCAAGCACAGAACCATTGGGACCAAGCCATGGCTCGTGACCAAAGATATTCCGCTATTGGATAAACTGTTTAACCCCATAAAAACAGCAGACCCTAAACGTCACCGACTGAAAATTGGGGATTATGTTCGTGAGAGGAAATTTATGTCTGCCTTCAATAAGGACTACAAGCCTCCGTGGGGGACCGAACTATTTCGAATTCGTCAAGTCAACCTGGACAGTCCAGTCACATATTTACTCGAGGATCTCAACCATCAACCCCAAAACGGCAGGTTTTATCTTCCAGAACTTCAGGAAACAGTGTTCCCAAAATATTACCTAGTGCAAAAGTGTTAAAACAAAAGGGAAACAAAATCTATGTCAAATGGTGAAGATTTTACTCTTCCATTAATTCGTGGATAAATAAATTAAATGTTGTGTGAACCTGTGTGCCATTTATTTTTTATTTTTTTCATTCATTCATGTGGTACTATAACCTTGTGTACAGAGCTCAACGCTTTGTGCATGTCCACACATATTTTTCTTTCACTCCCCGCCCCTCCCCTCTTCCCCTCCACTCACAGTTTACACACTCTTCGTTTAGATACTGGCTGTCATGGATTCCCCGATCCTCCCCTCTCCTCCCGCTGCTCTGGCCGCTCCTCTCCCTTCCCCCTCTCCGCTGTTGCCGATCTCTTGATTCCATGATCTGTGTGCAGGTTTCTCTCCTCTCACCTCCCCCCTCTGTCTGCGGTCCACTGCTGTGGCTCTGCTCGGCTGGCTGGCCGTTATCACCTATTAAAGAGTTGCCAGATTGTTCCACCTGTTATCGCTAGCCAGCAGTGTTGTCAGCTCCCGCACACATTCCATTCTCTTAGCCGGCTCTCAATTGGCCAGCCAGCCTCCAGCAAATTTTCTGTTTGCCGTTCTGGCTTCCAGTTAGACATACAAAGCAAGTCCTTGTTGTTGACTGTAAAAGCCTCGCTTTCATTCGCGTCAAAATTTATGAATTTGTCATGTTACTGATCACCCGTTTACCAACATGTTTAAAGATCGCCATGAGGAATTTTGAAATATTCGTCATGATTCATCCGTCATAGGAAAAATTGGAAAGTGACCACTCGTCCTGTCGCCCCTCTCGAAATAGCCATTTGCTGTATTCCCCGTGGCCGGCGACAGGCTCGTTCAAACACCTCACAGCGGTATCATGTCCCTGTCTACAACCACTATTCATTTTTAATGTTACATTTTTATTTAAAATAATAATATTATTTTCAGCGTGAAGCCCTTTGTAATTATTTTTTCAAAAAATAACTATAACATTGGAAAAAGGGCGTCACCCGAGTCCTTGGACACCTCGTATATGCCTCTGGCATCATTGGTTCGCGAGATATAACAAAAAGTTTAAAATCAGGGTTTTACCCCAAAATGGGTTTTTGGATCTACTCGACCAGGTATCCTCAGCAAGAGGGCAATGCGACAAAAATAATGACATGTCAACTTTTGTTCTAGTCTTAGGCATTCCCGAGATATTACCAAAAATGTTAAAAATAACATGTTTTATCACAAAATTGCGCTTCCAAATTCCACCTATTTAAAACAATAACCTCACCATCAGATAGAGCGGAAAAAATACTATTCAAACGATACCACGCAGGCCTCTGTACGACTATTCCTTCACCCTTTTGCAGCATAGCCAAACGTATTCAAGCACGCGACTGTAAGCAGAACTCACAACCTCCCTCTACTAACAGTTTTTGTCCTAGAGACTTGAAATTTATTTTTGGGGTAGAGGGACTAAAGACCTTTCATTTATGTCCAACAAACGTTTTTGTCAACTTCATTGTTTCCATAATAGTGACCATTTTTCAAAATTCTTTTGTTTGTCCTACACACTTGATACTTGGTTTCTACCTAAAAGGCCTAGGGACCGTTCATTTACTTCAAACAAACTTTGTTCTAAATTTCAAAAACAGAAATTTTCAAATAAAAAAAACTTTTCATACGCATTCATAGCAAAGAGGACGTCACCCCAACGCCAACAACACCTCATTCGTTGAAATACGATCATACGATCGGTAGATATCGGCAAAGTTCGCAGGAAAGTAGGCTGTGGAGGAGCGACGCCATTCTAGCACTACTGTTAGTTTTTGTCCTAGAGGCCTGAAATTTATATTGGGGGTAGAGGGGGGTAAAGACCATTCATTTAGGTCAAACAAACCTTTTTGTAAACTTCCTAGTTTCCAAAAAATAAGAATTTCAAAATTGAACTGTTTTCAAAAACAAAAAGAAATAAAAGTTTTATTATAATAAATAACGGTCATACAGATCATTGGTTTCAACCATTGCACAACGTTCTATCATGTTTGGTTCTCAAACTATCGCCTACATTCAAAAAATTTCATTTATTTTTTAAATATAATCAGTGGTCCATAGCAAAGCCCCCGGCATCTCGAGTCCAACGACACTTCATTCTTGAAACTCCAACCATGGGAGATTTTTGCTAGCATTGGGAGTATTGGTGGGGGGAGTTAGAACCCCTCTTTGTAACCTATTATCGGGCTCATGGGGTCGCCTTGCAATACGCCGTTCGTTTAGATGTTATATGGTGATTCCAGAAGACCATCGCTGATCCTTATTATATTCATTTCAATGATGTTGGCTATGAATCTGAGGAGCTGGTCTTCCGGGTCTAGGACTGCCTTGAGCATCTGGACGAGTATGTTTCGGTTTATTCCATCAAAGGCTATTGTGTAGTCTATGAAGGCCGCAAGAGTATACCCCTTTGGTTTGCTTATCGAGTTCATTATATACTCCAGTACGTTTTGCACTGCCTGTGCTGCGGACTTCCCATGTATGAAGCCGTATTGCTCTGATGGCATGACCTCCAATAATTGATCAAAAACCCTGCTCCGTATTATATTGGACAACATCTTGAATGCGGCGCATTCTAATGATATACACCTGTATGAATCGGGAGAGCCCTGAGGACTTTTGTCTTTTATAATATCTTTATAGTTGACCTTCTCCTAGCGTGTGGGATAGTTTGGAGCTCGATGCACTTGTTGAACAGTGTTGTCCAGATACTGGTGGTGTAGGGAATGGATTCTTTGATTAATTCGTTTGTAATGTTGTCTGGTCCTGCCACTTTGCGGGGTTTCCTTCTTTGTGCTGTGTGCCACACTTCCACTTCAGTTATATACATGAGTGTCTCAGATTTGTGGTCATTGGTTGGCGGGTCTTGTGCGAGCTTCGTTTTCTGTAATAGTTCAGAAAAGTGGGCTTCCCAGGTTTCCATTGGTATTTTGGCTACCGCGTTGGTTCTTCTGGTGTCTATAGCTCTATACGGTTTGTGTTCCGCTTCTTTAATTAGTTGTCGTTCCGACCTGTATGTGTATTCCTTTTTCGTTATACGGAGTATGTTTTTGTATATCAGCCTTTCCTGATTATATTTTCTCCGTCTTTTTTGGTCTGGATTATTGTTGAAAACATGGAACCTTTAGAGGACCCTATTTCTGGATGTGAAGCACTCTGAGTCAAACCAAGGTTTACTTCTCTTTCTAGTTGATGGGCCAATTCCATTGGCTAGGAGGCAGTCTTGGAGTGACGCTAATGCAGTATCGATTTGCCCTGCTTCTATCTGGCTAACTACCAGATCCTGGTCGAGGGTATGGTTGAAGGACATTATGTTTTTTGATTTCGGCGTCCATCTCTATGCGACTTTGGGGTCTTGTTCAGTGTTCTTCTCTATTTGGAAAGCTGCCTTTAGTGTTAGGTGCTTTCTGAAGGAAGCCCAAGGGTTTGTATCTAGGACTGAGTGTGTTTTGATTTTCATGTCTTCACCACGGTAGAGAATTGAGGTTACGCAAACAATTGAACTAACGTAGATGCCAGTGCATTGCAATATGTATCTATTTAAATATTTCAAATTCGCTTGGCTGCCATGTTCGTTTTGTACGCTATAGTTTTTTGAAACTTACATAAATAAACTTGTAGGAGTGATCTTTATCACCGTGAAAAAACTTCAGGATGATATCTGTAATAGTTTCGGAGATATCGAATGACGGTGAAATATTTCGCACAGCCACCTTCTTGAGGTTATGTAAACAATTGAACTAAATTAGATGACAGTGCATTACAATGTGTATACATATTTGCTGTACCAAGTTTCCTTGCGTTTGGATGGCTAAATCACGAGAAAAGTATATTTAAAAGTCTCAATTTCGCTTGACCGCCATGTTGGTTTTGTAGTTACCAGGTTTTTAAAAGTATCATAGGTGAACTTGTAGTAGTGTCCTTTATCACCGTACAAACGTTAAGGGTGATTTAGGAAATAGTTTCGGAGATATTGAATGCTGGTGAAATATTTCGCACAGTCACCATGTTGGATTGGTGAGACGTAATAAAATTTGAAGGGCACGGTCGGGGTCGGCCAATACGGTGCTATGACCTTACCGAGTTTCATTGAAATCGCTCCAGCCGTTTAGACGTTATTAGGGGGGGACACACATCCACACAGACACACATACACACACAAACGGACAAAAGGTGATCTCATAAGCCTAATTTTTCATAAAATGAAAATAGACTAGAAATGGATATCTTATAGAAGTAGTTTTGAGAACCTTTTGAATATAATTATTCCGCGTGTGATAATTCCCTTTCCCTCTTGCGGGAAATATGAAGTTCATGTCTTCGCTGATAGTTCTTCAAAGGCCTATGGATATTGTGCATATGCCGTCAGCCGTAATTTTGTTCCATCTTATTCTTTTCCGAATTTAATTTGTGCCAAGTGTAAAGTGGCCCTTCTTAAACCACTATCTTAGCCACGCCTTGAATTTTGTGCTGCCTTTCTTGCGGTTGAATTAGCGGTCAAAATCCGTCAAACTTTCAAAATTCAAATTTTCAAAATTTACTTTTCGAGCGACTCAGCAATCACCTTGGCATGGAGCGCCAAAGCTCCATCTCATTGGCAGGTTTTTGTCGCTAATAGAGTGTCAACAATTCAGCAGTTGTCAGATATTGAGCAATGGCATCATGTGTCCGGCAAAGAAAATCCCGCGGATTTTATTTCACGAGGATTTTCCCCTCACCTACCATCTAATTTGAAATTATATTGGCATGGCCCCACCTGGCCCCAGCTGACTTCTCCAAGAGCCTTCCGCTTGGCCGTATTTTCCTCTTCCGGAATTATCTGATTTGCCAGATGTTGGAAAGGTCACAGTATCTGCTCTAGTTGTTTCTGCTGCTCCCCTCCTTTTGCAGCGATATTCCTCTTTCCATAAGTTGGTACGGGTCTTGGCCTATCTCCTTCGGTGGAAATACTTTGTTATTGACCAACCTCTTTTTTCTCAACCATTTTTAACCCTTTCTGAACTGGGTTTAGCCACCACAAAAATGTTAGGGCTTATTCAAAGGGAAATAATTTCTGACGAATGTCAGACCTTATATCAAGGTCAACCTCTCAGGAAAATGAGTAGACTTTCCTCACTTGCTCCTTCTATGGATTATGATGAGGTGCTAAGAGTAGGTGGGCGATTATCTTTGTCCGAACTTTCAGAAGACAAGAAACATACCATTACTATTCCCTCAAAACACCTCGTCACCTCCTTAGTTATTTGGCAGTTTCATTAACCCAACCTCTTCATGCCGGTACGGGCACATTACTTTCTATTATTCGTGAAAGGTATTGGCCTATTAACGGAGTTCATGAAGTCACTTCCGTCATACGCAAGTGTATTCCATGTTTTAAATCTAATCCTAAAACTGTCACTCAGCTTATGGGTGATCTTCCCACGTTTCGTTCTGCTACCGGTAGGCCTTTTGCCTTTACAGGGGTTGATTATGCTAGTCCCTTTGTTTACAGAAAGAACTCTCCTGATTCTAAAAACGTGTTTAGGGAAAATTATATGTTTCTCTCCTTGTAAGCATGGTTACCGGTGCAGTTCATTTAGAACTGGTTACCAATGCTTCTACTGCTTATTTTTTTTTTATCAGCTTTTGCTAGATTCTATACAAGACGAGGTCTTCCTTCGGAGGTGATTTCGGATAATGCAAAAAGGAATGTTGGAGCCTCTGAATAAATTAAGAGAGCGCTAACACACACTTCTGCTTTAGAAAAGATTACTAATTTCGCTCACCCGAGAGACTTAAAGTGGCACTTTATCCCTCCATATGCACCTCATCATGGTGGACGGTGGGAATTATGCATTAATCTTACTGAGCGGCATTTGAGAAGGGGTTGTTGCCACACCCCACTTTCTCCATTAACGCCAGGCCACTTTTTGGTAGGTGGTTCCGGAATTATCTGATTTGCCAGATATTGGTGGGATTGTTGAGTGTTTCCCTGGCAGAGATTGTAGGGGTCCACGTGGTGAAGCTTAAAACTTCTACTGGACAGTATCTTAGACCAATCAGTACGAGAGCTCCTGCTTACTCTCACTGCAACTTTGGTCCCACCCCACCCAGCGTGTTTGCTTTTGCGAAGAGGTTTATTTTGATTTTTATTTGTATTTCCCTACGGGTGTGAAGTACTCTTTAATTTAACTGCCCCATTATCTTAATTTTATTATTTACTTTGCAGTGGGATCACGGTTAAATATAAAACCTGTTAATATATTTGTTCATGTGTATTCAAGTCACTTATTTTTAAAATTCACTTACTCAATCCACGGAGTGTTTTAGAATGACCTCAACACTTTTCAAAGTTTAAATTCGTAATGGTTCCTCTCATCCTTGTGTTACCTTGGCGAGCTGGGTGTCTGACCGGTGATTGGCTGACCAGTTTTCCCTCTCTGTTCCGGGTGACGTTTCCTCCTGTGACGTCTTCTTGGATATATATTCAAAGATTCCAGTTCTGGTTCTTAGCATTCTGATTTGGCTTCTCACGTGGATTCTGCGGGATTCTGCCTGGGACCCTGGCTGGCTATGGTCCAGGCTCTACCTGAGTCTAGACTTCACTTTCAAGATTCACGTTCCAATCTCCTCAACTGGGAGTAGGTAGCTCACTCAGCTACATATATTACGCTACAACGTCAGGGAGGAGGTTCCCTCTTCCAAACAGCACTAGAATTTCTACCAGGAACTCTTGGCCTTCCTTAAGGTATAGACAATCTACCAGTGATATCCGAGGCTGTGATGGTGTCAGCCACGGCCACCTCATTGGATCAACTACTGAGTTCCTTTGGGGACTCCAATCTGACAACGCCTGGAGGATCGTTGAGGTTTTGGTTAGCCTGAACGAGGCTCCTGTTTGTGTGGCTACGGCCGCCTCATCGCCACCCCAGCCAGCCAGTGAGATAAGAAACGCCAATCAGGATACGTTCTCAAACATATGTCAAATATGAACTTTTAATTTCAATTTTATGAACTTCATCAATTTCTAAAGCTTCTGCTAGCCAGACCGTCACCTTTCGAAATATTGTAATAGAGTATTAATTTATCTTAATAATTTTAATTGCATCTTAACATCTACGGTAATCTCGAGCCAGTCAATTAAGGGGTCTTTGTTCCTAAAGTTGAACTTCACTATTACGCTTATTGGATTACTCCTTTTAAATAACGTTTTAGCATTGTTTTAATGTACAATTATATCCGGTCAATAACAAGGAGAATAAACCAAACGTATCCTTATATGTAAACCCTTTAATTTATATTCTGTCAAAATCCCCTTTGCGGAGGATTGGTTACGACGCATTCCAACCTCCCGTCATTGAGTGTGTAGGAATCTAGCATTATCTCCTCCTAATATCAGGTGGTTTAGCGTACACATGGTGCTCGACGTCATTTTAGGAGCATCACTCAAATGGTAGTTTGACCAGAATAAATCGAAAATTTCAACATAGTTAAGCTGGAAGACATCTTAAAAATATAGCAGAATCCTACCTAGGCTGGTTGCTATGACAGAGTGGCATTAATCCTAGTCGACATGAAATTGAACCCTTGACATGTTGGAATTTTGTATTGAAGACATACGTCATCTTTGCCCTCAAGCTATGGCCATATAGCAAGGCCTGAGCTTGATTTTCGGCTCCACGATAATCCATCGCCTTCGTCTGCTCATTATGTGGGCTTTAATTGTGGCTGCTCCCTTACCATGGGTGGTTTTATTGCATCATCTTCATCTCCTTAATACAGGGAAACGTCGTCCCCACGTGTTCGTTCAGGATTACGATGACGGTCTTGGCGTCTTTTCATAGGCTCTAACTTACTACTTTTAGAAGCAATCACTGGCTCTACACCTCTGCAGACGTGATACAATTGCCCATGATTGTCTGCCAGTGAATCTTCTGACACGCGGGTTGTGTATACTCACTGAAGTTAATAATTCAACAATTCAAGTTACTCTGTACTTTCAATCGGAATACACTCAAGGAGTTACTCTCACCTGTTAATTCCTGTAATCGTTCACACTAACTGCATAACTGATACGTCGAACTTATCTGGGACGTGCACTTATAAAACTTACAGGAAGTGATTGGCAAAAATGGCGTGTTAAATGGACGAGAAGGTAACACAACTGAAGGGAGAAAATGCCTTCGCCCCCCAAAAAATTGAGGTTTAACTTGTAAATGAATTTTGAAATCAAATCATCTTAAGTAATCAGCTCAGCATAAGGTAGCGTCCCGATTGAATAATGATGGCTAGAAGTCCATATTGGGACCATCGAATAAAAAGGACGTTGACGTGAAGGGTCGACAGAGTGCGATGAGTAATAGTACTGAGCTACATTTTGTTTCGGTCTTTCTTAAACTATTTGATTATTATACTAAATATTTCTCCTACATCGAGAACAAAAATAATGCCTTGAGGATCACTTGTGGCCCGTGGAGCACACTCTGAGCAACGCTGTGTGCAATAATAAAAATCAGCAACAAGAATCCTCGAAACGAATATTTCAGCTGTGTTTAAATTAATTTCTTTAGTCTCGCCATTTTATCCCCCAACGCTCCCTCCCCTGCCATCCACTACAAGATCAATAGCGCAATCGAACTTCCCCAAGAGTAGATGGAGGTACGGTCAGAAATGGGTTAGTAGCGAGGAGTAGGCAATTGAATTCCACTGGCTCTGACATTGGACTCTATTGAATTTGCCACGTGACCGGTGTTCGACCAATCCACGAGTCACGATAAACATTATATTTGTGCCAGTCAGGCAAAATGTTTCATTGGTTCAATGAACTCTAACGAGCAGTATTTCAATATATATTTCCCATTTAAATGAATGATTAATTGCAAATTGATTGCAGACCGCTCGCTGGAGCCACTAATGTATATGTGTAGCTGATCACGGCCTCCTTCCGGCAGCGTCGTGTCGTTCTTTAGTCTCAAATCCCCCTAAGCTCAACATTTCACAATATACCTTTTCCTAAACTGAACATCTTTATGCCCTTCATTGTTCCTGATTCTAAGTGGACAGGATTGAGGCTTATGGCCAGACACCAACAAAGTGCTAATGACAAATAAATCAAAATGAATGAAATTGGGCAAATAATTAGAAGAACGAGGCAACGGTGTTTTTTTTTTAGGTAACGTTGACATATTTAGACGGCGGCTGGGGATAGGTTGATCCCACTTTGGAGATAGCCGTGAGCCTTACCTACTTGCTAAAATCTAAAATTATCTTTCAAAAAGGTTTGCGAGTTGGCATCCCGATATCTGACGAGCCTACAAATGTTAGTTCTGAAAGCTTTAAAGCGATGACAGTTTGATGTTTAAATACAGTACATTATGGGAATATTGAGAAATAACAGCAATAACGGCCTCATGACGTTGGGGTAGCGTGCCTGACACTCATCTGCAGGTCCCGGGTTCAATTCCCGGCTCCGTCAGGGATTTTAAAAACTGACGTGAGGGTTGGAACGGGGTGCACTCAGCCTCGTGAGAAACATTGAGTAGCTGTCTGGCAGTGAGGTAGCGCCCCGATCATGAAAGCCAAGATTAACGCCCGAGGAGATCCGACGCGCTGACCACGCGTCAATCCAATACCTGCAGGCCAAAAGGCTGGGTAGCGGTCGTTTGGTAGGCCAAGGCCTTTCTTGGGCTGTAGTGCCAGGGGCTAAAGATAATACAGTTTAATCATGTCTGGTTCCATTAGAACGCGGCAGACATATTATTTGGTTGGTTCGTAGTTATGCATGCAATGTTCCACAAGACAAGAATTACACGAGATATCAATGCATTAAGTTGATATTTACGGTGGAGACATAACGAAGCAGGAAGTCACTCCTGTACTAAAAATTAAATTAACTTGATGAACCATTATCCACAGATATGTAGGAGCAGGGTGTCATTCCTATACTAACAGTGTAGTCCCAAGGGTTAACCATTGTCCAGAGACTGATAGGATCAGTTAGACACACACATACTAACAGTGTAGTTCACCGGATGACCCACACTCCAGACACTTGTAGGCGCAGTAAGACTACCTGGACTAACCGTTGCCCAGACACTTGTAAGAGCAGGAAGCCATTCCTGTACTAAAAGTGTAATCACATTGATGAACCATTGCCCAGAGACCGGTAGCTGCTGTTACACATGCTTTGTACTAACACTGTAGTCAACTGGGTCCAAAAACTTGGAGCTGCAATAAGACACTCCATTACTAGGAGTGTAGTCACCTAGGTGAACCATTGTCCAGAGACTTGCAGGAGCAGGAAGTCACTCCACTACTAACAATGTAGTCAACTAGGTGAACCATTGTCCAGCCAATTCTACAGACAGAATGTAAAGAGAATATGGAATGAGGACAGCATGAAACTAAGAAATCTCAGGAAGGAAAGCTCAGGAAGAAAGTAGGAAAGCACAGGATGAAAGTAGGAAAGCACGGGAGGAAACTATTGAGAAATTAAATAGATTACAGGAAGTAATTAGGATAGGTCAGGAAGATAGTAAGAAAGACGCTATTAACATTAAAGATGGTGTTACTCAATTACAGGATAATTACGCACAGATGCAGGAAAGTTTTAAGTTGTTAGACAGCAATACTAAAGTAGTTCAGGATGGCATAGCTCAGTGTTGCAGAACAACGTTAAGAAAAACTTACTTCAATTGCAGAAAGAAACTAAGGAGAGCATAGTTAAACGTCAGAGAAGTGAAGTTAACTTGAGACAAAAACAATGAGGAGAACAAAACTAGTTTCAAGGAAAGCATAAGGAAAGTTTTGTGTTTTTTAAGCTTGTCAATTCGACGAATCGATCAACCACATGACAATTTATTATGAGGAAACCAAACAATTTACAGATCAGAGCGCAACAATGTATGTACGGCTCTCGAGAGATCGAGTATTCGATAACTGAGTCTCTGGTGGTGTCTATGTCTTACCAACTGTTGAGGGTGAAGTTTCTTTGGAACTTACATTTCTGTGAGTTCGAATACACAACTTTTCTTCTCTCTTTCAAATTGTACTCGTTATGTCTATGGTGAAAATCTTAATGGTGGTGGTGGGGGGGGGGGGGGGGTTTGCGTGTAGACCTGCGCAACTGGAGTAGCTGATGTTGGTGTTGAGTTTCCACGGATCACTTGTGGCATCTTCTAGGCTGTTGCCGCGGTAGCTAGCACTTGCAAGAACGGAACACGTCGTGGCCTAGGTAAAATTTCGGCAGGTTCATCGCTGGTCTGTTCCTGGTTCTCTGTGTTTGGCTGTATTCCTGAAAATGACCTAATTTTGTCGATGTGGCGCTTTATTAGTTTCTCCTGGTAGTTGATTTCATAGTGGAGATCTCTGCTGACGGCTTCGATGGTAGCGAGGAGCCGCTTGTCCAGGTTAGGGTTGCCAGACAGGATGTAAACTGACTGTCCCGCTTCTAAGGTGTGAATGTCGAGTTCATTTCTGCTTTCTGTTTTTCTCAGACACTAGTGCGAACGTCTTTGGGTCTCACCAGGTTGAGACGTGTCCGAAGTTCTCGTCCCAGAAATAGTTGAGATGGAGATTGTCCGGAGGTAGAGTGCGGCGCTCTTCTAAATTGGCGAAGGAACTCGTTCAGACTGGTCTGCAGAGTTCCTTTGGTGGTTTTCATCGCGTAGAGGGCATCCTTCACCGTTTGCATATACCGTTCTGCTTGGCCATTAGTTGATGGATGGTACGGTGCTGTTAGTTTGTACTACTTCACACCACTGTTTTGCAGGTAGGCCTTGAATTCTTCTGCGATGAACTGCCTACCATTGTCTGAAATGACAGTGACTGGGGTGCCGTGTGCTGTGAACAAGTCATCATTCAGGGCGATTGTTGCTGCAGCTGTCGTGGAGGTCGTTGTCTTTACCTCGAGACACTTGCTGTAGGTGTCTACAACAATGAGAAGCATGCCGTCAGCTCCAGTAGATGTGAATGCGTTCCTACGGTGCCTAAGGGGACTCCCAGTGATGCTCGTGGAACGTGGGTGGAGCGTGCGCAGGGCTTAGCGAGCTTCTCAATGTCGGAGTCGATGCCTGGCCATAAAACAAAGGAACGTGTCATTCCCTTCATTTTGACGATACCCAGGTGAGCTGCGTGCAGGTCGTTGAGGATGGCATCTCGCAGTGCAGGTGGAACCACTGCTCTGTGCATGAACATCAAGCAGTGGGCGCCGAGCGTGTATTTTAACTCGGGTGCCTTGAAGTCATGGCGGGTGAGATCTTGGCCTCCTTATAGAAGTTTGACAATTCTTCGGAGATCAGGGTCCTTCCTCGTCTCTCGTGCAATGCCTTCGTATTTGACGGGTAACTGCTGCGTCTGGTGAACTGTATGAAAATCAAAGTCGTCGTAATCCTCTGTTTCCTCCCTCTGTTGCGAGTTTGGGTTTTGGATCTTGTTGTCGGTCGATGGTAACGGTGCTCTGGGGCAGTAGTCAACGTTGGCGTTTTGCTTCGACGTTTTAAAAACCACGGTGTAGTTTATGTGTGCGAGGTAGTCGGCATAATTGACTATGCGACTAATCCACAGGACTGGTAGCGACTTCTCTGGATGTAGGATCTGCGTAAGGAGCTTGTGATCCCTCATCAGCGTGAAGTGTCGAGCGTAATGATAGTTAAAATACTTCTGCACTGCCCAAACGATGGCGAGCGCTTCCGTATATAACATTGCCCGACTAGCATATGCGATGGGCCGTTCTAGTCCGTTGTTGACCCAGTGTGACAGCACTGCGTCGAGACCAGATTTGCTGGCGTCCTTTGCCAGCAAAGGAGGTAGTGTTGGATCATACTGCATAAGGACCTGCGGTGAGGGTAGGGCATCCTTGATGTCCTGGTAGGCCCTGTCGCCGTCTGGTGTCCATGTAAGAGGATCCATCCACAGCATGTCTCTGAGTGGTCGATGTCTCGTTGACAGGTTGTGGATGAATGCACTGTGGTTCCTCTGGAGTCGTTGGTTTCAGTGCGTCTCGTTGAGATTGGATGTGTGCATCAGAATTACGAACGCCTGAAGCATCGATTTTGTGGCCAAGAACGTCCAGGACAGGTTCTGCAAAACTGCATTTTGCTCGGTTTAGCTTGAGACCGTGTTGGCGAAGGCGTTTCAGTGCCACGGTGAGTGCCTCCATCAGATTGTCAAAACTATCAGCAAAACCAATGGTGTCGTCATTCATTCATTCATTCATTTATTTGCAATTGGGGGTGTGTCCCCCGGTGGCAAATTGGATATGCATAACAAATAAATAATTATACATAACAATTCAATAACAATTAAACTGGAGTATTTACACAAATAGTCAGTCTTTTCTTAAACACACCTATATGTTTGGGAAAAGGCTCTAAGACTGCGGCAGGTTGAGAGTTCCAGTTATCAATGGCACGGTTTACAAAAGAATATTTACCATAATTTGTTCGCTGTGGTCGGCCCTTAACTTTGAAAGGATGATCGCTCCTAACCATGTAAGTGGGTTTCCCATACCTCTGCTATGCTCACCCCATGATGGTTGATTTGTATACGTGTTGTACAAAGCGCAGAGTCTAGATTTCATCCTCCTAGCCTCAAGTGATTCTCACCCAAGTTTCTTTAACATACGGCTCACACTGCTCCTGGGATTAAAGTCACTGAGCACAAATCTAGCGGCCTTTCTTTGTACCATTTCCAACTCATTTATGAGCCCAACTTGATATGGATCCCAAACCGCCGATGCGTATTCCAGAATAGGTCTTACAAGTGACAAATATCCTAATTCTTTAGCAGAGGTACTACTTCCTTTTAATACCTTCATTACAAAGTGCAGGGATTTGTAAGCTTTAGAAACTACACTTACTACGTGACTACTCCATTTCATATCATTCCTTACGTGAACGCCCACATATTTGCAAGAATCTTCTTCTACAAGTATTTCCGGGTCAATGTTATATTGAAAATCTTGCCTTCGCACTTTCCCTATTTTAAGAGACTACATTTCCTTGTGTTTATTTTCATTTTATTTTCAATCGCCCACTTATAGACCTGGTTCAGGTCATCTTGAAGTACTGCGTTGTCTTGTGAGTCATGTATCTTTCGATTTATTACAAAATCATCCGAAACAATCGACAGTTACTGTGAATCCCATTTCGTAAGTCTCAACTTTCAACATTTGTGAGTTTTTGCAAAACCGTGTCCATTCGCTGTTGCCAGATATCGGCGAGGTTGGCTGCTCCGTAGACGACAAGTTGGATGGATCAGGCCATGGGTTGGAGTGTTGAGCGTGAGGGCTTGGCTAAACTCCTCGCCGACCTCGAGACGAGTGTATGCGTCTTTGACGTTGAACCGTTTTTATCAGGTTCATTATTTTTTGTCATATTATTATTATTATCATCATCATTTCCTACATGTCGCATTATTGTGACATACGTTTCTCTGTCTCACCTACTGCGTTCAAACTTTGTAATTCTGCGTAAACGTTTCACCAGATGGTGAAACTTTTCACCCCGACTGACACGGTTTTACCATTGGTTGAAGCATAACTTGTTGCTAAGCTTTGCTTCTCCCATTGGCCCCCTTTATGTTCTGGAGAGGGGGTGTTCTACGACTTATTTTCCTCGAGCGCGTTACTGCGTTCCTTTAGAGAAGGTTGCTTCCTTCCATTTCTGACCGTCATGTGAAACGGTCACAGCCGTATGTGTCGGGCTTTCGCCCGTGCCCAACGCAACTAAGCGTAAGTACGATTCGATCACTTGATTTATCTGGCATGCTATCATTTTTGAATTTCAGTTTATCCATTTTTTATTTTATTTTTGTGTCTCCTTTGATTCACTTACAATTTCCCTTTCTTATGATGATGTGAATTCGATCCATGAACCCAAGTCCCTTCGCCTTTGTTTACGTTAGTTTAGCGAAGCCTCTGTGTTTATTTGTCATCCCTACCTTTCATGTAATCGGTTTTATTTTTACTCAAATCTCTCAGGTCTGAAATATATGCAATTTTTCTGCGAGGCTTTCTAGCGCTCTGTATTACGTCACAAATTGATGTGCACTCTTTCGAGGCATCTTTCATTTGATTGTCGTATCAGAGTTTGTTTTTTTGGGTCAAGGTATCATTGGAGTAACGGAGCCATGTCTCATTTCGCCTCCAAGTTGATCCTTCCTTCTGTTTTAGGAAAAGTGTGTGAGCGATGGTCCTTGTGTTAGTCACCGTCCATTCGCCATACCTTAATTCCTTTGTTTCTTCGTATGTCGTTATATTTAGACATTACTACCTCTATGTAAGTCTATATTTTCCTACAAAGCATATTTCTTAGCTGATTGATTTTCCTTTCATTTCCTGTCCCGGTAATGTCAATTAATTTAATGTAATGCTCATTTCCTTTATTTTTATGTGTTAATTTTGTGTTGCCTTCCTCTGGCTTCGTTATATTACGTAACTCCGTGTCATCCCCCCACCCCCGTTTCCTACATACGCACTCCTCCAATCCCCACCACTTTCAACCCCTACCCCATGATTTCACAACATCATGAGCGGCTTAGTTCTGTTTTTGGCGCGGGGAATTCTAGTCCAGGTCATCCTCGTAAGTAGAGGTGTTCTCTTATTCGACTCGTCCATACTCTCTATCTTTTGTTTTTTTTGTATTTTAAATTTTGGTTATCGAGTCGCACTTACGGTTTAGTTGCACATTGATTGTAAGTACATTTTAATTAATCTTGTTTCATCTTTGTTTGTGCTTAAGTTCATTTATACACTTTTCTCTTGATATTGTTTTTGTGTACCCCTTTCTTGGGTACCATCTTTAGTCATTAATTTTATTTTGTTTGTTATTAAGTGATTTTAATGCCTCTTCAAGTTTACCTTTCATTTTGTGTTTAGATTAATCCTTACTCTTATGCGCACCTGTTTCAGTTTACTTTAAATACATTAGTAAGTAGTTCACTTTGGTTTCGTCCTCTTTTATTTGTAATTTTAAGTTCCCTCATCTCTCGTTCGATTTCGTCGGTCTTGGCTTTGTACTGTAACGCAGTCACGACCTACACGCTTCTGGGTTCTTCGATCAATTAGATAAATTTAATTCCGCTTTTGATTTGTTTTAAACAATTCATTCGTTTCCTTTTTTGGAAAGTATTTTCTTTCGATCCGGAATCTAGGGCCCAGCACGCATCGAAAGAGACATCCTTTCCCCGCTCCTTAGCGATCCTGCTTAAGTTGTTGTTTTCGCTTCCACTGTATTCCTCATATCTCTGCTATTTTGTCTAACGTAAAAGCACAAGGCGGTGCAAATGGTATAACAGAGCATGGTTTTCGCGCGAAATCGTCCCCTTTAGGTTACCAAACTTTTTTTTTCAATTATTACAATGTTGTCTTTCTGAGTTTAAGATACCTGTACTGAATTTTTCCCCCATCCCCGAAGAAAGTGTGGAGTGTGAAAGCATTTCTCGAGTGAACCAGACATCCAAAGAATCTAGTTCCGAGGTGAAGAGTGCAAAAAGTTAGTGAGTACTTCGCAACGCTGGAATAGGACACATTACGGTATTGTGACCTTTATATTACTAAGTTAAAGTGTTTTACCTTTCTCCTTGTCTATTGTCATGTCTAAGTCAGAATTTCCACCCGTCAAAAAGGAGTTAAATTTTATGGGCCTTGAATCCTTAACAATGCCTACGCCACTATTTCAAGATACGACACAGGACCTGCTAATGATAGATCCTCCCCTTTTAGATTGCTCCATCGCCCCTGTTGGTACTGTTAATAGTGCTCCCCACAACGAAAATGTTGCATCAGTAGTGAGTAGGTGGGGTTTGACTTTTTCCAGAGAAAACAATACCTCATCAGTTTTTGTTTTATCCAACGTGTGGAGGAATTGTGTTAT
This sequence comes from Meconema thalassinum, assembly GCA_946902985.2. NCBI lineage: Eukaryota > Metazoa > Arthropoda > Insecta > Orthoptera > Tettigoniidae > Meconema > Meconema thalassinum. The sequence continues at coordinate 1,517,805,957 of OX336389.2, read as the reverse complement.
TGTCACGATATTAATCCCGACAGTATTGTACGTTGCTTACCTATTCTTTTGTCTGGAAAAGCGCTGATGTGGCATCGCACTTCTCCAAATTTTTATAAGTCATGGGACGAATTTGTTGGGTGCATTAAAGACCGTTTCACGCCACAAGATTTCGATTTCGCTCTCAAACAAGAAATATACTCCCGTACTCAGGCTCCTGGGGAGATGATCGACGATTATGTAACCTCAGTCCGTCTGTTAGCAGCGAACCTCTCCCAACCCTTTCATCCCAGGGATCTGTTGGAAATTATATACAGGAATTTAAATCCCACTTATAAATACTTCATTCGGCGTACATCCGTTTTTTCCATCGAGGACATCATATTGCAAGGCCGTGAGTATGAATTAAATGCACGAGCCTGTTCGAACTATACTCCACCTCCAAGAGCCGATAATACGATTTTCCCCGAGTTAGCCTACTCCCCCCAGACAACACTGTCTAGCCCAGCTGTCGACCGAACAAAAGACGACACCTTACGGTTTAAGCCGTCTGCTCGCCGTGCTGAGTCCCTTTCTAGGAATTCTAATCCAAGCCCTTCTGTGGCTCGTAATTCTTCTGCTGTTTCCCGTGAAAGGACTACACACAACCCAACAACAATCACACGCAATGTTTCTTCTGGTCGCATAACTTGTTGGAACTGTAATGAACTTGGACATCATTTTAAAATGTGTTCTTTAAAACGCCGAAAATTCTGTTTTGGCTGTGGAATGAATGAGGTCACGACTCGTTCCTGTCTGAATTAAAATTCCAACCAGGAAAACTCATAGAGAGGTGTTCTGAGTTCTACTCCCGGAGCAGTCCTCCATCCAAACTTGACAATGCATCTAATTTTGATGTTGTGTTACAACCAGGAGTCTCAGTAAATTTCGATAATGTCCCGGCACCTGCTATTTTGGATACAGGCGCCACCAGAAGTTTCATCCACCGTTCAGTGGCAGATAGCATTCGATCTTCGCAAAAACACCCCATACAGAATAAATGTCAGTTCCTCTCTGCGGGATCGTCAGTTATCGACGTTGCCGAAACTATTCTATGTCGCATTAAAATTCACGGATTTTCTTGGAAACATGTTTTTCATGTGGTTAACAATCTCTCCACTCAATGTATTTTAGGAATTGACTTTATGCATAAAACTGGTATGCAGTTGGATTTTATTAACGATTCATTTTGTTCCAAATTTCGCTCAGATAAAATGTTCCCCTTTGAAGAATGTAATTCTAACTACGTTGATGTGTCTCCTGTATTTTCCGTACATCTTCCATTAACTTTGATGTCCGAACAACGTGATACTCTGAACGATTTAGTTGAGGAATTTTCTGATGTCCTCACAGAAGATTTAGGTTCTGCTGTAAATCACGAATGCCACATTGACTTGAGCGACAATGTACCTGTTCGAAGTCCTCCGTTTCCTTGTAATCCACCCAAGCTCTTGGCCATGAAAAAGTATATCAATGATTTGCAAGATCGGGGAGTAGTAGTTCCTTCCAAATCAGCTTATGGGTCTCCTGCTTTCTTAATTCCCAAGAAAGAAGAGGGCGAGTACCGGCTAGTCGTAGACTACCGAAAATTGAACAAGAAGGTAGTCTTTGATAATTTCCCACTGCCTACTATTGAGAGTGCTTTTCAACATTTCCACGGGGCCAATGTGTTTTCGATGATTGATCTAAATAGTGCCTATTATCAGATTCCTTTGGATGCTGAGAGTCGCGACTTCACGGCTTTTAACACCCCTTTCGGGTTATATAATTTCAAGCGTCTTCCGATGGGTATAGCTGTTGGTGCGCAAGTCCTCAGTCGCGTGCTAGACGACATCTTGGGAGACCTGAAGTTCAATTTTGTATTTAATTATCTTGACGATTTAGTCGTATACAGCAGATCTTTTGAGGAGCATGTCGTTCATCTTAGGGAAGTTTTCTCCCGCCTCAGGAAGGCCGGTCTCACTATCAATCCAAAAAAGACCTCTTTGGGCTGCACTCAAATTAAATTTCTGGGCCACATTCTGTCAGCCGATTGTATCCGTGTCATACCCGAGCGCGCAGATTGCATTCAGCAGTTACCTGTACCCACCACAGTTAGGGCCTTGAGAAGAGTAATGGGTATGTTCACGTTCTATTCTCGTTTTATCAAAAACTTCTCTGACATTTCGGCACCTCTAAATGCTCTCAAAAAGAAGAATGTGAAATTTGTGTGGGGGCCAGAACAGGATAAAGCTTTCAATGTTTTGAAAGAAGCCCTTATGTCAGCACCAGTACTGCACACGCCTGATTTCGAATCAGCTTTCTTTTTACATTGTGACGCTAGTGATTTGGCCATTTCTAGTGTTTGAGCCAGCGTGTGGATGGAAAATTTGCACCAGTGGCCTTCGCGAGTCGTATGTTAAATCAACATGAACGACGTTACTCAATTTTCGAGAAGGAAAGTCTTGCTGTGGTTTTTGGATGTGAAAAATTCAGGACTTTTTAGGAACACCGTCACTTTACTGTTTTTACCGACAATAAGGCTTTGAAATGGAGTCTTTCTCACGTGAAAAAGCTTGGACGCATCAACAGGTGGATTTTGAGGTTGTCATCTTTTAAGTTTGATATCATCCACGTAAAAGGGAGCGAGAACCCGGTAGCTAACTGCCTGTCACGCATGTTTGAAGAGACCCCTAGGACTCCAATCAAGAGCGTTTCTATCAGTACACCACTTCAAGAAAATCTTTTCCTATTGCAACATTGTCCTTGGTCTTTTGTGGATATCCGGAAATTCCAGTCTGAGGATCCATTTTGCACTGGCCTCCGTGCAAAAAATTGCAAACAAAGATCCGGCAGTAAGCAACTTTTGTGTTCGAAATGATGTTATTGGCTATGTTCTTCCTAACTCTTCTAAATTTAGAATTTTTGCACCATTAGCAGTACGTGATATGCTTTTGACATATTATCATGATTCTGCACTGGGAACTCATGCAGGGATGCAGCGCACTTTCCGTAAGATATCCGGTGAATTTTATTGGCCCTCAATTAAGGTAGATGCTTTTGCTCATGTCAGAAGATGTTTAACCTGCCAGCGTTCTAAACCTGCCCAGAACACTCGTGTAGGCTTCCACCAAGCTGGTATCGTCACTCGCCCCGGCGAACGCCTTTTCATTGATTACTTTGGTCCAGTCGTGAGATCAAAATCTGGTAATCAAGCCATTTTAACTGTCATTGATGGTTTTTCGAAGTTTGTTTGGTTATTCCCAGTAAAGAATATCACTTCTCAGACTACTATCCATTTCTTGTCTAGATATATATTTGGAGTTTTTGGTCCTCCCAAATACCTTGTATCAGATAACGCCTCTGTATTCCGTTCCAAAGCTTTTGAAACTATGGTATTTAACTGGGGCATCCAACATATTTTCTTCTCACCGTATCGACCGCAGGGAAATCACGTAGAGCGTTTTCACAAAAACTTGAAGGCTTGTATGTCCGCTTTTCACAATGCCGATCAAACCTCCTGGGATACGAACCTACAGTATTTCAGTCTCGGGTTCAATACCTCTTTCCATTCGTCCGTTCAAACTACTCCAGCTGAATTATTCCTAGGCCGAGCGCTTGTCGACCCCTTGCTGCTCAAATGGAATATTGAATATCTTTCCGAACTTTCTCGCACTACCTCTCTTGCTCAAAAATGGGCCATCGCTACTGGTCACCTCAAGAAAGCAAAATCCAGAGTAGCGAAGCGTTACAACTTAGGCCGTCATGATGTTAAATTCCAAATTGGGGACAAAGTTTTGTGTCGTTTACATCCTTCAAGTGACGCTACCAAACAAATTTCCAGTAAGCTGTGCTTACGCTGGTCAACTCCCAAGACTATTGCACGCTTTTTAAATCCTGTCTCAGTTGAGTTAGTGGACGATCACGATAATTCAGTGACTTCGGCCCACGTCACGCAGTTGAAAAAAATTGTCAAATGAAATTGTGAATTTCACCTCGCTATAATGTTGTATTTTTGTTTTCCTTTTATTCTAATTGGATGCCCGAGCTCCTTAATAGCCAACCTAGCATGTGTGCATATTCTGATTTTAATTCGTGTGCTTCCTTTTCATTTATTTCCTGTGACAAGACAGGAGACACCCGTGGCCTTTTTCTCGTACGCGAGTGTGTCGAGAATACTTGACATCTCTGTCGAGCTATATCTTTGCCTGAGGCCATCAGCATATACCTGGTCGGTCACTATTTGCAAACCACTCCTACTCCTCTTTTGTACTGCTCCTCGGCTTAACTCCTATTGTTCGGCGACAGACAAGGACCCTTCAACACTTCCTGTTTGACCTTGTAGGAACTTTGTATTTATTTTAATTTTATTGATGTAATTGACTTTTTGTGTCATGGTTTTGAGATATCATGCACCTTTGTGTCATCTTGATTTTGATGTTTATTGTGAGGTCATGTATTTTGTTTGGTTTTAAATTGTCAAGTGTTCTTAGAATGTCGTGTATTGTCTAGCAACCATCCAGACGGTTAGCGAGTAACAACAAGCAGCCTTTGTGTACCTGGGCTAATACAGCTGGGGGTCTTCTCGGAACTCGTTAACGGACCAGTCACCCTCCACTGGATCTATAATTGGCTTTATTTTCAGCAGCTGAAAAGAAGAGTACTTTCCCTTTCGAAGATATTAAGACACTATTGCATATTCCTCGTTGACGCAACGAACGGTCCTATATACAGGGTGTCCCAATTGTTTTTTTTTATGTGATCACGATTTAACTTTGTCTGTCTTTTCTCATCAGAGGCTGGAGAGATTTGCAGTCTCGGGGTAACGTCCATCTTGAAGATTTCGACATCCGCTCCATCATGAACTAGCAAGAACAATGATCACTATTTAATATATGAACTCACTGTATTTCTTTTTGAACGCAGTACTTTTGACGTTAGTGGCTAGTGTTGACGAGCAATGAAGGGGGTACTTCCTTCATTTCACGGTCAGATCAGTCCACTGTTCATTTTTTTGTTGTATTCTTCTAGAGGTCTTTAGTACCCATTCTTTTCAGTATTCAATTTTTTCCCCCTTTACGATTTTTTTGCCTCTCCATTAGTACGAAAAAAGAAATTTCCATGGCCAGGAAAATTCCATTTTTTTGGGAGAGCAGGGGAATATTGAACAGTTTTTATCAGGTTCATTATTTTTTGTCATATTATTATTATTATTATTATTATCATTTCCTTCATGTCGCATTATTTTGACATACGTTTCTCTGTCTCACCTACTGCGTTCAAACTTTGTAATTCTGCGTAAACGTTTCACCAGATGGTGAAACTTTTCACCCCTACTGACACGGTTTTACCATTGGTTGAAGCATAACTTGTTGCTAAGCTTTGCTTCTCCCATTGGCCCCCTTTATGTTCTGGAGAGGGGGTGTTCTACGACTTATTTTTCTCGAGCGCGTTACTGCGTTCCTTTAGAGAAGGTTGCTTCCTTCCATTTCTGACCGTCATGTGAAACGGTCACAGCCGTGTGTGTCGGGCTTTCGCCCGTGCCCAACGCAACTAAGCGTAAGTACGATTCGATCACTTGATTTATCTGGCATGCTATCATTTTTGAATTTCAGTTTATCCATTTTTTATTTTATTTTTGTGTCTCCTTTGATTCACTTACAATTTCCCTTTCTTATGATGATGTGAATTCGATCCATGAACCCAAGTCCCTTCGCCTTTGTTTACGTTAGTTTAGCGAAGCCTCTGTGTTTATTTGTCATCCCTACCTTTCATGTAATCGGTTTTATTTTTACTCAAATCTCTCAGAACTGAAATATATGCAATTTTTCTGCGAGGCTTTCTAGCGCTCTGTATTACGTCACAAATTTATGTGCACTCTTTCGAGGCATCTTTCATTTGATTGTCGTATCAGAGTTTGTTTTTTTGGGTCAAGGTATCATTGGAGTAACGGAGCCATGTCTCATTTCGCCTCCAAGTTGATCCTTCCTTCTGTTTTAGGAAAAGTGTGTGAGCGATGGTCTTTGTGTTAGTCACCGTCCATTCGCCATACTTTAATTCCTTTGTTTCTTCGTATGTCGTTTTATTTAGACATTACTACCTCTATGTAAGTCTATATTTTCCTACAAAGCATATTTCTTAGCTGATTGATTTTCCTTTCATTTCCTGTCCCGGTAATGTCAATTAATTTAATATAATGCTCATTTCCTTTATTTTTATGTGTTAATTTTGGGTTGCTTCCTCTGGCTTCGTTATATTACGTAACTCCGTGTCATCCCCCCACCCCCGTTTCCTACATACGCACTCCTCCAATCCCCACCACTTTCACCCCCTACCCCATGATTTCACAACATCATGAGCGGCTTAGTTCTGTTTTTGGCGCGGGGCATTCTAGTCCAGGTCATCCTCGTAGGTAGAGGTGTTCTCTTATTCGACTCGTCCATACTCTCTATCTTTTGTTTTTTTTTTGTATTTTAAATTTTGGTTATCGAGTCGCGCTTACGGTTTAGTTGCACATTGATTGTAAGTACATTTTAATTAATCTTGTTTCATCTTTGTTTTTGCTTAAGTTCATTTATACACTTTTCTCTTGATATTGTTTTTGTGTACCCCTTTCTTGGGTACCATCTTTAGTCATTAATTTTATTTTGTTTGTTATTAAATGATTTTAATACCTCTTCAAGTTTACCTTTCATTTTGTGTTTAGATTAATCCTTACTCTTATGCGCACCTGTTTTAGTTTACTTTAAATAGATTAGTAAGTAGTTCACTTTGGTTTCGTCCTCTTTCATTTGTAATTTTAAGTTCCCTCATCTCTCGTTCGATTTCGTCGGTCTTGGCTTTGTACTGTAACGCAGTCACGACCTACACGCTTCTGGGTTCTTCGATCAATTAGATAAATTTAATTCCGCTTTTGATTTGTTTTAAACAATTCATTCGTTTCCTTTTTTGGAAAGTATTTTCTTTCGATCCGGAATCTTGGGCCCAGCACGCATCGAAAGAGACATCCTTTCCCCGCTCCTTAGCGATCCTGTTTAAGTTGTTGTTTTCGCTTCCACTGTATTCCTCATATCTCTGCTATTTTGTCCAACGTAAAAGCACAAGGCGGTGCAACGTCCAGGTGACAGAGGAGGGTGGTGCCACGCAATTGCTTGAACAAGTGTTACACTTTCGGAATCGGGTGTTCATCGATGATGATACACGGGTTGAGAATAGGTTTGTAGTTGCCCGTGATTCTCAACTTGCCGTTCTTCTTCACAATGACATGAGCTGTTGACGCCCACTCTGAGTAGTCTACCTCTTGCAAAAACCAGAAGGGATTTTTGCGTCGATTTCTTTGGCATAGGCATCTCGCATGGCTACAGGAATTTCACGCGCTCGGGAGAAGATTGGGCTGGCACCATCATTCAGGTGCATCTTCAATGGTGGGCCTGAAAGCATCCCGTGGCAATCGCAGAATACATCCTGGAAGCGGTTGAGGGTGGCGTCATGTTCCTTTTGCTGGTCCAGGGACAGAGAATGTTTGACGGAGAGTTAGTGGATCAGTTCTGGTTTTCAAAAAAACTGCCCGAAATTGATCTCTCGCACAAACTCTAAGATCCACTGTCGACCAAGGAGTGTCTCGAATTCATCGTCGACCATGTAGAGGTCGAAGTTCCTTGAGATGGTGCCAATGGTGGCGGTGACTGGTGTCTTGCCGATGCAGTTAATACGGTGGCCAGAGTAGCTCGCAAAAATACGTTCAACCTTCTGTAAAAAACACAATTTGGTTTGACCATACCTAACCACAATTTCCTCATCAGGGGGCGCCTGTATCCAGTTCTACCTTGACAGTGGTTCCCTCTATTATGACATTTCTAAACTTCTTTCCTGGAGACGGCATTATTCCGATTACCTCAACTTTGTTGAAATGATGTATGACATCAACGATGTAAGCTGGTTGTTCTGTTTCGGCCACGTGATTTGTATTCCGCTGCTTTGGTTTAGACCTACAAACATTAGCAATGTGACCTTTCTTGCCACATGTCCGGCATTCAGCGTTGAGGAACCTTCATTGCTTGCGTGGATGTCCCCCCCCCCCCCGCTATTCACCCAGCGCACAACGATTGGTTACTTGATATTCCCTTGACGTTTGCTGGATGCGATCCTTTTTGAGGCCTTGATAGGTAGGGTTTCTGTTAAAAATTGGTCGATATCCCGCGTTGCCATTGGTTGCCACCCCTCCGCGACTGTGGTTTTTCGTAGCCTATCCGATTGGTTCAATCGGATTTTGAGGTTATATTCGAATTCTTAACCTCGTCAGCAGTGTTCTAGGTGGCTTCGAATGCGCAGGCTATCTGGTACGCAGTGGTGAAGTTCTCCGATTTCTCGGCAATACTTTCGTCACACATGTTCCTCGATTCAAAACCTTTAAGCAGTTGCTCAATTAGCATGTGGTCTAGAAATTCTCCGTACTCACAGTGTGTTGCTGCTTGATTTAATCTGAGAGTGAAGCTGGCGATCGACTACCCTGCTCTCTGCATGACGCTCCGTAATGTTGTGCTCTCCGAATATTTGTTGCGGCTGGCGTCGGAATGGATAGACAGTCTTGAATGGATTTTGCTGTATGAGAGAGTTTCTGGGTCATTGGGACTTACAAGAATCTTCAAAGCTTCGTTAAGTTCGGCGCCCATGTAGACACGTGCGTTCTGCGCGTGTTCGTTTTCCGGGGCCTTACACAGACCGAGCACCCAGGTGAACCGCGTGAAATAGTCCACTATTGTGATCCCATCGGCGGCGTGGTATGCTGACATTGAGAACTGTGGAGGTGTAGGCTGTCCCGGAGACATCGACTCGTTCCAAAGCCGCCTCGCGTGGTGGATTCCCTGATAGCGATGACAATAATCCCAGAAAGAGCCTGAAGAAGTTCTGTGAATATTCCTTCTGCTATGATGAAGGGAAATGGTTCACCGATTAACTTACCTGCGTGGATCTGAATTTCGTTCGGTAACGTACATGTTATTTATCAATCCCACTTCTGACACCGCTATTGTGTTTTCTAAGCTTGTCAATTCCACGAACCGATCAATCACATGGCGATTTATTATTAGAAAACCAAACAATGCACATATCAGTGCGCAAGAATGTATGTACTGCTCTCGTGACATCGAGTAATCGATAACTGAGCCTCTGGTGGTGTCTAAGTTTTATCTACTGTTGAGTGTGAAATTTCTTTGGAACATACATTTCTGTGAGTTCGAATACACAACAGAAAGGTTAATAGAATTGCAGATAGAGATAGCTAGTAAAAACACGGAGGTACAGGCATGTTTAGGAACACTGCAAATTAAAAATGCTACACTTGAAACTAAATTCAACAAAGTGCCAGACAATGTAGGAAGGCTACAGACACAGATTCAAACCAACCTCAGACATTTAAGAATGAATTAGACCTAGGCATAAGTGAAGTTATTATTAAAACAGTGAAGGTTTTAAATCGTGACTTGATAAATGGCAATGAACATGAAATGAATGATATGCATGTTAAATTTAAGCATGATATTAAGAGTGTAGAAATTAAGTTCAATGGTGATATTGCTACTCTTAGAAATGATTTGAGTAAACAAATTGAAGAGGTTCAGGAAGCTAACGTTCTCAACTTAGCTGCATTAAAAGAGAAATCGGACTCAGATGCTTTAACGATTTCAGTTGAAAGTAAAGTCATTAAGTAAAATGTGGATTAAATTAGAACCGTGCTAGAAAAGGTTAAACTGATTCAACAATCTGAGATTGAGGATATTAAAGTTAGGTTGAGTAATTTGAAATTAAAAGAGCCTACTAACTTAGTGAAAGTTAACGCAGACATCAGAAAGAAGTAAGGATTGAATGTAGGGATATGTGTGGTGAAGGTGAAGACAAACAGAAGGAGACAGGAGAGTCACTGACTGCTAGATTGAAAATACTAGAAGAAGAACTAAGAGAAGTTAGAAATTTTTGACTGGTAGAATATGAAGGCAAGATGAATATGGATAGACCTAGAATGGATCAGAGGGAAGAAGTAGAGTTCGGACAATACCAACAAGTACTAGGATCTAGGAATTCTAAAAAGAATGACGTAATTATACGCAACAATGAGGATCTATTCCTTGCCGTAAATATACACTGGATAACTTAATGTCTTTTATCATAATTTCACAGTTACATCATAATTATATATATCAGCTCACATAAATGTTCACGTCAGTCGTTAACCTTCAATAGTCCTTGCTCAAATAACAACCAAAACACTGTTTTAACGTCAAGTTGCTTTTTATCAAGATTTATATTGCACCCTTCATAGAAGCGTAACAAGACTCTCTTTCGGGGAAGTGTTCGGTTCAGTTTTATTTGCTAGTATTTTTGCTTCTAAACATGACAAGGTAACATAGGGTAAAATTAACTAATTAGGAAGAAGTGAACAAGAATTTAAATAACAAATGAATTTAATATCAGATCAATAATCAAGAAAAACAAAACAAATAATTACCCTTAAATTTACATAATTAAAACAAACACAAAATTCTTAAAAATCTCACTCGAAATTGCACAAAATAAATCAGGACATGTCCTGTCCTCAATTGCTCCTAAAATTATATGTGTGTGAGTACGTGCGGATTGTTGCATGCTGAATTGAATTAGTACATTGAATACGTGAATCGCTACCATATGGCACAACCGGCAAGTGGTGAATCCGTATATATGTGACAATAGACTTGGCGTCTGGGAAAGAGTATAAAACAACTCTACACTAAATAAAACAAAGCCGACACTCGCTACCATATAATATACAACAAGGATCTCCTCACTGAGATCTTGACAGCGTGCCAAATACGCGAACATAATTGCCTCCAATAAGGTCTTACCAAAGTATAAACAAACACACGTGACTACACTACAAAAAACAAAATGACCGAACGTATGTTATAATTAACTACACAACCAAAGTGTTGGCACAAAATCTACAAATTAATTAATTACAATGACACACATGCTCACCGGCAATATTTACAACAAATAAAATTTTATTTCAACGAGACGCATGAATGTACGTATTTCAGCATGGAGAACTCCCTATAAAAATCATAATTTCAACCAAACAGGTTTATCTACTTTAAACATCGGGTCCAAGCTGCTGGCCCACTCCTCATTAATAGATCTGACCTTAGATCTGCCCGTGTACTGTGGTATACGTCGCACATGTCATTAACCCAGCGTGTAACAAAATATCCCGGGCTTGCTCTCAGGCAACCCAAGATCGTTGGATACGCACCTGTACTCCACCTGAAATAACACATGTGTCACCAAATACAATTATCCCAATAATTCAACCACTGAATTATAACACTCGTCGGGAACCGAGCAGTGCCTCCGCAGAGTACATTTGTCGTCCATATGCTGCAGACAGGAACTTGGTCACAACGCCAACCTTCCCCGCGCAATAAAATACCAAAATATAACACCATCAACACACTGCTTGGGTATGACTCAAAATTCACCTGAAATCCACACACGTGACGTAACAGATCCAAGATAAGCCGAAGATATCAAGACTTCAAAACATCAACATTAAAATTCTTACATCAGGTAACTTATGGTTCTCCGCAAATAGTTGCAACAAGGCAAACTCAAAATAGCCTGTTGAATTAACTAGCAACACGAAATATCTCATTACCCCCAAATCTCTATCATTACTTTATCTCTACTGCAGCTCCATTTATCATTGTACCCGTAATCCATGATCTAGTGAAATAAAATATCGCACAAATAGTACTCGCGTAGTACACTGAAATTCAACTACAACAATAAAATTTACAAATAAAAAGTAGTCAGGACGCATATTCTACCATGAGTGTCGGAAACAAGAAAAATTCGAACACTAAATTACACTCAAAACACAAGAAAAATATGTTCACACTCTTCCCATAAACCAAGCTATTCCGCTAATTGAAGTAATACGAATTTAGTACTTATCCATTCTGCAACAGTACTCAGCGTACATCACCCTGCATGGCCCAACAGGTCTCTACTCAGCCATAGCCATCATCTTAGTCGAACGGACGGTCATCATCCCAATAGTTGGCCTGGCACCAAACATCTTGAAGCTTCTTCTTCTGAGTAAATAAATGTTCAATTAATAATTGCAAATTCACTATCTATTCCTGCTAAAATGCTATGAGCTACTAACTTCACTCATAAGTCCTGAGCAATTTTTATATCGAAGAAATTTTCGAAAATAACAGCTCAATCGCTTTTAACTTCACACGCATACTGTCATAAACTTCAAGGCAAAATAAAGTCATGTTTTGAGAATCGTTATTTTCTTCCATACTAATGTTTAACTTGGACAGCTTATAAGTTCACACGTAGAATTTACAAAGTCAAAATTACCCTCCCATGAGACATCAATCTGACGTTGGTCTCCCTCAAGTCGACAAAGAATTAGGACGGGTCTCTCTCGAGGCATGAAAATTAAGAACACTCTGGCTTGGTCAATAGCCGTATTTATATGAAATGACACAAATCGTAGTGGTGGGGACACATAAAATAACAATAAATCGAAGAAATAGGACTACAGACTTGCGAGTCATATCAAATGGCTCGTCTCATCACGCAGAATCAGGCTCAGGTAATATAATCACAAATCGATCGTGGATTAATTCAGAATCAATTTCCCTCCAATTCCAGTTTCGCGGGCAAAGCGGCGTCATCTCTTCTGATTCGCTGATTAGGTTTTCCACGTTTGCGCTAAAATCAGTGGCTCCTCCCACTGGGTGTAGCTAATGATACTTCTTCTCGCTTTCACAAAGACTGCCCTCTCTGTTCTTCATTGCAAGACAAAAGAACATCTTCCCTCTACGTCACGAGGCAAGCCACGCTATCCGCTCGTTGACCTTTCAGTTCCAACAAATCAACCAGGCCAAACTTATAATATTGCTTTGTCTGACCAAGGCCCTGGTATTTTATCCTTCCGTACCATGCTTGCCTGAGCACCTGCCTATTTCGACACATCTCAGTAACTTCAAGTCACCCCAATATTTCCTTCCACTGTATAATATGAAAATATGAATCATTATTATAAGAGCATCATATAATAAGGGATCATTTACCTCCTGCAAAGAGAAAGTCGAACTCAAGGATTCCAAGTCGAATATCAATTTCCCACTTCTCAAAATTTTCAAATGTGTAATTAATTTCATTCCAATAACAGTGTCCAACTTCCAGTAAGAGCGCTTCGAATATCTCAGCTCTCTAATTACCTCGTCCAGTTGTTGACTCATCACAGCTCGTGCTCGTCTCGTAGCCTATCACCTGTCTTCCTCGCGGCGTCTCCCCTCGCCCTCAAAACAAGCTTGAACATCGTGTCTTCCCTCTTGTTAGTAAACACAACTGCCCGCTCATCCACTACGCTCAGTAGCCACGAAACTTTGAGTGTTAATTATCAAATTTCGATCACATTTGCAGCGGCAATGTTTCTGTTCTGCTCCCAAGGTTCCATTTTTATGATATAGTTTCAAATTAGCAATATTGAAGACAGATTTTGTCTCAGTGCTCAATTCTTCAATTCTGTATGCATTGTTACCCAGATTCTTAACAATGAGAAACGGGTCCTCATACTTTTCGCAAAATTTGTAAATACCTTATTCGTAGGGTTTGAAATAGATAGTTTCCTGACGAGAAATAGTTCGTCTTCCACTAGCCCACGGTGGAAGTTCTCTCCTCTCACCCGGCGCAAACGTCTGTCGGCCCGACTTCTCATGTAGTCCACGTGTTCTGCACTCTTAACTCATGCGCCAACAATGGATCCTTCGGACAATTGATAATATTAGCCCATGATCTCTCTGGATATCTATTGTGACGTATAAGTAAAGGAATCTGACCAGTATACTCATGCTTGGTGGTATTCATGCAAGTCTCAATGTCAGTAACGTTGTCCACCCATCTGTGGTGTTCATTAGGGATTACTACACGATAAAAGTTAGCCACACAACGAATTGCTCTTTCGCTTGGGTAAGCTTTGGCATGACGGATCGATGATAATATGTGTTTGATTCCCATGTCTTCAATCCCTTTCTCAAATACAGAACTTGTTAAATAACTGCCATGATCCGATAATAGGTATTCAGGTTTTCCATGAGTAGGTATGGCTTTGTTTTTGATCCTACTTAGTACTTGTTTGATGTGGTCTTTTGAATAGGGCATAGCACCACAAATTTTGAAAATACATCTATGCACACCAACAAATGTCGACACCCACGTCTTCCTTTGGGGAGGGGACCAAAACAGTTGATCGCTAGTACTTCGCATGGTTTTTGCGGTAACAATGGTTTTCGGTATTGTTTCATGAGGTAATTATTAGGATTGGTACGCTGACATGCATTACAAGTCTTAATCACCTCAACAATAGTAGATCTCATCCTCGGCCACGTGAATGCTTCCCCAATTGTAGCCTCCGTTTTGTCAATGCCAATATTAGCTAGACTCTCATGGACATGCAGTGTTAAACCTCTTTGAAGAGAAGTTGGAACTAGAATCCTAAATCTCGTATGCTCTTCATCCACAAACTTGTGCAGAAGATTCTTGAAATAATGGTACTTTGCTTCCCTATGCGCAGGTGTTTTTAGTGGTATCTCCTTCTTGAAAATATCTGATCCTCATCAGCATCCATGGTCCACGTTCCTGTTCCTGTTGTATGTTCATCAATATTGATCCAAAAACTCTCGATCATTAGCTGTCAGTTCTAAATTTTGTACCTCCACTGCTATCTCGTTATCTTCCTCTGGATTTCTACTCAATGTGTCAGGAATTATGTTCATTTTTCCTGGATTGTGTTCAATTTCTGTATCAAATTGTTGGATATAAATAGACAAACGCGTCACTCTTTCACTAACCATCGCTGTTTTTAAAAGAACTGTCAGCGCTTTGTGATCAGTTCTCACAACAATGGAATAACGAAAATCTATCTTCCTCCATTGTTGCAGAGCATAGAGTATAGATAATAATTCCAGCTCGGCGATTGTATAATTTCTTTCATGTTTGCGCAATTCGCGACTTGTAAATGCCAAATATGAGCGATCCTTGGGATTTGCTGTGTCCTCCTGATATAACATAGCTCCTATTCAAATCAAAGATGCATCCGCATGAATTATAAATTTCTTTCCAAAGTCTGGGTATCCCAATTTAATACAATTTTCCAAAAGTTATTTCGTTTCTCTAAAGGGACTGTCGCACTCCTCGTTCCACGACCATCGATTGCTTTTCTTGAGAATATCCTGCATTGGTGCTACTGTTTCCGTATAACCTGGACAGTTTTCCTTGAAGAAGCCGGTAATTCCAAAAATGCTCTCACGTGCTTCACTCTCGTCGGCGTAGGAAAATTCTTGATTGCTTCGATCTTCGCCGGCATCGGTCTCACACCTTCATGATCAATTATATATCCCACGTATAATATTTCACTCTGGAAAAAGTCCGACTTCTTTAAATTAATTTTGAAGTTCATGATTCTCAAGTTATCCAAAAGTTTGTTGAAGTTTATCAGATGTTCTTCCATATTGTCAGATGCAAAAAGAATATCATCAACATATCTCACTGTAATGATTTTCTCTTCTTCAGTAAAGTTACGATCCAGAGCTCGTATAAGGGCGGAACATTTTGACTCCGAACGGCATCCTAGTCCAGATGCATGTTTGATTATCAAATAAAACTCCCGTCAATAGCTGTGATTTTTCATCCAATTCCTGGTGGTAAAATCTGTTGGTAAAATCTACAGAAGAATAGATCTTCTTTCCTCTAAATTCTTTCAGAACATCTTTTATAAGCGGCGCTTTGTCGTGCTCAGGAATAAGCTTGATATTTAAAAAACGTCTGTCTAGGCATAGCCTAATAGATCCATTTGACTTAGCAACTGGCAAAATAACGTTAAAAAACGGTGTAGGTGACTTCTTAATCTTGCCAGATTCAAGCATACCATAATAATGCCCTTCACCTGAGAATGATGTTTCTCTGGGATCGGGTACAATTTACTCTTGAAAGGTGTCCAGTCATCAACCTACATAGCATATTTAAAATTGAAAACCTTCCCTGCAATCGTGTCAAAAATCTCCTTGTGATAGCGTAGCACCTCTTCTAATTTTCTTCTGTCGGACTCCCCCAATTTTGCTTCTTTCAGCCACTCCTGTAGTAGTATTTCAAATTTGGATCCTCTGACTTCTTCTTCAGCTAATAAAGTCCAATGTTCCTGAGACTAATCCTGGTCTCCTATATCCACAACAGCTGTCTCAATCACCTCTTCTTCCTGCTCACATATTTCTTCTGTGACGTTATCCGTTATCGCCTCCAGCATTCATTTCATCCATATTGAAGCCGACATTCTCTAGATCTTCAAGTTGCGTGAAGCTCACCGTGTTGTTGTGTGGATCAATAACTGCATGGTAATCGCATAAAAAGTTGGCTCCCAAGATAATGTTAAAACTTATCTTGGCCATTACAATAAAAATCAGTGAAGAAGCATGGTTCAATATGTTCAATTCTAAATATGCCTGATGCTTGCATACTACGGTGCGTTCGGGAATAACACCTCTTACCCTAATTTGTGGGACAGGGATCAATGGTAAATTATGATTCCTTCCTACTTCTTTAACAAGTGCCTCAGAAACCGAGCTAACTTGCGAACCCGTATCCAACAAGCTCCTTACTTTCAAACCTCCTATTCTGGCATAAATAATTGGTAATTGCCTTTAAACATCATTTTGCGGCTTTACAACTTTTTCCAGACAGTCCTCTGGTAAAGCAATCCACTGTTCAATGTGCGCCACAATTCGATCATCACGGTCATCAGCCACCCTCGCTCTCAGGCTATCTCCATATTCATTTATTGAAGTTTTTATCGCGAAATCCATCCTGTGAATTTCTTCTTCCGTCCTGTCTTTTTTGTTGCCGAACCAAGCTCTCCGCTCCCTCTTCTAAGTGATTATCAGGATTTCTTCGGTTCTTTATCGCTCGTCCCCATCTTTCTCGTTCCGTTTCTTCATTCCCGTGCAGCTCCTCGAGGTATCTCTGCGATTCCGCATGACGCTCGTCCCATTTTTTCCGGTACTCCCTTGGTTCCTCTTGCCTGTTATTCCGTCTGTCCTTCCAATTATGGTTGAACCGCGTGTCACCATTTCTCTGATACGGCATGTTCTGCCAGCGATTACCCCTCCAATCCACATATCCTCGCTGGTATGTTCGTTGATTATTATTATTATTATTAAAATAATCATTTCTATCATTATTGTTTCTATTGTCGTAACGATCCCTGTTATCAACATAATCTTGCCTTCTAGGTGTAGCTTGCGTATTAGTCGCCTGTGACTTAGTATTCGGTTTGTTATTCCTAATTAGCTCTGCCGTATTGACGTGTTCCAGCTGACTTTATCTTGCCTGTGGGGTGGGTAAACTAGTTTCATCCAAATGACGCAGAATTTCTTCGGCCTGCACTGCTGTGCTTACGTTTGCTGCTACCAGAAACTGTTGAATATTCATAGGCAGTTGCTTCCCTATTGTCAAAATTAAATTTTCTTCGGATGGTGTCTCATCTAGATCTTTCAACCTTATCATCTGTTGCGCGAAAAACTCCGAATATTTCGTGGGATATGTGCTGTGATACTTTCGTGAATAAAGGTCCATCCTGGGGCTTTGCTGATGTGAGGGACGCCAAATTTCTTTAAGAATGCCTCCTTAAATTTGTTCATGTTTTCGAATGTATATTTAAAACTTTGGAACCAAATTAAACTGCTTCCATGTAAACATTTCTCGACTATCCTGAGCTGTTTGTCTGGACCGATGAGCTGATCATTAAAATAATCGTCCAGTTCACGTAAAAATGCTTTAGGTGTCGTGCTTGTATCGTCATTATACTTCCCTGGTTTGAAATCATTCCCCCTAATGACTTGAATGATTTGTTCGGTGCTAATGTTTTGCTGTGGAAGCTTCGCCTCTATATTTCTGAAATACTTCAGTGTTACAACCCGTGTTTGGACTCTGGTCACTACTCATTCCCCCGGCTGTGTTGAGTTCCCGAGGGTCCCTATGCTCTCCGGTTTTTCCTCAATACGTTCAGATGTATTAAAGTAGCCCGCTCTAATGATCTCAGCTCATTCTTCACGATCTTATCTTTATGCTTTTTCAGTTTTGCCTTAATATTCACTTCAGGAGCATGGATACGAGAATGATTATCCCCCACTCTTCTAATTATAATAAGTCTTTCTTTCTTACTATCTTCGCTCAACTGTTTCCATCCTTTCCTGGTTTTCTCTCTAAGGGACCTGAATATTTCCTCATTTTTTCCTTTTTTTAACTTTGGCCTGCCTCTATTTTTTCTAATCTCTCTTCTTTTCGCTCCTTATTCTCCTCCATACTCGTCTTTATCAATCCTGATCTATCTCCATGTTCTCTCATCTTTCTACCGAATGAAGATCCAACCTGTCCGTTTCCTTAATTAATTCCATCACTTTATGGTCCACGGATCCACTCAGATCCTGGATATTTAACGTCTTAGCCTCGATATCATCAAACCTGCCTTCTAGATTGTCCTGGGCGATTTTAATATTTGCAGTACTCCGAAACGCAAGCCTGCTCTATTTGTTCTAATTTAGCCGCCACCATTTCATCAAGCTCAGCTAGTTTAGAGACAAATTTACTTTCAATTTGTTGGATTTGCCCTAATTGCTTATTATTATAATCGGACATTTCATTAGTTCATTTCTATAATTGTTCCTTCATGTTATTTTTTATTTTTGCCGCAATTTGATTTAACTGATCATTTTATGTTCCCTCAATCCCTCAAACTATGCGGCATTGAGTATTCAATTTACTTTCAATCTTTATCCACCACTTTGATCTGGTTATTAAATTCCTTACCTTACTGATATTACAATACAACATCTTATTTAACCAAATGTTAATTAAGATTTTCAAGGCATCACCTTCCTTACTTTCACATATATTGAGTTCATTGTTTCTTAACAATCACTAATTATTTCAGCTGGGCGCCAGAAACACAATGCAAATTAATAGCAATATCAAATCTGTGTTTCGCATTTATTATCTTTAAATGAACTCAGTGATTTTACTTGACAACACTTGGCGGAACAACTTCGCTTAAATTACTGAATTTACATTTAAAAAGGCACAAAGCTCCATGGTGACGCACCATTTTTAACTAACAACAACTGAAAGCACCACGTTGTGCGAACATTTTTACTCATATGCATGCTTGAAAGAAGCATAACAAGACTCTATTTCGGGGAACAGTTCGGTTCATGTTTTAAGTTGCTAGTATTTTTGCTTCTCAACATGAAAATGTAACATAGGGTAAAATTAACTAATTAGGAAGAAGTGAACCAGAATTTAAATAAGAAATTAATTTTATATCAGATCAATAATCAAGAAAAAACAAATAAACAATCACCCTTAAATTTACATAATTAAATCAACCACAAAATAATTAAAAATCTCTCTCGAGAAAGCACAAAATAAATCAGGACATGGCCTGTCCTCAATTGCTCCCAAGATTATGTGCGTGTGAGTACGTGTGGATTGTGCATGCTGAATTGAATTAGTACATTGAATACGTGATTCGCTACCATATGGCACAACCGGCAAGTGGTGAATCCGTATATATGCGACAATAGACTTGGCGTCTGGGAAACAGTATGAAACGACTCTACACTAAATAAAACAAAGCCGACACTCGCTACCCTATAATATACAACAAAGATCTCCTCACTGAGATCTTGACAGCGTGCCAAATACACGAACATAATTGCCTCCAATAATTTCTTACCAAAGTATAAACAAATACACGTTACTACACTACAAACACAACAAAATGACCGAACGTCATTATATAATTAACTACACAACCAAAGTGTTGGCACAAAATCTACAAATTAATTAATTACAATGACACAAATGCTCACCGGCAATATTTACAAGAAATAACATTTTATTTCAACGAGACGCACGAATGTACGTATTTCAGCATGGAGAACTCACTTTAAATATCATATGTTCAACCAAACAGGCTTATCAACTTTAAACATCGGGTCAAAGTAGGTGGCCCTCTGGTCATTAACAGGTCTTATCTTAGATCTGCCCGTGTACTGTGGCATACGTCGCAAATGTCATGAACCCTGCGTGTAACAAAATATCCCGGGCTTGCTCTCAGGCAACCCAAGATCTTTGGATACGCACCAGTACTCCACCTGAAATAACACATGTGTCACCAAATACAATTGTCCCAATAATTCAACCATTGAATTATAAGACTCGTCGGGAACCGAGCAGTGCCACCGCAGAGTACATCTGTCATCCATATGCTGCAGACAGGAACTTGGTCACAATGCCAACCTTCCCCGCGCAACAAAATACCAAAATATAACACCATCAACACACTGCTTGGGTATAACTCAAAATTCACCTGAAATTCACACACGTGACGTAACAGATCCAAGAAAAGGCCGATGATATCAAGACTTCAAAAAATCAACAATAAAATTCTTACATCAGGTAACTTATGGTTCTCCGCAAATAGTTGCAACAAGGCAAACTCAAAATAGCCTGTTTAATTAACTCGCAAGACAAAATATCTCATTACTCCCCAATCTCTATCATTACTTTATCTCTACTGCAGCTCCATTTATCATTGTACCCGTAATCCATGATCTAATGAAATAAAATATCGCACAAATAGTACTCGCGTAGTACACTGAAATTCAACTACAACAATAAAATTTACAAATAAAGAGTAGTGACGACGCATATTCTACCAAGAGTGTCGAGAACAAGAAAAATCCGAACACTAAATTTCTCACAAAACACAAGAAAAATATGTATACACTGTTCCCATAAACCAAGCTATTCCGCTAATTGAAATACTTCAAATTTAGTACTTGTCCATTCTGCAACAGTACTCAGCGTACATCACCCTGCATGGCCCAACAGGTCTCTACTCAGCCATAGCCATCATCTTAGTCGAACGGACGGTCATCATCCCAATAGTTGGCCTGGCACCAAACATCTTGAAGCTTCTTCTTCTGAGTAAATAAATGTTCAATTAATAATTGCAAATACACTATCTATTGCTGCTAAAATTGCTATGAGCTAATAACTTCACTCATAAGTCCTGAGCAATTTTTTAATCGATGACATTTCCCTTAATAACAACTCAATCGCTTCTAACTTCACACGCATACTGTCATAAACTTCAAGGCAAAATAAAGTCAAGTTTTGAGAATCGTTATTCTCTGCCATACTAATGTTTAACTTGAACAGTTTATAAGTTCACACGTAGAATTTACAAAGTCTAAATTAGCCTCCCATGAGACATCAATCTGACGTAGGTCTCCCTCAAGACGACAAAGAATTAGAACGGGTGTCTCTCGAGACTTGAAAATTAAGAACACTTTGGCTTGGTCAGTAGCCGTATTTATATAAAATGACACAAATCGTCGTGGTGGGGACACATAAAAATACGATAAATCGAAGAAATAGGACTACAGACTTGCGAGTCACATCAAATGGCTCGTCTCATCACGCAGAATCAGGCTCAGGTAATATAATAAAAATCGATCGTGGATTAATTCAGAATTTATTTCCCTCCAATTCCAGTTTTGCGGGCAAAGCGGAGTCATCTCTTCGGATTCGTTGATTAGGTTTTCCGCGTTCGCGTTAAAATCACTGGCTCCTCCCACTGGGTGTAGCTAATGATACTTCTTCTCGCTTGCACAAAGACTGCCTTCTCTGTTCTTCATTGCAGGACAAAAGAACATCTTCCCTCTACGTCACGAAGCAAGCCACGCTCTCCGCTCGTTGACCTTTCAGTTCCAACAAATCAACCAGGCCAAACTTATAATAGTGCTTTGTCTGACCAAGGCCCTGGTATTTTATCCTTCCGTACCATGCTTGCCTGAGCACCTGCCTCTTTCGACACATCTCAGTAACTTCAAGTCGCCCCAATATTTCCTTCCACTGTATAATATGAAAATATGAAACATTATTGATGTGTAACATCTTTCCGCTCGGTTGCTGGATTATTTTGTGGGAGTGATTTTGAAAATTGGGTACGGAAGTGAATCGGGCGGAAGTGGATCGAACGGAAGTGGATCGGACGGAAGTGAAGACGCACTGCCAGAAAAATGGGACGGAAGTGAATCGGGCGGAAGTGCATCGAACGGAAGTGGATCGGAGGGAAGTGAAGACGCACTGCCAGCTGGATGTACAATTGAAAATGTGTGTATTGGAAAAAAGGCAGTGTGTGCTCTGTAGCGCGAGAATGTTGTGGCAATGCAGTAGGCAGTGCATTTAGCAGGCACTGGTTTGACGAGCACGGTGGCAAATGTTTCACCGACTTTCATTTGTCATTGAGCAGTTTATGAAGCTTCACGTTCAAGGTTGAATATCACATAGGGTAGGACAAAGACGACAAAAAACATTTAAGTAAGCGGCATTATTGTCAAGATGTGGGTGAGTTGTCAAATATGAAATGCATAACAGAATGTTGTTATATGAGTGAAATAAAAGCTTTATTTTCATCATATGTGAGACTAGGTCATTTCATGATTGTAGGAAGCCATGTTTTGATTTTTTACGACGAACTGTATGAGAGCCTTGAGAATAATGAATGTTATAGTTACAGAGGAATGTGCTCACAGTATTTGAGAGTACTGTCGACGTTGTGTGTCACTTTTTTATTATGAATTATTAATATAAAAGGAAGGAAGGAAGCTTGTAATTTTGCGTGTCCGTTAATCTCACGATCATGATCCACGGTACCTCCCTTTTACGTGGAATGCGAACCACAGGACATGGCATTTTAATTCGAAAATATCACATGTATTGACCGGGAATCAAACCCGGTCTACCTTGGTGAGAGACTAACAGCTTGACCGCTGCGCCACAAATGTGACAGTAGCATATCTCCAATTCAATCTATACATTCATCATAGTACCATTATGAATGTCGAGTGTAAATTAACATTTTAAGAATGTCCAAGCTGTGTAGTATACGAGTAGGATAACATGTCAGATGTTACACATCATATGCGACTACTGTAAGGCTCGCATCTTTTTTATAAGAGCATCATATAATAAGGATTCAATACCTTTCTTTTTATAACACATTGTAACAGATCTTATTTTTAAATTTTTAAAATGTTTTTCAGCCTTTAGCCAATTAAGTATATATTT
Organism: Meconema thalassinum; assembly: GCA_946902985.2. Classification (NCBI taxonomy): domain Eukaryota; kingdom Metazoa; phylum Arthropoda; class Insecta; order Orthoptera; family Tettigoniidae; genus Meconema; species Meconema thalassinum. The sequence continues at coordinate 1,517,782,716 of OX336389.2, read as the reverse complement.
TGATAACAAATTTTGTATGTAAGACTTGCTTCTTTTCGTATTTTATAATATAACTCTGAAGAAGGTCTCAATGTGACTAAAGTACAACTGGTTAGTGACTTAAAATTCCAATTAACTGAATATTTAAACTTCGTCAATAAGGACAAGGGCTGCCATGGTCATATTATTGGCTTTTCAAGCCAAGGGTTATCAGTACCAGATGAAACTCATTATCAGAGAACATTGTATCCGATTCCAGGATGAACTATCTGATATTACTTAGAAAATGGAGACCGATGATATAAGAAAGAAAATGGCGATGTCTTGTCTTAATCCTATCACTGTCGCGAAGAAGGCTGATGGATATTGAGGCTATGTTTAGATGCCAGGGGAATCAACGAGTTGATATTGCAAAATTTCGATAGATCACCCTGGCTTCTTAGAAAATTTAAAGGAAAGACTTGTCTTTCAGTCATAGACGTGACAGCTTCGTTCCATCAAGTTGAGCTTACTGAACATAGAAAGACGTTCACTGGATTCCTGTTTAATCAAACTAGATTCGTTTTCAATCGCATCCCGTTTGAGAGACCGGCATTCTCTCAAAAAGACAGGGCTTCACGGTAAGCAATGCGTTATTATTTTCTCTCTTTAAAAAGGAGTCCCATGCCGCCCCCTGCCTCGCCACACCCTTATGGAAGCACTTTGTTCACCCTATAAAAAGTGGGTTTCCTAGCTTCATGCAAAGTCACCTGTAGTGTCTTCCTTTTAAACTTCCTAACACCTCTCCAAAGTATGGAGGTATCCCGCTTCTTCTCTCTATGTCGTAAGCAATCTGCAATCTCTCAAACACGCTGTTATATTGCTACTTACTACTTTAAATTCTTTCTTTTTTGCTTCTGCTTAGCTTGAAAGGAAGATTTAAATCCCATTTTCGAGTAATGAGTCAGCCACGTGCCTCTTTGTTTACGTATCTTCCACTAAGGTTTTCCTTCTCACGCATTGCGTCCTTTCTCTCCCTTGGTTTGACCTGCGATTTTCATCTTCTACCATTGAATCAATCATTCAAGCTTTCCTCCAGGCTGGTACCTCCAGTGATTTCAGATCACTAAATTCTTCCTTTTCTCTACTATTACTTGCTTGCGAGCTACTTCTCCTTGCCACTCTTTGCCGGCTTTCTAACAGCCTCAACAATTCCTAATCGGGATCACTATTATTGGTTAATCTTGAGTTGCTCCTTGAATCATTGCGCTCTGGACCACCCCCTTTTCTCTAGCTACGTAGGGAAGTGGTCTCACTATTTTTCGCGTTAATTTAAAACATTTAAAAATAGCTTCGGGAAGCATTGATAGCTGGAGTGCCTTACTTCACTTTTAAGAAGGAAAAATTGTTTTCTTTAATCCTATCACGTAAATGGGAAATTTGGTACCCCTTTGAGAATGCTAGTTCTGTACTGATGTGGACCTTGGACATAGAAGCAGTTTTACTGTTATCAATCTTTTTAAGACTCGGGTGGTACAAATGTTTATTTCTAACAGTCATTTTTTTTTGGACAAATACCACTCGAATATTAAAATTGTTTCTCTCTTTTGTGGTACATTCTTTGCATGTACCGGATCATGTAAGTTTCCCATATAGGGAATACTTTTATTTACTTTACCGAATGCTTATTCCTATCTTAGTATCTTCCAGAGAAATTATTATTATTATTATTATTATTAATATTATTATTATTATTATTATGGTGAGAATGTTACCTCTCATGTTATTTCCTGGAACATCTAAGACTGCAAGTGCTTCTGCCTTCTCGAAAAACTTCAAACCTCTTCGGCCTCAAGCATTCAACATTTACGAGAAGATGGTTCATCAGATGCTTCTATTTATTCTTGTACAGTGTCGGTAATATTTTTTTATGTTGTCAAGTTTCCTACTTTAGTTAGTCCTGTATACATTGCACTACTCCATGAAACCTTAAATACAGTAATTCTTTCCCCACACGAGAGAGCAGTGTGACCACTTCTACGCACCCGTCATTAGTCACCACTTCTACGCACCCGTCATTAGTCACCACTTCTACGCACCCGTCATTAATCACCACTTCTACGCACCCGTCATTAGTCACCAGCCAGATATTCGCTGTCACTCGCCTATCGATATCAGGCTGCGAAGGCTACGCCTCGCTCTGCTCAAGGAGGAGAGGCACTCAGGACCTCAGTTCCGCTAGAGATAGTTCGCTATGTGCCGCACGTTTACCCAGGGCTTCGTGTTTATAGTTTAACATGTTACAGACTATATTTCTACAAAGGATCATTGTAGCACTTTAATCAAGATGAGTACTATGAGTATTTAACGCATCACCTTCCTCTAATTTATATAGGGCCTAACTTCGACAATTTTAATCTATGCATAACATTTTACTATTTGCAATCTAATAGCTATATCTCGCCCTCCTGGTTGGGAATTATCTCAAAAGCATAAAGGTTGAATCGCCCCACTCCGCGGGACGTCACTTATGGCAAAACAAACTTAGTCCCAGGTGGGATTCATTCTCTTGTTCAATTTGACACATTTTACTTTCTTTCTTTCTTTCTTTCTTTCTTTCTCGTTTACCCTCCATGGTTGGCTTTTCCCCACGGACTAAGCAAGGGATCGTACCTCTACCGGCACTGGCAGTGTCCTGGAGCTTGAGACTCTAGGTTAGGGATACAACTGGGGAGTGTGACTAGCCCGTCACCCAGGTGGCCTCGCCTGCAAAGCAAACAGGGGCCTGATGAAGGGATGGGAAGAGTGGGAGGGATAGACAAGGAAGAGGGAATGAGGCGGCCGTGGCCTTACATTCGGTACCGTGACCGTATTTTTTTATCTGGAATTTATGCATTTTAAGGAGCCAGCCCACAGCGCAGCGGAGATTGTAATTCTAGACGATCGTAGTTTGTTTAAATCAGCTGTGAACCAAGAAAAGAGACGGGCGAACTTCCCGTGATGCACCGAGCAACTTTCAGATTGACGGTCAAGGCCATGTGACGTCATCTGAAGAAATGACAGTCGACAGAGGGTAGGTGCAGAGTTAATTGTAATCTAGACAGACACTCTGATTTCTGAAGCCATGCGGTTAATATAATTGTACGAGCAGGATCGTGTTGCGCGGTGTTTATAATGTGACTTTCATAAGTCACACAGTGCGGACTTAAACTTTTCATCTGCGATCGCGTGTCAAGAGGACTTGTAAAATTTCAGTGGATTGAGTTACTCCTCGATAGCGTGAAGAGAACTTTGAATATTCCAAGCGTTTGTTAAAGCTTGTTTAATTTGCTTGCTACAATTTACGTACTATTTCTACGCAGTACAGCAAATATACGTGGACATGATATGCAAACTGTTCTAAACAGAGTACTGGAAGCGAACTTTGATATCTGAATGTTACTTGAGTATTCTTCATACTTCAAGGGATTTTGCAAATCACAGTTGGGATGAATAACCTTACTGTTTGCTGAATTTACTATCATGTAAGCTTAAACCTCAGAGTATGCAGAGTAGAGCGATGACTACGTGAAGTAACTGTGATACCCATATACACCGAACATGTTTCCAGAACGATTTTTGACAACGGTCACCATGAACATTTATTGTTTCGAAATCATGGAGGAGTCATGGGTGAACCACGACAAAACTTCAGAAGCACGCTACTTCTACTATATTGAGATTGTCTTACAAGAGAGTTTACTGTCTACTATCGTACAGTACGAGCTCCCAGAATGTACCGGATAAGGTGTACAGTCCCCAGGCAGGAAGAAAAGTGAGGAGAATTGTTCCAGGTTCGAGGCCGGGTTGGTGGAATTTGTATACTGGTTTCCGGTATATTTTGGAGAGGAGACTTGGGCATTTGTTCCGAGTAATGCCCTCTACAAGAATATGCACAAGGTAGAAGTCGACATATTTTTAGTAGAAATAGAGCATTAATATTCTGTTGTTTCCAGTTGCCAAATTTTGTGATTACGCCCTTTGCAATCTAGCACTAGCAACCCTTCTTCAATATCTTTACTCTAACACACAAGAGGGGCCACAAGACATGAAAGAGTAAAGATATTGAAAAAGGGTTGCTAGTGCTAGATTGCAAAGGGATAGACACTGCAATAACGTGAGTAAATAATTTGAGAGTGGGTTAGACAGCCGTGGCTAGAGACACAAAAGAAGCCACACACATGCAAGAGTATTTCATGTCTTGTGGCCCCACTTGTGTCACTAGCCACGGCTGTCTAAGCCCTCTCAAATTATTAACTCATGTTATTGCAGTGCCTAGCTCATGCATGCTTGCACTTTAACAAAGCTTTACTATTCCTTATATTTCATGTTTTCTACTCTGGTGGCCTTGCTTTCAGAACAAGCCACGGCTCTCTATCACAACTTATTTTGAAAACTCATGTAATTATTGTGTCTAGTTCATGAACGCTTACACTGTGCACAGCTTTACTATTCTCTATTTTTCGTGCGTTTTATTCTTATGGCCTTGTTATTTGAAAAAGCCACGGCTAGTTTAAACCAATCTCTTTTAATAACCAATGTTGTTATTGTGTCCAGCCAATGCGTCCTGGCATTGGCATGTTCTCGCCAACAACTTCTCTTATTTTCAATTACGATACATAGACTGCAAATAGATAACAAATTGAAGATATGAATGTTTATTCTCTTAATTTTGCCACGGCTACACGATATACATTGTATTCACTATGGATTGTTTGGACCTGATGATGCTCTTTTAACGAGCAAAACACCTCATCCTTTGGTTTTCTCCCTTGTGCTATCGAGAGTCTAGATCGTCTGTAATCTAGAATTTGATTGTTAACCAGCGGTGTTATCGTGTCCAATTCATGCATTCTGGCACTTGCATACTCTGGCCAATATTTTTACTAATAACTCTTTAGTAAGCAATAATTGCTTCCAGTTTAAAGTGGTTGTACCACTCAAATTCAAGATCACACTTCGATCATTCTATAATCACATAGTTCAGGTGGCTTCTCAATCAAAATCTTTAGATATTTCAGTTCTAACTTGTTTTTGTTGTATTTATATATGCTTGTTTTTCAAATACAAGAGTCTATCCTATGATCCACTTCTTAATTTGTTCTTCCAAAACCTCCTTTTCGACAATTCAAACTTCATCTTCCCTTATATTTGAAGCATTTGAGCATGTCCAATTACTCCAACTATCCACCCCTTCGCCTTTGTTAATCACTTTGTATCAGAAGAATCTGTGTCTGTAGCTTTTGGGATCGAGTACAAGTTTTAAGAATGCCTGAGAGACCAATGATGGCTACCGGGTAGCTCAAGCAGTAAATGTTGCCCCATTTCGAGGGCCTCGTTAAGGGACGGATCTCCCCTTTGGTGAGAAGATCAAACACAATCCCCCAGATTTACACTTCTTAACTAATTGGTGAGGCATGTAGAACGTATCACCATTGGTCTTAGATGGAGCATGTTCAGCAAGGCGTTTTACAATATAGTCCATCATCTATTCGTAAGAAATCTCCTTGAAAGGTCCATTCTTCTCTAGTCTCTTTTGTAATGCATTGAATCGATTTACCACATTAGCATGGTTATTGGGCAAGATGACATCTCATTTTCTAGGAAGAGAAGGTTAAAAGATGAAACTGAACAAATGAATGCCAGAATGATGAATCTACAGAGCGATTCATCACGGGTACAAGAAACAGTAAATAAACTTAAGGAGGATGTTACACAGTTGCAATCTGATGTTCACCACAACTTAGAAAAACTTCAGAAAGCAACCAAAGAAAACATAGTAAAGCTACAGAATGACGTACAGCAAACACTGGACGAATCTAAGGAAGAAAGTAAGAGCAGTTCAGGGGCACTAAAACTGGGAGTTAATAAGAACACTAGCCAAGTGGAGGCTAACTTAGACCAATTGCAGGTTAACACTGCCAAAGTAGAGTACAGACTATCGAATTAAAGCCTACAGTAGATTCACTACACGTATAAGTCCATACAAAAACCACTATGTTAAAACAGGACATTGAAATGCATGTTAAGGAAGTAATATGTGGTAGCACAGATGTGTAAAAAGTTGATTTAATTAAGGCTAATGAAGAAAGTGACCAGGTATTACAAGCTAAGCTTGATAGAAATATAAAAACTATGGAAATTAGGATAACCTAATATATTTCTGATGTAAGAGAAGATTTATGTAAGCGTATTTATAATGTACAACTGGCCAATGTAGAGGATCTGTCACAATTTAAGAAAAAATCTGAAACCGAGGCTTCAACTACTTCCGTGAAATTAGACAAATTATGACTTGATATGCACTGGAGAAAGAAAAGAGAGGAATACAAATAGACGACGTTAGGTCGAAGTTAACTAATTTAAGTTTAGGAGACGCTCCTAATATTGACAATTTAAAGAATTATTTGAGAGAAAAAATCAGGGGCGATGTTAGAGAATTCTTACGCAGAATAGACGACAGACAGAAGAAAAGGGAATAGATGCAACAAACAAGAGTCGCGAGATTAGAACAAGAGTTCTGTGAAGCTAGGAGTAACGCTGTACCGGCCGAACAGCTGATCCAGCCAAGGCAAGAAGCGTGAGCGACAGGACAGTCTGGGCAAGGGGGAATTGGAACACCGTACACAGAAAGTGAAGTGAGGGATCGACATACTTTATTTTCGAGAGAAACTCCTAGAAATAGTAAGATCATACAGGAATTTAGAGACAACACCTCGTAAATTCAATGGGAAGAATGGGGTAAAACTGATAGAATTCATTCGTGATTTTTCCGTGATTTTTTCATCGAAAATCATGTGGCAAGAGAAAGAGAAATGCGTATTGTGGAACGTTGTCTGCAGGGTGCCAGCCTATAGTGGTTTAAAGCATTTAGGTATTCGTTTCCTCACTTTGAGGCGTTCGCTGACGTATTAATTAAACGATTTTGGAGTATAAAATACCAACAAAATCTGCGAGCAGAAGTATACAGCAAAAAGTACGAAAGTTCATAACCAACGAAGTATACAAACTACTTAACGGCTCAATCGGAAAATCTCCAATATCTACAGCCACCACGTTCGCAACGGGAATTAGTAGAGATAATTTCATGACAATTCCCAACGGAAGTAAGGAGGTATATAATTGCATCAGGGGTTGATAATTTAGCGATGATGGACAAACCATTGAGACGAATCGACCACACGAGCGCGATGTCTAATACAACATCAAATATAAGGAGACCGAGGCAAGAACATAGAGAAATTAAAACTGTTGTTGTGAACCAGATCAAACAGACTGAAAATCAACCTGGAAGACAACAATGTAGAACGGGACCCATGAGGAATTACTATTTCCAACAAAGAAGAATAGAGACAGGATATAGAGAAAATAGAGGAGGTAAACGTTAAAAAATTTCGTAAGAAACGACAAAGAAAATACTAGAAGAACAGGGTATCATCACAATCATGGTTTTCGGCGTGGTAACTATTGCGATAGGAATAATAGGAACTATGGTCAGGGGTCAAACCGATATAAGAACTGGAACGATGACGTTTTCACAAAGCAACAATACGAGAACTGATATCGGAAAGGTAGAGAATATTTGAGGAATCTAAGGCAGGAACATACACCGAACGATTCTCAAAGAGATAGAGAACCGACTCCAGGAACTAGTAGTCAGGGAAGGAATGAAAAACCTCCTCCTGTAAAAAAAAAGGAATCCTAAAACTCAACTAGAAGATGCAGAAAAGCTGCTGACTTTCCAAGAGTCATAGGAAAGTACTCGGAGAAGTCAGTGAAATCATACAAAAGTAGTCGGAGAAGTCAGCTAAGTCATAAGAAAGTAGTCGGAGAAGTCAGTGTAGTCATAAGAAAGTAGTCGGAAGAATGTCAGAAGAAATTCAGTCTCAAGTTTTTATGATAATATTGACAGGCTAAATAAAAGTATTGTGGACACTTTAATTTCCCATAGTAAAAGGAGAATGAGCCCTGTATTTCCTGTGTGAAAATTTGATTCAAATATTTCAAGTCTATGCATTGGAGCATGAGTTTTATTGACGCTAGAAAAGGCACAAAGTTTCAAGAATGGTTTGTCATGTGACTCTCCTGCATAAGAAAAACTGGTTAGATCTAGATCAGAGAAGTCAGCTCTGGTTGACAATAAAATGTAAAGAAAATTACAGGCGACACGGGTGGAGAAAGAGAATTAAAAAGAAACAGAAGCGTGGCTAGGCACGAGTCAAAATACCGCCAACGATATCGCATGACCCAAATCCAATGTTAAAGAATCCCGTGATTAAACGAAGGCAAAAATTACAATACAATCATTGTTACAGAAGTACCACAAGAAGATTGATTGCACTAAGAATAGAGGAAAATTTAAGACGAAAATTATTATATTTTTGTAGTTCAAGTAAGGGAAGTACTACGGAAGATATTATTTTCTCGCAGTTGGAGCGCCAATTTTCCTATGGTGGGGAAACGCGCCATTCTGAGCGTGGCTATTTAATCTGATCTTTTGAGGTGATAAAACGTATTGTCAAGTTAGAGTTCAGGCATGGTTCTGAGAAAATATATTTGACGGCAGATGCAGGGGCATCGACGGCCAAGCTATCGTTGAAAGGCGGACTACAAATTGGCAGAGTGTCCTTGTGTAATTTCGACATTTGAGAAGTAAACAATTAGTTCTGAAATGGACTTAAAGATTTTTAACCTACTTTTGATTTTTGCAAAAAATGACAGTAGACTTATGAGATCAACACAGGGCCAAAATTGTGTATCTGTGAGTGTGTATGTGTGTGTGTATACTCTGCATGCCTGTCCCCCTATCAATTCAAATATGGTGAAACCGAATTGAACGAAATTTGGTACAGAGGTAGCACTAGCAAGGGACACCTCAGTGTCATGTTTTATATCGCCACCATCTTGACCGAAACGTAATGGCGGCCACCCAAATGTTCAAAGCTTAAATCAAATTACGACTAACCTAATCATCTGATCTCTACCAAATTTTGCAACAACATACATTTATGTGGGAAGCGTCTTTTAACTAAACTACAAGGTCATCAGCCCAATAGTATGCAGATGGCGGCCTTGTTTGTTTGCATATCGATTCCCCCTATCAATTCAAACACGGTGAAGCCGAATTGAACGAACTTTGGTACAAAGGTAGCAATGGCAAAGGGCACATCAGTGTCATGTTTATATCACCGCCATCTTAACGGAAACGTAATGGCAGCCACCCAAATGTTCAAAGCTTAAACCAAATTACGACTTACCTAATCATCTGATCTCTACCAAATTTTTCAACAACATACAATTATGTAGGAAGAATCCTTTGACCAAACTACAAGGTCATCCACCCAATAGTTTGCAGACGGCGGCCATGTATGTGTGCAAATCGAATCCCCCTATTAATTCAAACACGGTGAAACCATATTGAACGAAATTTGGTGCAGAGGTAGCACTAGCAAAGGGTACCTCAGTGACTTGTTTTATATCGCCGCCGTCTTGACGGAAACATAATGGTGGCCACCCAAATATTCAAAGCTTAAATCAAATTACTATTGTTGTTGTTGTTGTTTATGTTGTTGATTATTTAGGGGTTTTGGGTCATCATGGTCTTGTAGTCCCGTTTACTTGGGTGTGTGTAGAAGTTGTCTGAAAACCTATGTCACTGTGATGTCTGTAGGCTTACTAGTGTGTGTACTTTTATACGAGGAAGGATTTGGGTAGGAAGCTGTTGTTGTTTCATTCGAGATGCATGGACATCGTGGTCGTTTAGCCCCGTGTACTTGGGTGAGTGTTGAATTTTGCGGATAACCTGTGTTATTGTGATTGCTGTATTAGTGTATACATACACTTCAGGCGAGGATTCAATCAATCAACGTTTAATACCCGTATAGCACGTTGTATTTCTACAAGCTACTATAACCAATATTCAATTATACTCCTTGAAAAGGAAAAAGAGTTATAACTATGCCCATGCATTTAGGAGAAAGTAGGCTATATGTTCTTTACTGAACGTCTTGTTCACTAGTGTGAATTTGCTATAGAGAGTGCGAGAGATCGCTGAACTTTAAAATTGAGCTTATACTCAATCCACTGTTCGAACATTTCTTGAAAGTGTTCCGAACAGACATTCTGCGAAAATCTAACGATTTCTTCGACGACGGATTTTCAGTTAAGTATCCCAATAAATATTCCAGCACCGATAATTCCATTAACCACGAAGTTAAATCGTTTCTTCGTTGTTGTGTATATTTTTTCAAAGCAGTTGTGAGATTCAAACCGTACGTAAAAAGGTACATTGTATAAATAAACGTATGTATGAGTGATTGATTGTCTCGCTGAATGAATGAGTATCTGAATGGAATGAATGAATGAATGGATGAATGTATCGAGTGATTGAGGTTATGAAAGTGCGTGCGTGGGAGAGTGAGTGAACAGGAAAATGTACTATGTCAATATTCTAAATATGTAAATACTGCAAATATCTTTGTAAAACTTGTAAATATTGTTAAAACAAATGTAGATGTAAGCTGTGCCTGTGAAGCATGAAATATGTATGTGGGGCTTCACTAGGCCTTCCATACTTCGTGTACGATTTATGGTAAATAAATAATAATAATAATAATATCAGAAACATTTCAATGGAGACTACAAGGGAAATTCAGTCAACATATTTCGAGTTTCCATTGGAGATGAATTGCATTCTCACGTTGGGAACGACATCTGATTTTATTATGGCAGTGGAGAGGGCAGAGTAAATAAGTAGAGGGGAACACTACGATAAGAATAGGGAGAGATCAACAGTAACCATCAACCTCAACCATGCAGTAACTTAAAACACTCAAAATACAGTAATACGACAACGAAAAATGGTTCAACTACTCTCACGATGAAAATGTCAATACCGATGAATTCAAGAACATCTGATGGCAGTATGAAGAGAAGAAAAGTTTTGAACAAGGGCGAACCCTGTTCACGACCCTGTTCTTTTCCAGAACTTGGGACAACGCGGGGCGAGACCAGTTCGAGTCCGGAACGAGCAAGCGGAGACGCAGTTCAAATGGCTGGAGAGAACGGGGTAAAACCCGGAAAAGACATCTAAACGTGAACCGGTGTATCGTCCGATATTATCTTACATCTGCAGTTGAAGCCTTCAAAAGGGAGAATGAAGATCTTTTATATAGTTTTTTTGTAGTGAATTTCCATGAGAAAACTTTTGAGTATTATTTTTAATTCTTCGATTTTGAATATTTGAATTCGTTAATTTTGAATTTAGATTTGGATCGTATTTTCGACGTTTGATATTTTTCAGTAGTAGATTTTATCGTTAACTTAAGATTTGTGTGCGATTGAATTTTTCGTTAATTTTCTGAGTTGAAGATCTGCGTGACTCAACAGGTGTTTTGTAGGATTATATTATTATTATTATTATTATTTATTTACCATAAATCGTACACGAAGTATGGAAGGCCTAGTGAAAAAGGGCAAGCCCCACATACATATTTCATGCTCCACAGGCACAGCTTACATCTACATTTGTTTTAACAATATTTACAAGTTTTACAAAGATATTTGCAGTATTTACATATTTAGAATATTGACATAGTACATTTTCCTGTTCACTCACTCTCTCACGCACGCACTTTCATAACCTCAATCACTCGATACATTCATTCATTCATTCCATTCAGATATTCATTCATTCATTCAGCGTGACAATCAATCACTCATACATACGTTTATTTATACAATGTACCTTTTTACGTACGGCTTGAATTTCCGAAGAGGCAAGATCTTGGCATCCCCTGGCAGCGCGTTCCATAACCGCGCAGAGCGGCCGTAGAAACCTGTCAGGTAAGCATTGCTACGTGCGAAGGGCGGAACGAGGGTTACACCTCGTCCTCTCCGAACTGAGCGATATGCCAATGACAGTCGGCAAAAAGGGTCAATATTAATGGAACTTGTAAGGGATTTTTTAAGAAAAATTAGATCAATTTGTTTGGCTGTTGCCTCTATAGATGGAAATTTTGACAAAGGGGAAGGGGAATAACGATCTATTAGCCTCTCTGCGCGGCGCTGAACACGCTGGAGCTTGTTTATGTTTTCCGCTGTAGTGGGATGCCAAGCAGGTAAGCCGTACGTTAATATTGGACGGACCATGCATGTGTAAGCCATCCTGAAGGCTCTAGGTTTACAACCTCTCATGTTTCTGTACAAGAAACCCAGAACTTTGGTGGCCTTACATCTTGCCACTTCACTTTGAATGTTCCAATTCAGGGTGTCGGAGATTGTTACCCCTAATAGCTTTAAGTTTGTGCACTGTGGGATGACACTGTTCATAATTTTGTATTCATTCTCAATGGGTTTTTGTGACCTGGTTATTCTTATGTATTTACATTTTTGTACATTTATATTTAAATTATTCACAGAACACCACAGCGATAAGTTGTCCAGATCTGATTTAAGACAGAGGGAATCTTCTTCACATTTAATGCCCCTGTATAGCACGGTGTCATCTGCATATAGTGACATTGATGAGGTGACACAACCAGGAAGATCGAGCACATATATAGTGAAGAGAAGAGGTCCGATCACAGAGCCCTGAATCACTCCAGAAGTAACTTGAGCAGCCTGCGATCGAGCTCCTCCGTACACCACGCACTGTGTTCGACCCTCTAGGAATGACCTCACCCATGCATGTAAGCTACCCCGTATGTTAAGCTGCTGTAGCTTTAACAAAAGTCTTTCATGAGACACTTGATCGAAGACCTTAGCCCAATCCAGTGCAATACAGTCCACTTGTTTCACTTCTGGCTGATTCAAGTAGAACTGAAACTCATCAATGACCTTTGTCAATAGAGTAGTGCAAGAACGACCCGGAAGAAAACCGTGCTGATTTGGATCGAGCAGATTGTTCTCCCGTAGGAATTCCAGCACACTGTTTGCTACTAGCCGCTCCATACATTTACAAATTATAGATGTTAGACACACCGGTCTGTAATTTGCAACATCTTCTCTGTCACCTTGCTTATATATTGGCACCACGTTAGCACATTTCCACTCACACGGAACAGAACCTTGGTTGATAGACAGGTTGAATAACGCACACAGAGAGGGCGCTAATGCTTCCGTACACTGCAGCAGGATCCGTCCGGGAACATCATCTGGGCCGGTCGCCGCATGTGGTCTAATCTTCCGTAGGCTCTGAATCACCTCAGTTGTTGTGAAGTACAGGTTGGAGACTGGGAGGGGTGGAAGTGATGACCTTGGCAGAAGCAGGTTCATGGTCATACCCGGCTTAGAAAAGTTCTGCTTGAAACTGTCACTGAACGCTGTTGCAATATCTTGGGGTGCACTTAGGAATTTACCGTTACAGTGAAATGAGGCTGGCGCAGCGGTGCCGCGTCTTCTGGACAAAAATTTCCACATTTCACTGGTGCTGCTTATTTTGTGGATATAATTGTCGTATGTTTCGCGAATTAATTTCTTTGTTTGGTTCCTGATGTTCTTGTATTTTTCCCACATGATGTCGGTTGAGCAACTTTTCCATTTCTTGTATAAAACGTTCCTTTTCCTAATCATTTTAATGACTTCCTTCGTCACCCAAGGAGAATTTTTCTTCCCACTAATGGTTATTTTCGGTATAGCTATATCCACACATTCAAAGAAACAATTTCGCCAGGCGTGCCACACTGAGTTGATGTCGCTGGTGTCCAGAATACATGGGGTGGGAAGGTGTTTGAGGAATAAAGATGATAGCAGTTTCCAGTCTGCCTTTTTGTAATTGTATACTGTCCTCACTGTGCTCTTGCTGCGTGGTTTGTTGTAATGCAATGTGGTAAAGATGGCTGCGTGATCACTGAAACCGGGTATGACTTCAGCTTTCTGTACGGAGGAAGGAAGGCTTGTGAGGAATAGGTCTATTGTGGAGCGTGTAGTTTGTGTGATTCGAGTTGCTTCGGTTATTAATTGGTCAAGGAATAAATCGTAGAATGCGGTAAGGAATTCATTAGCAATGGGATCCTTGGGAGTGGGAGGAGAGTTTTGCCAGTCTATTTCTAAATTAAAATCGCCTGTTATGTAAATGGCCTTGTATTTGTGCTGGATGTATTGTACACGACGGAGGGACTCCAATAGTTCATCATTGATGTGCCGAGTTGAATTTGGAGCACGGTATACAGAGCCTATTAGAAATGTATTGTTTGCACACGTGAATTCCACCCACACAGCCTCAGCATCAGTTTCAAGCTCCCGTTGGCGAACAGGCCTTAACTCAGGTTTCATGGCTATTAGTACCCCTCCCCCTGATGTCCAGGTTCGATCTTTGCGGAACATGGTGTATGTTACCGGAAATATTTCTGGGTCGTTAGTGGATTTTTTCAGCCATGTCTCCCCTGAACACACAATTGACGGATTAAGTGCTGTGAGACAAGAACGCAGGTCCGGTTGTTTGGAGGGACATGTTACACTTCGAGCATTGAAGGAAAAAATGGACAATGCTTTGCTATCCGAGGGTGTTACGTCACTATCTACACTATTTGCACTCTGTGTCGATGTATTAAAAAATGAGTTAGAGAACTGAGGTAAAGAACAGTTCCAACACAGCCACGATTGTTTCCCAGAGGTGATTATTTTGTGTTTTGAAGCACTGATTTTTGCACAAGTTCTGTGCGCTTGAGAGTGGCAGGATGTACATGTCACAAATAACTGATTCACACGACCCTTCGAATCACAAATTATACACACCTTATTCGGCCCTGGGTTCATCTCCACATCTCCACTGAGAGCCACAGACAGCACCACGAGATGTAATAATGTAGCGGGCGGTCTGGCAACCCCGCGCAGTGCTGGGCGCCCTCTGCCTGCTGCTGTGACTATCAGCCCCTCGCTTCCGCACCATGTGAGAGAAGATATATTGAGTTTACAAACTACCATGAGGTGTTCCTTCTGGTCCGAGTTCACACACGAGTCTTCAATTGTTAAAGAATGATCGAGGATCTTTTTCGAGGCACCCACTGAGCTTTTTACTAGGTAGAACACGAGGAAAAGTTGGAGCACTCTAACTGCTTCACACCCGCTGGCCGCCATTTTGAATAGATAGGAAATAGATTGTGAGATTTCAAAAAAAGAGAGCGAGATTTAGATCTGTTGTTTGTTTTTTATATGATTGTAAGGTTTAACGTCAGTCAGACTTTTGAATTTATGGAGGACAACGATTGATTGTCAGTTGGAACAGATTCTTACACGATTGAGCGACATAATTACGCAAAGGTTCTGTTATTATCAGAAGACAAGGGAATTTCCGTACTAGTCGTGAAACCGCTTGAAACAAGCATTTATTGAAAGGGAAGGTCTAAAATGTAATGTGTAAAGGAACGAATTTCTGACTGTTGACAGAAATATTTAAGACTGATCAGAGAGGTGTACGAGTTTATTATTATAAATCTCTGGTGATTTTGTTGTAAACGTAAATTCTTTGAAGTACCGCAGCTACTGTAAGCATACCTAGAAGAGCTCTGTCGTTAATATTTTAAGGAAACGCATTGTCAAGCTCGTTATTTGTTTCAATTTTTTGAAGGTAAAATCAAATTCCATACGGGCATGGTGACGTTAGAATGATTCTTTAATATGTGTAAGGAATTAAAAGGTGGTTATTTAAGAAGAGCATACGTGCAAAATGGAGAAACTTGTTATGATGTTTTTAAACTGAAAGTGGTTCAGTTGTGAAGAAGGGATTATGTGAAGATTAAGCCACATTTATTGGAAAGGAAAGATGTATTTATGAAGAAGGTTATGGCTACTATAGATTTTGTGTCGAGTAAATGCACGGATGAATAAATTGTCCTGTAACAACATTTATTGGCATTGATTTTATTTTCATTCCTGATTTAGAAACTTTGCCTGAACTCTACTTCATTGTACGGTTTCAGAGACTGAAATGAAAATAGGGATTGCGACTTATAACAACAGTTTTCTAAGCATAAAAGTTTGGGGTGAGTTATGGAAGTGAAAGTGGAGTTCTTGTAGGAAAGGAGAGGCTTGAAATAAGCATATTGTTGTAAATAGATGTACGGATAGGTGTAGAGTTAAGGGAATAGTGAGGGCTGGCTACGTCCCATTGCGTTTAAGTGTGTATATTTTGTGTAAAATAGAATGGAGTTAAAATGTGTAGATTAAAATATAAAAATTTGTTTAGAAGAGGTCAATTACGTCTACGGTTAAGAATTTGAGAAATATAGGGTATTGATATTGTTGTTTAACTCCACTGAAAATAGAAGTCGAGGTGACTGTCCAGGAATTACGAGGAGCAGCATTTCAGAAGTATTTAAGTTAGATAACATTGCTAAATTGAGTCGGTCATTGCAAAAAGGTCATGATCAGCTTTATTATGAAAATTAGTTATATATTGGAACTGCATGGTATGGGGTAGCCGGATTAGTATATGCAAGAAGGTCAGGAGTAAACTATATTATTGGTGTCACAATTAAAGATCGAAATCTCCACTCCATGCAGAAAGGGCATCAGTCATTGACTCGTGGCCTTTTTTCAATGACTATTATCGAGGGATGTTCATTTGAATACAGAATATTGGCTGGATTCTAATGATATAGTTCGCGGTTTCTCAGCTGAAGATTTATACACCGCAATAATCCATTGTCGTGGTTGCTGCATTATAGTTTAAAGCACCAAAGTATTATTGTCCTATATTGAGGCCAAGTATCAGCGTGTAAACATGGTTGATTCTGATTCTTCTTCGTCGGATTCATAAAGCCTTTCCAAGGGGAAGAAACGTACACAAAATTCAGATAAATACAAGTGAAATATTTTTCGTGATTGTAAAGTCAATGGAGTGGAATATGTGAATTGGAAGGGAGACAAAATTCCACCTGGGAAAACAGGAGGTGACTGCAGGTACGTACATTATGTAAAATACCGATGTGTGAAGCATTATATAATCTTAATCATTAGTACATAATTACAATCATAAGTATTATTATAATGTTTATTGTCTTAGAAGTAAGAAGAAACGTTTTTCTCTGGTGGATGAGGATAAGCAGATAGATATCATAGCCCAGTGATAAAAACCAACAAGACATCTACGAACAGGGGCTAATAGAAATTCAAGATGTGAAGCGCAGAAGACCCCGAAAGGAGGTTCCTAAGTGAGAAATACAAATTTTATCTATTTCATCATTATAGCCAAAAAAGAGAGGTCTGTAAAAAGCGTTCATTAGCCTGCACGGCATAACAGAAAAAAAGGGTCGTAGGTTATATCTCTTGCTAGTGCAGGGCAGAAGTCCTCGAGTTCTTAGAGGGAAGCATGTCAAAGGTATACCAGGAGACGTTTGTCAAAAGATCAACAACCATATTAATTCTTTTCCTAAGAAGACCACACTGTGTTCTGGAAGGGAGTTACATTATTTAGACACCCGCCTGCATGTAAAATCTATGCATCAGTTATTTGTAAAGCAGTATCCTGACTTAACATAAGATTCGCGCGCCCACAAGTAGATACTTGCAGCACATGTGAGAAACTTTCAGCGAAAATACGCAGTCCACATCTTGCTGAGTCCGTTAAGCGAACTGCAGTTGCAAAATTAATGGTTTATCGCAGAAGGTAAAAAACATTACCTTCAAATCAATGAATTTACAGAAAGTAGTGAGAATGAAAATAATTTCTGTGGATTAACCTTTGACTACATGCAAAATTTACCGCTGGAAGATATTCCTGTTCAGGACATTTTCTATTTGCGGCAATTGTGGGTTAATGCTTTTGGAAGTCATAATTTGAAAACTAATCAATCACACTTTTATGTATACCATGAAGGTGAAGCTAAGAAAGGTGGCGATGAAGTTTGCTCATTTCTATACCACTATATCAAGAAACACATCCCAGCTTCACCTGTTCTCTGATGGGTGCGCAGCTCAAAATAATAATCACGCAATGATTCGCTTTTGTTTGACACCTGTAGCAATCGGGAGATTCAAGAACATGCAACATTATTTCCCCATGCCAGGGCACAGTTTCCTCCCAAATTATAGAGATTTTGGGACTATAAAGAAATTCGTGAGACGTCATGATAGGACCTATGTACCTGAAGAGTATGATGAGACAGAAACATTCCATTTAAAGAGCATTGACCTAATTCTCTGTGGAAACCATTGGTGATGTCCCAATATTAGACTTCAAGCGCTGGTGGAGCACCTATTTTAAGAAATCCTGTCTCTCCGAATCAAGCATGGGCAAAATTCCCAAAATGTCTTTTCCCCTTCTGAACGGATGACTTTTAAATATGATGGACAATACCCCGGGCAGGTGAGAACACATCAGTTCTTCGACGGACTAGTCACAGAAACATTCCATCTCCTTCACAGCTTCAACCAGAAACCTTCGCTGCCCATTCAGCTCGCCTATCCTGAAATAGGAGTGCCCATCAACGACAAGAAGGTATAGTGGAAGTCAAAAGGATATTCCACTTGAGTATCTGGAATTTTACGAGCAACTACAAGAATGGCCACGAGGGGAGGGAAAGATGAAGAGGATGACCACGAAGACCAACGTAGGTTTATTGTGCTGTGCTTTCAATATGGTTCTTAAGGAACTCAGACATTGATCGCAATGCATGTACAATACGTACAGTGATATGTTTAATCATGGTTATAATGAAAATTACATACCTTTCAAACCAGACCTTTCATTTATTTGTTATGAATAGTCTTCCATTGCAAAAAGGGCATGAATCAACAATTTTTAAATTTTACTTTTATACTAACTAATAAATTTGATCACGTAAATATACTCTGCTACATATTACAGGTTACCTCATTAATCATGGATATTTAAATGACGGTAGTAGTGTGTTTGTGAGAGTTCTACAGCCTCTTACGGCTTTCCTCCTACAAGATGGCGGCGACGCGCAACGACATACATGGCGCGCTTTTCAAATAAAGCTTAACTTAACCTAGCCTAACCTAACAAGATGGCAGTTGTAGGTTAACTTAACCTAACCTTACCTAACCTAACAAGATGGCGGCCGGAGCTTAACTTACCCTTGGACAAAGGGCATAACTACACTTTTGTTGATATTTCCTGAACCCATGGTCGGATTTTGATAAATGAGGTGTCGTAGGACTCGGGTCAACGCCCTCTTTCCTATGCACAACTTACTTCCACCCCAAAATAAAACCTACCCCTACTAGGGGTGAAAGAGAAATTTTTAGGTAAAGATTGCATTCCATGTGCTACATGTATACATTTTAATGCTAATATGAAATTAAACATTGTTCCACACAAGATACATGTGTATGCAGGAAAGCCAATATGAATTAACATGCATGTTTTTTGTTTCTACGCATGCGCACTTGGGATTTTTGTAAGAGGGCGAGCTCTTTGAAAAATGATTTATAAGAAGGGGTTTAGTGGTGAGGAGAGAGCTAGATAGTCGCCTACTTTCCTAAGATGTTTGCCGATATCTCTCGAACGCAAGGTCGGATTTGAACGTGTGACGTGTTAAATCGCTTGTCTCGAAGCCCTCTATATGTTATTAATAGGTTAAAGTTCTGAGAATGAGGGAAACAGGCATTTTGGGGGTAAAACCATGATTTTAGACTTTTTCCGATATCTCACGAATGCTTGGTCGGATTTGGTTGTATGAAGTGTCAGATGGCTTATCTCAAAACCCTCTTTATTTTGGCGAGGATGCAGGTTCGAAACCTGGCGCAGTCAGCTGGCATTTGAGGGTGCGCAAATGCGAGGGAGCCGTGTCAGTAGATTTACTGGCACGTTAAAGATCCCCTTCGCGGCAAAATTCCGGCACACTGGCGTGTCTAAAAGCCAGTGTATTTAAAAGGGACGTAAAACCAATAACATTATTATCTTTATTTTGGTAATAGGTTAAAGTTTTTGAGAATGAGGGAAACAGAATTTTTTGGTGTAAAGCTGTGATTTTAAACTTTCCGTTATATCTCACAAACCAATAACGCCAGAGACGTATACGAGGAGTCGTAGGACTCGGGGTGACGCCCCCTTTCGAATATAGTATTTATGATTTTTTAAAAATTGCGAAAAGGTCTAACGCCATTTTTGTGGAAAAACTTTGAATTTTTAAACTTTTTCTAATTCTGTCTAAAATGTTCATGAACAGAGGTTGTAGATAGAGAGAGACGATACCACTGGGCACGTGTTTCAACGAGGCTATCACTAGCCACGGTGGTGATATCCCAATACAGCAACCGCTATTTGATGAGACAGCGGGACGAGGGTTCGTTTTCTGATTTTTCCTATGATGGAATTCCTAATTCCTAAACCCTTTGAAGGGGGTCTTTAACGTGTAAACGATTATGAGTTACATGACAAATGATAATTCCTTGATCAGATGAAGCTGGCTTTAGATAGAACAAACAGAACTTGGTTATATGTTGCTTGAAGTGAGTATAGAAAACAAACTTGCTGGGGCAGACTGACAGGATGTGGGTATTATTTGAGCTTATTGGAATGCATTGACCTGACTTGACAACAGGGCAATGAAAAAGGCACAGAGATGCTGAGGACACTTGAAGGTCAAACTAAATGGCAACCATGGTGGGAGGGGGAAGCGAGGATGATGTCGCCGACCACGGTGGCCATGTGCAATGGATGAACTTATATTTTGCGAAGCATTGATCGGAAAGGGTCATGTGACGACTTGTTTTAAGGGTATTTATTTTTCCGATCTTTCCTATGGTGGACTCATTGATTGAAATAATCCAAAACTGCTAGGGCATGGCCTTGAGATTTAATAAACTGATAATGGGATTTAGACATACAAGGTCCCCCCACAACTTGACAGGATGTCATTCTTTTTATGGCTTATGAATTTCCCCCAAAAAAGACCCAAAACAACAAGATCGTGGACTTTTGCTTTTCTTAATATATTGCAAACCCATAATGTTAGATGTTTACTGTGAGTGACGAAACCTAGCTAGGTAAAAAAAAAGAATTATTGAAGGCTACATGTACAGTATGGTGACTGACACGTCTTTGACATTGGAACTTGTTTTCAGATCTGACTGTAGTACATAGGGAGTATAGGTTGTAGGCATGGCTTGACAAACGGTGTACACAAAATTCAATTTATCGATTCAATAATTAAGAGTAGACTATCATTAATTAATTGGTTAAAGAGTGTAGCTAAAAATAAAAATAAATGGTGACTACATTAAACTAAACTGAACCAAGTTGAATCAAACCCAACTGAACCAAACCAAGCCCAAAGCAAACCAAACCTAATCAAGAACAAGCCAAGGGCTTAAGTGTAAAATTTGTGGGGGAATGCAGTCATTGGCAATGTCCAAAGGAAGGGATAACGCTCCACCTTTAGAGGGTAAGGTAAAGCTAGCGCTTGGTGCTAATGCACATTCCCAAGTACATGAACCACACACACAACTATCCTATGCTGTTTTTATGAGTTGACTGTTAAGTTTTACTCAGTGGTTACTGAGCAAGATGGTCGCTATGCACAACAAGCTTTAAGTATTTAAGGCTAATAATCTATACACACACTTACTTGTTCTAAACTAAACTGTGTTGCTGTCAGTGCTCAGACAGTAGCCTGATGACAAAATGCATTGCTAACAGAAATATAATCATTTCCGGTTGTATAATGTTACCAACTAACCATTTTGTGTTGCAGTGGTAAGCACTTTTGACTCTTGTACTGGTGGTCTTAACTCGATTTCCAGCTCTGAGGCCTAGAACGAGTCAAACTAAGAAACAGGGGCATGGTGGTGCAGTGGTTTAGCAGTTAGCCTTTTCACTCAGGTATACCAGGGTTCGATTTCAGGTTAATATGCATGTCATAAACAAACAACAAAACAAAACAAAAACCAGAGATAACGTTTAAAACTGATTACACTTGTGTCTTTTCAAATTATTACTTGGATTACAAATACAAAGGTGAACTGGGTTTGATATACAGTTAATGCTGTCTATCGCACTAAACTGTAAGAAAGTCAAAAGAGCAAAAAGCGTAGGTAGAGCAGTGGTAAAATGGCTATGTGTAGAGAACTACCTAACGGTTTTATGAACTGGCAAAGCTATAACGCATAAACAGTGCAGGAAACAATCCAACAATCAAATTTGTATCTTGTGGAACAGAGAAAATGCACTTTTACCTTGATGGATAACAAATAAGTGCAGACGAATGACCTTTGCATTAGCCTACCATTGGGTTATAACCACGAGGAGGAGGTGTGATTTCTATATTTTATTGTTTAGAGGCATGGCTTTTTTTTGTAACCAGTAGATTTAGTATTTTGTAAATATTATTTTTTGTAATTGAAAATAGTGGAAACAATTTTTTTTTGTAATAGTAAATGTTAAATGTATAACTAAATTTCTTTGGGATAAGTGTGCATGTCAAGGATGTTTTTGGGTTAAATAGCGTGGTTGTATTTGTTTTCAAAGACAGGTATGGTTGTGTGAATATATGACTAGATATAGAATAAAAGAGAGGGAGAGAAAGCTTGTGTGTGAGGGTAGCATTAATTGTTCGACCAGAGCAAACACGGCAAGGTAGGGGGGTGGAAATATTAATGTATATAGCAAATGGTAAATACTATACTGTCGTTTTTTTATAGTTGTGTTTTTTTATGCAGCGGTAGATAGGTGTTATTTTGTAAAACAGTCTTACCTACAGTAGTAGTAGTAGTAGGCCTATACTTTTTTTGGAAACAAACAGAAAGAGACTGCACTATTGCCATGGCCAAGCACTTCCATTAAGACCATTTCAAGAAAATTTAAATCAGCAAATGTGTGTTTTACAAAACTAAACTTTCAATATGGACTAAATCATAAACGTGCCGACAGTGATATGCAAAAAAATAAAAATAGGAAATCCATGTTTCCATATCAACAAAATTTAAAAATTAAATATAACATATAAAAATATGTAAATGGGAAATTGACAAATGGTTATGTGTGAAATGTGAAAATGAAAAAATGAACAAATGGCTATCATTATTTTAAAAATAAAAATAAAAAAATAATTGTGTTCTATGGTTAAAGTGTGAATCAAACCACATCTACTTATTTGGATTACCCGAGATTAAGTATACGTGTTTTAGTCCTAATACCACTTTTAAAAATTTATGTTAAAGCTGGAATTGGACCCAAGGGCTTTAGAGTGCCAGCTAACTATTCTAACCGCTACACCACAAAGACAACTTTACACTACTCTTAATGAACAATAAGAAGAAAAAGAATAATAAATGTTGAATATTTTTAAAGGATGAACATGGTGACACTGTTTCTGTTGCACACTCTGCTAGCCACTAGCCAGCAGCTGGGGTCTTGGAGAACGATACAGTTGACATTTTTTAATGAGATGTGACATGTTTCAAAGTATTATGGGTTGCTGTTGAGTGAAAACTAATCCTGTACAAGAAAAAAAGGGTTCGAACCCCTTAGCTGACATAACTATTGCCTGACATGGTTTGACGGCACTGTATTATTATGATACTCGGTACACAAACCATAGATAGAGTGAATTGTTTAAGATCACTCTCTTTCTGGAGACTGTTGATGGTTAACAATGGCATTAATAGTAGGACGTGGGGATAGCAATTAAGAAAAACAGACAATACCCATACAATATTTTTATTTATTTAATGTAAGTACTTGTACAATAGTTACATTCAAAATACATTTCTCTATTACTATTTAGTCCTTTTTGATCCTCTTGCATATAAAGGATAGATAACCTTGTAGTTCAGCCCCTTAAATCATCATCAACACAACCTTTTGCATAGTCTGTGATGTTGATGACTCTTGAGACGTGGAAGATGGATTAAACATTACTTTTACAGCAGGGTTAAATGTTGCTCAATAAACACTGCACTATTTTGAGTAGCAACATATTTTTCTTGTACTAGCTTTTTAGCATTGTCATGATTATTTGTTGACACCAACAGTGATTCATCTGGTACACCACTTTGATGATCACTCACACTTAAAACCTTACCATTTCTACTTTTTAGATTGCCTCGACATCTTTTTGACCTCTCTTTTGAGCATCGCCAAAAGGTTATTCCTTTTACATTTCGACGATTATAGTTATAAGAGTAGCATTTATAGAGTACACGTTGTTTACCTTTGTTAGTTGTAGTAAGTTCCAAAGTAGCAACTAACCTGTTAGTATGATTTTCTCACTACAAAGGTTATAACTGTTCTCATAATAAAATCATTTAGCGTTGGCTTTTATATTTAATATGTACAGTTTGAAGTGACTGCAAAAGTGAGAGCAAAGTGGTAGGAAAAGTGGTAGAAAATATTACATGTATTGTTAATAAATAGTTTAAGCGGTTATGTGGATCCATTACATAATAATTTTGGCACGACGAAGCTCATTTTCTATATCCAATAGTTCTTTCGCATATTCAGTATAACCAGCTTGTTGGATTGTTCCAGTAGACAAATTTAACAAATGAATTGTTTGGTGTAAACAAAGCATTACCATTATCTTTATTATTATTATCATCATCATCATCATCATCATCATAATCATCATCATTATGATCATAACCATTATCATTATCATCATCATCACTATTACTATATAGTCCTTTTTGATCCTATTGCAATAGCACATTTTTGCGCAGTCTTGTTGCCTTTGCTAGTGTTGGGAGTTTTTCAGACATTGACAACTATCCTAACACGACTTTCTGAGGAGATGAAAAATTCTTTTTAACAAACAATGCACTATCTTGAGCTGCAATATCTTTTTCTGGGACTTGTATTTTAGCATTTTGAAGAGTTTTTTAAACATCAACTATATTTTATCTAGTACACTACAACGATGATCACTCACACTTAAGAACTCACTATTTTTACTTTTCAAACCCAGTTCACCTTTGTATTTGTAATCCAAGTAATAATTTGAAAAGACACAAGTGTAATCAGTTTTAAACGTTATCTCTGCTTTTGTTTTGTTTTTTTGTTTGTTTATGACATGCTTATTAACCTGAAATCGAACCCTGGTATACCTTAGTGAAAAGGCTAACGGCTTAACCACTGCACCACCATGCCCCTGTTTCTTAGCTTGACTCGTTCTAGGCCTCAGAGCTGGAAATCGAGTTAACACCATCAGTACAAGAGTTATTATTTTTATTTATCGTATGGCTTTTAGTGCCGGGAGTGTCCGAGGACATGTTCGGCTCGCCTGAGTCTGTAGCTGCTCCCAGCGGATACCCTAAAGGGTGAGCTACAAGTTCCGTTGAATTTCAAGTAGTTCCAACTTTCGCCACCAGATATCAATGATACCTAGTGGTGAACGTTGGAACTTTGATAGAGCGTTCTGACGAAATCTAACCTAACAAATTTTGCTTTACACAAGTTTAGTCTGTGAAAGGAACTTTTACATGCCATAAATCTATGACATGGGACCGCCGGCTTTAATTCCCCTCCGAAGGAAGGCATATTGAAGGATGTTTAACGCTCTTAAAAATCCGACGACTTCGGCTGGGTTTGAACCCGCTATCTTGGGAACAGCAGTTCAGCATGCTACCGACTACGCCACCGAAGCCGCAGTACAAGAGTCAAAAGTGCTTACCACTGCAACACAAAATGGTTAGCTGGTAACATTATACAGCCGGAAATGATTATATTTCTGTTAGCAATGCATTTTGTCATCAGCCTACTGTCTGAGCACTGACAGCAACAGAGTTTAGTTTAGAACAAGCAAGTGTGTGTATAGATTATTAGCCTTAAGTACTTAAAGCTTGTTGTGCATAGCGACCCTCTTGCTCAGTAACCACTGAGTAAAGTTTAACAGTCAACTCATAAAAACAGCATTCATTCATTCATTCGTTTATTTGCAATTGGGGCTGTGTCCCCCGGTGGGAAATTAGATATACATAACAAATAAATAATTGTACATAACAATTCACTAACAATTAAACAGGAGTATTTACACAAATAGTCCGTTTTTTCTTAAACACACCTATACGTTTGGGAAAAGGCTCTAAGACTGCGGCAGGTAGAGAGTTCCAATTATCAATGGCACGGTTTACGAAAGAATATTTACCATTATTTGTTCGCTGTGGTCGGCCCTTAACTTTGAAAGGGTGATCGCTCCTACCCATGTAAGTAGGATTTTCCATACGTTTGCTAAGCTCACCCCATGCTGGTTGATTTGTATACGTGTTGTACATAGCGCAGAGTCTAGATTTCTTCCTCCTAGCCTCAAGTGATTCCCACCCATGTTTCTTTAACATACGGCTCACACTGCTCCTGGGATTAAAGTCACTGAGCACAAATCTAGCGGCCTTTCATTGTACCATTTCCAACTCATTTATGAGCCCTACTTGATATGGATCCCAAACCGCCGAGACGTATTCCAGAATAGGTCTTACAAGTGATAAATATCCTAATTCTTTAGCAGAGGTACTACTTCCTTTTAATACCCTCATTACAAAGTGCAGGGATTTGTAAGCTTTAGAAACTACACATCCTATATGACTACTCCATTGCATATCATTTCTTACGTGAACGCCCAAATATTTGCAAGAATCTTCTTCTTCAAGAATTCCCGAGCCAATGTTATATTGAAAATCTTGCCTTCGCACTTTCCCTATTTTTATTAGACTACATTTTCTTGTGTTTATTTTCATTTTATTTTCAACCGCCCACTTATAGAGCAGGATCAGGTCATCTTGAAGTACTGCATTGTCTTGTGAGTCATGTATCTTTCGATATATTACACAATCATCCGCAAACAATCGACAGTCACTGCGAATCCCATTTGGTAAGTCATTTATAAACGCCAAAAATAACAAAGTTCCGATTACGCTGCCCTGAGGGATACCCGACGTTAAGGTAATTTCATCCGAGAATCGGCCTTCAACTTTCACTTTCTGGGAACGACCCGTCAAAAATTCTTGGATCCATAAAATTACTCTTCTATCAATCTTCGTCGAAGCTAATTTATGGAGTAGCATATCATGTGGCACGACATCAAATGCCTTCGCAAAATCTATAACTACGGCGTCGACTGAAACTCCATCGTCTAACGATTCGCTAATATCCTGAAAATGTGATAGCATCTGACTCTCGCATGAGTGACCTTTCCGAAATCCATGTTGCCTATCATTAAACCATGATAATGTTTCCCACTGTTCCGTCAAGTAGTCGCAAATGAGATGCTCCATCTGTTTACAAACGATGGACGTAAGGCTAACCGGCCTGTAGTTGCCCAATTCAAGTCTGCTCCCTCCCTTAAATATTGGGACTACCGTAGCTCTCTTCCAGTCATCTGGGATTTGCGCATTGTTTGTGGACACATTAAACATCACCTCCAAGTATCGTGCCACGACCCTACCTCCTAGTTTAAGTACTTCACTAACAATATTATCAGGACCCTTTGATACATTGAAACGTAATTTTTGTATTAGCTTTACAATGGCTGACTGGTTTATTTGGAACAGGGGAGCCCCTGATTCGTCGTTAAGGTCCAACACACAGCTATTGGATTTATTGAACACACTACCAAAAAAGACATTTAATTCATTAGTAATGGCCTGCTTCTCAGTAATTAATTTACCGTCACCGGACATTATCATCGACAAATTATTTGAATTTCCCTTTCTTCTCCTAACATAACTGTAAATTTTTTTCCACCCATCGCCACCCGAACCATGTAAACCATGCATATAATTGTCATGAGCAGCCCTCTTTTTTAAGACGAGCTCTCTTGATAAGGACTTAAATTTCAACATATACTTGTCACTATCATGTCTTTTATTGTATAATTTCCTAATTTTCCCTTTAAGACTCCTGATTTCCCGTGTGTAATACTCAGGATCTGGGTTTTGTTTCAGTAATTTAAATGGAACAAATTTATCAATAGCGCTATTTAAAATTTTCAAAAAGTTAGTCCACAGGATATTAATGTGATTTCCTTCCGATGCCCATCCTACAAAGAGCTCATTCAAATACCCCTGAAATTTGCCCTGATCCGCCCTGCGATACTGGAATATGATCTTATTTGCTACATCAGAGTCTAATTTTGTAATGTCACCGTATCTAATATTTAATTCAACCCCAGAATGGTCACTAATTCCTGGTACTTTCAGACAGTTAATATACAGCTCTACAGGCCTTACGAGATAAACATCTAAGGTATTATTGCCTCTAGTTGGGAAGTCAACTACTTGGGAAAATCCCCCCTCCCTTAAGAATTTGTTTGTCGCGCTCTGAACTTGACCACAGCTAGTTGACTCACCAGACCAGTCTACTTTGGGGAGGTTTAAATCTCTGGCAATTATTATGCACTTTTTCATAGCATTACCCGTACAAGTTTTATCATACAGTGTGTCGAGAAGCGAAAAGTTATCTTTCAGTGCTCTATACGCCCCTATCACCTGAAGAGGGAATTTATTCCCTTTATCCGAAATGTGTACACATAACATTTCATGATCCGTATCAGCCCACTTTAAGAAACTAGCTATATTTTTGCGCACACAAATAAATAGCCCACCACCTCGCTTCCCCCGATCCCTTCTGTACAATTCGTAGGTCCCTTGAATTATTTCATTACTATTTATATCCTCATATAACCGAGATTCTGTAGCAATGACAATGTCCGGAGAATACGTCTCTACAAGATTCCAAAATTCAATTAATTTATTTCCTAAACTCTGACAATTAACCTGCAGTAATCTTAGAGTCTTACCTCCGCAGCAAATATCCCGAAGTAGCTCCTCCTGTTCCCGTCGGCTGGCAACCTCTGGACCTGCTCCTCCTCACAATGGCCGGCACGAACCTATGGCCCTGTCATGTAGGCTCGCCAGGTTGAAAGCGCCCCGTCGATTTAAATGCAGCCCATCTCGGGTGAAGTCACGGCCACCAATCCAGCAGTCAGCATCTACGTACACTAATCCCAGTTGTGCACAAACCCAGTCCATGCGGTCATTTAGAGTCTTAACTCGCCTTAACGGAACATCTCCCCGCCGAACAATGCCACTCATTATAATTTTTTGCATTTCCAAACTTGCTTTTAGCTTTTCTGCCTAGTTCGTAGAGCTCCCCCATGATGTAATCAGCTGTAGCCCTCTTCTTCAAATCGTTCGACCCAACATGGAGCAACAACACTATAATTTTGTCACAGTTCTCTATATTTGCTTCATCCACTTGTTGGGCAAGCTGGTCAATTTTAATCCCCGGATAACACCGCACTTTCGCACCTGATTTCCTCGAGATATTCGCACTCCATCGTATTAATAGAATCGCCCATTATGATAACGCCATCCTCAGTTTGCTCCTGCACGCCCTCTTCCACACTGATCCCAGTAGAAAGCCGTTCAGTCACATCCTTCACCGTTTCCTCTGATTCACTAAGCTTTGTTCTAAGTTCCCGTATTATTTGATTCCTTGCTTTGATTTGCACCCTCAAACAGTCCAGCGTATCACATAATTTACAAAACCAATTCCCGACATCACAATTCTCCTTCTTGACCTTAATACAGCCGAAGTGAAACCATTTGTCATATAGTCCACACTGAACACCGGTCTTCAAAGTTTTACTGCACGTCGAACACGTTAAAGCTGCCACTGGATCATTTGCCTGATTCACATTTGGAGTAACAGGGCCTGGATTCACTTCCACTCCACCAATAACTAGCAATGCAGCTATCACTAGGGCTATGAACCACAAGTTACTACGGCCCGTACGCACACACACACACCGGAAATCCCGACTACCCTTCACATACCACAATCCGATCCTCGCGCGATAACACTCCAGAGAACAACCCATTTCAACACACCTGAGAGCTCGGGATAGTTGTGTGTGTGGTTCATGTACATGGGAATGTGCATTAGCACCAAGCGCTAGCTTTACCTTACCCTCTAAAGATAGGGCGTTATATCCCTTCCTTTGGACATTCCCAATGACTGCATTCCCCCACAAGTTTTACACTTAAGCCCTTGGCTTGTTCTTGATTAGGTTTGGTTTGCTCTAGGCTTGGTTTGGTTCAGTTGGGTTTGATTCGACTTGGTTCAGTTTAGTTTAATGTAGTCACCTCTTATTTTTATTTTTAGCTACACTCTTTAACCAATTAATTAATGATAGCCTACTCTTAATTCTTGAATCGGTAAATTGAATTTTGTGTACACCGTTTGTCAAGCCATGCCTACAACCTATACTCCCTAGGTACTACAGTCAGATCTGATAACAAGTTCCAATGGTCAAAGACGTGTCAGTCACCATTCTATTCATGTAGCCTACAATAATTCTTTCTTTACCTAGTTAGGTTTCGTCACTCACAGTAAACATCTAACATTATGGGTTTGCAATACATTAAGAAAAGCAAAAGTCCATGATCTTGTTGTTTGGGTCTTTTTTTTGTGGGGGGGGGGGGGGGAATTCATATGCCATAAAAAGAATGGCATCATGTCAACTTGTGGGGGGACCTTGTATGTCAAAATCCCATTATCGGTTTATAAAATCTCAAGACCATGCCCTAGCAGATTTGGATTATTTCAATCAATGTTTCCACCATACGAAAGATCGGAAAAATAAATACCTTTAAAACAAGTCGTCACATTACCCACTCTGATCAATGCTTCGCAAAATATAAATTCATCCATTGCACATGGCCACCGTGGTCGGCGACATCATCCTCGCTTCCCCCTCCCACTATGGTTGCCATATCGTTTGACCTTCCAGTGCCCTCAGAATCTCTGTGCTTTTTTCATTGCTATGTTGTCAAGTCAGGTCAATGCATTCCAATAAGCTCAAATAACATACACATCCTGTCAGTCTGCCCCAGCAAGTTTGTTTCTATACTCACTTCAAGCAACATATAACCAAGTTATGTTTGTTCTATCTAAAGCCAGCTTCATCTGATCAAGGAATTATCATTTGTCATGTCACTCATAATTGTTTACACGTTAAAGACCCCCTTCAAATGGTTTAGGAATTAGGAATTCCATCATAGGGAAAATCGGAAAACGAACCCTCGGCCCGCCGTCTCATCAAATAGCGATTGCTGTATTGTGATATCATCACCGTGGCTAGTGATAGCCTCGTTGAAACACGTGCCCAGTGGTATCGTCTCTCTCTATCTACAACCACTGTTCATGAACATTTTAGACAGATTTAAAAAAAGTTTTAAAAATTCAATTTTTTACAACAAAAGTGTCGTTAGACCCTTTCGCATTTTTTTAAAACATAAATACTATATTCGAAAGGGGGGGGGGGGGGCGTCACCCCGAGTCCTACCACCCCTCGTACACGTCTCTGGCGTTATTGGTTTTTGAGATATAAAGGAAAGTCTAAAATCACAGCTTTACACCAAAAAATTCTGTTTCCCTCATTCTCAAAAACTGTAACCTATTACCAAAATAAAGAGGGTTTTGTGACAATCCATTTGACACGTCATAGGACCAAATCCGACCATGCATTCGTGAGATATCGGAAAAAGTCTAAAATCATGGTTTTACCCCCAAAATGCCTGTTTCCCTCATTCTCAAAACTTTAACCTATTAATAACATATAGAGGGCTTCGAGGCAAGCGATTTAACACGTTACACGTTCAAATCCGACCTTGCGTTCGAGAGATATCGGCAAACATCTTAGGAAAGTAGGCGACTATCTAGCTCTCTCCTCACCACCAAAACCCCTTCTTATAAATCATTTTTCAAAGAGCTCGCCCTCTTACAAAAATCCCAAGTGCGCATGCGTAAAAACAAAAAACTAGCATGTTAATTCATATTGGCTTTCCTCCATACGCATGTCTCTTGTGTGGAACAACGTTTAATTTCATATTAGCATTGAAATGTATACATGGAGCACATGGAAAGCACTCTTTACCTAAAAAATTACTCTTTCACCCCTAGTAGGGGTAGATTTTATTTTGGGGTGGAAATAAGTTGTCCATAGGAAAGAGGGCTTTGGCCCGAGTCCTACGACACCTCATTTATCAAAATCCGACCATGGGTTTAGGTAATATCAACAAAAGTGTAGTTATGCCCTTTGTCCAAGGGTAAGTTAAGCTCCGGCCGCCATCTTGTTAGGTTAGGTTAGGTTAGGTTAAGTTAACCTACAACCGCCATCTTGTTAGGTTAGGCTAGGTTAAGTTAAGCTTTATTTGAAAAGCGCGCCATGTATGTCGTTGCGCGCCGCCGCCATCTTGTAGGAGGAAAGTCGTAGGAGGCTGTAGAACTCTCACAAACACACTACTGACGGTTATTACTCTGGGATATTTTTCCTTCTCCTGTAAAATTATACTTTTGTGAATCATGACCTTTTTGAAATGACCGATTCAATTTCATTCAGGAGTATTTAATTTATTTTACTTTATTCATCGATAATTTCCTTTAGGAAGATTTTCATTCATTGTATCGTCCCAGACAATGAAATTGGGACACGAGGATTTTCGTTTGTCCACTGTTTTCTTTATAGAATAAATAGATTGATAATAATTAAAGTGAGATTATGCTATGGAATTAAATATAAACGCCCATTTTAAATTATTTTTCATCCCATTTGCCACGAGAAGCACAAGTTTCTCACTCTACCATTGTTAATTTTGTCTTTTTGCCACAATATAATGTCATTATAGGAAGAAATCTACATATCCCGATTCATCCCACGTGTCAATCATTTATTTCAGTGGGGCCACGAAGAAGCTGCAATCCGTACAGCGACAGACCACTTTCTGTGTGGCCGAGCCTTTATTGTTGCTGGTTGTCAGATTACTCGGCATGAAGCCCCCTTTGCCATGGACCATTTATTTTCTCAAATGTTACCAAAGGGCTTAACTACATGGGAGGGAACCATTTTATTTATACGTGACTGTATCTTACTCTGGCACGTGACTAGTGGTGAGACTCTGCTGGGTTATTAAAATAATTATTAATGGATTATTTACTTTTGATTTAACCAAAGGAACTAAAACTAGTAGGTCATCAGCCCATTATATTTTGCGAACCCGTAAACGTACAAACATGTATGTGGGCTCATTTTACTGCGAATGAACCCCTCTTTACCGTGTATTATTCACTTTTTTTACAAATTTGTTAGAGGACCAAACTACATGAGAGGAACTATTTTATTTATTTTCGACTGTACCTTACTGTTTAGCTTTTTGTTGATATCTTGACAGAAGTTATGCAAGGGGTCCTCTTAAATGGCATGAAAGCCCCTTTTTCTACAGTCCATTGATTTACACAAATTTTGGAAAAGCTACTAGGTCATCGGCCCGTTATATTTCGCGAACCCGTAAATGTACAGACTTGTGTGAGTTGTCGAATTAATTGGCATGTTACCCTCTTTACCGTGAACTAATTATTTCTCAAAGCACCAAACTGCTAGGCCATGGCCCTATTATATTTTGCGTACTCGTAAACGTACGGAGTCTTGTGAGGGTTCATTTTACTGGGGATTACACCCTCGTTGCAGTAGGCAGATTATTTTTCTGGTTTATACAAAATAACCCAAAACTAGTAGGTCATCGTCTTTTCCTAATATGTCCCGAACCAATTATTGGAGGAACTCATCTCAGAGTTTTATTAAATGGTGCGACAGCCCTTTTACCGTGGGCTATTTATTTCCCCAAATTTAGCCAAAGGACCCAAAACTAGTACCGTAGGTCATTATTATTTGGAAATTATTTATTTGAAGATCTTGTATAGCTAGCTAGCCCAAGAGGGTACCTGAGCTTTAATTTTTATTTATCATTTTTAGCCTACTTTTCACATTTTGCAAAAATGAGGAAAAAGTAGACTTATGAGATCGATCCGGAAAAATGTGTGTCTGTCTGTCCTTCTGTCTGTCTGTCTGGCTGTGTGTGTGTGTCCCCCTATCAACTCCTAAACGGCTGCAGCAATCGAAACCAAATTTAGTATGAGTACAGATGTATACCGAAATATCTCACGTCCATATTTGAAAATGATGTTAGTGCTACCAACTGCTGAAAAAACGCACTAGAATTTTGAGCTCCATGTTGTATATCTTGGAAGGTATGCATGGGATCAATTCCAAAATTCGCACACATGTAGATAATACTATTTCAGTTTAATTTCCAGGATGCCATACATAACAGTGTTGCCAAAATAATTTTAAGCCTTCTGATAGGTCCAATTTTTAAATGCATATAACTTCTACACTATCAATTGGATTTCAACCAAATTTTGTGTGTAATATGTTCACATAAACAAATATGACTGAGCGTATTCGTAAGAGCCAACAGGGCTGCCAACTGTTAATAATTGCTCCCTCTATTTTTTTATCCAAATACCAATATATCAGAAAGTATGCAAGCCGACAGCTTTTAAACTATGCACACGTATAGTACCTGACATTTTAGATTAATTTGGAGTAACTTATATACGTCAGTTCTATCAACATGATTATAAGTTTGCTGATAGTACCAATTTTTAAATACATGTAACTTCTATACTATCAGTTGGATTTCAACCAAATTTCGTATGTGCTATGTATAACTTAACAGATATGACTATAAGTATTGTTAAGAGCAATCAGGGCTGCCAACTGTTAATAAATGCTGTCTATATTTTTTACCCTAATATCAATATATCAGAAAGTATGCAAGCCAACAGCTCTATACTTTGCACACGCATATCACCTGACATTCTAGATTAATTTGGAGTAATTACTATAAGTCAGTGCTGCCAACATGATTCTATGCCTGCTGATAGGCCCAATTTTAAAATACATGTAATTTCTTTACTAACAAATGGATTTCATCCAAAATTGGCACAACAAGATATAATAATATTTCAGATTATTTCTGACCAGCACACGCATGACATAGCTGCCAACATGCTTTTACGCGTGCTGATAGATTCAATGTCTAACTGCAATTCACGTCCATTGGACTTCAACCAAATTTTGTATTCTGTACCTTAAGAGATGGAACTAAGAATATATTCAGTCACCAGGGCTGCCAACTGTAGTTCTCTATTAGTCTACATTATACCAGGTATATTTCGAACTAATTAGACATTTCGATATTACCAACTTAATTTCGTCATTATTCTGGATAGGTTCATATACTGTAGATTATGCATCGGCATGGAACTTAATTTTAAGAAAAGTAGGCTCTTTAGTTCGTCACGGAACTTCTTGTTTCTTATGTTTTAGATTTTTGCCAATAGCGCCTAACTGATACATGTTTAGCTATTTATTTATTTATTTGATTGAGCTGTAGTGATAGCTATCTCAACATGGATATACCCCCTAAGCGGGAAGGGGAAGGAAGAGGAAGAGGAAGAGGGATGGCTAGGAGTTCTATCTCACCCGTAGCCGTGAGCGTTAAAGTATGCACGGCAACTGCATGTTACCTTCCAACTTTAGCCGATATTTCCCGAACCCATTATGCATGGGGTTCTATTAAATGGCATGACTTAACATTTCCCATGAACCATTGATTTAGCCAAAGGATCCTAAAGTAGTAGGTCATTATTATTTGGTAATTATTTATTTCATTGTCTTATATAGGTAACTACCCCAAGAGGGTACATGAGCTATTTTTTATTTTACGTTTTATTTTTAGATTTTGCCAAAGGATCTAAGTAAAATGTATAATTTTGTTTTTATTTATTTATATAAAGTAGGGTAGTGATAGAGATGACCAAGCTGAGTAACGTAAGTCAATTAACCATTATTATTATTATTATTTAACTTGCACATACGCTTTAACACGCATGGCCATACAGGCAACAGGTTTGCATTTACGTTTAAACAAGAGATCGTGACATAGTCAATAACCGTGTAACGTGGATAAATTATATTTTTATTTACTATTTATTTATGTACTAAAACTTTTTTTTACCCGCGAGTGATACGACACTCTCATTATTTAATTGCATTATTATTTAGTTTTATTATTATTAGTAGCTGAACCTGGCATGCGTTGCAACGCCAATCAAAGAAAGTGTTGGTGTTGTAATTTTGTTTCTTGAAGTGCTTTTGGATACACAATTCTTTTTTTCAAATTCCGCTAACTGCCTCCAAACTATCGTAAAATGGATTAACTAATTTAGGAACATTCGTGGGAACGTCCACAACAACTCACCAATGTTTCATTGCAATCGGATGAATGGCATATGAATACATACGGAATTTCATTTATACGATTCGTGTGCTGTCACTCATTTGTTGAATCAACTCGTTCCCTACCTACTGTGAAATGGATTTACTAAGTTAGAAACCGACACGTAAGTGCACACAACAACTCATCAAAGTTTCATCACAGTCAATGAATGGTATACGAACGCATACGGGACTTTGTTGAAACGATTCAAGTGCCGTCGCTCATTTCTTGCATCTACTCGTGCGCTACCTATCGTGAAATGCATGTACTAAGCCAGACACCTTCCCTGGAGTGTACACAACAAATCACCAAAGTTTCATCGCAATGGAATGAATAGTATATGAACGCATACTGGACGTTGTTGAAACGATTAGCGCACCATCGCTCATTTGTTGAATCTACTCGCCCGCTACCTATTGTAAAATGGATTTACTAGGCCAGATAACTTTCCTGTAGTGCACATAACAATACACCCAAGTTTCATCGCTATCGGACGAATGGTATATGAACGCATATGGTACTTTGTTGAAACGCTTCGCACGTCGTCGCTCATTTGTTGAATCTACTCCTTCGCCACCTATTGTAAAATGGATTAACTAAGACAGAAACCTTCCCTGAAATGTACACAACATCACACCCAAGTTTTATCGCTATCGGACGAATGGTATATGAACGCATACGGGACTTTGTTGAAACGTTTCACTCGTCGTCGCCCATTTGTTGAATCTACTCGTGTCTATTGTAAAATTGATTTACTAAGCCAGAAACCTTCCCTGGAGTTTACACAACATCTCACCCAAGTTTCAACGCAATGGGAGAAATGGTATATGAACGCATGTTGAACGATTTGTTGAAACGAATTGCACGCAATTTTGTTGAAGCTACTCGCGCGCCATCTATTCTAAATTGGATTTACTATGCCTATAACTTTTCCGAAAGTGTGCACAACAACGCACCAAAATTTGATCGCAATCGGATGAACTGTATATGAAAGCATAGCCAACATTCATTTTTTTAAACTACTCGCTCGCTATCTATTGTGAATTGGACTAACTATACCCAAAACTTTCCCGGGTGTGTGCACAACAACCCATCAAAATGTGGTCGCAATTGGATGAATTGTAGGCTATATGAAGGCATCGCCAACACTCATTTGTTTAAACTACTCGCGCGCTATCTATTGTAAATTGGCTTAACTATGCCTATAACCATCCCGGAAGTGTTCACAACAACTTAACAAAATTTGATTGCAATCGGATGAATGGTTTATGAACGCATAAAAGACGAACAAACGAACATTCATTTTTATATACTGTATATATAAGATTATTATTTCCTGTTGGGCAAACTAAGGCCCATGTTATTTAATTGTTTTATTTGAGCTTTAAAATTAGTTAAGTATTCCTTTATTCGTAAACGGTGTTGTTCTTTTCTCTTTTTATAAACTCTATTTTAGTTTACAGCGTAGGCATAGGTTGGAAACTGTGCAACAAATTGTTGTCAGACGTAATTTAAGAATGGCGAGGTGCATGAAACACAAATCCCCCTTCCGTCCAATCATAACTTGACTGTGAATTTTGCGGAACGAAAAGTTCACAGGCGAAATGAAGAAAAGCCGAGTTGCACTTCCAGGGAAACTCCAAACACAACCACTCTTCTCTAAAGTGTTTAACTCAACACGACTCGACTGTTTGCTGCTGGCTGTATCTGTGGCAATAAGCTCGTCAGCTAGCTAAGCTGTAACTGGGGTGATAGACTCGCCCCTAGCTAGCTTGTAAACTGTCGCCTCAGTAACTGAATGGAGATTGTTGGAAGAAATGAAAACGTAAAAACACTTATAGTAGGCGATGTATTGAAGATGGAGATATGCTCTCCCGGGCTTTTTGTCTAACTTTTCATGCTGAACAATTCTTACACTCAAAGTATATAGATATTTTTAACGGTTTGCCCAGCGTAAGCTTAAAAAGCGCACGGATGCCAGTTTTTTGTCGACCTTTTCACTGAAATCGTTAGTGCTTGACTTCCTTTGGTCATAAATAAATTATTTTCTACAGGAACCTTCCTCAAGATATCTTTTACAGAATGGTGAAAACCGCATCAAAATCCATTCTGTGGTTCTCGAGATTACCCGTGACATCCAAGAATCGGGGACTTAATTTTATACAAAGTAGGGATTATACGCCAATCAGTATAATTTAATGTAATATAATCCCCCTTCCGTCCAATCTTAACTTGACTGTGTTTCACAGGCGAAATGAAGAAAACCTGAGTTGCACTTCCAGGGAAACTCCAAACACAACCACCCTTCTCAGAAATCTTAACTTTACACGACTCAACGGTTTGCTGCTGACTGTATCTGGGGCAATAAGTTCGCCCGCTAGCTAGGCTGTAACAGGGATGATAGACTCGCCCTTAGCTAGCTCGTAAACTGTCACCTCAGTAGTTGAATGGACATGGTTGGATGAAATTAAAACGTAAAATCACTTATAGTGGGCGATGTATTGAAGATAGACATATGCTCTCGCGGACTATTTGTAGAACATTTCATGATGAACAATTCTTACACTCATAGTATTTAGATATTTTTAACGGTTTGCCCAGCGTAAGCTTACAAAGCGCTCGGACGCTAGGTTTGTTTTTCAACTTTTCCACTGAAATCGTTACTGCTCGGCTTCCTTCTATCATAAATACATTATTTTCTACAAAAATCATCCTCGAGATATCATTTACAGAATGGTGAAAACCGCATCAAAATCCGTCCAGTGGTTCTCGAGTTTACCTGTAACATCCAAGAATCGGGGACTTTGTTTTATACTAAGTAGAGATTAATAGCGGACATTGAGATAGCTAGCAATAAATTACCACAACAAGAAAGATACATAACAAAAAATCTAGCCACAAACGAATCCAGGAAGATAATACAGCGAGAAAGTAACAATAACAAAAAAATCAGCATAACACAAGTTCACAAGCGAAATGAGAGTTACACTTCCAGGGAATGGCGAGGTGAATGAAACTCAAATCCCCCTTCCGTCCAATCTTAACTTGACTGTGCTTCACAGGCGAAATGAAGAAAACCCGAGTTGCACTTCCAGGGAAACTCCAAACACAAGTCATTGAAACAGAAAATAAGGGAACAAGTACTTAATATCACAAAAGCAGATAAAGGCAATACCAGAATAGTCATGGAAAAGCGGAGTACATAAACAAACCCGTAGATTTTGTGAATAATAACGGAATTATTGAATTAGAGAAAGACCCTACAAATTAATTTCAAAATCAAACAAAAGGTGCGTTAAAGTGAATCGAATACAAACTCATGAAGGCTGAAAATTCAAAAATACTGAACATGAACCCTAAATTATCCTCATTAAGGGCCTTACCGAAAATCCATAAGGGTGAGTGCCCAGTTAGACCAATCGGCAATTTTAGGAACGCACCGAATTACAAATTAAGCAAAGAACTGCTGAAAATACTAAAGGACAGAGTGGTCATCAACAACGACAATTCGGTCAAAACACAACAAGGTTAGTGAATAAGTGAGGTACAATAGAAATGAAACCCAATATGAGGTTAGTGTCAATCGATATAACCCTTATGTACAGTAACATTCCAATAACCGAAGCCATCAAAGTAATAGAAGACAACTTAAATTTGAGTATCTCGACAAATGAAACAGATGAGATAATAAAATTGTTGAATATCTCACTCAACCAGAACGTGTTTCAATTCTATAATAAAATATAAAGACAGACAAATGGGTTAGCTATGGAGTCATTTCTTTTCGGTCTACTAGCCAACATTTTCATAAACAGTATTGAAAATAATTATCTGAGAGACAACAAGGCAAATGGGATTATACAATGCAGTAGGTACGTGGACGATGCATATATGACATGATTTTAACAAATGAAGATTACGATCTAATAAGTCATCAACAGTTCACATCATTCTATCAGACAAAGCGCAAATCATAAACTACCTCGATATAACAACCGAATGG
The DNA here is from genome assembly GCA_946902985.2 of Meconema thalassinum. NCBI lineage: Eukaryota > Metazoa > Arthropoda > Insecta > Orthoptera > Tettigoniidae > Meconema > Meconema thalassinum. The sequence continues at coordinate 1,517,742,632 of OX336389.2, read as the reverse complement.
TCGAACAATAACCTGTCGTACTCGATCTTTCGCAAGCCCACTCAAACATCACACACTATTGATAATTGCCCCAACCACACAAACACACATAAATTAGCAGGCTTCAATTCGGTGGTCCACAGGGCCATAAGTATACCCATGACAAAGGAAAATTACAATAAAGAGATTAGGGCATTAAAACAAATTGCTAAGGAAAACAATTCTCCACCTAATAAGATAGATCAAATAATACAAAGACATCGGGCAAAAGTTAGCATATTGCAGTGATGTACGCAAGTTCGCACTTTTCAATTACGTGAATGCAATTTCGTACAAAATCACTGATCTTTTCAAAAAACAAGGAGTCAAAACAGAATTCAGATCTAATGACACACTAGGTAAGCAGCTCCACAACAGCAATTTAAATAAACCAAACCCACACTCAAAATCAGGAGTGTACTTATTCTCATGCCAAGAAACAGGGTGTCAGGCAAATTACATAGGACAGACAGGGAAGAGGATGGACATACAGAAATGCCATTAAGCACAGGAAACACTCAGCATTATGCGAGCACATGTATGACACAGGACATAGCTTCACAAACAAAGAAACAGACCCAAGAATCATGCACTACAAAACTAAAGGTAGGGAACTAGACATTAAAGAAGCAATAGAAATTCACTTAGCCATATTAAACAACCCAGATAATCTAAATGAGCACACATTCTTGGAGAGTTAACTCCTATTCACATTACTAGGCAGGAATCCCGTCAACAATAAGGTAACAACATAACGAAAATTAAGCCAGGTAATGAATGAGTAGTGGGAGGAAACAACGAAAAATGCTAAGCGTGAATAATGCACTTTGTGCCTTAAACTCGATAAACCCAGACCGTAATTAGGCAGTGTGAACGAGTTCAAGAACCTCAATCAAGTCCTGGAGCGCTCAATGACTTTTTAGTTTATGCGAGGCGGGGAGATATTGGGCGTTAATAGTTGATATCGTTCTTCACAAATAGTATACACTCATACAGTCATGCAGCTCAGATCATTGCTGGACAAATAACAATTCTACATTAAAAACAAGTAATGTTTTAAATTTCTACAACGGATAGCACTGGTAACAGGTCGATTGCACATTAATGACTAGTATGCAGAACAACTAACAGAATGCAGCATGAGTCACCACATGCGACACGATTAACATAGCGTGCACACGGAGCAGTCAGTCGCTGGAGACGTGCAGCGGGACCGCACCACAAAAATCAGCTCTAAAAACCAGATCAGTTGACATCATCCATTACTTCCAGTGCATTCGTGTATTCGCCGCGCGATACATTGCAGTACAATAAGGCCAATAGTTTGAATAGGAACGGTTGATTTATAACAATAATATCGAAATAGGCAGATATTTTCAATACTGAGATTATCCATAATAGCAATTCAATAGACAACAGGAAACATACTTAATCCTCACAATCGTAATAATGTAACAACAATAGAAGTGTAATATACTGTTTGTAAATAGTTGACACGTTACATAAGTGTGATTCATAAACATCATATACTAGTTAAGCCTAAGTGGATGAATGCGTCACGTTCGAAACATGTCATTGTGCGTAAAGAGTGTGGTAGCTTGTTTACTGCCTAATGTAATTGGGCACAATTCATGTTGACCGACTGAAAAACTTTCTTCACTAGAATTATGCATCACTGAAAAATGGCGTCGATCACTACAATGTCCATTTCCTGTGTGTAATATTACGTTCGTTCTGCTGTTAAATTTGATGTGGAAGTTGAGTTCATTGTTGTTGGAGTGTTGTTCATTAGGTTCATTACTTTGTGTCCCTCTTAGACTTTTGAATTCAATTGCTAGCGATTCGTGCCCCCTCATTGACAGTGCCGTGTACATGCTGGGTGAAGCTGCTCCATTGTACTGTCCCAGTTATCCGGATAGTAGGCTGTCAGATATCCGCCCCCTCAATCGGATTGCCAATAATCAAACGCACCGGCACAGCTACATCAATGAAAATGGCACTGACAGATACTATCGAGATTAGAGCACAATAGTAAACAAGAAATTATTGTGGAACACACCAAAATATACGGGGGTTCATACTTACCTTTTACTTACCTTTTAAATTTATCTCGGGGACTGGGTTGTCAACTGGATCACTTAAAGTATGCCCACACAATAACCTCCACCATGATATTTAAAATGAACCATAACGAAGACGAGAAACTTTAAACTGCACAATAATTTATTTCACATAAAGAATGAATTTAACAAAAATAAACAACAAAATCCACGTGGCAATCAGAAGCCATCAACCACATCACCATGTCCTCCTGTAGGACTTGTATACTCTACATACAATGTTTCAGCTTTCTCAAGCTCAAAAATAACGTAATTATAATAATGCACTTGGAATGGAAACGGGATTTGGGACGAGACACATATATCAATTGTTTTGCGTGTTTATACACATCACATTTTATTTATAGCCACAAGGCTATTATAGAGACGTCCTTGGTCTCTATCATACAGTTGTCCGGGCCAGCTGCAATGCACCTGCATCGTCAAAGTGGACTCTCCCGTCCGTTCAACCCTAGCATATGCCAGTTACATCAGAGCTTAGCTCTCCTTTCAAAACACGTTAAATGTCCACATCTCAACTCAAATATTATTACGCAAATCTTTTAAATGCTCCATTCGAACACCAGTGGAATATTCCAATAATCCCAAATCATGTTTAATTGTTCAATCCACTTGTTTAATTAGCGTTGTTTAGAGTATAAAAACAAAACTCCAAATGTTAATAACAAAAGTTCATTAATTATTTATAACAATAATAAATTGTTTATAACAATGTCAAACGACAATTGGAAAACTTATACACGCCTCTATTAATCCTTTTCATTTCAAATTATTATCAAAGATATTTACATAATTATTTACAATATTAATATTGTTTATATTGTTTATACAAGAAATACATTAAACCACACGTTTATCCGGTTGATAATTACTTAAATCGTGTTGATATAATCGACCAATGAAGGTTAGTTATATTTAAATGTCAAATTCAGGTTTAATAAGGTTTAATAATTATTATAATATTTGTGACGGTAACCTCCATTCAAAATCTTTATCTCAAATTATTTAACACTCTTGTTAATTTTAACAGTATCTTCATATGAATAACTTTCAAAGAACCAGGACAATACATTCAGCGGAAAAATACTTCGCTCAAAACGCACAAAATTGCACAACAATTGGCCCAGAATTCATCATATATCTCAATATATATGGCATCAAAATCTTCCAAACTACATACAAAAACCTCCACTTATAAATTCATCAACTTCATTTATTACTGTGGGAACCTCCTTCATTATTCAAGGGCATTATTCATCAGCGACTATTACACGTCCACTGAACTAACGATTATACATCCATTGTTCCTCTTTAAAAATTCTTATATTCATCAATTGTATTAATGACTGTTATTATTTAACCTTCGTGGGTTTCATTCATGAATCGATATGAAGTAAACATTTGCCAATCACAAATAAATTTAATAGCAAATACGATTAGACACTCCTCCCTGGTCTATCAAAATTGAGATTAATATCTTCAAAGTATCGCAGTATAAAAATACTATCTTCAATCAAAGTTCATCTAAACTGCATAAATAGTCGAATAGAATACAATTAGACTGTGGAATGCAAACATTATTGTTCCACTCTAGAATTGAGAAAAACTCCTATCAAATGTTCATTACTATAGTGTATTCAATAAATCGTAATCAAAGTTCATATTTCATAAAATTGTCTATAATGCAATGATAAATGTCTATGTTGCAATCATGTTCATGAGACGACTAGTATTTCAAAGATCGTCGATAACGTAATAGATTTTAACGCTCTAAATACATTTAATTATTCTTCTTTCTTCAGGATGACAGAAAATTTGTCAAAGTAATTAACTGAATAGAATTATTTTAATAAAATGACACGCTGTCTGAATTCAAATCTGCCATAGCAAATCGTTAACTTTACAGTCAAATCGTGACTACAAAAATATGCAAATTATTGAAAGAATCTAAATTATCAGTCTCAACTGATCCAAAATTAATTAAGTATGCCAATGACATAACAATGTCTCAACAAATCGTAGAAAAAAGGCATAAATCATCGAAGTGTACTGAGTACAGAAATATCGAACAAGAAAATGGGGCACAATAAATAGGACAGAAAATAAAAAAAAACGGTTGCTCAGATATCGTTAAAATACTCAAATAATACAAGAAACGTTCACGACTACCTTATCTGTTGATTGAAGTTCTAGAGGAAAGTTTTCAAAGAAAACTGCTGTTGGTTCCATTTCACCAGCGTAAAGATGTGCTCCGACCTCGAACCTGGAATCAGCGTCCTCGGAGAATCGAACTGCTTCCTCCTCCGGAAATTGCACTGCTCCATGTATACGAAAGACATCCTTCTGGCAAAACTCTTCTTTGTGAGCCGGGTCCACCCTGGCCTCTCTTGAAAGTTCCCTGAAGTTCTGGTCGCAATTCGCCATGAAGTTAATTGTAGTTATTTCCGCAGAAATATTCATAATTGTGGAGTATGATAATATTTCCACTGCCCTCTGATATAATTCAGCGATGGATTCACGATGCATGAGTGTAGTTGGATGTTCACTACATGCTCGCTTTTGTAGAAAGACGATTAACGAAGTTCCATGCTGTTATTTCACTCCATCGATATATGTCCCAATTGCATTAAAGCCTTAGCCTTCCATCTCAACTTCTGTTATAATCATTGAAAGCACTGCCATATTATAATGTTCCATGGTAGAATGTATCGTTGTATTACCAAACGTATTCTCCAATATCACGGTTGCGATATACGTGTCAGCCGTAGTGTATAATGAGGTATTTTAAAAGTGCTTCTCATGTGGCGAGAAAATCACTTTTGTCTGCAGTCTTAAAATGCCAATATCTTTCAAATTATAACTGTGAAATTGTTCAAATCTTCTACACACCTCAATGTTGTACTGCCCAATCGAATTATAATAAAGGCAGAAGCCAACTCTTGATATCTTATCTGGTAGAAACGTTAATGTGAGCGTTTCAATTCACCTAGTTTCAAACAGCGTAAAATGGAACTGCTCCGTGTTCGTTCGATGCGCCGGGCTTTAACCACACGCTAAAGACAACTTGCTTCACTTATTCACTCGAAAATGACTATATCACATCTGAAATATATATGCGGTATGAGATATCAGATATGACGATATGAGAGATATGAGATATCTGAGCGGTATGAGATATGAGAGCTCCTCTATCCTGTGCACGACCTTTTATTAACTTCTTAAGGGGCGTATCCATCCCTTCCATAGCCTGTTGCTCCGTCATCGCTAGAAGTTTTAACTTTGGCTATACTTGACGGATTTTCAAATTTCAAAAACTCAAAATTAATTTCTTCAAAATTCCAAATCAATGCCATAACTGAAAATAGATTTCCACAAATCTGCATGCCAAAAGTAATTAAATATCGTAGTTTCAGCAATCTCCGTCTTCCTTCCAAACTATCGTTCATTGGTTCGAGTTTCTCCTCCAATAGCGTAACTTCTTCCTTAGCACAATACCTTGTTTCCTGCGACTGCGTCGTAAATCTCAGATCTTTCTCGAACAAACTCATGACGTCACCAAGAATCTCAGCTCAATCAGCCTACTTGCATGAATTCTACGTCATCCGTGCCTACGTCATGAATATACACGTCATAACTATGACATCCATAACTTTATTCAATTATGCCAATACAGCCATCGTGGTCTCAATATAATTCAATTTACGGGGGCATTCTCCCTTCACCACGTTTTAAAAACAGTTGCAAATTGTTTTTAAACTCTGTGTTATAAATATCTCAATTCACTTGAACACGAAATTGAATTATTATTGACTTACTCTTGGATAATATTTCTTCAAGTTCCCAGCATTGAACTTGCCATAAACAACATTATTCTCATCATCGTATAGTTCATAACAGTTGTTTCCATAAGCATTCGTAATTCTGAACGGACCCATGAATACTATTCCAAACTTGGGATAGATTTTCTTACTCACATCAGCCTTGACAGGTCTGCGTAATAATACCAGATTTCCAATTTCTAAGGGAGCACCAAAACGTTTTCCAGCTACTCTTTTCAGTCGTTTTTGTGCTGCTCTCTGGAGTTGTTCTTTCGCTCTGTCTATTCTCTGCTGCCTTCCTAAGTCGGGATCTCTAGGAACGTGGTTAAAAAGATTGTCCCACGGCCTTTCTGGGATTCTTCCTAGATGAAGTCTCATTGGCACCTCTTCTGTGCTCTCCTGCACTGTAGAATTTAGACATTCCTCAATAAGGGGTACAAATCTCACCCAACCAGAATGATCATTCGGACAGAAAATTCGACAGAATTTCGAAAATTCAGCCATATATCTTTCTGAAGAATTCGATTCCGGATAACGCACGCTTGAAAATATGTGCTTAATACCAAGCCTTTCCATATCTGCAGCAAATTCTAAGGAAGTAAACTGAGCTCCATGATCCGAAAGTAGATATTCTGGTTTACCAGCTTTTGGAAATACAGCATGTTCCAGTCTGCTTACAACGTTCCTCGTGTTAGCTTTTTGCATGGGACTCATGGTTACAAATTTTGAGAAGACATCCACGGTAACCAACAGGTACTGATTACCCTGATATCCCTTCGGACAAGGACCAAATATGTCTGTCGCCATGAGTTCATTTGGTTTAGAGGGAATCATCGCCTTAGGTTTTCCTTTTAATAGAGCGGAAGCATACTTTGCTCTTTGACATTTATCACATGAACGAATGACATTAGCAATGCTGGAACGCATGTTAGTCCAAATAAACCTCTCTTTAAGAGTATCAAGAGTTTTATCTAAACCCGCATGTCCAGTTGCGTGATGAGCTACCCACACTAAATTGACAACAAGTTTAGGTGGCACGACTATTCGAAGCTTTGTATGCGCAGAGTCAGCATACTTACATACGATGTCTCCACTCAAGACAAAGTGTCGTGAATCTCTCTGTGTAGCTGCATAGTCAACATCAGTATTGTCCATGTAACCCTTAAGAAACCTGTACATTTTCCTGATTGGAGCGTGTCTCTTCTGTGACACACCGATTCGGGCTAACCTCCTAACGGTCTCTTGATCTTGCTGCTCCAATTGTACATGGTGTATCTGCACATTTTTGATAGGGTTACGTGATAAAGCATCAGCCAGTAAGTTATCTTTCCCAGGCTGATGGACGATAGTGGCATTAAACTGTTGGGTGAACAAAGCCCAACGTGTCAATCTATCACTAGACATATCAGTTTGCAGCATAAACTGAAGTGCTTTGTGATCTGTAATAATGATAACCTTGTGTCCCAGCAACATTTTTTTCCAAGCTTGCAAAGCTGTTACAAAAGCTAACGCTTCTAGTTCTGTCGTAAAGTAGTTTTCCTCGTGTTTCTTTAACTTTCGACTAGTGAACGCAATGTAGTGCTTGTTGCCTGCCTCGTCTTTTTGGTATAAGACTGCACTAATGCCTATTCTTGATGCATCAGACTCTATATAGAACACCTTCTCAAAGTCTGGGTACTCCAGTTTGACGTTGTTTCTGAGCATCTCCTTTGCTTTCTCAAAAGCCTCGTCTGCTGCGGTACTCCATTTCCATCTATTATTCTTCTTGAGTAAATCATACAGAGGAGCCATAATTTCAGAGTATCTCGGACAGTGGCTGCTAATGAATTGGCATGCGCCTACAAATTCTCTGACTTGTTTCACCTTAGTTGGCTTTGGGAACCTAGTGATTGCATCTAATTTCTGCATGTTTGGATGATATCCATCCTTATCAATAGTATGCCCCAAGTAATTGATCTCCTTCTTCAAGAATTGACATTTTCCAAAATTGACCTTGATATTGGCCTCCCTTAAATTTTCAAACAACTTTCTCAAATGCACTAAATGTTCTGCGGCGTTGGGTGAAGATACAATTAAATCGTCAATGTAGCAGATTACATTTTCCTTTACCTCGTCAGTGAGCTTGCTATCAAGTGCTCGAATAAGTGCTGGTCCACTGTTGACCATTCCAAAAGGCATTCTCACAAAGACCCATGACGTCTGGTCAAATAAGAATCCAGTGTACTGCATACTTTCTTCCTCCAGTTGAACTTGGTAAAACGAAGATGTCAAGTCAAGAACACTGAAACATGCTCTCCCTTTGAACTTTCTAAGCAGATCTCTGATCTTAGGTGGTCGGTCATTTTCTGGAAGAATCTTCAAGTTGATGGTCCGAGCATCGATACAAAGACGTATCTGACCATTACTTTTCTTCACTACAGTGATGGGGTTTATGTAAGACGACGCCTGTTTTTTAATAATCCCGTCTACCTCCATTTTTCTGATCAACCCTCGTACTTCTTGATAGTATTTCTCAGGTATGGGGTATATTCTCTTTTGGTAAGGGGTTTCATCGGTCAGCCTTATCTTATACTTATAGTCTTTAATCAATCCAGGCTTTTCATCAAAAATATCTTGGAATTCCTTTATCAAATCCTCAAATTCCCCCTGAATTTCTTCAAATCCTTCAGTTTTTCTACTGGGTATTTCTGTTAAATTCTCCACTTCATTAATAATGGTATTTAAAATTTCTTCCCTAAGGTCTATCTCCAGACTGGTTTTCACGTCCTGTTCTTCGATCTCTTCTGTGATCATGTACCCATCATTAAAGCTAATACTTCTATTCTTCATATCAATAATGGCTCCAACTTTCGATATAAAATTGATTCCTAGCACAATATCGAAATGGCTCTTGTTAACCACAATGAAGATCTGTTCATAATTCCTTCCATTAATTTCAAAGTTCAACAGCACTTGGATCTTGCATTTCACTGCCTTGTCTTGGAAAATTCCTCTCACTTTGACGGTAGAAACTGGTAAAACTGTCAAGTTTTCTCCTTTTAACAGACTTTGATAGCATTCATCAGAAATGATCGAAATAATTGCACCAGTATCCATAAGAGCTTTATACTGTTGGCCATCTATCAGTACAGAAATAATAGGTAAGGCACATGGTCTTTCCTCTTTGACGATTCCCCTCTCTTCTAATAAATCCTCATCAGTTACTTCGTAAATTTCATTAATGGTAATTAGGTGTGGTGTGGCAATGTATTCATAGTTTCTCACTGTCGTTGAGAAATCGGCGTTTTTTTTTGTGTTACCAAACTCAAAATTCCCCTGCTGGCTTGTAGAAGGACCAGGATCGATCACTACATCCTGTCTTTTCTTTTGGTTTTCAGCTTCCTTTTCTCGTAATTCCTTCAGATACTGCTGACTTTCTTTCTCTCTTTCTTGATATTTGTCGGGTGTCATAACCTGACCTTGAGAATTCTGATTCTGATTCTGATACTGGCTATTTCTATTGTAGTTTCTATTATAACCATTGTTATAGTATCTACCTCTTCCGTTGTTATAATTCCCTCTATTATTACTCCAGCCTCGTCTTTGCTGATATGGACGGTAACCTTGGGATCTATTGTTGCGGAAATAATTATTCCTGTGAGGACCTACATTTTCAGTTTTTTCTTCATCAGGCTTATCAGTTTGCTGCACTTGATCCATGTAGACTGTATTAACGTCTTTGAATTCGTGCCTCTGACCTTTTTGTACCAAATTTGGCATTGGACTCGTGTAGTCAAGTCTTCTCAATAATTCGACCATACTGGTCAAATCTCTAATATTTGACGATATGATCAGTCTTCTTACCTCTGCAGGCAGCATACGTGAAATCGCATCTATCAACTGCTCTGTTGACAATGGGGGTTGCAAAAATCTCAAGCGTGATAGCTGACTCGTGAAGAAATCAGCGTACCGCGTTGGAAGAGTACCTGAATACTTCCTCGAGTATACCTCAGCTCTTAATGAATTCTGAGCTTCTATTGACCAGAATCGTTTTATCAATGCCTCTGCAAATTCGTCAAAATTGCTGAAAGTGTACCGAAATGCTCTAAACCATTCAAGGGGTCCTCCAGCTAGAAATCTTTCTACGATTCTCATCTCTCTCTCTCTCTAGGAATGTGGGCTTCAATGAAGTAGTCTTTAAGGTTCCTGATATATTCTATCGGTGTGAGACTATCAGTGTTGCTAAATTTTTGAGGTTTGTCTTCAAAGTTTCGGATGACTGTCACATTTCTCGGATATGAATCCATATAATATTTCCCACTATCACGGTACTTCCGTTCAGGTTCAATATTCCTATCCTCTTCTTCTTCCCTGAATCTGGATATACGTTCCTCAGGACTAATATCTCTCTCTTCTGTAGCGAGGTTACATCTTCTCACGTAATTTCTATCCTCTTCACCAGTCAATCCTTCAGTATCCTTGTCCGTGATTTCCGTGATGACTTTCCTAATCAACTCTTCCTTATAGGTTTCCATCATGCTAGCTTCTCCTAGTTTCAAATTCTGCAGTTTGCTCGTAGTTTCATTAACATCAGAGACAACCTTATGAATTTGTTCCTCTAACGCAGTTTATAATGCTTGCACGTCCTGACCTATTTGAGTTCTATCCTCTACCTGCTTTTCGGATAGCGAATCCATCCTTACATTCAAGTCTTTCCTGATCTGAACTACTTCATTATTAATGTCTACTTGTGTACAGGCAAGTTTTCTTTCAATTCGCTCCTGAATCTGATCGACATGTTCCCCACTTGACCTGTTCCATTCATCTTTCCAAACCGTTACATTTGCAGTTAACATTTCCGCGATATCTACTTCAATGTCTTCCTTAAGTAAACGATTGTGATCTAATACTTGGGTTCTCATGACCTCTACATCGTATTTTAAACCCGCTAAAGAAGCTGTTGTCCTAACAGCCTCGTCAACTAATCGAGTTGTTAATGCACTAATGTTACGAGTACAGAGTGTTTTTGAAGTTTCAATTTCTTCCCTAACTTTGTTAACATCAGTTTGAACTTTAGCAATGTCTACAAAAACAGTATTGACTTCTACTTGTATCTTATTGATATCGCTTTGCATATCATTAACATCTGAATGAATATTGTTGATGTCTACTTGAACATTTGACACATCAGTTCGAGCATTTCTAACCTCTCTTTGAACTTCCTCTACTTTGTCTTGTACAGTAGCAACATCATTCCTAACAACAATTACTTCAGCTCTAGCACATGAAATATCACCCCGGACATTGGCAACATCAAGATTCAACATAGTAAGATCTTTCTGTACCTTAGAAACATCAATATTAACCTCAGAAACATCTTTATGCACATTGGACACGTCTGTGCGCATGTCAGTTACAGCATTCTCGATTCCCTGGGTATTGATCTGTAAACGCGACACATTATTTTCTAGGTTTGCAGAACTGGTCTGAAGAACTTTCATATTCTCCTCCATTCTACTAGTATTCCTAGCTTCCATCTCCCTCACACTTTCATCCAGCCTAATAGACAAATTAGCTGACAAACTACTAGAATTCTCCTCCATCATCTGCTTCATTCGGCTAGCATTCCTAACTTCCATCTCCTTCATATTGTTGGACATCTCCTCCAACATTTTCTTAATACTTTCATCTGCCATTTCAATAATATTTCAATAATAAACTGCTTTAGGGACATACATCAAACAGAGCAAAATAACAACATCTGAGCAACATTTTTCACCATATATAAGTTTTGAGCAATTTTCTGTCTTAAATCTAACTTATAATTACCTTATAATTAACTTTCGTAGACACTTCATGTTGAAATAAACTCAAGCACATGTTCAAGTTTCTTTGGTTCATTTTAAAATATCCTAACACAAATAATTTACATTTACAATCCAAATAATTTAATTTTATCTTTAATATGACTAAACATGTCATAAGCCGGTCAAATAAAATAAGATTCCAGATCATAGGCGATTTTTCTAAGTTTCCAGCCTATTTAACCTCTTTCAAGTTGTATAAGATCTGATCTTTTCTGAGTGTAATTTTCCTAATACAATACAACATTTTATTCCTATATAATCACACTCTCAAATTCTACAATTGGCCAAGACATCTAACAAAGAATCAACCTCTTTATTTGAGTCTTCACAATCCCTTTGACAACGATAACTTGGTAATCCAATGTTATTCGAACACTCCACAAAATTGCGGTGCCAATTCTACTGCAATAACTTGGTGATCCAATGTTATTCAGTCGAACGTGCCAATCGAGCCCCACACGTTGATTGCGCCAATCCTACTGTCCCCGTTATCCGGATAGTAGGCTGTCAGATATCCGCCCCCTCAATCGGATTGCCAATAATCAAACGCACCGGCACAGCTACATCAATGAAAATGGCACTGACAGATACTATCGAGATTAGAGCACCATAGTAAACAAGAAATTATTGTGGAACACACCAAAATATACGGGGGTTCATACTTACCTTTTACTTACCTTTTAAATTTATCTCGGGGACTGGGTTGTCAACTGGATCACTTAAAGTATGCCCACACAATAACCTCCACCATGATATTTAAAATGAACCATAACGAAGACGAGAAACTTTAAACTGCACAATAATTTATTTCACATAAAGAATGAATTTAACAAAAATAAACAACAAAATCCACGTGGCAATCAGAAGCCATCGACCACATCACCATGTCCTCCTGTAGGACTTGTATACTCTACATACAATGTTTCAGCTTTCTCAAGCTCAAAAATAACGTAATTATAATAATGCACTTGGAATGGAAACGGGATTTGGGACGAGACACATATATCAATTGTTTTGCGTGTTTATACACATCACATTTTATTTATAGCCACAAGGCTATTATAGAGACGTCCTTGGTCTCTATCATACAGTTGTCCGGGCCAGCTGCAATGCACCTGCATCGTCAAAGTGGACTCTCCCGTCCGTTCAACCCTAGCATATGCCAGTTACATCAGAGCTTAGCTCTCCTTTCAAAACACGTTAAATGTCCACAACTCAACTCAAATATTATCACGCAAATATTTTAAATGCTCCATTCGAACACCAGTGGAATACTCCAATAATCCCAAATCATGTTTAATTGTTCCATCCACTTGTTTAATTAGCGTTGTTTAGAGTATAAAAACAAAACTCCAAATGTTAATAACAAAAGTTCATTAATTATTTATAACAATAATAAATTGTTTATAACAATGTCAAACGACAATTGGAAAACTTATACACGCCTCTATTAATCCTTTTCATTTCAAATTATTATCAAAGATATTTACATAATTATTTACAATATTAATATTGTTTATATTGTTTATACAAGAAATACATTAAACCACACGTTTATCCGGTTGATAATTACTTAAATCGTGTTGATATAATCGACCAATGAAGGTTAGTTATATTTAACTGTCAAATTCAGGTTTAATAAAGTTTAATAATTATTATAATATTTGTGACGGTAACCTCCATTCAAAATCTTTATCTCAAATTATTTAACACTCTTGTTAATTTTAACAGTATCTTCATATGAATAACTTTCAAAGAACAAGGACAATACATTCAGCGGAAAAATACTTCGCTCAAAACGCACAAAATTGCACAACAATTGGCCCAGAATTCATCATATATCTCAATATATATGGCATCAAAATCTTCCAAACTACATACAAAAACCTCCACTTATAAATTCATCACCTTCATTTATTACTGTGGGAACCTCCTTCATTATTCAAGGGCATTATTCATCAGCGACTATTACACGTCCACTGAACTAACGATTATACATCCATTGTTCCTCTTTAAAAATTCTTATATTCATCAATTGTATTAATGACTGTTATTATTTAACCTTCGTGGGTTTCATTCATGAATCGATATGAAGTAAAAATTTGCCAATCACAAATAAATTTAATAGCAAATACGATTAGACACTCCTCCCTGGTCTATCAAAATTGAGATTAATATCTTCAAAGTATCGCAGTATAAAAATACTATCTTCAATCAAAGTTCATCTAAACTGCATAAATAGCCGAATAGAATACAATTAGACTGTGGAATGCAAACATTATTGTTCCAATCTAGAATTGAGAAAAACTCCTATCAAATGTTCATTTTAAAAGCTCCATTCGAACACCAGTGGAATACTCCAATAATCCCAAATCATGTTTAATTGTTCAATCCACTTGTTTAATTAGCGTTGTTTAGAGTATAAAAACAAAACTCCAAATGTTAATAACAAAAGTTCATTAATTATTTATAACAATAATAAATTGTTTATAACAATGTCAAACGACAATTGGAAAACTTATACACGCCTCTATTAATCCTTTTCATTTCAAATTATTATCAAAGATATTTACATAATTATTTACAATATTAATATTGTTTATATTGTTTATACAAGAAATACATTAAACCACACGTTTATCCGGTTGATAATTACTTAAATCGTGTTGATATAATCGACCAATGAAGGTTAGTTATATTTAACTGTCAAATTCAGGTTTAATAAGGTTTAATAATTATTATAATATTTGTGACGGTAACCTCCATTCAAAATCTTTATCTCAAATTATTTAACACTCTTGTTAATTTTAACAGTATCTTCATATGAATAACTTTCAAAGAACAAGGACAATACATTCAGCGGAAAAATACTTCGCTCAAAACGCACAAAATTGCACAACAATTGGCCCAGAATTCATCATATATCTCAATATATATGGCATCAAAATCTTCCAAACTACATACAAAAACCTCCACTTATAAATTCATCAACTTCATTTATTACTGTGGGAACCTCCTTCATTATTCAAGGGCATTATTCATCAGCGACTATTACACGTCCACTGAACTAACGATTATACATCCATTGTTCCTCTTTAAAAATTCTTATATTCATCAATTGTATTAATGACTGTTATTATTTAACCTTCGTGGGTTTCATTCATGAATCGATATGAAGTAAACATTTGCCAATCACAAATAAATTTAATAGCAAATACGATTAGACACTCCTCCCTGGTCTATCAAAATTGAGATTAATATCTTCAAAGTATCGCAGTATAAAAATACTATCTTCAATCAAAGTTCATCTAAACTGCATAAATAGTCGAATAGAATACAATTAGACTGTGGAATGCAAACATTATTGTTCCAATCTAGAATTGAGAAAAACTCCTATCAAATGTTCATTACTATAGTGTATTCAATAAATCGTAATCAAAGTTCATATTTCATAAAATTGTCTATAATGCAATGATAAATGTCTATATTGCAATCATGTTCATAAGACGACTAGTATTTCAAAGATCGTCGATAACGTAATAGATTTTAACGCTCTAAAATCATTTAATTATTCTTCTTTCTTGAGGATGACAGAAAATTGGTCAAAGTAATTAACTGAATAGAATTATTTTAATAAAATGACACGCTGTCTGAATTCAAATCTGCCATAGCAAATCGTTAACTTTACAGTCAAATCGTGACTACAAAAATATGCAAATTTTTGAAAGAATCTAAATTATCAGTCTCAACTGATCCAAAATTAATTAAGTATGCCAATGACATAACAATGTCTCAACAAATCGTAGAAAAAAGGCATAAATCATCGAAGTGTACTGAGTACAGAAATATCGAGCAAGAAAATGGGGCACAATAAATAGGACAGAAAATATGAAAAAAACGGTTGCTCAGATATCGTTAAAATACTCAAATAATACAAGAAACGTTCACGACTACCTTATCTGTTGATTGAAGTTCTAAAGGAAAGTTTTCAAAGAAAACTGCTGTTGGTTCCATTTCACCAGCGTAAAGATGTGCTCCGACCTCGAACCTGGAATCAGCGTCCTCGGAGAATCGAACTGCTTCCTCCTCCGGAAATTGCACTGCTCCATGTATACGAAAGACATCCTTCTGGCAAAACTCTTCTTTGTGAGCCGGGTCCACCC
Organism: Meconema thalassinum; assembly: GCA_946902985.2. NCBI lineage: Eukaryota > Metazoa > Arthropoda > Insecta > Orthoptera > Tettigoniidae > Meconema > Meconema thalassinum. Next base: position 1,517,726,667 of record OX336389.2, on the reverse strand, counting down.
TGGCCTCTCTTGAAAGTTCCCTGAAGTTCTGGTCGCAATTCGCCATGAAGTTAATTGTAGTTATTTCCGCAGAAATATTCATAATTGTGGAGTATGATAATATTTCCACTGCCATCTGATATAATTCAGCGATGGATTCACGATGCATGAGTGTAGTTGGATGTTCACTACATGCTCGCTTTTGTAGAAAGACGATTAACGAAGTTCCATGCTGTTATTTCACTCCATCGATATATGTCCCAATTGCATAAAAGCCTTAGCCTTCCATCTCAACTTCTGTTATAATCATTGAAAGCACTGCCATATTATAATGTTCCATGGTAGAATGTATCGTTGTATTACCAAACGTATTCTCCAATATCACGGTTGCGATATACGTGTCAGCCGTAGTGTATAATGAGGTATTTTAAAAGTGCTTCTCATGTGGCGAGAAAATCACTTTTGTCTGCAGTCTTAAAATGCCAATATCTTTCAAATTATAACTGTGAAATTGTTCAAATCTTCTACACTCCTCAATGTTGTACTGCCCAATTGAATTATAATAAAGGCAGAAGCCAACTCTTGATATCTTATCTGGTAGAAACGTTAATGTGAGCGTTTCAACTTCACCTAGTTTCAAACAGCGTAAAATGGAACTGCTGCGTGTTCGTTCGATGCGCCGGGCTTTAACCACACGCTAAAGACAACTTGCTTCACTTATTCACTCGAAAATGACTATATCACATCTGAAATATATATGCGGTATGAGATATCAGATATGACGATATGAGAGATATGAGATATCTGAGCGGTGTGAGATATGAGAGCTCCTCTATCCTGTGCACGACCTTTTATTAACTTCTTAAGGGGCGTATCCATCCCTTCCATAGCCTGTTGCTCCGTCATCGCTAGAAGTTTTAACTTTGGCTATACTTGACGGATTTTCAAATTTCAAAAACTCAAAATTAATTCCTTCAAAATTCCAAATCAATGCCATAACTGAAAATAGATTTCCACAAATCTGCATGCCAAAAGTAATTAAATATCGTAGTTTCAGCAATCTCCGTCTTCCTTCCAAACTATCGTTCATTGGTTCGAGTCTCTCCTCCAATAGCGTAACTTCTTCCTTAGCACAATACCTTGTTTCCTGCGACTGCGTCGTAAATCTCAGATCTTTCTCGAACAAACTCATGACGTCACCAAGAATCTCAGCTCAATCAGCCTACTTGCATGAATTCTACGTCATCCGTGCCTACGTCATGAATATACACGTCATAACTATGACATCCATAACTTTATTCAATTACGCCAATACAGCCATCGTGGTCTCAATATAATTCAATTTACGGGGGCAGTACGCGAACCGAAATACGTTTATTAACGATATCGCTTTGGCTTATTTTGTTAAAATGACCGATGCTGGTGTTTTCGGTATGGTTTTTGTTGGTGCGTATATTGGAGTAAGATTCAGTTGTATGCAGTTCTTGTTGAACCAAATTGACATGTCTATGTTCATGGGTTTGAGCCTGAGTGATTTCAATCTTTGACTGACCAGCCGTGAGCATTATGGTGTTGGAAGCCATTTTTCTGTGTTGCCTTAGTAAACATAGTTTGATGCTTTTCAGTCGGTAAACACGATTGTACCCTATTGTGGGTTATTCCCTCATCCTGAAAACAAATTACATTACCGTAGATTAACAAGTACTGTACATCTGGATCGTCAAGCGATCATCTTCAGATCCATTACACTTAGGCTATAAATCTATGTCTGAAAGTATGGAAGAAAGTAATTACAATATATATACTTAATTGCAGTATTAGTTAAGATAATGCAACTCGTCAATATTTGTTAGTTATAGTCTAAGTGATGTTTTGTTAAGATACTGGAATTGGTGTTTGACTTCCAAAATGTGCTTGTTTAGAGTGACTATGTGATCTTTGTTAAATGGTCAGTTCAGATTGTATTGTTCAGGCTACTTATCTGGAAGGGTTTTGCGTGGTCCTGGAGAGAACAGTTAGCTGCTTCCAACTGAGGAGAGTTTCCTGTATGTGAGGGTCCCTTATCTCTCTGCGCATTTCCCCCTCTCGCATTCCTGTGTGTGTTCATCCTGCATTTGCCTAAGTGTAATGGATCAGATGATGATCACTTGACGGTCGAAACTGGTCATCGAAGTGTACTTGTTAATCTCATATATTTTTTTAAGAATTAGGGAATAACCCACAACTGGGTACAAGCGTGTTGTCCGACTGATATACATCAAACTACGATTACTAAGTCAACACTGAAAAAAATGTTATTAGCTACAAACCTTAAAGAGTCATATTTCACTAATAAGTTAGTATTATACATCTTAAATAATATCAATATTTGCAAGTAACGATTGGCATTGATGACAGCAAAGGAGTACCGCTCGTGATTACGAGGGGTTTGTTTGAATATTGTATAATGAGAGAATAATAATAATATAATAATTTCGTATGGCCTCGGGTGCCTGGTGCAAGCTTTGTTATTTGACACCCAGAGGGTAGCTTGCATGTCGAATTTCGTCGTTCCATTGAACGCTATGAAAGTCAAGGAGGTTAGATATCTAAACTCCTTGACACTACAGCGCTTTCAAGTAGAGAATGGAGGAACTTTGTGTTGGCGGAAAATCCCGAGATTAATTTTGCCATTGAACACGGCCTACTGAATTCAAATGGGTTCTTTAACATGCCAACAACGTATGACATGAGTATCGTGATTTTTGTCGCCTTCAAAAATCACTTACCATGGCCAGGGGCGAACCTGCAATCTTGGGGTTGGTAGTCCGACACTATAACCACTCACCCACCGTGGCAAGTTAATGAGAGAATACATCGGTGTTAGAAAGGTAAGTAACTTGGAAAACGTTTGTCGGGTCGAGTACAAATGGATGATGTACAATTTTGGAGCTCACAAGGTGCCTTAGGAAAGAATCAAGAGTTTTGACTATCGATATGAAAAAATAAAGACACTGTTCAATTTCGAAATAATGTTTATAGCGTCTGAACCCTGAATTGGGGTAGCGAAATCTAGCATAGGGAGAAGATATGTGGTGAAATGTAATTTAAACACAGTGAGATCATTTAATTTTTGTGAATTTGCAATGTTTTCCGAGAGTACGCATTACGTGAGGTTTTCATCATCATATTCATCATCATCATCATCATCATCATCGTCATAATCACCATCATCATCTTAATCACCATCATCATCATCATCATCCTCATCGTCGCTATCATTGCCATCATCATATCATCGTCATCATCATCGTCATCATCATCATCATCATCATCATCGTCATCGTCATCGTCGTCATCATCATGAGCATCGGCATCGTCATCATCATCGTCGTCGTCATCAACATCGTCATCGTCGTCATCGTCATCATCATCATCATCGTCATAATCATCGTCATTATCATCGTCATCGTCGTCATCATCACCAGCATCGTCATCATCTTCATTGTCAACGTCATCATCATCATCGTCATCGTCATCATCATCATCATGATCGTCATCGTCGTCGTTATCACCATCATTATCATCGTCGTCATCGACATCATCATCATCGTCATCGTCATCATCATCGTCATCATCATCGTCGTCGTCACCATCGTCATCATCATCGTCATCATTATCATCATCATCTTCGTCATCATCGTCATCGTTATCATCATCATCATCATCATCATCGTCGTCACCTCCGTCATCATCATCGTCTTCATCATCATCATCATCATCATCACCGTCAACGTCATCATAATCATCATCGTCCCCATCATCATCCTCATCGTCATCATTATCATAATCATAGTCAGCTTCGCCATCATCATCATCATCGTCATCGTCATCGTCATCATCATAATCATCATTATCGTCATCGTATCATCATCATCGTCATCATCATAATCGTCATCATCATCATTTATTGTACACAACAGGCAACGAAGACCCATGACACAAAACAGAGAATATATTGAACCCTTAAATATTAAGGCATATTTCAGGCATCAAATAATTTATTTCTACGGTTCTAAACCAGCGCAGTTGAGGAAAGTTCATGTCATATTTCGCAAGAGCAAGTAGTCTGGAAGGACAGAGTAGATTGCTGCTGTCGGCAGTTGGGACAATGGGCCGAGCTATATTTAACAGATTCTGAGAATTGGATGGTAGGTGTGACTTGGAAGTTCGTTACTTTGTCTCGAAGCTGAGGTCAGTAATTTTCGCTTGTTCTGGAGAGAAAAGACGAAGAGCGAAGTGTCGCCAGGGAAAGAAAGAGATAGTGTTCTACGTCACAGAGTAGGAGGAGTTCTGCAAGAGATGCTTTCAATAATTTGAATGACCAGCCAATAAGAAATATGATGCATCTTTGAGCGAGAAATTATTTTGGCCGTGCAATCGAGAAGTGTGTGACCCTACGATCGAACTTTGTGCACGCGAATACCATTGTGATGAGCTGATTTTTGGGAGTTCATTGATATGTTTTCGAAGTCTGTGGGACAATTTTCAAGATTTATTGAGGAGCTCCATTCCCCTTCCACTAATGTTTGGGCCATATATAAATACGACAACGTGATGTGAAGTTATTCATTCTATTACTGAGTCTGGCGAGTACTATATTATTATATTGATACTGAAGACGTTTGAGGGTGAAACTCTGCGCGTGTGCGTCGCACTCTGACACTTTAATTTTTAGCAAAGTGCAATGCTAGCACTTAGGTTTTGGAATATAATTTGTGTCGTGTGCGAAGTAACATGTGTTGTGTTAATTTCAGTGTATGTTAGGTGGATACCTCTCCACAATAATGAGGGCAAATTTTCGATACTGAACAGGACTTTTATCGGTGAATCAAGTAGGTGAAAATGCAGTCTAGTTAGGTGACTGAATTTTGATAGTAATAATAACTTTTCTGCAGCAAGATGTACGCCAACGAACTGAAGAAATGAAGATACATGGATCATTATCAGGCACGATGATGACTATGATGGGCTAGGTCCACAGGATGGCACCAGGCAGACTGAAGTGATGAGTATCAAATTAATTTATTAATTTTGTCGGGGAGGGGGAGGGGTTACGCGCAATATTGGGAATTTGTTGTAAATATTAGCTTTGCTATTTTTAAATGTAAATTCTTTGTTTGTGCTGACATAGCGTGACAATTTTTGTAAATATTTTAGTTTTGTGTCATTTTTTTCTTGTGCCTTTTGCCTTTTTCTTGTTGATTAGAGTACTTGTTTTTATGTCGCCCTGCGCACATGAAATTATAGTACCGTCGAGATATGTTATGGCGGAAAGATTAGAACCTGGTGATAAGTGAATCTTTTGATAGGAAGTAATATTAGACACGGGGGAAATTCCCCGTTTGAATTGATTATAATGCATCAGGCTAAGCTATTTTGTTTTGTTTTGCTTTGTACAACTGTTGTGACACGGAAGGCCGTCCGCCTTATCGCATGTATTGTGAACTTGTCATTTCTGACAAGTTATTCTATTCTTGGTCTGATGTATGAGTGAGGGTCAATGGGCAAGCTTCGACTGGTGTGTGTGCCATATGTGTGAATCTTCGTACAGTGGACAGGTAGGGACACGGTGTTGCGCTACTGTTTGCCACTTATTCCGGCTTATGTTACCCGAGGGGCATAATTGCTGATGACTGAATTCTTGATATCCCATGTGTGAATTGTTCAAGAAAATATTATTGTGTTGAATATGATAAATGTCGCGATTTCAGGAAGCCAAGGGAGGCTGTTCTTCAACACTCAAGGCCGTGTAGGCTTGGGTTATTTGTGAGGCACACACCAGGTACATAAGGGGAGAGCTTGATTGACAGCCATACAGAGATTGAGAATGTTGATAAGCCGTAGCTGCTCAGCGCTACGCATTCTTCGTGCTGGTTAATATTTTAATGTCGAGCCTGAAAGATTATAATGAGTCGGTTTAATTTATGGGAGTTATTCATGCCACTTATCTAATGCTTTTCTGGCCATATTTATCGTAGTGTAATTTAATTGTTTTACGCCTGTTGAGGCCTGGTAATATTTTGTTGTTGTTGCTTGGCGGGTTTCGCCAAGATTTTATGAAGCCATGTTAGGGTAGCAATCGGCTAACCTGCGCTTTCGTGTGTCACGTGATTGCATATGTTGATGTATGAGCGTAAGACCGCTCGTTCGGCTGCTATTTACTGTAAAATACAATTCGTGTATTATTGATTATTTTGTTGATGGGTTAGACTATGTCAGCTATTTAATTTAAGTGTTAGCCATTTCTTTGTGTATTCCCATATTGTCGCGATTCCAACCAGCAGAACGGTGATTCATAATTTATTAGATTGTTCGAACGGGAATTAAATCTCGTCAACGTACTCATTAACTTTACTTGTCTGATCGCGCACACAACACATAAACATGGTTTAATTTTTATTTTGATATTTTTGTATTCTTGGAATACTTTTGATTCATGTTAATATTTCTTTAGGTGACATTTTGGTTCACCATTTTTCTTACAGCTGTCTAAGCGGAGTTTGTGATTTATATTATGGACTGATATTTTGTTCAGTCAGGTTTGCTTTTTGTCGGCTAACGTAGTACCGTGAGGATACTATGACGCCGCATGTGGGGATGTGGGGCATTGTGTTGCTTGTGTGTCATTTATGGCATGCAAGGGATACAATGACGCAGATCAGGGTCGGTTTTCATTTAATTGTTGATAGTTTGATTCAGTATTAAATTGTTATTGTTTTAACCTGTTTTATGTAAGTTATTCATAATATTAAGTTCCCCTATGAATCCTGGAAATTTATAGAAGAACGATTCTCCTCAAAACCACTTTTAACAAGAACCGATCATGACCCCGAATATGAGTCTTGTGTAGTGCTTATTTCTAAGGGTACAATATATTCCATTATAAAAGATATGCATTACAAAAGATATTCCCTGACATAATAATGAAGGGAAAAACGTAAAATCAGAGGTTCAGTCACATATGACAGGCATGATTCTAGTCACAATTCCAAATATTTATTGCAGATCCTGTTCCATCTAGTTCTATCTGTAGCATCACCAAGGGAAACTGTAGGTTTTACTTCTTCCAATGTCCCCATCACTCTATCTCTCCACCTAGTCCTTGTTTACCAATCAGCCGGAAGTTACAAACTCTGTTAAGAATAGATGCATTTGGTCATACAACATGCCCTAGCCACTGAAGCCTTCGTCCTTTGATGGTTCTACCAATATGATGGTAGAGTTCTTCCTTCCGCACCCTTTCCAATCATCCTTCGTCCACATTGAATAAGGGCCAGTGTATCTTCCTCAACACAAAGGCACACATGGGCCCGTGTCTCGAAATAGTAGGCTACCCGTTTTACTACAGCCATACAACGGCCGATTTTGCTATTTTGAGAAATCAAACATGACTTAAATAGATTGTTAAGACTATAAACGACACGATTTGCATTCATAATCCTCTGTTGTTTTATATGATTAATGTTGTTGTTTGAGTCTTCAGTCTTTTGACTGGTTTGATGCAGCTCTCCATGCGTCCCTGTCCTGAGCTAATCGTTTCATCTCTACATAGCTACCACACCCTACATCCGAGGCAATCTGTTTAACATATTCTAACCTTGGTCTACCCCTACAGTTCTTGTCCTCGACCCTTCCTTCCATAACTAAGCTCGCTATTCCTGGGTGCAGAGAACTATATGAGAAGAAATAATTGTTATTCCTCGTTCAATCCAGTTGAACACAACCGTATTCACCAACTGAAAACCAATTCTTGTGTCAAAAACCCATGCTCGTCTTGTCACAGAGTGCGCCGGCCGTAAATTGCAGAGGTTAATGCTTTTACAATTGTTGTAACTGTGTATATGTTTCTTTTTTGTTTTCGTTTTGTTCTTTTGATGTTTGTAGATAATCCTATGATCAAAATACGAGTATAACAAATTCAGGCCCCGCAGTTATGTCGTGTGATCACATTTTATTCTGCAGCAACTCATACAGTTATAAGAGAAATACCGTCCTATGAGTTATTCCACCCTGAGTGGCCACCAGTTTTATGAAACATGTGTTTGACAGTTTGTCATAGTATTTTAGAATATCGCAGCCTCGCGTAGAATGTTTATTCCGGTAACAGTTACTTATAACTTGACAAATGACACAAGCTTCCAGGGGCTGGGCTAATGGTGTATGAGAATGTCTAGAGCTTGCAATCAGCAAGAACTATCTTTCTCAACAAGGGTGGAACCCTGGAACACAATGGTGGTTCAATCTCAACAGTAATAACTGCCTAGAAGAGCTGCGAGGAGGAGGAATGAGTCTGCTATTCTCCACTAATCGCCTTGGCGCAAACATTTACAATGTACTCAATAACTATCAGTCGCAAGCACAAACAAAGTAGAGTACGCAGGGCTTTACGTCTCTTGTCCTGATATTTTGCCCTAGTTCAAAGGCTGTTATATATTTAATAATAATAATAATACAGTTCTCAAAAAGGTTTTGCATATTGTCATCTCCCGTTTTTGGTTTAGCCTTGAACCACACCGGACGTACAACCCCGGTTCAATCCGGATCTTGAAAATCTCCAAGGAGGTGCTACGTAAGCACGCATGTGTTGCGTTTGGAGAGGTTTATAAGCTGCGACCTCTGGTGTGGCGGAGAGCAGTGAGTTAGAATTGAGAGAGTGGAGGACTGTCCGTGAGGGCAGCGTAAACGTGAGCGACGTAAGTTTGACGATAGGGGGATCGTAGTACTACCAAAGGGACTGGTGCTGAGCATCGTCAGAGAGAGAGACGGCTGAGTGATCAGGTGAGATCTTGTATTATTGTTTCTTTGTTGGAAGGAGTCTTTTGAGCAAGCCCTGTTCCTGCACGGTGGACTCCTGGAAGCTGTTGAAAGGAATAAACCGGCAGTACATGAGAGATCTCTTTTTATTGGGGAGCTACCCCGGAATCCTGAACTCCCTCATTCCCCCCTCTTTTAGCATAAGTGGTGTGCTGTCAATCGTGGGTAAGGCAATCGGTAAGGACATGGTAACGATCCCGTTACCTGAGCAGGAAGAACCCCCAACTATAACGATCCAGGTAAGTAAAGTTAAAGACACCCTGAGTGGCCTATGGCGTAAGTCCATGAACTCAGGCAGGGCCATTACAGGGATAGACGCCACATTGCTATCAAAACAATGGTGGAGACGCTACGGTTACCGTGATTCATCCTCCAATGTTTATCTGCGATTTACAGCACATTCACGTCATTATAACCTACACCGCTCACCCTATAACTAACGTGCATGTGCATGCATGGATCTACTCACTAGCTTTTAGCACTGGTTCAGGGTAGCAATACGATTTTGCATAGCCATAAGACTAGCAGTAAAGAGTGCTTAGCTATAAGATTGAGAGTATCGGTGATTGTGTACGTATAGCTTAAGGCTAGAGATAAGAAGATAAGAATAGGGTGATAGTAGACAGTGTGACTACACTGTATGGCATTTGCACATTTAGTTGGCTGGTACATTAACTGACAGTATGGGCAAGAATAAGCACGCTTCACGGCGCGGAAAGCCAGGACACCCCTTGCCACAGTCGAAGGCCAACGTTAATATTGCTGACAGGAAACTACAACACACGGCCGAGTTCAGGCACCTGTGTAGTTACACCATGTCTGATAGCATGGAAGATGTGAACACGGAAATAGAGCCACAATTATTCTCGGGCAACAATATAGTTTTCGAAAATCCCCGAGAATTAGTTGATTCAATAAACAGAATAGCCGAGTTCAATGCTTGTAAGGACCGTACTATTATATACCACTTTAAACGATTTTTAACTGACGGAGCATTGCGCTGGGTCATAGCGTACAAGATACTCCATAAGGATTGCACGTGGGATGAACTCCAGTCGGATTTCATCAGGGCATTTGAAGATGGCGAACCCATCAGAGCTCTTATAGACATCATGTCACAGATTCATGACAATGGTCGGCCCCACCTAACTGAAAAAGAGAAGGTAGGCTATATAATGCAGGGACTCCCATCCGTGGTTCTTGGAGAGGTGCCTGTAAGCCAGGCAAACACAGTAGATGAATTACGATCACACATAAGGTCATTGGAACGGCTCCACAGATGTAATGGGTTAGTACTGTTCGGCCTAGGCAATACAGAAACTGTACGTCCACGTGAAGGGTCACACAACGCTTTGCATCAATATGATAGCGAAGGCTTCGAAAGTGAGGGCGCACAGGGCAGAATATAGCTGACCCAGAACGCTCTTTAGTACACCAGTCTACCCAGGTCACAAACTGCTCAGCAGAAAAAGGTACTCAGGTGACGCAATGTTCAGTAGAGAAATCTACGCAGGTGGAGTTCACAAAGAACACGATCTCTATTGGCACGCAAACCGAAGTGGAAATCGCGCAGGTTACTGGTGAGTCCACACCAGAGAGCACGCAAGTAGACACGAGTAGGCTGCAGATATTCAGTGTTCAAACACAGCTGGAATCTGAGGCTCAAAGATATAGTAACAAGGCTGTCATGGCAAAAAGTGAAGTCGCCAAAGGTAGCGACATCACATGTTTCTTCTGCACGAAACGGGGCCATAAATTAAAAGACTGCGTTCTAGCCCAGAAACGCAACCAAGTTTACTGGCGGCGGAAATTTCAAGCAAAAGCGCAGAAAGGTAACTTGAAACCGGCCAGGAACACAGTTGGCACATTCGATGCTAGTAAGCATTTCAGACACGTGATCACTGGCAGCGCTAGGCCGCGCACGACCAAGGTCATCCAGTGTCAGCAGCACGCGCGCTCAGCAGATAGAGAGCCTGCAAAGATAGCACAGCAGATTTCCGAGTTCGACGCGTGGCCAGCGACTCAGGGAAGTCTCGTAATCTGAACTCTCTGCTGCGACAGCAACTCGGCTGTGCACCAGGATGTGTACGGACGAACAAACCAGCTGACAAGAGGGTTATCAGACTCGCCACTACATACAAAGTAACACTGGCTCCTCACGCAATTACGCAGGTCCAGATTTTCTTTGTAGGCACCCCACTCAAAACAGGGTTGTTAAGCTTCAGGAATAGGACGCTCAGTGACAGAAATCCTTTCCTGATTGTACCAGCTACCAAGGTACATAGACGGGCGGAGTACATCACTGTCATTAACAAAAGTGATCGTGCCGTCACTTTATCTAGGAATGCCACTGTCGGTTTCTTATGGGCAGGCAACCGGAAACGTAAACAAATGTTACCTCCTAGGTCAACCCTTGAAAATGAAGCAGGAAAGCATACACCCAACACGGCAGTTATCAGTGCAATTTCCTGGCGATTGAGACCGAGTACGGAGAGTACGGACAAGGATTCTCGGACGCAATAGAAGCATCACCCCTCGTCAGACGTCATTAAGGGCAATATAGTCACGCCTAGTCACACGAACCAGTCATCTCCATGTGTTCGCACGGTAGGTCCAACTTATGATGGAAGAAAGGGTGAACATGCGCATTTTAGACTAGGTTGGAACAGGTTCCATACCCGAGGGCCGGAGACAGCCACTCGTCATAATTCACCCCTCACCACAGGATCTGGGAAAAATCAACGCAGGAGAGGTGTATTGTTTGATGAAAATAATTACAGGTCTTCAACGCAGCGAACTACAGAGCATAACAGGAAGGCCACCGCTGTACAGCATAAAGGTATAACCAACAAATACCCCCAGAAGGTATACTACGTATAACAGCTGCATTACTGCACACAGTTGCAGATGTACGGTAACTGCACCTAGGTTAAGCACCTTCACAGGCGTGGAATGCGTCCTGACCATGCATTATACGGTGTTTGTCGGGAGATATCGCATTCGATGCTCGCAATCTATGGGACAGCCCCATGCCTATACGGCAGATACATCCAATACTCTGTTGTCATAATCATGGCGTCAGTAAGCTGAGAGATTCCAAGTCGTGAGACTACATTTCTTTCACTGCGAGTATGCAAGAAAGTAATACATTAATTATATGTTGCAGATAGTAGTGAGTATCAAATTACCTGTATGCAGCCACCATACTTCAGTGGGAACACTCGAGTACCCATTCACAAGTGCAGGTCACAGGTAGAATTCATGACGGAATAAGGTACGTACTATCACATACCCGGCTATTCCAACTGATAGTATACGATTGATGTCCTTTCAACAAGTCAGAGATTCATTACGCAAGAAACTTAATTTTGAACCATTGCATTCCTTTTGCAACTGCACATTGTCGCTGGCTGTAGGCGCCCTCGCAAGCCACGATATAGCGACTCAGCAATTCGCACATGATGGTCAAGCATCTTCTTTACCTTCTCTTCGTCCACAGGCGCATATGTTACATACTAGACGGGTCATTCGGTCTTCTATGATTTCAGACGTAACCCAAAGCAGATGCCCTGCACCAGGGATGGTAGCAGCATGTTCACAAGGACAAGGAAGACCAAGAACGAAGCCCTCTGGGAACATCAGAGCGGTTTTTTCTCCTGTTTATATAGTCAATTACAATAATTGTACATTTGATAACAATTCTTTGCCATATTGTAACTGGCATTATCAGCCCCGTTGTAATTATAGTTCATAAGATGATCTATTGTTAGGCTTAAGTAGGTTAGTCATAAGATGGCCATCTTAGATAGTGGAGCTTATTAGCGTAAACATCTTACTAATACTAAGACACACTCTTGTCACATCTTAGGCTTTCGATCTTAGAAGTCAGACCTTCACAAGAAATTACATGTTACTAGATTAGGAGCAATATCTTTATAAGAATATCAATAGGAGGTACTCGCATCACGGTCCTTGCATATCTGTAAATGGTTCATTGTGCAATTAATTAATTAATTCATTCATTATGTTTCATAACTCACTATACCGTAGGGCGTATCATAACAGCCCACGGTACGACATTATGTGGGTAGATAATAACCCTTATGTATGTGCTATGTACTGTATAGACAAGGGAGCCATGCAGATACGAGGCTATGCACAATGGTAAAAGTTAGCTTAATTTAGTCAACTATTCTTTCACGCGTCAGCGGTTTTCACGCTGGATGCGCCGCGTTCCCATCTCCCCACTGATCTCAGCTATGTCGCGCTCATTATTGTTTGCTTCACGCCGGTCTCACTATGGTCACGGGTAAGGTCAACAGTAGAGCTTGGCTCCAATTGGCCCGTTGGTGGAGAGATTCGGGTTGGCTAGGTGGCTAGTTCCGCCCAGACAGTGGGGTCACTATCCAGTTGAACTGGGGGAGATATTGTCATGTCCTTGTTTTGGTTTAGCCTTGAACCACACCGGACGTGCAACCCCGGTTCAATCCAGATCTTGAGAATCTGCAAGGAGGTGCTACGTAAGCACGCATGTGTTGCGTTTGGAGAGGTTTATAAGCTGCGACCTCTGGTGTGGTGGAGAGCAGTGAGTTAGAGTTGAGAGAGTGGAGGACTGTCCGTGAGGGCAGCGTAAACGAGAGCGACGTTAAGTTTGACGATCGGGGGATCGTAGTACTACGACCAAGCACCTGTTGACCAAAGGGACTGGTGCTGAGCATCGTCAGAGAGAGAGACGGCTGAGTGATCAGGTGAGATCTTGTATTATTGTTTCTTTTGTTGGAGGGAGTCTTTTGAGCAAGCCTTGTACCTGCGCGGTGGATTCCTGGAAGCTGTTGAAAGGAATAAGCCGGTAGTACATGAGTGATCTCTTTTTATTGGGGAGCTACCCCGGAATCCTGAACTCCCTCATTCCCCCCTCTTTTAGCATAAGTGGTGCGCTGTCAATCGTGGGTAAGGCAATCGGTAAGGACACGGTAACGATCCCGTTACCTGAGCAGGAAGAACCCCCAACTATAACGATCCAGGTAAGTAATGTTAAAGAACCCCTGACTGGCCTATGGCGTAAGTCCATGCACTCAGGCAGGGCCATTACAAGGATAGACGCCACATTGCTATTAAAACAATATGCCAATTGCACTTGGGTGATGGAGGATACTGTACGCCACACAACGAGAATCAGAGGAGGCATGTGTTGTGTCAGTCTACCTACATCACTTGCAGGGTTGGTTTCGAGAGCACGGGGAAGGCAAAGGCATTGTAGCCTACCGTAAGCTCGGAAAGAGTTCCCATGCATTCTAATTTTAACTTTGCTCAGGACGGATACTGACAAGTGGATGTTACTGTTCGTGCTGGTGTAAGTCAAAGTGATGCCTCAAGAGTGTGGAACAAGGGAGCATGTTGCTGATCGACAAAGAACTGGACGCCTCCGCAAAACCAATCGCAGGGACGATCGTGTCTGTTGCTTTCCTTACGTCGTAGGCCCATTGGTAAAGCCACGCCCTTCCACCAGGATCGTCATAGGGCCACTCGATTCAGACAGAGTGCAATAAGGCAGATCGTGTAAGGTGGGCAACAACTCACAGGAGGAATGGAAGCGTACCGGTACTCTCTTTACGGATGAGGTCTTCCTTGGTTTCCACCCGTAGTCTACGACAAGATCATTCGAATTTGGCGACGGGTGGCTGAGGGAATTTACGGGTCCTTCGTCCAGGAACGCCAACAACGGCAAGGAGGTTCAATTGTGATTTAGGGTAGGACCCTTTTTGGTCGACGTACGCCTCCAATTCTTATCCACGGTAACATGCCTGGTTTGGTGACAGAGACAACATCCTCGAATCTGTCGTTACAGGATTCACTGCCACAATGGGTGAGAGCTTTACACTATTCCGGGATGGAGGCCATGGCCTTCTCCTTCCCGATCCTATCCCCCAATTAACAACTACACACACTAGTACAGCCAACACAATAACATAGGTTATCACACATACACTGGGATATATGACCACTGCCGCGCCGCGCATTACTTCTTGTGGTTAAGTGTTATTGCGCCACAAAGTCTGTACTAATATTCGTACATCAATGTGTGTTTATGCGAACATGCGCCTTGAAGGGGATTTCAACTTTCACGTGAGCTGAAAGTAGAAGGTAGAAAAAGAAATGAATCTTCTTCTTCACAAGGGATTTTTATTTATTCATATTGTTGTTATTTTTTTAGGGGTGGCTGCTAACTGTGTATAGCATTATTCCTATTTATATGGTCATCGAGCGTGCTGGATCATCACCAACCCCTCTCACGATCGTCACAATCAAACATAAACAATTAATGTCGTAGGGACTAGGATTTTGAGTACTGGTATTCATAGGTGAACTCTAGAACATTTCCTCAAGAAAAGTGGAGAGATTTCACGCGGTATAGGTCTAGTGATTGTGCATAGAAATAGGTCTAAAATTATTCGCAAAGTTTTTGTAGTGTATACCGTTCATTGAGGGGTGAAGTGTCTGGTGGGTTTTGAAGAAGAAATTCAGAAGCTTGAAACCCCATGAAAGGAAAAGGACTAAGAATTGTATACAAAATCGGATATTTATGAAGTTCATTCTTATCTAATTGCTTGACTGTAGATAATGTGTCATTTAATGCTGCTCGAAACACTTGATAACATTTATAATCAGATAAATGTCAGTAGTATAGCTATAGGCGTCCTGGAACAATTTCAAGGTCATCCATGGTTTCTCGTGGTCACGTGATCCCAGCCGTCCCTGGGGGCTTGGGGGAGGGTATGGGAGGGGGGCCTGGGGAGGAGGCTAGGGGGAGGGGAGGGGTGGGGTTAGAGGGGGCTGGGGGTAGTGGGGTCTGGCCTGTGAGCAGGCCCATGCTGAGGCCTGGTTAGGGAGAAGGACCCCATGTGTAGGCCGGCCAACTGGCAGAGCTGGCTAGTGTGTACTTGGTATGTAGTGTGGAGAGGCCATGGGAGTGGGAGGAACTGGTTCGGCTGGCCCGCGAAAGAAGCCGAGCTTGGCCGATCTGAACTTTAAGTATGGATACACGGCCGGCCTCTCTCTGTCATGTTATCCACCGTCTCAAGGTGTGGGGCGGTAGGTATCCATCACTAATGACCTAATAAGGATAATAATAACAGTAACAATCATAATAATAATCATAAATATTCCATGGTTACACGGCCGATCTCTCTCTGTGACGTCATCCACGGTCTCAGGGTGTGGCGGCCATCTTGTCCGTAAGCCTCTGGCTTAGTAGCTAATTATAATAATAATAACAATAATAAAAATAGGCTATTGAGCAACTACACGGGCGATCTCTCTCTGTGACGTCATCCACAGTCTCAGAGTGTGGTGGCCATCTTGTCCTTTAGCCTCTGGCTCAGCAGTTAATACTAATAATAATAATAATAATAATAAATATTCCATGGTTATATGGCCGGTCTCTCCCTGTCATGTTATCGACGGTCTCAGGGTGCGGCGGCCATCTTACCTCTGGCTCAGTAGTCAATGAGCAGGGCGAATGCTAACACACTAACCTGTGTTGCTATAGTGGCTGTACACACATGTGGCCGGACGCTAGCTGATATCTTGCAAACCCTTGGTTGGATGGGGGCGTGTAACATGTTGCAGGACTCGGGGTGACGCCCCCTTTTCTAGGGAGAGCTTATTTCCGACCTAAAAAATGAGAAACCAAAACTAATAGGTCATCGGCTTTTAACTTCTTCCTAACCGATACAGCTAAAGACTTGTATGAGGTGTCCTACAACTCGGGCTGACGCTCTCCCCTTTTCCATAGCTTATTTAATGTAACCAAAGAACTCAAAACTAATAGGTATGACCTAAAATCTTGTTAAATAAAACACTTAAAATGTTAAATTAACCTAAGATCATTTGTTTTTGATGAAAAAGGTAGGGGGGTGAAAACTACCCCAAAATTGGAAAATTGATACCTTTGACACTAAGAACCATAAAATTAGGTGTTATAGCTCAAAAAAATTGGTAATCAAATACTGTTTTACCTTAATGGATCATTTCACCTCCAAAACAGTTATTATAGATTTTACAGAAAAAAGGTGTTAAACATCTAAATATGATAAACTAACCTAAGATCTTTTGTTTTAATGAAAAACAGTAGGGGGTGAAAAACTACCCCAATATTGAAAAATTGATACGTTGGAAACTAACAACCCTAAAATTATGTGTCATAGCTCTAAAAATAGGTAATCAAATACTCTTTTACCTTAGTGGATCATTTCACCCCTAACACAGTTATTATAGATTTTACAGAGGAAAACGTTGTTAAACATCTAAAAATGATAAATTAACCCAAGATCTTTTGTTTTTGATGAAAAATAGTAGGGGTGGAAAACTTCCCCAAAATTGAAATATTGATGCCCTGGAAACTAAGAACCCAAAATTATATGTTATAGCTCTAAAACAGGTAATCAAATACCCATTTACCTTAGTGGATCATTTCACCCCTCAAACAGTTATTATAGATTTTACAGGAAAAAAGGTGATAAACACTGAAAAATGATAAATTACCCGAAGATCTTTTGTTATTGATGAAAAATAGTAGGGGGTGATAAACTACACCAAAATTGAAATATTGATACCATGGAAACTATGAACCCTAAAATTAAGCGTTATAGCTCTAAAAATAGGTTATCAAATACTTTTTTACCTTAGTGGATCATTTCACCCCTGAAACAGTTATTATAGATATTACAGGGAAAAAGATGTTAAATACTTAAAAATGATAAATTAACCTAAGATTTTTCGCTTTTCAAGAAAATTAGTAGGGGGTGAAAAACTACCCCAAAATTGAAAAATTGATACCTTTGAAACTATGAAGCCTAAAATTATGTGATATTGCTCTGAAAATAGGTAATCAAATAATACTCTTTTACCTTAATGGATCATTTCACCCCTAAAACAGTTATTATAGATTTTACAGGGGAAAAGGTGTTAAACTATGAAACATGATAAATTAATCTAAGATCTTTTGTTTTTGAAGAAAAATAGTAGGGGATGAAAAACTACCCCAAAATTCAAAAATTGATACGTTGGAAACTAAGAGCCCTAAAATTATGTGTTATAGCTCTAACAATAGGTAATCAAATACTCTTTTACCTTAATGGATCATTGCACCCCTAAATCAGTTATTATGGATTTTAAAGGGGAAAAGGTGTTAAACGCCGAAAAATTATAAATTAACCTAAGATCTTTTGTTTTTGATGAAAAATACTAGGGGGTGAAAACTACCCCAAAATTGAAAAATTGATACGTTGGAAACTAAGAACCCTAAAATTATGTGTTATAGCTCTAAAAATAGGTATCCAAATACTCCTTTACCTTAGTGGATCACTGCACCCCTAAATAAGTTATAATAGATTTTACAGGGAAAAATGGTGTTTAACACCGAAAAATGATAAATTAACCCAAGATCTTTTGTTTTTGATGAAAAATACTACGGGGTGTAAACTATTCCAAAATTGAAAAATTAATACGTTGGAAACTAAGAACCCTAAAATTATGTGTTAAAGCTCTAAAAATAGATAATCAAATACTCTTTTACCTTAGTAGATCATTGCAACCCTAAAACAGTAAAAAATATTTTTCAGGGAAAAAGGTGTTAAACATCTAAAAATGATAAAATAACCTAAGACCTTTTGTTTTGATGAAAAATAGTAGGGAGTGAAAAACTACCCCAAAATTGAAAAATTGATACGTTGGAAACTAAGAACCCTAAAATTATGTGTTATAGCTTTAAAATAGGTAATCAAATACACTTTTACCTTGTAGATCAATTCACCCCTAAAAAAGATATTATAGATTTTACAGGGAAAAAGGTGATAAACACTGAAAAATGCTAAATTACCCTAAGATATTTTGTTTTTGATAAAAAATAGTAGGGGGTGAAAAACTACCCTAAAATTCAAAAATTGATACCATGAAAACTAAGAACCCTAATATTATGTGTTATTGCTCTAAAAATAGGTAATCAAATACTCGTTTGCCTTAGTGGATCATTTCACCCCTAAAACAGTTAATATAGATTTTACAGGGAAATGGTGATAAACGTCTAAAAATGAACAATTAACCTAAGATCTTTTGTTTTTGATGAAAAATAGTAGGGGATGAAGAACTACCCCAAAATTGAAAAATTGATACGTTGGAGACTAAGAACCCCAAAAATTATGTGTTACAGCTCTAAAAATAGCTAATCAAATACTCTGTTACCTTAGTGGATCAATGCTCCCCTAAAATCAGTTATTATAGATTTTACCGGGGATAGAGTTGTTAAACACCGAAAAATGATAAATTAACCTAAGATAATTTGTTTTTGATGAAAAATTGATACGTTGGAAACTAAGAACCCAAAAATTATGTGTTGTAGTTCTAAAAATAGGTAATCAAATACTCTTTTACCTTAGTAGATCATTGCACCCCTAAAACAGTTATTATAGATTTTACTGGGAAAAAGCTGTTAAACACCGAAAAATTATAAATTAACCTGAGATCAGCCAATAAATCAAATATAAATAAGGCAATATATAAGCTAACACAAACTAATATATAAGCCAATACATAAACCAATATATAAGCCAACACACAAGCCAATATATATAAGTCAATAAATATAAGGCAATACGTAAGCCAATAAAGCCAATATATAAAAAAGGCAATAGATAAGGAACACAAACTAATATATAAGCCAAGATATAAACCAATATATAAGCCAACACATAAGCCTATATTTAAGCCAATAAAGCCAATATAAATAAGGCAATATATAAGCTAACACAAACTAATATATAAGCTAACACTTAACCAAAATATAAGCCAACACATAAGTCTATATATAAGCCAATACACATAAGCCAATACATAAGACAATACATAAGCCAATATAAATATAAGCCAATACATAAGCCAATAAAGCCAATATAAATTAGGCAATATATAAGCTAACACAAACTAATATATATAAGCCAACACATAAACCAATATATAAGCCTATACACATAAGCCAATACATAAGCTAATATATACAAATATATACAAAATTAGACTCAGATGTAGCAAAAAAGATCATATTCCAGTATCGCAGGGCGGATCAGGGCAAGTTTCAGTGGTATTTGAATGAGCTATTTGTAGGATGGGCATCGGAAGGAAATCACATTAATATCCTGTGGACTAACTTTTTGAAAATTTTAAATAGCGCTGTTGATAAATTAGTCCCATTTAAATTGCTGAAACAAAACCCAGATCCTGAGTATTACACACGAGAAATTAGGAGTCCAAAACGGAAAATTAGAAAATTATACAATAAAAGACATGATAGTGACAAGTATATGTTGAAATTTAAGTTCTTATGAAAAGAGCTCGTCTTAAAAAAGAGGGCTGCCCATGAGAGTTATATGCAAGGTTTACTTGGTACGCGAGGTGATGAGTGGGAAAAAATTTACAATTATGTTAGGAGAAGAAAGGGAAATCCAAATAATTTGTCGATGATAATGTCCGGTGACGGTAAATTAATTACTGAGAAACAGGCCATTGCTAATGAATTAAATGTCTTTTACGGTAGTGTGTTCAATAAATCCAATAGCTGTGTGTTGGACCTTAACGACGAATCAGGGGCTCCCCTGTTCCAAATAAACCAGTCAGCAATTGTAAAGCTAATACAAAAACTACGTTTCAATGTATCAAAGGGTCCTGATAATATTGTTAGTGAAGTACTTAAACTAGGAGGTAGGGCCGTGGCACGATACTTGGAGGTGATGTTTAATGTGTCCATAAACAATGCGCAAATCCCAGATGACTGGAAAAGAGCTACGGTAGTCCCAATATTTAAGGGAGGGAGCAGGCTTGAATTGGGCAACTACAGGCCGGTTAGCCTTACGTCCATCGTTTGTAAACAGATGGAACATCTCATTTGCGACTACTTGAGGGAACAGTGGGAAACATTATCATGGTTTAATGATAGGCAACATGGATTTCGGAAAGGTTACTCATGCGAGAGTCAGATGCTATCACTTTTTCAAGACATTAGCGAATCGTTAGACCATGGAGTTTCAGTCGCCGCCGTGGCTATAGATTTTGCGAAAGCATTTGATGTCGTGCCGCATGACATGCTACTCCATAAATTAGCTTCGACGAAGATTGATAGAAGAGTAATTTTATGTATCCAAGAATTTTTGACGGGTCGTTCACAGTAAGTGAAAGTCGAAGGCATATTCTCGGATGAAATTACCGTAACGTCGGGTATCCCTCAGGGCAGAGTAATCGGAACTTTGTTAGTTTTTGGCGTTTATAAATGACTTACCAAATGGGATTCGCAGTGACTGTCGATTGTTTGCGGATGATTGTGTAATATATCGAAAGATACATGACTCACAAGACAATGCAGTGCTTCAAGAGGACAGGAACCTGGTCTATAAGTGGGCGATTGAAAATAAAATGAAAATAAACAAAAGAATATGTAGTCTCTTAAAAATAGGGAAAGTGCGGAGGCAGGATTTTCAATATAACATTGGCTCGGAAATACTTGTAGAAGAAGATTCATGCAAATATTTGGGCGTTCACGTAAGGAATGATATGAAATGGAGTAGTCATGTAGGATGTGTAGTTTCAAAGCTTACAAATCCCTGCACTTTGTAATGAAGGTATTAAAAGGAAGTAGTACCTCTGCTAAAGAATTAGGCTATTTGTCACTTGTAAGACCTATTCTGGAATATGCCTCGGCGGTTTGGGATCCATATCAAGTAGGGCTCATCAATGAGTTGGAAATGGTACAAAGAAAGGCCGCTAGATTTGTGCTCAGTGACTTTAATCCCAGGAGCAGTGTGAGCCGTATGTTAAGAAACTTGGGTGGGAATCACTGGAGGCTAGGAGGATGAAATCTAGACTCTGCGCTATGTACAACACGTATACAAATCAACCAGCATGGGGTGAGCTTAGCAAACGATTGGGAAAGCCCACTTACATGGGTAGGAGCGATCATCTTTTCAAAGTTAAGGGCCGACCACAGTGAACAAATTATGGTAAAAATTATTTTTAAACCGTGCCATTGATAACTGGAACTCTCTACCTGCCGCAGTCTTAGAGCCTTTTCCCAAACATATAGGTGTGTTTAAGAAAAGACTGATTATTTGTATAAATACTCCAGTTTAATTGTTGTATAATTGTTATTGAATTGTCATGTATAATTTTTTATTTGTTATGTATATCCAATTTGCCACCTGGGGACACTCCCCCATTGCAAATAAGTGAATGAATGAATGAATGAATATAAGCCAACACATAAGCCAATATATATATGAGCAAATACACAAGCCTATACATAAGCCAATACATAAGCCAATAAATAATTCAATACATAGGCTAATACACAAGTCAATACATAAGCCAATACATAAGTCAATATATAGAAACCAATACCTAAGCCAACACATGGTTAGAGTTCCAATTGTTAACATTCGACAGTCTCGGGCAATGTTCGAGAGAATGTGTATTTATGTGTGTACTGCTTTATGGCCACAAGTGTTGTAGGTTAGGTCATAATCTAAAAATAGAATTGGAACTCTCAGGGATATTGCAACAGCTTTGTCCTGAGGAGTTCTATCTTATGGATTTATACATTACACAAGATACATAAGCCAATACATAAGCAAACACATACATACGCCAATACATACGCCAGTACATAAGCCAACACATAAGCCAAAATATATACGCCAATACGTAAGCCAATAAAGCCAATATATATAAGGCAATATATAAGCTAACACACTAATATATAAGCCAACACATAAGCCAATATATAAGCCAATATATAAGCCAATACATAAGACAACACATAAGCCAATGTATAAGCCAATACATAAGCAAACACACACAAGCCAACATAATAAACCAACACATAAGCCAATATAAATGCTTATGGTGACTCCATCACCAGAACAGTTGTAATCTTTTTAATGTATAAATCATAGTGACAGGTTAGTTACTACTATGGAACTTACTACAACCAACAAAGGTAAACAACGTGCGGGGGTGTGGGTCTGGCTAGAGGGGTCGCAGGCCAAGTTGTTGCCCACACCCCCAACCCCGCCCTGCACCTCCTCCCCCTCCCCCTCCCCTACCCTCCGTTCCCACCCCACCCCCTCCCCTCCCTCCATGGCCTCAGGCACACCAAGGGACCCACGTGACTCAGAGGTGAAAGTGAATGACCTTGAAATTGGTCCAGATGTAAGTTTGTGCGCGGCGCGCTCGACACAGGTGTGTGTGTGTGATTTTGAGCACATAGGTGTTTATCGGCAGTCTCCAGCAATGTTCGGGTAAGTGACCTTGAAAAATAGTTGAAACTAGGGTAGTTGAAAGTTTAGTATGCCAGTTTCTTACCTATATAAAGCTATTCATACAAAATAGTCAATAGCCTCTCTTGCTCATATAGGTAACAGATGGGTCACACGATGCTTTCTGCTACCTAGTTTCAGCTACTTTTCAAAGGCACTCTCCCAAACATCAGCAGAGTCTGCCAAGGGTTAACAAACCTAGGAGTGGGAAGCGGATAACAATTAAGTAAAACAAGCGGTACCCATGCAATATTTGTATTTATTTAATTATATCTACCATTTTTACACATAATATATTCCGTTGTTTTCTTGTTGTAGTTTTATAATAGATGCATACTAATTACAAATCTCTATCTCCTTACCATTGCTTGTTTTAATTTTTAAACACAACACAAGTTGTAGATCTTTTTCCACGGCGAACAATAGCCATAAAAAGTTTATCCTCTTGTTTTTCATCGGTATCACGATCATCATCATCATCTTTATCACTATCATTGTAATCATCACCATCGTAATCATCACTATTACTATATAGTCCTTTTTGATCTTCTTGCAATACCACCTCTTGCATAGACTGTGTTGACTTTGAAAATAATGAGGGTTTCTTGGACGTTGACAACTGTACTAACATGACTTTTGAGGACATGATAAGTGCTTTTTAACAAACAATGCACTATCTTGAGTAGCAATATCGTATTCTCGAACTTGCTTTTTAGCATTTGGATGATTGTGAGTTAACAGCAACCGTGGTTTGTTCGGAGCACTGCATTGATGAACATTCACACTTAAAACCTCACCATTTTGCTTTTCAGATTACCTCGACATTTTTTTATCCCTCTTTTGAGCATCGCCAGAATATTATTCCATCCACATTCTGTCGGTTATAGTTATAAGATTAGCGTTGATAGAGTGCACGCTGTTTACCTTTGTTGGTTGTAGTAAGTTCCATAGTAGTAACTGACCTCTCACTATAATTTATACATTACAAAGGTTACAACTGTTCTGGTGATGGAGTCGCCATAAGCATTTATATTGGCTTATGAGTTGGTTTATTATGTTGGCTTATGTGTGTGGGTTTGCTTATGTATTGGCTTATATATTGGCTTATGTGTTGGCTTATGTATTGGCTTATATATTGGCTTATATATATTGGCTTATGTGTTGGCTTATGTATTGGCGTATGTATTGGCTTATGTATGTGTTTGCTTATGTATTGGCTTATGTATCTTGTGTAATGTATAAATCCATAAGATACAACTCCTCAGTTCAAAGCTGTTGCAACATCCCTGAGAGTTCCAATACTATTTTTGGATTATGACTTAACCTACAACTCTTCGCCATAAAGCAGTACACACATAAATACACATTTTCTCGAACATTGCCCGAGACAGTCGAATGTTAACAATTGAAACTCAAATTATGTGTTGACTTGGGTATTGGCTTCTATATATTGACTTATGTATTGGCTTATGTATGGGCTTCTGTATTGGCCTATGTATTGGATTATGTATTGGATTATGTATTGTCTTATGTATAGGCTTGTGTATTTGCTTATATATATTGGCTTATGTGTTGGCTTATATATTAGCTTATGTATTGGCTTATGTGTATAGGCTTATATATTGGTTTATATGTTGGCTTATATATATTAGTTTGTGTTAGCTTATATATTGCCTAATTTATATTGGCTTATGTATTGGGTTATGTATTGGTTTATGTGAATTGGCTTATATATAGGCTAATGTGTTGGCTTATATATTGGTTTATATCTTGGCTTATATATTAGTTTGTGTTACCTTATCTATTGCCTTATTGATATATTGGCTTTATTGGCTTACGTATTGCCTTATATTTATTGACTTATATATATTGGCTTGTGTGTTGGCTTATATATTGGTTTATGTTTTGGTTTATATATTAGTTTGTGTATGCTTATATATTGCCTTATTTATATTGGCTTTATTGGCTGATCTTAGGTTAATTAATCATTTTTCGGTGTTTAACAGCTTTTTCCCAGTAAAATCTATAATAACTGTTTTAGGAGTGCAATGATCTACTAAGGTCAAAGCGTATTTGATTACCTATTTTTAGAGCTAAAACACATAATTTTAGGTTTCGTAGTTTCCAAGGTATCAATTATTCAATTTTGGGGTAGTTTTTCAACCCCTACTATTATTCATCAAAAAATGATCTTAGGTTAATATATAATTTTTAGATGTTTAATACATTTTCCCTGTTTTAGGGGTGCAATGATCTACTAAGGTAAAATAGTATTTGATTACCTATTTTTAGAGCTATAACCCGTAATTTTAGGGTTCTTAGCTTCCAACGTATCAATTTTTCAATTTTGGGGTAGTTTTCACCCCCCCCCCCACTATTTTGCATCAAAAACAAAAGTTCTTAGGTTAATTTATCATTTTTCGGTGTTTGACACCCTTTTCTCTGTAACATCTATATTAACTGCTTTAGGGGTGCAATCATCTACTAAGGTAAAAAGAGTATTTGATTACCTATTTTAGAGCTATAACGCATAATTTTAGGGTTCTTAGTTTCCTACGTATCAATTTTTCTATTTTGGGGTAGTTTTTCATCCCCTACTATTTTTCATCACAAACAAAAGATTTTAGTTTAATTCATCATTTTTCTTGTTTAACACCTTTTTTCCTGTAAAATCTGTAATAACTGTTAAGGGGTGAAATGATCCACTAAGATAAACGAGTATTTGATTACCTATTTTTAGAGCAATATCACATAATTTTAGGGTTCTTAGTTTCCAAGGAATCAATTTTTCAATTTTGGGGTAGTTTTTCACCCCCCCCCCCACCCACTATTTTTCATAAAAAACAAAATATCTTAGGTTAATTTATCATTTTCGGATGTGTAACATCTTTTTCTTCTGTAAAATCTATAATAACTGTTTTAGGGGTGAAATGATCCACTCTGGTAAAAGAGTATTTGATAACCATACTCTGAGACCGTGGATGACGTCACAGAGAGAGATCGGCCTTGTATTTACTCAATAGCCTATTTATTATTATTGTTATTATTATTATTATTAACTACTAAGCCAGAGGCTAAGGGAACAGATCGCCGCCACACCCTGAGACCGTGGATGACGTCACAGAGAGAGATATCGGCCGTGTAACCATGGAATATTTATGATTATTATTATGATTATTATTACTATTATCCTTATTAGGTCATTAGTGATGGATACCTACCGCCCCACACATTTAGACGGTGGATAACATGACAGAGAGAGGCCGGCCGTGTAACCATACTTAAAGTTCAGCTCGGTCACGCTCGGCTTCTTTCGCGGGCTAGCCGAACCAGTTCGTCCCACTCCCATGGCCTCTCCTCACTATATCCAAGTACACACTAGCCAGCCCTGCCAGTTGGCCGCCCGGCACAGGCCGGCCAACACCTGGGGTCCTGCTCCCTAACCAGGCCCCAGCATGGGCCTGCTCCCGGGCCAGACCCCACTACCCCCAAGCCCCTCCAACCCCACCCCTCCCCTCCCCCTTGCCTCCACCCCAGCCCCTGCCCCTCCCCCACCCTCCCCAAGCCTCCAGGGACGGCTGGGATTACGTGACCACGAGAAACCATGGATGACCTTGAAATTGTTCCAGGACGCCTATAGCTATACTACTAATGTCAAAGATAAATATTAAGAAAAATGTTCATTCCACTACTACAGCCAGCGGTATGATTTTGATAGTTTTTAATTGTTGTCCAAGAAACCAAATCAAATCCCGTGGCGCTACAGCCTAGGCTTAGCAAGCAACTGCTGCCCAGCCATTTTGCCTGTAGATTGTGGGGTGAAGCGTGGTCAACGCGGTGGGCCCCTCGGCCGTGATTGAAGCGCTGCCTCACTGTCAGTCTCACTAGAAAGCGACGTTGGCTCTCCCAAGCACGGCTCTGAACTAGCAGATGTAGGGAAACTAATATGGTTATTAGCCATAATAAAATATTATCCCTTTCACTTCCCTGTGGACTTATAGAGAGAGGGCTGTTTTTAATAAACTCATATTCCGTGCAAGTAGTTTTTAATGTGTCTGTGATTCCATACTTGATTTAAATTTCATTATCAGTTTCTCATATACTACTGTTTTCGATCTATGCACTCAATCAGAGGCGCCGGAGCGGATGTATTTTTGGGGGTGAAAGGATTACTCGGCCTTAGCGGGTTGCCTAACTTTGGAGGCACATCTTCATTTCCTTCATGCGACTTCGAATTTGTAATCCACGAAAGGAGAAAAGTTGATAATACGCGAGCTATAAGCCAGCAAAAGCCAGTCTGTTTTTTGTTTGTTTCCTTTATTTCTTTAGCGAAGTTGGTGACGACAAATGGTTTGAAAAATTATAAAGAAAGAACCATTTTGATTTCGTAAATATTTTGGGTATGAACTAATTCACTAAAAGTTGCCATGGAAAAGAAGAAAAATTCAGTTTATTTATTAAATAGAACTCAAGACGTCTGTCGTATTGGCCATTCGGCCAATAGTAAAAAAAATACAAACACTTGTACACCACAAATTATAGCCTACAACTCAGTCAAGTTGACTCAAGACTAAGAGACCTCCCTAAAATAAAAACAAAAATGAACAGTGGCCTGAACAAGCGACTTTGTAACGTAACGACAACAACAACAATGTCATAAAAATTAAACTTAAAACACACAGCACAAAAAAGGGTTAATATTTACATATGTTTGCTTTGTGGCTAGCTAACGCTAAACCTTCCCAAACACTCACCCTCCTTCAGTCTTACGCGAAATAAACTCGCGCAAGATACCCTGCAGATCTATGGCTCTTGTATAGTCGTTAGGCACATGCAGAAGCAAAGCGTGAGTCAGGCGCAGTTGGGTCATGGTACTACGCAAATAATTTGTAACCTCCCAGGTGCACTGAAAGATCTTTCTGAAGAAGAAACAGATGCTGGAATGGTCATGAGTACCAGAACAAGCAAAACTATTTCGTTGAAAAGATCTTTAGTGGATGAAGCCAACTCGTTCATCTGCTTAACCACATCTGCAATGCAGTTCGGTGTCTTCCCCGCAGACTTTTCAACAATTTTAGCTGTGTACGAAGCTCATCGAGATCAAAATCGTCCTGATGTGGACTCAGCGTTTCCTTCATAACCTGCTCAGATGGAACGATGCCCTGGTATGCCTGAATCAGAAAATTTTCAATACTTGCCAAAAAGTCAAAACTTTTCTGATTATATCTTTCTTCTACTTCATTCAAAAGGAGGTCCAGTATAGTGAAGTAATCTTTTCTAAGCTCCTCTTGATCTGTGAGCTTTGCTGGAGGAGCTGGATTGCTCGTTTGTTCTAAACGCTTCGGAAATTTCCTCTGCCGGTTTTTGGGAAGTTTTTGTTCAGGATTGGGCTTCTTGCTCTGCTTCTGATTCTTTTTGTTTTTTTGCTATTCCTCAGCTTCTTCCTCCTCATCGTCGGGTTCGGACGTGGCGTGGTTTTCGGAAACTTGTTGGTTAGGGTTTAGTAAAGAAGATCAGTCACGTTCCACTATCTCCGTAGCATAAACGTAGCTTTCCTTGTAGATCCGATCAAACTCCTCTGTCGTTCGAAGAGCCTTCATTGCCGACATTAAAATCAGAGCAGCTTGTTTTGCTCCTGTGGCAGTATAACATGGACTCTGAAGGGCCTTTGCAAGTTCTTCACATGGATAAAAATTTCGACAGTGACTTGAAGAAAGAAAACGGAATCGAATGACTTCAGCTTCTTCAGGTACCCACGAGTTGCCGACTTCACTTCCGGAGAAGCACCCGTGGGGTCATCGAGGATAGCTTGGAGAGTCAGTATGATACTTTTGTAGTTCTCCTTGTACCTTTTAAGAGAACGGCATCTCACGCTCCATCTCGTTGGACAAAGTGCGATGAGCTTTGATGACGGTCCATTGGCGACGGCATTATGATCGCCATCACAGGGTGCCAGGACGACATCTTTCAAAGTGTTCTGTCTCTTCGAAGAATCGAGTATGATATTATTTGAATTTTTCACAACAAGCAAATCACAAAGAACTGCAATTTTCCGCGAAATTTCTTTAAGAGGTAAGTCTAGTGAATGGTTTGAACAGTGAACATAAGGGGATTTTGGCTGCTCATCAGATAGAAGTTTTTGAACTCTCTTAATGTGCCCAGACATGTTAGAGGCGCCATCAAAACAATGACCCCGCAATTTTCACAATGGAAAATTTAGCTTTAAGAGAACATCTTTTATGGCACCAGCCAGCGTTTTAGCGGTTGCATCTTGTGGGTTGTACAACCAGAGAAAAGGTTCAGTTACTTGAAAGGTTTTAGGGTGAACCAACCTAACACGTACAGAGAACTGCTCTAAGCCTGCAATATCGGTGGTGCCATCAGCAATAATACCAAAAAAGGTGATTCGTGTACCTGTTTTGCTATGTCTCGAAAGACAGACTGGGCCATTATTTCAATCACCTCATTCTGCATGTCAAGGCTGAGGAAATTGTTACGACGCGACATCCACCAAGTAAGTTCGGGTACATCGTCTTTTCTCTCCTGTAAAAGCTCCATGAGGTTTACTTGATCAGAGTCGTGGCCGCGAACAGCGCGTTACCAGTATGCATTAAATATCTAAGACAACTAATAACAACAAGAAAACATTTGCGCGCAACGCTCATTTGTTTCAACATTCTCTTGTCAATCTTCGCAGTTACAGGCTGGCTATTTTCTTTATTAATGATTAGTTCACAATTTCTCCGGTGAAAGTCACTGTTTAGATGTGATTTGAATTTTTCACCCGCTTTTCTCCAATTTTGGAAACCGTTGATATAAAATGTTCTCTCCCCTTTGGAGAACCAACTTCTACCTGTGATTCCAACCATTCAACTGCCTTTCATGCAATCAAAACAAAAAACTGCGTCCTTTTCATCGCTGTAATGTAACCAAGAGTACAACTCGAACCAATGAACACTGCACTTTCGATTTTGGGCGTTCTCGGGAAATACAAATTTCTTGTTTGGATGATACGTTTCTAGGACTTCAGGAAGGTCTTGATCATCGCCCGTTGTTGATGTTACCGGTATCACTCTCATCTCCGCATCCACAAATTCAATAGAAACTGTGACAGGTATAGCCACAGCAATCCCAGTTTCTTCTATGCCCTCTTGTAGACCATTATCTAAAAACATAGGAACGAACAAAGCATTAATTTAATTGAACAGTACGCGCATTAAGTATTGAGAAGGAGATTATTAACTTAAATTAAAAATCATTTAGATGTCCCAGTCAGTATTGATAATCACAAAATTCCAAGGCAGGCGTAAGTAGAATGAACATTGGATACGGTACCGGTATTTAATAACTTTGTTGTAATTTTAAATTGATCTTACCTTGACTCACTGTAGATGTAGATGCTACAGGTGACGCCTCGTTTCTCTTAGCCTCAGCCTTAGTCGCTGGAGTCATCTTCAATACGTGCCCTCTTCGCCGAACGACTCTGATCCATCCGCGCAAAAAGTGATTTAGTGGTTGGTTGTTGCGCCATAATAATCTGCGACAAATTATTAACCGTTAAGTTTAAGTTTTAAACAACGATTCATGACCTTACAGACCTCATTCAGAAGGGTAACGAGCAAGGCATTTTAGCGAAATATGTAAAAGCGGGAGAAAGGTCGACAATGCCGAATTTGGAATTTTTAGACTAAGCAAATATAATTTTATCTTCTTATCTCCTTGGTGTTAGGGAGTCATTATTGTTGTTAAAATAGGCTTGACGAGAAAAAAAGAGCATTGCCTTCTTGCGTGCAGATATACCGAAAATAAATAAATAAATAAATAAATAAATAAATAGTGAATTGATATAAGTTCGGCTTTTTTATAGTTAATAAAAAGTACCAAAGTTTATTTTTTAATAAAAAGGTTATGTTGTGCCGAGTTTTTATAGCTGATAGTTGTTTCTTTTTGATTAATGAACAAGTAGACATACATAAATAACATTAATCACTGTGATTGCCGGCACAAACACGAAACAAGGAAATTAACGTATCTAACCGAGTGACTGTCGCTCCTTTTTTTGCCTTTACTTTTAACTACAGATAATAACACTGGGCAACAACATTTGGGTCTCGGTTTTTCTTGTTCCTGTGAAGCAAGTGGAATGGAATGATTGGGTGTTTATTTTTTCCCCATAAAGTCACCGTTTCTTCTCTTCCTCTTCTCTCCTCCCCTCACCCCTGCAGGTCCCATCACGCTGGACCATCAACGCTCTCCCCGCGCCTTGCCGCCGAGTCCCCTGCAGCTGGCGGAATGGTCACGTGGATCCCAAAGGCAAAGTAGTTATCCTCCCCTGCCTGCCGCACCCTGCACCCCGCACCTCCAATGCACTGGTTATTGTCTCCTCCAGATGTTGAACAATCACGTGCGGCAGCCGTCAGCCAGTCTTCGAAACAGATGACGATGGCCCGGCCCAGGCCCTGCCGATGCGCCCCATCGCAAGGTCTTTGCCTACACCGTACCTGAGGCCTTGCCTTGTCCAAGCCGCCGGGGGGGTAAATGTTGTACCGTAGGCTGCTACCTCTCGTTTGGGGTAGTCGCCCATATGAACGCCTCAAAGAAACACTGGTACAATACGGTAATATTAATGAACAAGTTACTGTATCCTCCCAGGAGATAAATCCAAGCCTCACTACAAGAACTAGGACAAAAGGGCACTCATAAAATAAGAGTCCGAGGGTCTGAGAGCGCGAGTTGTCAGAGGTAATAAAGTTTCCAGTGCACCAAAATGAGTACTGTATAATCCCATCCCTACAAGGTAAGTAGACTCGCTCCCATTGGCTACTACACTGTGACGCAGCCGGGCTAAGCCAGGCGCATGCCGGCTGATATTTACAATGCATTCTTACGGGAAACAGAGTCGTATTTCTCTTCTCTTTTCCGCTAGTGGTATACAGTCACAATAATAGCAATATGCAAGTTATAAAGAGGAAGGTATAAACAATATATTGCAGTGGTTTGTAATGCGAAATATACTTCATAAACACACACAAACAATATTTAAAATAACTACCCCACCGCACCTTAGTATCAGCTGAGCTAAAAAGAAGTCTCACAAAATACAATAAAGTTTAATGGTACAGACTGTAGTGATATACCACATAGGGTATTATTTGACAGCAGGACATGCAAGGACCAGCATATTCATATTTCTCTTTAAAAACGTCACTTTTTGTTGCCATAGACAGCTGTGAGCTGTATGTTATACATGGTCGACCGCGATAGTGAACACCCGGTGACGTCACGGAGCAGCCTACGGAATGGCAAGCCGAAGCGCGGAGCCCGGAGTGCCCCCCCCCCCCCCCCCCCCCCCCTGCCATTCCCAGGCTACCTGCCCCAATCCACACCCTTATTTCGTTACGGGGATTCCCCTTCAACGCGTGTGTCAGTATATCGTGTTTTTTAAGGAGGTACATTTAAGAGACGTTCTATATCTCAATTAAAGTGTAATGTCGTGAAAAGTATAATAAACGTTCTTTTATGTAACTCAAGAATAAATCGGCTTGAAGCTGCTCTTCGCACTCACCGACAGTGTTACCAAACTAACTTAAAGCCAATGTTGCCAAACTCAGCAGAGACGATTGGCATGCATTCATAATCGGCATTCACACTTAGCTGCTCGCGAGTTCGCATTTCAAATTCACGCCATGTATCTCAAAAAGGGCATTCTTTTTCAATTTTCAATATCAGAGTTTTGCATTTTCAAAAGATATTGGGGGAGCTCTGCACCCCCAAAATAAATATTAGGGGGCGGCCGCACCTTGGCACCCCTCCCTCCCCCCCCCCCCCCTCCGACGCCACTGCACTCAATGTTGGCTTGAGACTTGTGCAGATAAAGGGATGTGGCAGGTGTACAGTGTCAGCAAAACGTTTCATAAGGGACACTGGGAAACAGTTTTCGTATTTCAGCAATTATTATTAAGGTTAACAATGGAATTTGAATTTGAATTGAATTTTATTCATAGATAACTGCCACTGAGGCTAATGAGCCCCTTTATGTAGCGTATACAATGTTCTGGCTTGAAGTTGTGTAATAAAAAGAATAAAAATAAAAAATAAACCCAAATTAACAACTAAGAAAAATAAAGTATAAAATATTCTTATGACTAAACGAGCCAATTACCAGACACTTTACACAAAACGAGTTAAACCAATTAGAATATAGAATAATTAAATAAAGAACCTACCTAATAATATATTATATCTATTAAAAGAAAACAAATTATAGTACAGTAACAAAGGGTTCAATTTTTATGTAAGTATAATATGATCTATTATTAAAACAATTACATGAGTGACATGATTACTAGAACTACTATCAATTCCACGGGAGTTGTATCTTGGATACTAAAAATATTATAGAAAGCTGTATGGCACGGATATATTTCAAAAAAAATGTATGGAATATTTATATTTTTGATTCGTATTCCTTCAGGAATCTTGATATTAGGTATTTCTTGAGTTGTGTAGTGTTAACAGAGTTTGTAAATGAGTGAAGGTGGAATGTATTAAAGAGCCGTGAAGCTGTGCAAAGGAATGATTTATTGTATTTAGTTGTACGGTGGACAGGAATCTGTAGAGTGGAATCAGTAAATCTATTTTCTCTGTGGTGGACGGAGTTCATTGGTTTAAACACATTATAGAGATAACCAGGAGTTTTTGTACAGAATATTTTCTGGGTTAGGATCGCAATTGACAGCTGCCTACGTTCACGAAGTTTCAACCACTGCATTTTCACATAATAAGGTGTAATGTGTACATCACGCCTGACGTCTAAAATGTAACGAACGCACGCATTTTGAACTCTCTGTAATTTTATGTTAAGTGTTTCTGATAAGTCGTTATACACTACTGATCCAAATTCGATGATAGGAAGTATCAACGTTTGGATTAGAAGCTTGCGCATTTTTGACGGCGTGTAAGGGATATTCCGCTTCAAGATATGCATTGATGATATAGCTTTCTTTATTACAGATGCGGTATGCTCTCCCCAAGATAAGGTTCTATCAAAAATTA
Source organism: Meconema thalassinum (assembly GCA_946902985.2). Lineage (NCBI taxonomy): Eukaryota > Metazoa > Arthropoda > Insecta > Orthoptera > Tettigoniidae > Meconema > Meconema thalassinum. The sequence goes on along the minus strand of OX336389.2, from coordinate 1,517,692,417 downwards.
CTCTTAGGTTGTTCACAGAGTTGCTGTAGGGGATATCATTGTCTAGTAATTTTATTGGTGGTAGTGAGTTAAGATCAACAGAGTTAAGAAGTTTAGTATAGCCAATGCATATAAGTTGAGTCTTAGAAATGTTTAACTGGAGGTTATGGTTTAGGGTCCACTGATGGAGGTGAGCGATATCTTCGTTGAAAAGTTCTATATGGTGAGGCGCATCAGAGGGACTGAAATGGAAGTAGGCCTGTACGTCATCAGCGTACATATGACAGAGACTGTTTTTGAATACACTGGACATATCATTTATATAAAGCGAGAAGCACAGTGGCCCAAGAACTGACCCTTGGGGTACACCACTTTTTACTGATTGCCAATTCGATGAGGAGCCATCAAAAAAGACCCCGTTATTTTTAAGAGCGTTGTAGTTGTGCTATGACCTTTCTTAAATCCGGATTGATGAGGATTTAGGATGTGGAACTCGGTCAAATATTCACACATTTGTTCATGAACTATTCTTTCTAGAACTTTGCTTAGAGCACAAAGTATGCTGATGGGCCTGAAATCACTGCAAGACGCAGGTATTCTCTTCTTAGGCACTGGGCGTATATTCGCACACTTCCAGAGCGTCGGGTATACTCCGTTTTGTAAACAGAAGTTGAACAAGTGTAAAATGGCCGACAGGAATATATCGAGACAATTTGAGAGAAGGGAGATTAGAATGTTATCCGGACCTTTGGCTTTAGTACGAATAGACCTAATCGCTTTCACTATTTGTTCTGGGTATACGTATTTGAAGTAGAATTTTTCATGGTTTGGCGGCGGAAGAAACCTATAATGCTTTGCGGTCTGGGATATTCTTGTTGTGTTACTGTTGGGAACTACGTTTAAGTAATGATCACTCAATTCAGAGGGGGAAACTGGCATTTGGATATCAGGTGGGGGGCTGGCACCTATTCCAAGGGATTTTGCAGCCCTCCAGGTTGCTGCAGAATTCTTACAGTGTCTGAAGAGGTTATATGTGTACTTAACTTTAGCATTTCGTATGGCTTGTTTTGTGTTATTCCGTAGAATTCTGAATTTTTCATAGTCATCCGGACGTTTTGTCTTTAAAAATTCCTTGCGGGCTCTGTCGCAAATCTTTATCAAGTCTTTAATTTTTCTGTTAAACCATGGAGTTGAATGGTGTTTAACGTTTACTATCTTTTGAGGGGCATGTTTGTCATACAGAAAGTAGATGTTTTGGTTAAAGAGACTGAGCTTTTCGTCTACGTTGTTTGTTTTATAATACTGCTCCCAAGGGAGTAATTCTGCATCCGCACTAAAATCACTTGAAATAAAGTTACTAAAATCACGCACTAGGTACGTCTTGGGTTTTGCTTTAGGAGCAGATAATGAAAATACAGAGTACAAGAGGTCATGAGCTGAGAATCTAGGAGCAGGCTCCTGTCCATTTTCTATAACAAGATCATTGCAGTTGGAAGATATTATATCAAAAATGCTATCGCAGGTAGCGGTGTGGAAGGTTTCAGTGAATGGCAAACATTCAAGGTTGCAGGCGTTCAACATCTCACGAATACTTTCTGTTTCAAACGTACCACTACCAAATCTAGCATTTATGTCTCCAACAACGAAAATATATTTGTAATTCAGTAAATGCGTGTACATATCGTTCAAGAATGAGTCTAAATAGCCAGCTTTTGGTGGACGGTATACACAAGAAAAAAAGTATCTTTAAGTCTGGTAGGATCATTTCAAGTATCAAATATTCCGGTTTCTTACTGTATTCACCCGGAGATTTGCTAAGGATGTTGCATTTTATAGTGTCCTTGACATAAACGGCAACGCCACCTGAACCTTTGCCAAGTCTATCATTACGAAAGACGTTGTATCCACAGAGATAAATTGAAGCATCCCCTATTCAGGGCTTAAGAAATGTTTCACTGACTGCTATTATGTCAAAAGAACTGTTACCAAAAGTATGACGGAATTCAGAAATGTGGGAGGAGTCAACTAGAGATTGTGCGTTGATGTGTGCCACTTTAAGCCTGTTTGAGTTTCTGAAGCTAATGTTTGATAGTAGTTCAGCCAATACATGTTCATCATGAGACATAAAAGCAACGAATACACTCTTAATTACAGAATTAAGAACATATAGACACAATATATACTATAAACTGTTTTGCAAACCTGAGAACACTATTATAAAAATAATAAAATAAACGACAAAATGACCTATCAAAAACAATGAATAGCCTAATATACGCTAAAAATAAAAGGAAGTCTAGTGAGATATCGAGTATACAGTACTAGATTAATTTTGAAGTCGATATTAACACCTACAATGCTAGGCAAAGAGAAAAGAGAAAGAAAATAATTAATTCTATGCTAGAGCAATGAATCTAATTCTAATTAATTAATAACATAAATTTCGGTAAGGAAGAAAGAAAAGTATTTTGATCTTCCTTATTTCCTAGTAGCCTCTCCAGGTTCCATATTTATGCTGAAGAGTTGAGTTACCATCAGCTGCACGGTTCTCCAAAGGGTCCTTAATTCAAGGGTGTTGGGTACCGCTTCTTCAACGCCTCGAGGTCTCGAGCTGTTGTCAGTCTGTGTTTTGTATCACCCACACGTACCATGATAACACCGTCAATGCTCCACGTGTAATTTAGGCCAAAATGGCCGACAGTCTGTTTTAGTAGGTCAGTGCGGGTCTTCGTTAAATCTTCCCGCACCGTTATGCCGGTGTCCTTCAGAAATTTCTTCGATTTGAAGAAAGCATTACGATCATCATGGGACACAAATTTTACAATAATAGGTCTCCTTTTATTACTTCCTCGGAAGCCTACACGATGGGACCTATCAATCTTGGATAGCTCGAGTGGGACGTTAATTTTCCTGGCGACATCTAGAACACATTGATCTGTATCCTTGCCGGGAATTTCTGGTACCCCGAAAATCCTCAAGCTGTTCCACCTCTGGTACATTTCAATACTATCCGTTTTTTCGTGTAATTGCTGCTCGAGGTCAGCTATTGCCTCATCCCGTTGTGGGAGTTCAGTTTTTAGTTCCCTTATGATGTCCGTATTAAAGTCAATGCTCTCCTTCAGTTTTTCAATGACCTTGGTTGCTACACGTTCTACAAGGTCGTTTAGGAGATCGTTGTTACTTAATATATTGACTAGTGATCGCGACACTGTGGAGTCCAGATTATATGCACCAAGTTGAGTGCTCGGGGTAGTTGTCGTGCACTCTAATAGATCACGTTGCGGGTCAGTCTGTCCTAGCGCTTGATGAGCCTCCACTGGGGTCAACGTCAGTAGGTTGGACAATTTCCTTTCTGAAGGGTGCAGAGAGGCTATCTACCGGGGAGCATCGCATTTCACCACACTCGGGCCTTGAGCTCTTCGCGACGGCCGACCTTGTACTACGAGCAGTCGGGGTAGTTCCTGCGTTTTCGCCTGGGTAGCGCTGCTGCTCACCATCTGAACCATTGTCTTTGTTGGTAGCACTGCGCACAGATTCTGCATTTCGCTTGGCGGCCTTCATTTGTTTCTGTTTCCTACCCATGCTGTTGTAGAATGATTTGTATTTTTACGAGCTAAAAACTTAAAGGCGCACAAACTATCTACGTATATCGATGGTAACTCACGTAAACTGTTGTTATATAAGATGGATCAGCACAAATTCTTCACTCTTCACCTTCTTTGAACACCTACACAGTCAAGGTAACACTGGAGTGGGTAACTCACGTTGCAACTATTCCGTCATTTGCAATTATGAGGATGAAGTTATCGAAAGAAAGTAGGAGACTTCTGCTACTTAGGAAGCAAAATAACCAGTGATGGATCAAAATTACCAGTTATGGACGAAGCAAAGAGGATATAACAAGTAGTTTCGGCTCAGACAAGAAAATAATTTCCACAGAGAAGAAATCTGTTGACTTAGATTATGCTAATTGAAACTAATTGCTGGTGCAGCGGCTAGCTGTCGCCTCTGAGGTCCGGTGTCGATTTACGGCTCTGCCAAAAAAGTAAACCTTGCCTGAGGGCAGATACGAGGCAAACTCATCCTCGTGAGTAAGAGACTGGTTCGATTCCCACCACAGGCATCCTGGAAATGGTCTTCCTTAATTTCTCGCTTCTACTTTAAGACCACGGCCACCTCCTTCCCAATTCTCATATGAATTACTAATACAGTTACCACAACAACACAGGTTTTCAGACAAGTTCTTTACACACAAATCCAAGTACGCGGGGCAAAAGGATCATGATACCCAAGCCCCTAGGATTAAACAAGAACAACAACGACAAAGACAACAGCAACCAACACCTTGGCCAAAACAAATAACGCGCCAACATTCAAATCTAGGGAATTCTGGGGGAATTTCAGCCCATCTTGGGACATTTTCATGGTAGAAATCAAGCAACAACAACAACTGTGGACACAAACGACGACGACGACGACGACAACGACGACGACAACAACAACAACAACGCACCAACATTAAAATCTATATGGAAGCCGAGGGGGAAACATAGGCACGAGCAGCATCAAGTGAAATCATGCAACAAACCAGGGGTTATTTCCAGAGACATTCCACGGTGGTCATCTAAACACAGACGAAAAGGAACCAACAACATTATTAATATTAGTAATTCTTATTAATAATTTTTACGAATATTATTTTGTAATTATTATTAGTATTCTAATTCAAACAACGCGACACGATTCAATTCTAAGGGAATCTAGGGGAATTTTGAGCCCATCTAGGGACATTTCACCAACACAGGTTGCCCTCCATGAAGAATTCCCGGTATCCCCACTTCTTAGAAACCAGCGAGATATTCCCAGAACGCATGACGTCATCCAATTTCCAAGAATACACACCGCAGTTCCAAGAAACCGGGTCAGGATTCCTAGAAGTGAGATAGAATACAGTTAAGCTTCTTATTTGCTTCCTATGATCTCTTCTGCAAATGCACCAAATGCCATTTTCAAGCATTTATAATATTGTTACGGCTGTGAGTTTGTGTCATCGCTCGCCGCTTGAGTCACAACTGCCCCAGGGGCTGGGCTGTGGCTTGCCTCCTGTATTGCGCGCGCCTTATGCAACAGGGCTACTACAGACAAAGGGATAGTCCAGAAGATTCGTGACTGGACCAGCGGTGGAAACCTCGAGAAGCCGTGGACTCTGGATGGATCTAGAACCATTTATTGAGTCACCGGCCTGCTATATAAGAGTGACCCGTGAAGCAGTTGTTGTTGTGTTTTACGAGCTAGTGTGAGCGTTTATTCTGAGCGACAGGAGTGTGGTGACTTGCGAAACCCCTAGTGTAGCGGCGAAGTGAGGAACATACAGGGGACTGCCGTGTTCTGAGTAAGTGTGCTTTCACTGAGTGTCAGATATTGTGGTGTCGAAATTAAGTGACATTGTTTCTCCCAGCTGGTGAACAGCGCGCAGCAAGTGCTCGTAAGTACTGTAGTAGGCGCACATTAGAAAGAAGTTGCATGTAGTTCTGTCAAGGCCACTAGGCTCATTAGCGGCAGGATTAACTTCTGTGGTTTGTTGACAAGTGGAAGGGCCAAGAGCGCTCAAGAAAGAGACTTGACGAAACTGGAGTAAGGCTCCTAATTGCTTGTATTTGCTGATTCGTGTAATTTTCTGGCCACAATAAAGTTAATTATTTCTTTAAGCAGTAATTGGTGTTGTGCTTTGTACCCCACCGTAATCTAGTTAACAAAAGTGCCACTAGGGGGGTGGCACGTAACAACTGGTGTCAGAAGTGGGATTACGAACTCAAGCACAACACCTGACGGTCCTGGTTTCAAAACCCGAGCAGGTCATTTTCTCTAATTTTCCTGTGAGTGCATGCCCTTTACAAGGCAAACAACTAAAATGGAGGCGCAATTGGCAGCATTGCTAGAAAAGTTAAATGGCATAGAAGACGGCCAGAAGAATTTAACCAAGGACCTAACTGCCAAAATGGAAGACGGCCAGAAGAAGTTAGCGGAGGACCTGAAGAAGATGGAGGACGGCCAGAAGAAGATGGAGGACGGCCAGAAGAAGTTAGCCGAGGACCTAACTGCCAAACTAGAAGACGGCCAGAAGAAGATGGAAGACGGCCAGAATAAGTTAGCAGAGGACCTAACCGCCAAATTTCTGGATGGCCAGAAAAATCTGGAAGAGTGTCTGCTGACGAAATTAGAGGAGAGCCAAAGGAAATTAGAACAGGGCCTACGTGAGGAAGTCACGGCAGTGGAAAAGAAGTTCGACGCCTTACAAGTGGAAGTTGCCGAGCTGCGCCAACGCCCGCTGATGGGGGTGGAGGAGAAATTCAACGCCTTGCAAGTGGAAGTTGCCGAGCTGTGCCAACGACCGCTGATGGGGGTGGAAGAGAGATTCAACGCTCTACAAAAGGAATTTGCTGAGCTGCGCCGACACCCGCCGACAGGGATGGAAGATAGATTCAAAGCCCTACAAGAGGAAGTCGCCGAGCTGCGTCGACGCCCGCCGACCGGGGTGGATGAGAGAGTCAAAGCCCTACAAGAGGAAGTAGCCGAACTGCGCCAACGCCCACTCACGGGGGTGGAAGAGAAAGTCAACGCTCTTCAAGAGGAAGTTGCCGAGCTGCGCCGACGCCCGCCCACAGGTACACCGGGGACACCAGGAACGGGACAGAGCAGAGTGACGCCCCCAACCTTCGACGGAAAGGTCCCGTGGAGCACCTATTTACGTCAGTTCGAGGCAGCCTGTTCCATAAACAACTGGAACAGCACGGAAAAGGCTACAGCTCTCATTGTAGCGCTGAGAGGGGACGCCCTTAACGTCCTTCAGGCCATCCCGACCGGATCCCAGGACTACGCTTCACTGATCGCACATATGGAGTCCAGATATGGGGATAGCCATCTTCAGCAGGCCTACCAGATGCAGCTCCGGACCCGCGTACAAAAGAACGCGGAAACCCTGCAGGAGTTCGAGATGGACATCGCACGCCTCGTAAGGCTAGCCTACCCAACAGCGCCGGCCGACTTTCTGGAGCAGATTGCGACGCAAACCTTCACCGACGGACTACGGGACTCGGACACTCAACAGGCGCTGCGACTCGCGCGCAATAAGACCCTGGCAGATGCGCTGAGCCACGCACTTGAGTTTGAGACGGCGAAACAGGCATCTAGAATGCACGCGCGGGTGCGCCAAGTGGACGTTGACGAACCAGCAAAACCCAACGAGACCAAGCCCCTGGCCGACGAATTGATGGAGGCGCTAAGCCGTTTCTTCGATAGTCGCGGCACTACCAGCAACGACACAGCCGGAAGACAACCGGAGAGGCGGCCCGGAAGAGGACTACCGACCTGCTGGACCTGCGGTAAGAAAGGCCACCTGAGCAAGGACTGCGGTGATCGCCGCCGCCGAGGGTATCCGACGGGAAGTCAGTCGTCTGAAAACCGCGCGGCCCAGGGAAACGAGTATTAGCCAGCCTTGGGGGGCAAAGGTTGGCTTGTGACAGTCGTCAAGCCCCGGCAGTCCAAGTCCGTGTGACGAAGTTACGGAGGGACAATAGCAGCCTGATGGTCGACGGAGTTATCAACGGAGTGAGCTGGCCCATGCTAATCGACACGGGAGCATCGAGGACCATCGTCAGCCCCACCGTGATCCCGAAGTGGAGAGTGCAACCCACACAAAGGAACCTCCAGCTAATAACCGCGACCGGAGAGACCGCACCGGTACATGGCGAAGCATCACTGGAGTTCGTCATTGGTCGACGGGCGATAAAGCATCCAGTACTTGTGGCTGACGTATCAAATGAAGTGATCATCGGACTGGACTTCCTGGACCAGAACAACATCATCTTGGATCTGAGTACCAACACTCTGCACTTCGGAAGTGAGGAACTTGCTTTGCAACCAGCACACGAGGCCGTCGCCGCACGACGAGTAAGGCTGAGAGAGGACGTCATCGTTCCCGCCAGGACGGAAGTCAGCGCTGCCGTAATTGTCGACGGAACTGCTGAGGGTGTGGCGGCTGTCATCGAGCCAAAATATGAGGACATCCAGACAAAAGGATTGCTAGTTGCCAAGACTCTCATCAACACGACGTCTCGGCCGTACGTCCGCCTGTCCAACCTGAACGACTACGACATTACGGTTCACCGGGACACCAACCTAGGAGTCTGCGAGCCCGTTACCTGGATTGCCCGCATCACAGATACGACGGACGGACACCTGCAGACGGACAACCGAAGAAGACGCGCCCTGCCAGAAGAACTACAGAAGCTGTACCAAGGATCCCAGGACCATCTAGACGAAGAGCAATCACGCCAACTTCAGGACCTGCTACGCGAATTCCAGGATGTCTTCTCCGTGGGGAGCAAAGACTTCGGCAGGACAAGCTTGGTCCAGCACAGAATCGACGTTGGGGACAGCGCACCGATTAGGGCCCCATTCCGACGTGTCCCGCTCGCCAAGCAAGCCGAAGTCGACCGGATGGTAGAAGAGATGAAGGAGCAAGGGGTGATCGAGCCATCACATAGTCCTTGGAGTTCTCCGGTCGTGCTAGTGAAGAAGAAGGACGGTTCCACCAGGTTCTGCGTGGACTACAGGCGGGTGAACGACGTCACGAAAAAGGACAGCTACCCTCTACCCCGGATCGACGACACGCTGGACACCATATCAGGATCAAGATGGTTCTCCACCTTGGATTTGAAGAGTGGCTACTGGCAGGTGGAGGTCCACCCTAAGGACCGCGAGAAAACGGCGTTCTCTGTGGGCAGCGGGCTCTGGCAGTTCACCGTCATGCCATTCGGTCTGTGCAACGCCCCTGCAACCTTCGAAAGACTAATGGAGTCCATTCTGAGGGGACTACACTGGAAGACCTGCCTGGTATACCTAGACGACGTCATCGTTCTGGGGAGGAGCTTCGAGGAGCACTACAGCAACCTGAAGGAGATCTTGTTGAAGCTACGGGCTGCCCAGCTGAAGTTGAGCCCCAAGAAGTGTCAGCTCTTCCAGAAGCGGGTCCAGTACCTTGGGCATATCGTCTCCGAGGAAGGGGTGCGCACCGACCCAGAGAAGACCGCAGCTGTGAGGGAGTGGCCAGTTCCGAAGGACAAGTCGCAACTACGAAGCTTCCTGGGACTCTGCACTTATTATCGTCGCTTCGTGAGAGGATTCGCCGACATCGCCAAACCTTTACATCGACTGACTGAGAAGGACCAACTCTTCACGTGGACAGCAGAATGCCACAGTGCCTTCGAACAACTCAAGCAGGCTCTGTGCACCGCGCCTATTCTGGCCTACCCCAGACCTGGAACAAGGTTCATCGTCGATACCGATGCCAGCGACTTTGGCATAGGGGGGATCCTGTCGCAAGTAGTGGACGGCGAGGAGAGAGTTGTGGCCTACTTCAGCAAGGCCTTGTCAAAGCCAGAAAGGAACTACTGCGTCACCAGGAAGGAGCTGCTCGCCATCGTGAAGACCATTGAACACTTCCACAAGTACCTGTACGGGCAAGAATTTCTCATCAGGACCGACCATGCATCCCTGCGGTGGCTCCTGAACTTCAAGCAGCCCGAGGGTCAACTCGCGCGGTGGTTAGAGAGACTTCAACAGTACAACTTTGAGGTTCAGCACAGGAAAGGCCAACTGCATTCTAACGCCGACGCCCTGTCACGAAGACCGTGCCCCGAAGACTGCACCTTCTGTGCCCGAAGGGAGGAGAACACCGGGATACTGTGCCGACGGACTACTGTGGAACTTCAAGGGAACTGGAGCCGCGAATCTTTCACGCGGGCACAAGCAGAGGATGATGACCTGGGACTGATAGCCGAATGGAAGAGGGCCTGTGTCCCCAGACCCGGGTGGAACATTGTGAGTGACTGCAGCCCAAAGTTTAAGTCCTACTGGGCACAGTGGGACTCGCTGATTGTAAGGGATGGCCTCATCTGCCGTACCTGGGAGAGCACCGACGGGAAGACATCTCGGGAACAAGTCGTCGTTCCAAAGGCTATGACGGAGGAAGTCCTGAAGGAAGTTCATGGAGGATCATCTGGTGGACACCTAGGGATAAAGAAGACCCTGGAGAAGCTGAGAGAGCGGTTCTACTGGATCGGATGCCGAACAGACGTGGAGAACCACTGCGCGAGGTGCCACGATTGCGCAGCCAGCAAGGGCCCAGGACGAAGACGACGGGGTCCACTGAAGACCTACAACGTGGGCGGCCCCATGGAGAGAGTGGCCATCGATGTTGCTGGGCCATTCCCGTTAAGCGAGGCAGGGAACCGCTACATATTAGTCGTCAGCGACTACTTTACCAAATGGCCGGAGGCGTATGCGCTCCCTAACCAAGAAGCCGCGACGATTGCAGAGACCCTGGTGAAGGAATTCGTCAGCCGGTACGGAGTACCCCTGGAGCTGCACTCCGACCAAGGGAGGAACTTCGAGTCGCAGGTGTTCCAAAACCTATGCCAGCTGCTGGGAATCCGGAAGACAAGGACAACGCCACTACACCCTCAGTCCGACGGGATGGTAGAGCGATTCAATCGCACCATCGAGAACAATCTTCGAATAGTCGTCAGCGAGCACCAGAGGGATTGGGACAAACATCTTCCACTATTTCTCCTGGCCTACCGCGCCGCCGTGCATGAAGCCACCGGGTGCACACCAGCCCGGGCCATGTTTGGGAGGGAGCTCCGTCTACCTGTCGATCTTGCCTTTGGCCGACCTGGGAATGATCCGATCCCGGTAAGCCAGTATTGTCAAGAACTGGTCGACCAACTGGAGGACGTGCACGCGTTCGCGAGGAGGAAACTGCGGATCGAGACCGACAGAATGAAGACCCGATACGACCAGCAGACGGATGCCGGCGGATTCCACGAGGACGACCTGGTCTGGCTCTTCAACCCATTACGGAAGAAAGGCCTGTCACCCAAACTGCAGAAGTCCTGGGAGGGCCCGTACCGAGTCGTGAAACGGATCAACGATGTCGTCTACAGGATCCAGCGGAGCCCGAGGGCGAAGATGAAGATCGTGCATCGAGATCGCCTGGCAGCCTACGGAGGGACACAGACGGACCAATGATTGATCGGGACGATCAGCCTTTTTAGGAAGGGGGTGGTGTTACGGCTGTGAGTTTGTGTCATCGCTCGCCGCTTGAGTCACAACTGCCCCAGGGGCTGGGCTGTGGCTTGCCTCCTGTATTGCGCGCGCCTTATGCAACAGGGCTACTACAGACAAAGGGATAGTCCAGAAGATTCGTGACTGGACCAGCGGTGGAAACCTCGAGAAGCCGTGGACTCTGGATGGATCTAGAACCATTTATTGAGTCACCGGCCTGCTATATAAGAGTGACCCGTGAAGCAGTTGTTGTTGTGTTTTACGAGCTAGTGTGAGCGTTTATTCTGAGCGACAGGAGTGTGGTGACTTGCGAAACCCCTAGTGTAGCGGCGAAGTGAGGAACATACAGGGGACTGCCGTGTTCTGAGTAAGTGTGCTTTCACTGAGTGTCAGATATTGTGGTGTCGAAATTAAGTGACATTGTTTCTCCCAGCTGGTGAACAGCGCACAGCAAGTGCTCGTAAGTACTGTAGTAGGCGCACATTAGAAAGAAGTTGCATGTAGTTCTGTCAAGGCCACTAGGCTCATTAGCGGCAGGATTAACTTCTGTGGTTTGTTGACAAGTGGAAGGGCCAAGAGCGCTCAAGGAAGAGACTTGACGAAACTGGAGTAAGGCTCCCAATTGCTTGTATTTGCTGATTCGTGTAATTTTCTGGCCACAATAAAGTTAATTATTTCTTTAAGCAGTAATTGGTGTTGTGCTTTGTACCCCACCGCAATCTAGTTAACAAAAGTGCCACTAGGGGGGTGGCACGTAACAATATTCTTGTATTACTGAACCTTATACACATACTGAACCTTGCTTTTGCTTATCTTTCGCAGAATGGCTATAAACAATATTCTGGTGTTATTTTGTGTGAATTCATATATGGACGTTTTAAAATGTATTCCTGCATGCATTAGACTAGTTAGAGTTTATGAAATTAGGAGAATGGGAAGTTCTTATTTAGTACATTGTTATTTAGAACAAGCCAATTTTATTAATATAATACTTGGAAAAATAGGAGTAGGTATAATAAGCCGGAGCTGGCACAGGGGCTAATGGGCGAGATGGCCGCCGCGCGCAACTGCCCTATGTTATTCTTATGGAGGGAGAGTCATAGCTGGCACAGGGGCTATAGTGCAAGATGGCCGCCACGGTCTGAGACCGTGGATGACGTCACAGGGAGAGGTTGGCTGTGAAATGTTGCTAAATGGAATATTTATTATTATTATAATTATAAATTATATTTATTATTATTATTATTATTAGGCAATTATTGATAGATCATGTACAACCAAGACCGGCCTTATATTGTCCACCTCTTGGTGTAGTGGCTAGTATTCTTGGCTGTTTATGCGGAGGCCCGGGTTCGATTCCTGGCTCAGCCAAGAAAATTAATTTCTGGATTCAGGACTGAAACGGGGGTACTCAGCCTTGTGAGACAAAGCTGACAGGAGCTGGGTTTGATTCCTACCTCAGCCATCTTAGAAGTGGAATTTCGTGGTTTTCTACTTCTACTCAAACGAATGCCAGGATGGTTCACAACTTGAGACCACTGCCACATCCCTTCAACTCCTAGTCTCAATTACAAATACACATACTATTGCAGCCATCACATTAATACAGGTTATCAGACAAATTCAACACACACCTAAGTACACGGGACTAAATGATTACGATGTCAAAGTCCCTAAAAGAATCAACAACAAAATAAACCTCTTCCAGGATGGTACCTTTTGACAGGCCACAGCTGTTCCTACCCAAATTCTACTGCAATTACAAATACACATACTAATACAGCCATCACAATAACACAGGTTTTTAGACAGATTCCACACTCAACCAAGTACACGGGGGCTATATGACAATGATGTCACGAAGCCCCTAAAAGAATCAACAACAAATTAAACCACCTCCAGGATGGTACTGTGCCCTTATCCACTAGTCCATATTTGAGGTCCGAGGCACATATTTGAATCCCAGGCAACGTTTGAACGGGTCGCGGAATTTGTTCTCGAAGCATTTGGAAAGATATGCAGGCAACAGCGAGGCTTGTGACGCGTAGTACGTCATTACAATGGCTATATTTTATGATTAAATAGTTCCCAATATTTTGGAAATTTGGGAAGCACCTGATTTTTCTGGCACGAAGAAAAGTAGAAGAATGAACTATTTTGGAAATAAATCAGATCAATAGAAGCCGAGATATTGCCAATTTTTTATTCAGGAATTCCTTCGCTGTGACGACACAGCTTGTGACTTGGACTCCAGCATGGAACGCCGTGGAAGTATAAATTGGAGCCCGAGCAGAGCTCAATATGTTACTTCTTCTCAGCGCATGGTCGCTATCACTTCTCTTATTCGCAGCATATGGTCGCTATATTACTTCTACGTTTTGCATGGCGACATTATTATCTTCAAGGATAAATAAGCAGTTACTCTACGCAAAGTGTTGTAAATCCTCGGACCAAGTAGTGGTCAATGTGTTAGAATATTTCACGCACTGTGAAACTTTGAATATTTTTGTGAAGCGAATTCAAGTGTTAGACTTCAACATGCAGTTGACACTTAATCAATCCTTAGCTGCATCGGACATATGGTAGACTTAGTCTACAAGCCATATTTAATTCTATTGGAACATAGTTGTTGTTTCCAATTTCACCAGTGACAAGCTGTTGGCTTGGTAACTTAAAGATCTACCACGACATCATCACAGTATTCAATAGATACCAGTCTTGCTTGGTCAGTCCACATAGCCAACGTACGGGACGAATTGTGTCTGACGCAATTTGGTAGATGATTAATCTCACCCGGTAGGAGTTTAGAGGGGCTGGAGAAATCCATTTCCCGATATCAGGACTTAGCCTACGAGGGACCAGCCATGTTTGACGCGTGTCTGGGAGGTGCATAACCTCGACCCATAGGATTAGTTACGACAGGAACTTCAGGTCTGAACCAAAGCAAATAAGATTGTCAGAGTATCAAATTTTACTGAATGTGTCACAGTTGTATCGCAGTTATATCTGGTTTATTACCATGAATCATAGAGATCAAATCCCCTTATTCTAATAGCAACCCCTATTGAGACTTTCGTCATGAACATTGCAAGTCAAGAGTATTTCAAGTCCGCTATTGAACTAACAGACCTGAGCTGTTGAACTAACTACGGGTAGCAATGGAGGCCGATACACGGATTTACGTACGGGTCTGATAGGACTGAAGAATGGAAATAATCTGGAACCAACCAGAGGGTTGACATCATCACAATCTACAAGAATGTAAGCTACATTTGAATTATGTTTATTCTATGGTAATTGGAATTCTCCATTTAAACAGAAATATCAACACACAACTATTTATTTGTTTGCTGTGGCAAACTAGGCTACGAGGCAATTGAGGCCTATGTCTGAACATTTTCTGTGTTCAGAGGCCCTGATTATACGTTATGAATCTATGGACAATATCATGAGCATCTCAGTTAATTTTTCTATTCTTTCATCGCGGTCATCAGCCGTAGGATCTGTCGATCTTAAGTTTTTATTTTTGAGGAATGGATAGTTTTTTCCATCTATGAAGTCGAGCCTGATTGTTTTCAACTTGTTTTGTCAAAGAAATTCCAGTTTGGAAGATGATAATAATAATAATAATGTTTTCAATAATAATAATAATTTCATTTTCTGATTTATTGATGTTAATAAGAACATTTTTGGTAACTTTTAATAATCATGACATGTTATGTGGATAATAAGTTTGGAAGTTTGGAACAGCTTAGCTACTTCGGATAGTTTATTTATCCGATGACTGGTGGTTTTATGCACGCCCACATTCTCAAGTAATAGAATGAAATTTTTACAATTGCGTTAAGGAATTTAATTATGTTAGGACGCGGAAGGTTATCGAAAAGGGATATTAGAAGCCTCTATCAAATAGGATTTTCTTGCATTTGTATAAATAATAAATTATTTGGGAATGTCTCTATATGACAATTATTGTTGACCAGAGTAGACACGATCTA
This sequence comes from Meconema thalassinum, assembly GCA_946902985.2. Taxonomy (NCBI): domain Eukaryota; kingdom Metazoa; phylum Arthropoda; class Insecta; order Orthoptera; family Tettigoniidae; genus Meconema; species Meconema thalassinum. The sequence continues at coordinate 1,517,677,313 of OX336389.2, read as the reverse complement.
AAAGGAATCAATGTGATAGTGAAAGTTGCCATAAATTTATTGGAGGAGCTAGGAAGCTTCAGGTTGCAAAAACAAGCGGTGGCATGATAAAAATATCAATGTGTGATAATAATAATGATAATAATAATCTGTGGAAAAATATGATGTGTAGTAAAAGGTGAATTTTGTCATTCGATTAGTGAAATAATGTCACATGAATGAATATGGTGTTGCGTGAAGCATCAACCATAGTGATGGTTAGATGGCTTATATAAATATGTTGATGAGTATACATGAAAGTATAATAATTACGAATTACACCACAAAATCATTTGTTAAATTTGTCTACTGGAACAATCCCAGTAAGCTAATCCGGCGGCTTCAGCAATTGCACGCCTATAAACAGGCTGGACATACTGAATATTAGGATGAACTATTGGATACAGAAAATGAGCTTCGTCGTGCCAAAGTTATTATGTAATGGATCCGCATAACCACTTAAACGTAACTTAACAATTCATGTAAGATTTTCTACCACTTTGCTACCACTTTGCTTTTACTTCAAACTATACATATAAAATATAAAAGCCAACGCTAAAAGTAGGGGGGTGAGGCTGATTCTGCCCCCCCCCCCCACTACTCCCAATGCGAGCCGATAACTCCCGAACCCGTGGTCGGAGATTCACGAATGAGGTGTCGTTGGACTTGAGATGACGGGGGCTTTGCTATGGATCACTCATAATATTTCTGGAAAAAAAATTGAAAATTTTTGTTTTCGAAAATAGGTGATAGTTTGAAAACCAAAGATGATAGAACGTTTTGCTATGGCTCAAATGAATGGTCTTTATGACATGTATTTTTTGTAATAAAATTTTTTACTTTTTATGTTTTTTTGAAAACACTCGAATTTTGAAAATCCCATATTTTGGAAACTAAGAATTATACAAAAACGTTTGTTTGACATAAATGAAAGGTCCCTATGCCCTCTACCCCTAAAATAAATTTCAAGTCTCTAGATCACAAATTTGTGTTTTGTTCGTAGTGGGATGGGGACAGAGCTGTTTTCAAAAGGAAGTTGTGAGCCCCTGCGACCTTGGAATGGAAGGAGTCATGCTAGGGAGTCGTGCTTGGATTCGTTTTTTCGTCTCGTTGCTCTCTTTACGGAAATGTAGGAGTCGAAAAGGTGAAAATTTGGAAACATGGTTTTTTTTTTTGGGGTAAAACCGTGATTTTGAACTTTTTGCTATATCTCGCGAACTAATCATGCTAGAGGCGTGTACGACGGGTTCAAGGACTCGGGGTGACGTCCTCTTTGCTATGGACCACTCGTTACATTTTTTTTAAATTTTGGAAACTCGATGTTTGGGGTAAACACGTGTTTTTTGTGATTTTTGCCGATATCTCACGAACCAATAACGCTAGAGGCATGTACGACGGGTCCGAGGATTCGGGCAGACGTCCTCTTTGCTATGGACCACTCGTTGTAATTTTTTTAAATTTTGGAAACTCGATTTTGGGATAAAAAACGTGTTTTTTGTGATTTTTGCCGATATTTCACGAACCAATAACGCTAGAGACGTGTACGAGGTGTCCTAGGACTCGGGCTAAAGCCCCCTTTCGAGTGTGGTAGATAGTTTTTCCAAAAAATCACAAAGGGCCTAACGCCATACATGTTGAAAAGAGTTTTCTTTTTCTTTATCTGTTTATAATGTTTATGAAGCATGGTGGTTGAGAGAGACGATACGACTGAGTGTGTGTGTGTTTCAATGAACCTGTCGCTGACCACGGTGACTGTGTTCAATACAACAATCGCTATTTCGACGGGTCGGTTTATGACAGAGCGAGGGTGCGTTTTTTTTCACACATTTTACCTTTGACGTGTGAACGGTGATGTGAACTTGGTTCTATGTTGGTCGAAGCGAGTAGAGAAAACAAACTTGTAGACGAGCAGGAGGCGAATGTCATTTGAGCTTATTGGAAGGCGCTGATCTGACTTGAGAACAAGTGCAATGGAAAAATGACCATGACGCTTGAAGGTGAAATAATCTGATCATCGTGGTGGTGGGGAAGAGCGAAAGGCCATACACGTGTGAGATGACATGTACGCTAAACCAGTTACATCCTGTCTTGCTTCGTACGTGACAAAATGCAAGTCCATGTGAAATTTGATCTGCCACAGGTGTTCGCTTGGGACGTTAGCTGTCCACGTGCGCGATAACTGTTAACAAGTTACATCCTGTTTTGCTTTATACGTGACAAAATGCAAGTTCATGTGAAATTTGATCCGGCACAGGTGTTCACCTTGGACGTTGGCTGTCCACGTGCGCGATAACTGTTAACAAGTTACATCCTGTTTTGCTTTGTACGTGACAAAATGCAAGTTGACGTGAAATTTGATCTGCCACAGGTGTTCACCTTGGACGTTAGCTGTCCACGTGCCTGATAACAGAATGTTCAAAGCGTGGGAATAAAAAAAGATTATACATGCAACGTAACATATATAAAGACATGTCGTTATCATTTCCACTCTCACTTAGGTGACTACCTTTGAACACACTGCGTTGCATGAAACCCCTGGTCTTGTTTAACAGTTTTGGTGTTGGTGGAAAATACTTAACCTTGTTGTGGGGTAGGTGTAAATTTATTCATTTATATATTTATTGATTTATATATTTACATGCAATTATTTATTGATTGTTTAAGTTATAAATAAATGTTTATTTATTTGTTTGCAGATAACGTGTATAGCCTACCTGTCGTGTGTTTGTGGGAAATATATTAAAGAAAGAGAAAGACAGACAGCTATAAAAGAAAACCATTTCCACACTAGCCCACGAGACGGGAATATAGCCAAGCATTACACGTCAAGGTGAGATTTGTTTTTTTTATATACAACCTGTTTGATTTTGTTTTGTTTATGAAATGCATAAACTATATGTAATGGATATACTTATGGTGGTTTATTTTATTTCTTTTTAGATATTTGGAATAAAAGGGTTTACTGCTATAGCAAATACAGCTAAAATCGAAGAGGCTCTAGTGTGCGACCATTGTCAGACAGTCTACATTTCTAAACTCAGGTGAGAGTGTTCTTTCAAAATAATGTATTTTGCCACTGCTACCGATAGCCTAACTTGGGAACCCCTAAACAGTTGTTTCAAATCGCGTGTGTGCTCTGGTCGTGTGGTCAATGTTAGAAAAAGTTTGATTCCCAAAGAATTTTTAGAATCTTGTTTTGAAATTTTTAAAATTGAAATGTGTACAGCGCAAAGGTTGCATACGGCTTTAAAGGTGAATACAGAACTGGTGTGCGATTTCATATATAAGAAGAAGGACGTAGAGCATAAAGAGACATTTTATATTTGCAGTAAAATGCAAGAGCTATTCATAGCCCATAATTTGGAACAGTGGTATGAAACCCACGTGGTGAATGCCTTGCTATCAAAATTTGATAAGCTGCAACAAGGACCGAGTGGCCTTGCCTTAGACAAAATTCATCATTTACAAATCAACATTTGTCAATTCAATCCGTTGAATGCTGGGTCTAGCTATATTAAAACACCACCAGCAATTGCTTCGAAAAAGGCTGTGGTGAATATTGAAAATTTTGATGATGAATGTTTTCTGTGGGCTGTGGCTGCGTATTTGCAGCCAGCTCACGATCGTCATGTTAACAGACCAGCAAAGTACAAGGCCAAGTTCGATGAATTCAAACAAACTTCAAATTTAACTCGAGTGTCGTTCCCTATGGACTTAACCGAGATCCATAGGTTTGAACAAGACAACCAGGACTTTTCGTTCATGGTGTATGGCCTTGACGGTGATGAGATTGTGGGTCCTCTTTATGCTACAACACAACCGAAACGACATCACATTCATCTTTTATATCTGTCTTACGGAGAGGTGAATCACTATTGCCTCATTAAAAGCTTAAGTAGATTGCTAAGCAGTCAAGCATCCAAAGAGCTATTCATAGCCCATAATTTGGAACAGTGGTATGAAACCCACGTGGTGAATGCCTTGCTATCAAAACATAAGAACATAAGAAACATATTTGTGACCGTTGCTTGCAATATTTCAAAACCCCTACGCTTTTGGAACGTCATAGGGTAGATTGTGTTTCTCAGGAAGCGGTGAGACTGATATTGCCACAAGGGGACAAGGCTGTGTTAAAGTTTAAGGACATTCACAAGCGTGACACTGTCCCCTATGTGGTGTATGCGGATCTCGAAGCTCTCACCACACCCATGGCGGGATGTGAACCAGATCCCACCATCAGCTCAACCACACCCATTCAAAAACATGAACCCTTTGCCATAGGATTTAATGTGGTGTGTGCCTATGACCCCACACAATCCGTTTACAAATACCGCGAGGGGCCAGATTGTGCCAAATGGTTCTTGGATGAACTTGTCAAGTTGGCTCATGATGTACAGGAATTACTGGACCACCCAGTACCCATGAGTCTGTCTCCAGAACAGCAGCAGCAGTATGAGCATGCCACGACATGCCATATTTGCGAAAAGCCTATTTTAATTAGAGAGGAAAAAGTCAGAGACCACTCGCACTTTACAGGGGAGTTTCGTGGAGCTGCGCATAGTAAATGCAACTTGAACTTTCCAGCTCCTCGTTTCATTAGTGTCTTTTTCCACAATCTGGTAAATTATGACTTTCAGTTTTTGATTCGTGAATTGGGCCATGTCAACAAGGGCTCGATTACCATTATTCCCCAAAACCATGAGCGTTTTACAGCCCTGACATGGAGGTTGGGCGACTTAAGCATTCGATTTTTGGATTCCTTTAAGTTTATGGCATACTCGCTAGACAGCCTTGTGAATGGCTTGAATGAGGAGGAATTAAAAATACTAGAATGCATTTTAATGATCCTGAGCAATTTCAATTGTGCATTCGGAAAGGTATATTCCCGTATGATTTCTGCAACAGCTGGGACGTGTTAAAGCAAAGAAAACTCCCACCACAAGAGAAATTTTACTCGAAACTAACACGCAGTACCGTTTCCGATGAAGACTATGCACATGCATGTCAAGTTTGGCGAGTGTTTGACATTAAGACGCTAAGTGAATATGCTATGCATTACCTAAAACTGGATGTATTGCTGCTCACTGATGTGTTTGAAAAATTCCGTAACTTGTGTCAACACATTTACGGTCTTGACCCGGCTCACTATTATACGAGTCCTGGGCTCTCGTTCGATGCCGCTTTGAAATACACTCAAGTGGGATTGGATTTACTCACAAACGTAGACATGGTTCTATTTTTTGAAAAGGGCATTCGTGGCGGCTTTGTGTCGCTTAACCAACGCCATGCCGAAGCGAACAATGTCTACATGCCTGATTATTCACCGGACAAACCAGAATCGTACTTAATGTACTATGACGTGAATAATTTGTACGGTTACGCCATGAGTCAGCCTTTGCCCTATGGGAAGTTTGCATGGCTGACAGGCAAACAAGTGTCAGAATTTGATGTGAACATGGCTAGCCTAGAAACAGGCCGTGGATATGTGCTAGAAGTGGATATTGAATATCCCTCATCCTTGTATGATGAACATGTCGATTTCCCATTCTGTCTTGAGCAAATGGTTCCCCCTGACAGTAAAGTGAAAATTGAAAAACTCATGGGCACACTTTACAACAAAAATCGGTATGTGCTACATATCCAAATGTTGGTGCAATGCCTCGCCCAAGGCTTGGTGTTAAAGAAAATCCACAGGGGCATTTCTTTTGCTCAAAAAGCATGGCTTGAGCCATACATGCGACTCAACACAGAGCACCGACAAATGGCAACACAGCAGTTTGAAATTAATTTTTTAAAATTAATGAACAACTGCAACTATGGCAAGTCTATGGAGAATGTCCGCAAATACCGTGACATTAAATTAGTGAATGTCTGGGAGGGGCAGTGGGGTGCCCGGCGGTACATTGCCAAGCCAAATTTCAAATCGATCAAAATTATCGATGAGGATTTGGCTACTATTGAAATGAGTAAGACCAGCGTGACCATGGATAAACCCATTTATTGGGTCAAGTCATTTTAGACTTTTCTAAATCGGTCATGTATCGATTCCACTATGAGTTTGCGAAACGCCATTTTGAGGACGTCTCTCTTTTGTATATGGACACGGACTCATTCATTTACCACATTCGCCACTGCAACCCCTATGACGTCATGAGGCAACATAGTGACTGGTTCGACACCTCTTGCTATAGTGTTGACAACGTGTTTCAGCTGCCCATAAAAAACAAGAAGGAAATGGGTGTTTTAAAAGATGAATGCGGTGATTCCATTATGACGGAATTCGTAGGTTTGGCTTCGAAAATGTATGCTTACCGCGCACTCGACTGTAAGGAAGCCAAAAGAGCAAAAGGTGTAGGTAGGGCAGTGGTAAAATCGCTACGTGTTGATGACTATCTAGCGGTTTTACGCACTGGCAAAGCTATGTCTCATACACAGTGAAGGATACAATCCAGCAACCATCATTTGTATCTTGTGGAACAGAGAAAACGCACCCTCGCCTCCATGGATAACAAGCGTGTGTGGGCTGATGACTTGCTCACCAGCCTGCCCTGGGGTTATGAGAGCAAGGAGGAGGAGGTGTGATTTCATTGTTTAATCGTTTATGGGACATAGCTTTATGTAACTTGTAGATTTAGTATTTTGTGAATATTGGTTTCTGCCATTGTAAATAGTAGATTTTGTAAATAGTGGCAACCCACTTGGATCTTTTGCTCTTTAAAAAAGTTCTATGCAACCTTATTTTTTTAAATTTTTTTGATTGGTAAATAGTGCGATTATTTTAACGCTGTACAAAGTTGAGTTTTTTTTGTAAATATGAAATAAGTAAGATTTTTAGTAACTTTAATAACTAGTATTTAATTATTTTTCGTAATGTAAATGATCAACTAAAAAGTTCTTTTGGGATGAGTGTGCATGTCGAGAATGTGCTTTTGGGAATAAATAAAGTGGTTGTGTTTGTTCCTAAAGGCAGGTGTGAATGTATGAGTGGAGAGAGAAAGCTGGTGTGTATGGTTGACCAGAGCAAACACGGTGATGTAGGGTGGGTGTGTGGGAAATTGTCACTTTTATACTTATTTTGTTTTGTCATTAGTTTTTTTTTTTCATTGAAATGTGGCAGTCAAAAGACATTATTTTTGTAAAAACAGTCTTACCTGCAGTAGTCGTAGAACTCGACGTTTCTCCAAACACCCATAAACACACTGCAGTATTATCAAGGTCAAGCACTTGCATCAACATCATTGTCAAATATCAACTTTCGACATACACCAAATGGAAAAATGTGAAAACAGCAAAATGGAAAATCCATGTTTCCATATCACAAAAAAACGCAAAACTTAAAACGGACATTTTTAAAAACTGGAAATGGCCATGTGTGAAATATGAAAATTCAAAAACTTCAAACGGACATTGTTAAAAAAGTGTCATCAGCAAAATGGAAAAATCCATATCATCAAAAACACAAAACTTGAAACGAACTTTTTTTAAATCTGTAAATTGCAAAATGACAAATGGCAATGTGTGAATTCATCATGTGTGAAATGTGTAAAATGAAACATAAGCCATCAACATCATGATTTTAAAAAATAATAAAAACACAAATCATCGTGCTCTGGTAAACCTTTGTTTTTATTTCATAGTCATAGTGAATTGACAAAAGAAAATAGAATACAAACAAATCCCAATTCCTCACTCCTCAATGTTTATGTCCATGCATCATCAACTTTCCTTTCATAGCACTCATGACAATCAGGGCTGCCATTCTTTCACCCACTGAGGCATCACTGGATGTGAATCGTTGTTTAGCTTTCTTCAATAACCATTTATCTGCCACATGTCTTAAACCAGGATGACTATGGCGATAAGAAAGGTCATGTTCCTTGCATGCTTGATCCAAAAGATTAATGCGTACATCACCACGTTGTAAACGTTTTTCGAGACGAGTTCCAGGGCCGCAAAAACGATAACCTGGAAGATGGATTTCGAAAGATAAGTATTGAATCACTTTGTCAATGACGCCATTGCCAGTACAGGTCTGGCATATCCTTTTCCATCGATGGTAAAAAGGTTTGGTCTTCCTCCTCCTCTGTGGACGATGTTTGTGTTTGTTGTTGTTGTTGTTGTTGCTATTTCTCGCCATGACACCCGTGGAATTATTCAACAAAGTCTTTACATGGACTTTTATGACCGTGATACAGTTTCACTAGCTGGCAAGTCGCACACTGACGCATAGACGGTATTTTTGCCATGGCCACTTGCTTATGGTGATCGTAATCCGTACAGGGTTGCAATTCACTCAACACAGGGTCTTGAGTCCATGATTTTGGTACATGTTGCCACATTTCTTTGACCGCGTTGGCGGCCACATAATAAATGAACGACTTGGGCAGCGCCAAGAGTTCCTCTTTGGTAAAACTGTCTAGTTTCTTTTTGCACACAAAGAACTTGCCGATGGCTTTGTCCGTAGCATTGCCTTTCTCCATGGTATCAAGTGCTGTAGATGTTTACACGTCGCTTGTAGAAATCTCACTGGCGTCATTCACAGGTAAATCTTGAGTTATAATTTTATTCAACAACTCCCAGCAGGCATGGGTGGTTAACCAATGAAAGAGATGCCACGCATGCGATAGGGCTGTATAGGTAATGTTGCCACAGGAACAAGTATCCATGAGCGTTTGCAGGGAGGGGCAGCCCAACTCCATAAGGTAGATACATTGGCAGTAAGACGCCAAAAATGGTTGCAAGCATTGACGTTTTTAATTACCTTTCACAAATACCACATTTTTTTAACCCTAATATCAATATATCAGAAAGTATGCAAGCCAACAGCTGTATACTTTGCACACGTATAGCACCTGACATTGTAGATTAATTTGGAGTAATTAATACAAGGCAGTGCTGCCAACATGATTCTATGCCTGCTGATATGTCCAATTTTAAAATACATGTAACTCCTATACTAACAAACGGATTTCATCCAAAATTGGCACAACAAGATATCATAATATTTCAGATTATTTCTGACCAGCACACGCATGGTAATGTTGGCAACAAGCTTTTACGCGTGCTGATAGATCCAGTGTCAAACTGCATGTAACGTCCATTGGACTTCAACCTAATTTTGTATTCTGTACCTTAAGAGATGGAAATGGTTCCCTGATTCCATTCTAGTTGCCTATGATTTTCAATCCACTGGGTTTGTTTACGGTCTTTTTCACACAACAAATCAAAAGCATGGGGTTGTTTAAATAACAAATGCGTAGCTTGCGATATCCAAAACGTGGTACAATCGATCATGGCCACTTGTTTAAATATAAATTTGTTGTCACCAATTTTAAACCCTTGGCAATCCACAATGAGTGTGCGCAACATGTTGACGCTTGCCTGGACCAAGTTCAACTGACGACTGACTGACGATCAGGTGTGATCATGTCATGGACTTACCTGCCATGCTAGTTTTAAATTGAGGTTAGGGTAGGACAGGGGGGACATGAAAAAAATAAAAATTTAAGAATTACATCATTTTATTATCATAACACGTCTTACAGGCTTTTCTCATTTTGGGATAAGGACGATAGCAACTGATACAACAATATAGTCTCTTGTGTTTGTAACGTCCATAACACCGATGGTGTCCCAATGTCTCTAAACTAGGCGGTTTTGATGGTGAGCTGCTCACCGAAGCACCATGGACACCATACGGTCCACACGTATCGTAACTTGTTTTTTCATTACCCAGAGACACAAGTGAGGGATAGCTTGAATGACAGGATATATTTCCCACTTCCATTCTGCACAGGTAGGGGCAGGTGGGTGACCAGCGCTGATGTTCCTGCATGGGTTCATCGCCCTCCTGCCATTGGTCTGTGATGATGGGACAAAAGGCACATTTCACTTCATCTCTTGTTTTTAAATAGTAGAATCCAGCGGCTGCCAAGGCTTGAGGGTTTATGAAAGGCACCGGCCACGTGGCAAACGTCTTGAAACGTTGTTCCTCAGAGTTTAAATTCATGGATGTGACGTCTCTTGAGGCTTTAAAGCAAGACATGACTGAGCGGCTTGACGTGTTATTTATACACTCGTCACTTGGTTGGACATTGGATAATAGTTGACTTGTTTGTGATGAATAATCAAACAGTAGGCCGTCGTATTGGCTGGTACATTGTCATGCGTTTCAACATCTAGTCGAATGTCGATATTGGATGGCTTGACAGACTCTTCCAGGTATGAACAGTCAAAGACAATCAGTGGCGCTCTATCCTTAAACGCTTGGGGTAGTAGCATGGGACCGTTCTCTTTTTGATAATACGACCATCGAAATTTAGAAAACAAGTCGTACAGGGGGCCAAACTTATTTTTTGAAAAATCCAAATCCAGTCCTTCATAGGGAAACACAGCTCCGGTGAGGACAAGACGTGCATTTCTCAATTGCAGGTGATCAAATTGCGTGGCATCTTTGGTTTGTTGATGCTTGCGATTCGTTTGAAAACCCACGATCAGGTAGAGAGGTCTCTCTGTATAGCGAGCTGTTTTTACAGACCAACTGTGTGTGTTGGTGGTGGGCAATAGCGGATACTCATGGAGTGCCCAGCTTCTAAATTCCATGGGTAGAGGCATATCTCTCTTTACCATTTTGAGTATGTCCAGTTTTTTGCTATCTTCAAGGGTCACATGATGCACTTTCCATAGCAAGCGTTGTAGTTGAATTTTTGAATCGATGGGGGCATTGTCGGCTCCCTTGAGTGCATTATTATCACTCCTGTCTCTCACTAGGTAAAGCACTTGCCTTGCGTTAACCACAATGCGTTGGTGATCTTCTGCAAAGCCTAAAATCAGTTTAAGAGGTAAATATCCAGTAAAGGTCCCATCGGTGTGTACCATCCAGTCATTGGTCGAGTCAGGACACCAACCTGCCATGCAGAGTGTTTTACCTTCTTTCTCACTATAAGAGGGGTATAGTTTCATGACACTGGAAATGCCCACATTTCGAGTGCTATCCACCACGATATCGTTAATGACATACCGCACTTCAGAAAACAGAAAGGCCAAACCATGGTTGGCCAACTTGGATGTGGTGGGTGTAGAGCCATCGGCTATGGTGAGCCGACCTTCAATCTGAATGACACTTTCATGCGGTAGGGTGTAAATATCTTGGTTGTTGATAACAAATTGAATTTCATCATTGTTATTGAGACCAGGTGTTTGAGCTTGATAGGAATGGAGATCAATTCTTACCACCCCCGGTTGCTCTTCGATGCGGTTCGCTATCTCTAGGATAGAATTCATTATGAGGGTTGACGTGGTAACACAAATGCTGTAAAATCTGCTTGCCTTGAGATGTTAACATGTATTCACGTGGCAAACAACTAACACCATTCCTAGACGGTGTTGTTGCTTTATACACAAACTTCATAGTGGGTTTAGCACCAACTTGTAAGTCACTGGTGTGGTAGATTCTAGATCAATGAGTTGTTGATCTCTATTGATCAGTCTTAATGTTATATTACTAATACTATCGACAGCCACAGAATGAAAAAGCACCACTGGAGGGTTTTCACGAATAATATACCCATTGGGCGATGTCACAATAAAGTCATAAAGCGAATGTGATGGTTCTTGATTGGTGTACACTTGGCTAATAATATTACACGTCACCGACCCATGATGGTCCTCAATGAATTTCACTTCATGGTCCGATTCATGTTTTTTGTTGGGCTCCAACACACGTGGTTTAAATCCAATAATGGACCAATGGAATCGGGGTGTGTTTTAAAGTCAATGTTGAAGGTAGAGAAAATACTGCAGCGATGAGTGTTGGTATTGCCTACAAGTTCAAACTTGCGCGTTCCGTCGAGAAATGACTTTAAACCATATTGATTGATCAACACCACATAAATGTGTTCATAAATGTCATCGACCGTGTATCCGCCAGAGTTCAAGGTGAGCACAGAATCATCATAGTAAAACTTGTTGTTCACATTTTCACGTATGTTGTATATTCGATTGTACGTTTCAAGAGAAACAAGTCCTAAACCATAGGGTTTTTCACTCAATTCGATAGGCGGGTAAAAGTCTAGGCTGACTTCAGGTCCACGTCCATGCAGTGTAAACGTTTTACTTTCTGCCGATATACTGGTGGCGTTTTTGCTTATGCTGTGTCTTATATAAAAAAAATTAAACACAAACGTCCACACTGTTGGCTGTTAAACGTTTGCTCACGTTTCACATTTTAATATATTTTGATCCTGTTTCCAAAATAGGTCACTAGTTCCATGGGCGGGGGAAAATTCCCAAAACTGTCAAAGTACCATACCATGGATCCCTCTTTGACATAAGCTACATAATGCGTTCCTGGTCCTCGGTGATCATCCAAATTGACAACAGCACATTCCTGTTTCCAGGGTCGTGGGCGTAATTGGTTTCGCATAAACACACCTCGAATATAAGAAAGCTTTAGTTGTTTAGCATAGCTTTCCACTTGTTGATGCATCAGGGCATGTCTTGCTATGGCTGAGGTTATTTTTTTTTTTAATATTTTGAAATGGTGAAATCCCAAATCCTTGTTGATAAAAGGCTGGCTTTAAATTGGCATTTCTAGCCCCCATGGCAATCGCTTCCATCGTTTCATTGTGTCGCTGACTTTCTTTGAGTTGTTGCTTGCCCTGCTGCGCGGCTTTAATGGTTCTCGCCACTGCACTGGCACCGCCCAAAAGTGAACCCAGAGCAGCCAAACCAGCAAATAATGCAGGTAAAAATCCCGCTCGTTTGGGGACGGGAATCACTCGCCCTTGGTTTGAAACCTGTCGCCGACGTTTTGGAATAACATGTCTCTGTGCTGCTCGAAAGGCTTTCCTTATGGTCAATACATTATTTTTTCTTTTTTTCTTTCGCAAGGGCTTGTCCACGAATGAATTAAGTCCAGGCTTTGCCAAGGACAAGGTCCTTCTTTTAGTCTTTCTCACCGCATACCTTTGTTTCACCATGATGATAATGACCAACAACCTTTCACAAGAAAGTTTAAATCACAACTAACGTCAGATGGTTATTTCATGGCTGTATATTCCAATTCCACATAAAGTGGGAAATCGTTTATGGTTTTTCCCGCTTGCTTTTCATCCCATGTCAACAAGAGATGAAAGGATAATTCATCACCTGCATTGACCATTTCATGGTTATGGACCAACATCCTATGACCATTTACATTTATTTGTAAATGGTTCTCATCAGGTATGGCATATTTGATGTGAATGGTTCCATTATAGTGTAATCGATAGTGGCTTAATCCTGAAGCAAGCACATAGGTCAAGTGCTGATCATGGACTAGCGGTAAATGGTTTCTGTCATTCACTGGTTTTTCATTTGTCAGATACACTAAAAATACATATGGGATAAATTTATAAAGCCTTTTCATTTCATAGGTCATGTAACGCTTGGTACAAACATCGTCTTCGTCTTGTGGGTCTTCCACGTGAATAATCCGATGGTGATTAGCGCTGTAGCCATTCACCGTAAGCTGGGGCACTTTGTCATAAAACTCATACACTTTGTTATCCACATACTTTTTCGTAGTAACGTCTGTAGACACTTGAGGATGTTTTACATGGGTTAACCGCTTTCCCTTAAAGTCATAATCTCCCTGTTTTGTGCGTGGCACTACTGACCTATCCACATAGTGTTTATTAGCAGGATCTGTTTCTTGTTTAGGATCATGTATGGGGACAGGCCTAGCTTTGGCCATCAACGCACGTCCAAAGACATCCATCGTCAACCTGTAGTACCAGTCTACTGTTTCTATGACAAGGTTCGGTGTCCTGTATATAGACAGCCTGCTAGCCTGTCTAAGCCTTAGTTGAAATGAAGATTATTAAGCAGCAAGAGTCATTCCCCGTGGGGGACATGGTTTCCCATCTCTGTCCCACATCACGTGAACAACGCCATGGTTCACTGTTTCCATCTTCCATTCGCTGCATCATTGTGGGGCCTTCCGGCTGTGGAAAGACAAATCTTTTGCTAACGCTCATTACAGCGCCCAATGGTCGGCGTTTTCAAAATATTTATATTTTTGCAAAATCTCTCTACCAACCCCTCTACGTGTTTCTGGATCAAGTCATGTCTGGATTACAAAAAGAGAATATGGGTTATTTTACATTTTCCATGCAAGAAAATGTGATTTCACCGGATGAGGTAAAGCCAGATTCATTCATGATTTCCGATGATGTATCCACTGAACGTCAAGGCATCATTCAAAGCTATTTCAGCATGGGTCGTCACAAATATATCGATTGCTTCTATCTTGGACAAACGTAATCAAAAATGTCCAAACAGTTGATTCGTGACAATGCCAATGTCATTGTTTTATTTCGTCAGGACGAGAGGAACAGTCGTCACATTTATAATGAACATGTGAATCCGGATATGACCTTTCAAATGTTTACAGAATTGTGTGCCAAGTGCTGGAACACTCAACGTCATGCCTGTTTAGTGATTGACAAACAAAGTGAACTCAACCAAGGACGGTATCGCTTAGGGTTTGATCATTTTATTGCTATTTAAGGCCTTGTCTCATTCCCCGGCAAGTCATTTGTCAAGACACCATGGCGTTAGCATAGAGTCAATTGAAAAAGCATATTATTACAGCAAAAAATACTATTCGCCAAAAGTTTCGTCAATTGAAACAATCACGTGCAAATCATGCTTTGTTTATTCAACAACATTTAGCACCTCCGCTAAAAGCCATGTTGAAACCCTCTTTCAAGCCATTTGAAATGCTACCCACCGTTTCACAAGCCACGCAGACGCTGCACGAGGACCCTGAGGAAGAGGAAGAGGAACAGGAAGATTTGACTAGTGTTAGTGAAGTTGAGGATGAAGAGCAACAAGTGTTTACGCCTCAAAAAAAGGCCGCACCCCTTGCAGAGTTTTTGAGAAAAAAGAAATCCTTGGCCATGGTCGAAACACCTTGCCCTTCCAGAGCGTCTCCGTTTTCACAACCCTTGGCCACCCCTCAACATAAAGCTCAACTGAAAACCATTTTAATAAAATATTATGGATCAACATTGGAACCCTATTTCACTGATCTATTTATTGGAAACACTGATACCACGTATGGTGTTCGCTATGAGGATGATAGTTTTAAAATTGGCGATTCATCCATTAAATTTGCTCGTACTAAAGCTGTCATTAAAAACATCAACTATAAATTAACGCCAGGACTGTTAAAGCTGCTCTTTTCTCGGACCCCCTCTCCCCATGATTATACGTCAGAGGATCTTGACAAATATAAATCCATTTTATTGGATACCCATGCCCACAAAAGACAGTATGATCCCGCTCAACAAGTGAATGCCAATATATCTCAAAAATATAAAACCATCATTGCAAAAATGTTTCCCACCAGTCAAAGTACTCGTCGTAAAGCGTCCACTTCGGGAGTGACATTTAAACCATTAAAACCCCTTGTGGATGTTACCTACTGGCACAATCCCAATAAGCTCGTCCAGCGGCTACAGTTGTTGCATGCCTCACGTCAAGCTGGCCATACCGGTCATGATTGGGAAATTCAAGAAATTGAACAAGAACTTCGAAATGCCAAAATTATTGTTTAAGCCCTCACCCATTAAAATGGGTATTGCTCGCGAGTTGCATCGCCCAGCTAGGCGTCACTATCCTCGACTCAAGGTGATTTCACGAGGTGTGGGTGAACTTTGGCAGGCTGACTTGGTTGAAATGATACCCTATGCTGGCGTTAACGACGGTGTACGCTATATGTTGACCGTCATTGATGTCTATTCCAAAATGGCCTTTGTTGAACCTGTGCGTCGCAAGTCTGGCCCACTAGTTACCAAGGCCTTTCAACATATTATTCAACACTCCAAACGTCAACCTCAGCTGCTACAAACAGACCAGGGGAAAGAATTTTTCAACAAGGACTTCTTCAGTTTTCTCAAATCTAAGGATATTCACCATTACACCACGTACAGCAATCTCAAAGCCAGTGTGGTCGAGCGGTTCAATCGAACATTGAAAACCCATATGTGGAAAGCGTTTACCGCTCAGGGCACGTATCGCTGGTTGGACATGTTGCCAGAGCTAATATCACGTTACAATGACACCAAACATAGAACGATTGGGACCAAGCCACGCCTCGTGACTAAAAATATTCAGCGATTGGATAAACTGTTTAACCCCATAAAAACAGCCGATCCTAAACGTCACCGACTGAAAATTGGGGATTTTGTTCGTGTGAGCAAATTTAAGTCTGCCTTCAATAAGGGCTACACGCCTCAGTGGGGGACTGAACTATTTCGAATTCGTCGAGTCAACTTGGACACTCCAGTCACCTATTTACTCGAGGACCTCAACCATCAACCCATAAAAGGTAGATTTTATCTCCATGAACTTCAGAAAACAGCATTTCCTCAGCATTATCTTGTGGAAAAAGTGTTGAAACAAAAAGGAAATAAACTCTATGTCAAATGGTTAGGGTTTAACTCTACGTTTAATTCTTGGATCAATAAATTACATGTTGTGTGAACCTGTGTACTTTTTATTTATTCACACATGTTGTACACCACCTATAGCTCTATGTGTACAGTCCTCAGCTCCACATATTTCTTTCTCTTTCCACCTGTGTTCTCTCATACATTACCCCTCCCCCTCTCCCTCCCTTCACCTCCCACCACTGCTGTTTGCAGCTCTTGCCTATCTATGGGTTGTGACATCATTCCCACAAGTTGCATCATACTTTTTACAGATTCAGCGATTCCCACGCTTTGAACATTCTGTTATCAGGCACGTGGACAGCCAACGTCCAAGGTGAACACCTGAGGTAGATCAAATTTCACATGAACTTGCATTTTGTCACGTACGAAGCAAGACAGGATATCACTTGTTTAGCGTGCATGTCATCTCACACGTGTGTTCACATGCCTTTCGCACTCCCCTGCCACCACGATGATCAGATTATTTCACCTTCAAGCGTCATGGTCATTTTTCCATTGCACTTGTTCTCAAGTCAGATCAGCGCCTTCCAATAAGCTCAAATGACATTCGCCTCCTGCTCGTCTACAAGTTTGTTTTCTCTACTCGCTTCGACCAACATAGAACCAAGTTCTCATCACCGTTTACACGTCAAAGGTAAAATGTGTGAAAAAAAAACGCACCCTCGCTCTGTCATAAACCGACCCGTCGAAATAGCAATTGTTGTATTGAACACAGTCACCGTGGTCAGCGACAGGTTCATTGAAACACACACACACTCAGTCGTATCGTCTCTCTCAACCACCATGCTTCATAAACATTATAAACAGATAAAGAAAAAGAAAACTTTTTTCAACATGTATGGCGTTAGGCCCTTTGTGATTTTTTTTGGAAAACCTATCTACCACACACGAAAGGGGGCTTTAGCCCGAGTCCTAGGAGACCTCGTACACGTCTCTAGCGTTATTGGTTCGTGAAATATCGGCAAAAATCACAAAAAACACGTGTTTACCCCAAAATCGAGTTTCCAAATTTTAAAAAGAATTACAACGAGTGGTCCATAGCAAAGAGGACGTCTGCCCGAATCCTCGGACCCGTCGTACATGCCTCTAGCGTTATTGGTTCGTGAGATATCGGCAAAATCACAAAAAAACACGTGTTTACCCCAAAATCGAGTTTCCGATTTTTTAAAATTATAACGAGTGGTCCATAGCACAGAGGACGTCACCCCGAGTCCTTGAACCCGTCGTACACGCCTCTAGCATGATTAGTTCGCGAGATATAGCAAAAAGTTCAAAATCACGGTTTTACCCCCAAAAAAAACATGTTTCCAAATTTCACCTTTTCGACTCCTACATATCCGTAAAGAGCGCAACGAGACGAAAAAAACGAATCCAAGCACGCCTTCCTAGCATGACTCCTTCCATTCCAAGGTCGCAGGGGCTCACAACTTCCTTTTGTAAGCAGCTCTGTCCCCATCCCACTACTAACAAAACACAAATTTGTGCTCTAGAGACTTGAAATTTATTTTGGGGGTAGAGAGAATAGGGACCTTTCATTTATGTCAAACAAACATTTTTGTATAATTCTTAGTTTCCAAAATATGGGATTTTCAAAATTCGAGTTATTTCAAAAAAACGTAAAAAGTAAAAACGTTTTATTACAAAAAATACATGTCATAAAGACCATTCGTTTGAGCCATAGCACAACGTTCTATCATCTTTGGTTTTCAATCTATCACCTATTTTCGAAAACAAAAATTTTCAATTTTCTTTTCAGAAATATTACGAGTGATCCATAGCAAAGCCCCCGTCATCCCAAGTCCAACGACACCTCATTCGTGAATCTCCGACCACGGGTTCGGGAGTTATCGGCTCGCATTGGGAGTAGTGGTGGGGGAGGGGGGGCAGAATCGGCCTCACCCCCCTACTGCTAAAACATTCTATTACCAGAACAGTTATAACCTTTGTAGTGTGCAAATCATACTAACAGGTTAGCTGCTACTCTGGAACTTACTACAACTAACCGAGGTAAACAACGTGTACTCTATAAAGGCTACTCTTATAACTATAAACGACAAAATGTAAAAGGAATAATATTCTGGCAATGCTCAAAACAGAGGTAAAAAAATGTCGAGCCAATCTAAAAAGTGAGGTTTGTAGTGTGAGTGATCATCAATGTAGTGCTCAAATTAAAACACTCTTAGTGTCGACAAAAAATCATGACAATGCTAAAAAGCTAGTACAAGAAAAAAATGTTGCTAGTGAAAATGGTGCAGTGTTTATTGAGCAACGTTTAACCCCTGTTGTAAAAGTTATGTTTAATCCATCTTCCACGTCTCAAGAGTTATCAACATCAAAGACTATGCAAGAGGTAGTGTTGTTGTTTTAAGGGGCTGAACTACAAAGTCATCTGGCCTTGATATGCAAGTGGATCGAAAAGGACTAGATAGTAATAGACAAAAGAGAGTTGTATTTTGTATATAACTATTGTACAAGTACTTACATTAAAGAAATAAAAAATAGTGTATGGGTATTGTCTGTTTTTCTTAATTGCTATCCCCATGTCCCACTATTAATGCAATTGTTAACCATCAACAGTCTCTGACTATATTCGGAAAGAGAGTGGTCTTAAACAATACACTCTATCTATGGTTTGTGTACCGAGTATCATAATAATACAGTGTGGCCAAGCCATGTTAAGGCAATAGTTATGTCAGGTAAGGGATTCGAACCCTTGCTTCCTTGTACAGAAAATTTGATCTTAAGTCAAACACCTTAACCACTCGTTACAGTTACTAATTTAATTAGTCTTCTGGACTTGAGTGTCTTACAACACTTTTTCCAGTCTACATTGACTAATCCACTTGCTTGTTTTGAAATATAGACTTTTGTTTGTTTTACAATAACATTGCAGTTATGAGTCTTTTGAACTGGGTGTTTAATATAGGGTTAAAGGCTTTTTTTTAAATAGAAAAGCTCTTAGTTATCGTGTCATGGGTTTTAGTAATGCATTACTGTTCGTTGACTAACATTTACCGTTACACAACATTATTTTGGTGAGCTCTGCATTTTGTTGTTTGAGTGTTCAGTCATTTGACTGGTTTGATGTAGATCTCCACGCCTTCCAGTCCCGAGCTAATCGTTTCATCTCTATATAGCTACCACACCCTATATCCAAGGGTATCTGTTTAACATATTCTAACCTTGATCTCCCCTACAAGCTCTTGGGTTCAATTCCTAGCTTTAACATAGAATTTTAAAAGTGGTATGAGACTAAAACAAGTATACTCAGTCTCGGGTGATCCAAATAAGTAGAGAGGGTTTGATTCACACCTCAACCATAGAGCACCATGTTTTTTAAATTTTGTAATACAATGATAGCCTTTTGTTCATTTTCACATTTCACACATTGCAATTTTTCAATTATCCATTTGCATCTTTTTATATGTCAGTTTCAAGTTTTTGAATTTCATGATATGGAAACATATGGTTTGGTCTTTTCACAAAATCTAAAATAAAATAAAAATATAAAATGTAAATTATTAAATATAAAATGTAACATTTAAAATCTAATATTCATTAAGAGTAGGGTAAAGTCGCCTTTGTTGTGTTGGGGTTAGCATAGTTAGCTGGCACTCCAAAGCTCTTGGGTTCAATTCCCAGCTTAAACACAAAATTTTAAAAGTGGTATGGGCACTAAAACAGGTCTTCTCAGTCTCGAGTGGTCCAAATAAGTAGAGGGGGTTTGATTCTCACTTTAACCATAGAGCACCATGTTTTTTAATTTTTTGAAAATTATGATAGTCATTTGTTCATTCTTTTCATTTTCACATTTCTCACATTGCCATTTGTCTATTTTCCATTTACATTTTTTTAAATGTCAGTTTGAAGTTTTTGAATTTCATGATATGGGAACATGGATTTTCCTATTTGCTGTTTACACATATTTTTTTCATTTTGTAGCCTATATGTCAAAAGTTCATATTTAGGAAACATGACTTTTTTATTTTAAGTTATTGGCAATGGTACAGTCTGTCTATGTGTTTGCAAAACATAGAGGTCTACTACTACTACTGCAGGTAAGACTGTTTTTAAAAATGACGCCTATCTACCGCTGCATTTCAAAGAAACAAAACTATTGAAAAAACAAAATTACTATTTACCATTTATATATAAGTGTTGATTTCCCCCCTACCCAACCTCACCGTGTTTGCTCTGGTTAAACAATCAATGCTACCCACAAACACACACTCACAAGCTTTCTCTCTCTCTCTCTCTCTCTCTCTTTCGGTGTTGTCAAACATTTACACAACCATGCCTGTCTTTGAGAACAAACACAACCACTCTATTTATCCCCAAAAAACATCCTTGACATGCACACTCATCCCAAAGAACTTTTAGTTACACCTTTACCATTTACTATTATAAAAAATGGTTTCCACTATTTATAAAAAAGACTATTTACAATTACAAAAATAAATATTTACAAATTACTAAATCTACTAAATCTACTGGTTACAAAAGGTCATGTCTCTAAACAATAAAATATAAAAATCACACCTCCTCCTCGTGGTTATAACCTCAAAGTAGGATAATGCATAGGTCATTCGTCTGCATACATTTCTTATCCATCTCGGCAAAAGTGCATTTTCTCTGTTCCACAAGATACAAATTATGGTTGTTGGATTGTATCCTGCACTGTTTATGGGACATAGCTTTGCCAGTTCATAAAACCGCTAGGTAGTTCTCAACACATAGCGATTTTTACCACTGCTCTACCTACGGCTTTAGCTCTTTTGACTTTCTTACAGTCTAGTGTGCGATAGGCAGCATTAACTGTATATCGAACCCAGTCCACCTTTGTATTTGTAATCCAAGTAATAATTTGAAAAGATACAAGTGTTATCGGTTTCAAACATTATCTCTGTTTTTTTTAATATGTTTATGACATGCATATTACCCTGAAATTAAACCCTAGTCTACCTTAGTGAAAGGCTAACAGCTTAACCACTGCGCCACCATGCCCTTCTTTCTTAGTTTGAATCGTTGTAGGCCTTGAAGCTGGAAATCGAGTTAAGATCTCTAGCGCAAGAGGCACATGTGCTCGCCACTGCAGCACAAAATGGTTGGCTGGTAACATTAGACAACCGGAAATGATTGTATTTCTGTTAGCCAAGCATTTCTGTCATCTACCTACTGTGTGAGCACTGCCAGAAAGACAGTTTAGTTTAGAACAAGCGAGTGTGTGTGTATAGATTATTAGCCTCAAATATGTAAGGCTTTTTGAGTGTAGCGACCATCTTGTCCTAGTAACCACTGAGCAAGTTTTAACAGTCAACCCATAAACACAGCATAGGATAGTTGTGTGAGGTTCATGTACTTGGGTGTGTGCATTAGTACCATGTGGAAAGGGATGACTGGATAGCACCCCAACTGGGAAATAAAAGAGGATTAGGTTTCAGGCACACAGTGGAATTTAAATAGAGCGACGAGGAAGAGACCAAACATTGAAAACTAAAGGTTATACATTTATTTGATTTTTGAATCAATAACAAATATTTTCATTAGAATAATGATTAAAGAAGCTAATTAACAATGTATTGTTTCTCCAGGAAACTCAGAATAAACTTTGACTATAAAATATGAATTACAATAAAAGGCCTAATAAAAGGCGATTAAAAAGTATTTTCAAGAAAAAGATCCAAAAAACAAGCAAGAAGCAAGAAAAAGGCTTGACCTTGAAGAAATGTGTTAAACAAGTGAATGAAGTTGGCGTTACCAATGATTTGATACTTTATACCGAGTATTTGGCCCGCAGGGAGCGGGTCGTAAAATCGAAACAAAGGCTTCCTCTAAGAAGTCTCGGTATGCCTTCCGAGAAAGATTGATTGTGGCTCCTTTGGCGAAGTGTACCCCGCAGTAACAGATCTCTTGGTAGTGATCTGTCTGGCGGGTTACATGCAGTTACAATTTCTCATCGCCGAATTGTAGCGAGCTGGCGGGCTGACGGAGTTGCTGAGATGAAGGTCGTTGACTCATGCCTCGCCTAGCACGACGGAGTCCAAGCGATGAAGCATGCCACCCTATATTGTTCTGTGCATGCCACTTGGCGAGGTTCCAGCCACACGATGTTTACTAACAGGGCCGACTCAAGAAGAGCCTTGTTGTGGACAGGCAGGCAGCCGTGGTCAGGCGTAGACCCATGCAGGCAGATGTAGACAGGACACGGCAGTACGGCGATGCGGAGTATATATAGGGGTAATGACGACAGCGCGCCGAACGTTCCAGAATGAAGGAGGGGTGTCAAACAGCCAATCAACGCACAGCCCCATACACATTGCGAGGGTTGCCGCTGAGGTGAGCACAGTACTTCATGAGAAAGTGTGACAGTATGGTGCGTCTAGAAAGACACTTCAGAAAAAAGGTGAGTTGACAAGAATAATAAAGAACAACAATTCAAATGAAACATAAGTTAAATAAATAAATAAACAGAACACCGCGTTCATACTGCAATTATAACGAAATAAAAATAATGGGGCAGAATAATTGAACGTGTGTTTCAAACCGTACGGGAAATATAGCCTACAAAAAACATTCGCAAAAGCGAACACTATGCACTAGCATTACCTAACCCTCTATAGGTTATCCCTTTCCTTTTTGACATCACCAATGACCACATCCACCCACAAGTCTTACACTTAAACCCTTGGCTGGTTTTCGATTAGTTTTGGTTCGGTTTAGTTTGGTTTAGTTGGATTTGATTCAGCTTGGTTCAGTTTAGTCGATGTAGTCACCATTTTGTGTTTTAGCTATCCTCTTTGACCTATCAATTAAAGACAGTCTACTCTAAATTCTTGAATTGGTAAATCAGATTTACATGTACCGTGTTCTTGTGTAAGTTGTCAGCGCTGGTTAACTAACATCTACCGTTATATTATATTGGGTTAAAAGGCTAAAATGCTGTCATAGATTTGATATCATAGGCCTCAGATACCCTAATGCCGTCGGGTTAAAAAAGAAAAAGAGTTGACCAAGAAATATATCTGAATCAGGTAAGTAAAAACAATTCTAAACTTTTGTCTAGAAAATCTGTGTGTAATAAATATGTTCGAATATTCAGTCTTTGACTGATTTCAGAGAGCTCTCCATGCCTCCCTCTCCTGAGCAAATCGTGTCATCTCTACAGAGCTACCACACCCTACATACAAGGCAATCTGTTTAATCTGTTCTAACCTTGGTTTACCCGTACAGTTCTTGTCCTCAACCTTTCCTTAGTAGTGTGTTTTGGCCGGTTCCGAGCCTCCTACGGCTCTCCTCCTTCAAGATGGCCGTGGCGTGAGTCCAAGCCAATATTTCACGAACCCATGGTTGGATTTTGACAAATGAGCTGTCGTAGGACTCGGGCTGACTCCCTTTTTCTTCTGGACAACTTATTTCCACCCCAGAATAAAATCTACCCCTACTAGGGAGTGAAAGAGTAATTTCTTAGTAAACGTTGCATTGCACATGCAACATGCGTGCAGTTTAACGCTATGATGAAATTAAACGTTGTTCCACATGAAATACATGTATAGTCCTGGATGCCGTTTGAATATCTGCAATCAGTTCCAGTAACTGAGAACATATGGCAGTACCTCGCCCATATAGTTCCAGTAACTGACAACAGATGGCAGCGCCATTGCATCGATATATTTAAAACACAAGACATGGCGCGTTTTCACGTGATGGAAAATTATAAAGGAGGGGAATATTTAAGAAGGGAAATGTTGAAGAACATTAACTGACAGTTGAATGTGTAGGCTATGTTGTTTATGTACTTTAATATTGCAATTTCTTCAAGTTATTAGCGTCCTAGACTAAAAGTTATAATTGTGCATCGACGATATACTCTTAAATTATTAAAGAAAAAAGTAGTTTTCCAGGCATTCGCGCGTGTCCACAATTGCTTTCGCCATGAGAGACACTTGGCAAACATAATTCGTTTGAAGGGCTCCGACATCGTGGTCACTCAGCCCCGTGTACTTTGGTGTGTATGTGTAAAATTTTCTCTGATAACCTGTGCTATTGTGATGGCTGCATTACTGTGCGTATTTGTAATTAAGGTGGGAAATGGCAAGGAGACGGCCAAGGCCTTAAGTTAGGAACCATCCCGGTATTTGCCTTGAGTGGAAGTGGGAAACCACGGAAAACAACATCCAAGATTGTCGAGGTGGGAATTAAACCTTCCTCTTCTTAGTTATACCCAGTAGCGGCTGGTGAAGAAGAATTGTGGGTGAGCACTCTTTAAAAAAAAACATCTAAATTTGATGCATATCTAAGCATACAAAATAACTGTCTCATCACAATGTTACTCTATTTTGTATGCTTAGATATGCATCTAGTGGCACTTGGAGTTGGTTTTTCGTCACCTCGATATTTTGCTGTTCTATGTTCCCTCTTGAATGCACAATGAAGCTGTTGTCTGATTTGTTACTTTCCTAGTACTTGTAATTCCAATTCTGCATTCATGTAGGCTTTCAATTGTTCACATTTGTCGATTTTAGTTATATTTCATTAGAAAGCTACCTATTGCAAAGGGTACCATTGCGACATCCGGAAAAAATTGACTTATCTTCGCGTTTCACATCCCCCAGATCCCAAAACCACCGTCAGTTCAAACGTTACCGGTAATATATAATGTATATGTATAGGCCTACATAAAATATAACCATTCAAAATCTCGGTCGAGTTCGCTAACGGGCAAAATCGGACCAAGGGGTTGGAAATGGGGGGAAAGTGAAATATTGCTATAACTTTCATAGTATGTTAAAAACTGAATCCATTCAAAGTTCGTACTATTTTTCGAATAAGTGCCATGTGCTTATCTTCGTAAGTTTGACCAAGGGGGTGGGGAAAATGGAGTTTTTAGAGAAAAGAAATCATACCTCCCTTAATAGGCACAATATGAAAACCGTTTAAAATGGCCAATACCCCTCTAAAATGTATTTTTTTTTCTAAAAGAATATTTGTTACGACCCACCCTTGCATCAAGGGATGAGCAAAATGTTTCAGGTATTATAAGAAGATACTGTATGCTAAACATGTGTGACTTTCGTAGGTATACTGTACAACAATTGGCAAATTTAGTGAATTCGAAGCATTTTTCTTTGCCCGGTGAAATCTACCTCCGTTTCCGGCGTGCAGAGATGGATTTTCTTTTTTTATGCACGTAGCACGACTTTAAGCACGGAAAACAATACATCCTGTGGGTTAGTTCACAGCCGCAAGTCCATTCATACAAACTTGCTAAAACTTCATCACGGAAAAAGCGATTCCCAACCTTCGCTTTGCACAGGGATGTTTGAATTAAATTCAGGTTTGGAATAGGTCTTCCCATTTCTTATTATATGGCCACCTTTTCTTGCAGAGTAAGTAAGTTGGGACGACATAATAATTTTTAAATCCTGAACAGTAGCCATAATAATCCCGAATCCCACCTCGGCCGTCCTGAAAATGATTTTCGTGGTTTTCCATTTTTATCACTAGGCAAATACCGGGATGGTTCCTTTCAGGCCAACGGTCAAAATCTCTTCTTTGACCCTGAATTAGACCCAAGTTTGCGGTCACCTGTCACCATCCCCAGTTGCATTTTCTGAAAAAGTGTGTTTGCCTCCCAGACACCATCCTTCCGACGGTAGAGGAATGATCCTAGCTATGTCAGTGGGTGAAGCCAAGCTGGGAGGATAAGCTATCAAATACTTAATAATGCACACGCACTCAAATATTCCACACTTTAGAAACAAACTTGTGACCAATACTTGCCACGGCCAAGATCAACAAGATAATAGGCTGCGTTAATCCTCCAAATTACTGGACCTTAAAAATCTGTAAATTATAAAGAAATGTTATGAAACTGAATTCACTGTTACAACTATAGACTATATAATATCATACTGTTGGCTGTATGATTGTGGTTTTTAAATGCACATTGAAAATCAAATGGCAGTGGTGCTATTGTACAAGCTGCGTAAAGACACAACTTTTCAAAGCATTTCAAACTGCGCATGAAACTCTACTTGGTACAACAATTCACCAACAGATAGTGCGGTAGCTCCTGCACGCTAGCGGTCATCGCTTCTTCGACTGCCAATCAGATGCGACAGGAGATGGAAAATAAAACGGAGCATGCGCAGTACAATTCGCCAGGCAAGTATTTGGCTCCGATTCTGTTATAGTAAACACACATCCCCTCTCCCCTCTTGCCTCCCCCTCTTCTTCCTTCAAGCCTAACGCTGGCTACAAAGCTGCAAGTGGCGAACGGCGATATTTGATGATACACGAGCCAGCACACAAGCAACGTACAGTGAGGCGCAACGAACGCGGTACATTTAAATGTAAAAAAGCGGTATCCTGGGCATTTGTTGACACTTTATACTACCATAAAATCTTATATTATTTTTATATTCGTAAAATTGAAATGTGAACGGCAATTTTTCAAGAATGGGTGTGCACTGGCTCCAGGGCGAATACCCAGAAAGCGCCACTGGTTATACCTCAAGAGGCTGAATGTGCCCCGTTTTTGCCCTCAGACCAGAATTAAATTTCTTGGCAGAGCAGGAAATGTAACCCGTGTCTCCGAGGCGATAGCCAAGAATGGGTGGGCTTCCATGTGTTAATACGATTTTTGTCATGCACGGGACATAGAATTCAAAAACTGCCTCTATTAGGGTGATTGCCGAAGTGAGTATTGAGTATAGGCCTATGGTCATTCCAGTAGTTGGCGAAGTGATTCTATGTTCCCCTGCAAAACGTACTGCCATAACCTATAACAGGTGATGGAAATTGCCTATTTAGAGCAGTTTCGTACTGTTTATAACAAAATGAAGAACGTCATTCTGAGCTGCGTTTTCGAGCTATTGCAAAAAAAAATCACTGGCAGGAACAATTATAAGGAATTTATTTTAAGCGATCAGTCTCATCGCATTTTCCTCACCAGCCAACTTGAGTATGAAAGTCTCTGGACGGTCATGTTGAACTTCATTGTATAAGACAATTGTTTAATGATTATTTGTTTAGAGTACTGAGTCTAACTACGCAGTTGATTTCGGCAACGGAAGTATTATTTGCCATTTAATATTTAGCGGCTCCGTTATTGCAGGACACTATAGTGTTATCGAATAATAAGAAGCCACATTTAAAATCCAATATAAATAGGCCATTTCAGAAACAATTCCAGATATTATGCAGTACAGTGTACTGTAAGGTCTTTGACGATCAAATAATGTAAACATTGTTCTACATTGTATATCTCTTGCGTAAAATCTACGCGTGGTTACTTTGGTCTTTACTGTTGTTAGGGTAAAATTGATCTGCTGGAATATAAAATATTTGCCAAGCTGCAACAATGTAATGATATTAATTTAAAAGTCATTGAACTTATATCCAGTAGTTTAAACACATACATCAGTGCTAACAGATTGGATACTGAAGATGAAAGCCAGCTACTTCATTTCCCTATTGAATTTTTCAATTCCTTGGAATTAAGTGATTCGCCTCCACATACTCCGAACGTTTGAGCCATAGTTATGCTCCTTAGAAATCTGAACGTTTCCCAAGGACTCATATATGGTAATATATTGATTGTAAGAAATATGTAAGAAATTGCTTGGATTCGGATATAATAGGTGCAGTAATATTAGGCAGAGAGCTCAAATCCTACGACTTGATTTAACACCTTCCGATAAAACACTCACAGGTACAGTACATTTTCGTTTAATAGGCAACAATGTCATATTCGCTCGGCCTACTTTATCACAATCAATCAAGCTCAAGAAGGAAATCTTGAACGTATTTGGCTATTAACCTCATCACGTTTTCAGTCATGACCAGCAATACGTTGCAATGCTGAGAGTGCTATCTTTTGACGCCCTTAAAGTTGCAATAGTGCGAAAGTAATCGTACAAAGAATGTAACTTATATAAGAAGCTTCTTCAGTAATTTTGTTTTCCATTGTCCGTCATGTTTTGACGGGTTTCATCTAGTATTTAATTAAATTACATAAAATTATCTTATGATGTCTTTAACCCTTTCTTAAACACAACAAGTTCACAGAGCTGATGACAGCGATATTGCAAAGATTTCTACACACTCAAATATACGTGGTTGAAAACTAAGATGTTGCAAAGTTCATTACACACCACCCAAATATATAGGGCAAATAGCTAACGACTATACACACGACTGATGCACACGCTACATACTGGGCTGATGACTGAGATGTTTTTTACGAAAGCTCAACACACATCCATGCAATAACGCGTGATTGATGATTGCATTTTGATACAAGTTTAAACAATTCACTTGCGAGCGAACACTACGTGAGTTGAAAGGGGACTGCTCTTCCTAGCCTACTGTGGGAGCTTGAAAGATGCAAGTTCGCAGAAATTTGATAGCCTACATTGCGTGTTATCACTGAGGCTGAAGGCTTGGTTCTTGGCTGCTGGAGAGACTTTTATATGCATTTTGAAGACAGAATTTAACCTTGGTTGCCTTAAAAAATTGTATTTGTGATTTCTCACATCCACTCCAGGCAAAGGTCAGAATGGTTCCTAAATTAAGGCCAGGGCCGCCTCCTTCCCAATCCTTACCTGAATAACTAATACACACACTCTTACAGACACCACAATAACACAGATTATCGCATGCATTTTACATACACCCAAATACAAGGGTATCAAAGACAACGAGGGATAAGCCCTTCAAAACAACAACAACAACAACAACAACGTAAAATGAGACCGTAGAAGGCAGACTTTCAGAAGAGTCCACCTCGTTGTGTAGTGGCTAGCATTCTTGGTTGTCACCGTGGTGGCCTGGGTTTGATATCCGGCTCTGCCAAGAAATTAAATTTTGGTCTACACTAGGCTTTGTAAGGAAAAACTGAGGACTAATTCACCGGCCGTCAAAGCCAATATACCATCTTTTTGTGGAGAGGTGGGTTCAATTCCCAGCTCACCTATCCTGGAAGGGGTTTCCTGTGGTTTCCCACTTGTACTTCAGGTGAATACCGGGATGGTTCCTAATTTAAGTGTACGAGTAGTGGGAACTTATGAAAGCTGCTTACTAACTTATTTAGCCACCCTCGTAGCGGCCCCGAACCTGATATCTTGCTAACCAATGGTCGGATTTGTGCATGCAGGGTGTCCTAAGACTTGTAGTGATGCCCCCTTTTGCGTTTATTATTCATTTTTCACGTTTAGACAAAGGGCCTAACTGCATATTTTGTAAAATTTGCTTTTTAACTTTTTAAATTATATTTAATATTTAATGCATTATTTATACTATATTATTTTGTACTTACCATTTAATTGTTATTTATTTATTTTTATCAAGAGGGCCTAACTACACTTATGTTGATATTTCCTGAACCTATGGTCGGATTTGGGCATATGGGGGTGTCCTAGGAATGGTGGTGAACCCCCCTTTACTATGGACGGGGTATGACCACCACAAAAAAAATCCCTTTACCCGGGGGGGGGGGTGAAGTAGTGATTTCTTTGTATGCATGTGCACTTGGGGGGCTTTTGAAAGAAGGCAGGCGTTTTAAATGACTATTTCTAGATGAGTTAATTCAAGAGTTTAGTGCTTTTCAGTCGGTCAACACGAATGTACCCAAAAGAGCTGCGTTATGCCCTAATCCTGAAATAAATTACATGAGATGAATAAATACACCAGGATGACCAGTTTCGATCGTCAAGCAATCATCATCAGATCAATTACACTTAGGCTATAGAATCTATGTTTGAAAATACAGGTGAAAATATATTTACAATATGTAGAATTATTTAGTTGCAGTATTGGTACAGCAACTGTCGGTGTATGCTAAATGCAGTATATATGATGTTAGGTGATATGCTAAATGGTGATATGTATCTGAACTGTGTAATTTGGAGTGATTGTATGGTTGTAAAAATCAACTATGGTTAAACTGTAATATTACAGGCTACTACTTATCTGGTTGTCTTCCTTGCTGGAGCTACGCGCAGTTTTCGTGTTCAATGTTACTCCAGATGTGGTCGACTAAGATGGGCTGTTATCTCAACAACATTGGTTTTCCACTTTTCTCCCCCCTGTTCATATGTGCTGTGCGGAGTCAGTGCGATGTGTTTATGTTGGGTGTTGCCGACCTAGATAAGATGTATGTTATAGAATGAGGCGGGTCTACATCTATCAAAGACCGTGGAACATTCCTCGCTACGCGTGGACCAAAAGCCATTCAAACTATGCGCTGTCCGGTCTTATGAGTACGTCCCGGCACCTTTAATACTGCTGCGAATACGGACCTTGGTTTAATTCAGAAGAAAAGTACATCGTACACCTGATCCAGATAACATTTACCTATTGAAACTCCCTAATCCCCCTCCCCTTTTTTTATCTAGCTTGGCTGTATCGCTAAGTTGTGTCTTGTTTCCGACAGGGTGTGTTCTTTTAGTAGCGTGAAGAGGGGTGAGCTCTCCATGAGCGTGTGTTCAGCTAGATTGTTGGGATTGTTTCCTTTCGCTAGGTGTATCTCGATTGCTTCCTTTATATCAAGAGCTCTGCCTTTCGATTTGTGATGAATTATTTTTAGGTCCGTCTCGATGTTAGTAAAGCTGTGCCCCGCGTCACACATACATGTATGCTCGCTTACGGATGAATGTGTTCCGTATCTTATCGCATTCCTATGTTCATTATAACGTGTGTCTACTCGTCTTCCACTCTGTCCGATGTAATTAGCTTGACAACCGGTGTCTTGGCGCGTTATGGAATATACCCCTGACTTTGAATACGGGTTATGTTTATTTAGATTACTATTTTGTAGGTGCCTACCGGTGTGTGGTTTTCGTTGTGAAAGCAATTTTTATGCCTTGCTTTTTGAATAGATTAGTGATTTTATATGTATTTGCATTCACATAGTTGAAACGTGCAATTTTTTTCTCATTAGTGTCCGGTTTGGAAATCGTTTTATCTTTATTTTTATGTTTGGCTATAATTTGGTTTATTTTGCTTGGCGGGAAATTGTTTTCCTTTGCTATTTGCTTAATGGTTCTTATTTCCTTATTATAGTTGTCTTTTGACATGGGTATGTTTAAAGCCCTGTGCAACATTGAATTTAAGCCCGCTAATTTGTGCGTACTGGGGTGATTAGACTGATAGTCGATTGCATGCGAGGTTTGTGTGGCTTTCCGGAATAGTGAATATGAAAGGTCGTTGTCTTTACGTTCAATAGTTATATCGAGATATTTTTTTTTCGGTCTGTTTCGGATTCCTTAGTGAATTTGATTGAGTGGTGTAGGCTATTAATGGATTGGAGAATTGTTCCTTCGCTTGTTAGTTCAGTATCGTAGATGCAAATTACATCATATACGTATCTTTTCCATATTACTATTCCCATTGTTGAAGTCTTTTCTAAGAACTCATTTTCTAGTACATTTATGTCATAGTATACAATGCAATGGCCTATCAATATAAAAATCCAACATGGCGACCCATGCTACATCCTTGACAGTGCTGACTTGCATTAGAAATACACACACTAATACAGCCATCACAATAACACAGGTCATCTTATACAAAACTTAATTTAAGGACAGTTCTGACCTACATTCGGCTTAAAATTTTATTTTATTTATACCTAAATAAACACTACCTAATTACTTACTTACTTACTGGTCAGCGTTACAGTACTTGAAGAACCTTGGCCTCCTTTATCACCTGCCTCCACGCTAGGATAGTTGTAATTGAAAAGCTACGGCCGCCCTGTTGCCAATTCCACACGGTACACCACAGTTAAAATCAAAATTCACGACCCAGTCAGGAATTGAAGCTGGTGTTCTTTTGGACAAAAGACAAACAATTTATAAACTTAACCACTAAACTCTCCTATTTAAAATGATAAACAGTCCTTTTGCAAAAGTTAAGGTCGATTCAAACTATACGTTACCTTTCCGTTTCCTTTCCATACCCGTTGCGTTGAAAGTTGTTGTATTCCTTGTCACGACGATATGTTTACGGAAGGTA
The DNA here is from genome assembly GCA_946902985.2 of Meconema thalassinum. Classification (NCBI taxonomy): domain Eukaryota; kingdom Metazoa; phylum Arthropoda; class Insecta; order Orthoptera; family Tettigoniidae; genus Meconema; species Meconema thalassinum. The sequence goes on along the minus strand of OX336389.2, from coordinate 1,517,644,779 downwards.
TGCGGACACTTATTGACGGAGTGCACTAGCAACCATTTCCATTCCGTGTCTAGAAGGCGTGTTTTTGCGTTCCCTTTGGTTTTAACCTGGGTTAGGATTGGTTACAGTTTGCGGTAACCGCCAAAACGAAACAGGTTATAAGAAAGTAAGAGGAAGCAATGCCGGACTCAGCTGGGTTCCCGTGGTTGCCAACCCACGTCCGACTAGATGTGAGCCCCTGGGGGGAAATACTGTTTTCTAGAAGCATTCCGAGCCATTGCGATATTTTTAAAAATAGTTTCGCCCTCTATATATTGTTGGAAACACATCTGGTCGACATCATCATCATTATTTATTCCATTACCATTATTTGTGCAGCACGTCGGAGTCTAAGGCAATTCCGCCTCAATTCTGCAATTTCATGTGTCCACCAATATGCAGGGCTCTTCCGATGGTGTGATCTTAAACTTGGCATTGAGCTATCACAAGCCAATGTAAAAAGATTCATAGTTGAGGAAACGAGATTCTCAACATCAGCCTCTCCGTCAGGCTCCATATCCTCAATTAGTTCTACACCACTGGCTAACGCCTCCTTAAATGCATCAAGATGGATCTTATTCAAATTCCATCTCCGTTGTTTCTGAGTAGATAAGTTCTTCCCACTTATATTACTGCACACATCAAAATTAATATACTGATGATCACTACCAGTGTAGTCTTCTATAACCTTCCATTCCTTGATGTGTGGTACTAACGTCTCAGAAGCCATGGAGATATCCGGAATGGTCTCTGTATAACCCGGACGCCGAAAGGTTGACACTGCGCCTATATTTAAGATCAAAAGCCCTGTCCTTGATGCCATTTCCAGAATGAACTTACCTCGGGAATTGGTATGTGGCATACCCCATTCCACTGCCCTGGCATTGAAATCCCCAGCTACAATGATTGCTCCAGTTGTATTAAGAATGGCATCTTCCAGAGAGTTGACTTTCTGACGAAATTTTCCCATTGTTTCATTTGGAGTAAGATAGACACTAAAATAGGTGACTCCTCTACTCTTTAACCAAACGAATCCCTTCCCGCTCCCATGTTCTTTAATTGGAATTTTTCCAGGGTCTAAGATCCAAATAGCAGAGGGTGCCTAATTGATCTCTAAGCCAGAGCGGTGACTTCTTATCTTGGTACTGTTCACTAATTAACAGCAGATCAGCTTGTTTCTCGGCAGCTAGCTGGTACAACAGATGATGGGCTGTTCTACTCCTTTCTATATTAGCTTGTAGAACTCGGATCATTTTCGTTTCAGGTACGTCGCTTTCTCCAGGGCCTCTCGGAACACCTTACATTGGCCCGATCCGGCCACATGACACAAATCCTGCTGCGTAACGCCCCTCTCCTCGCATAAGACACACTTCTTTGGGTTGATGCAATCCTTGGCTTTGTGATCATTCTGTCCACAGTAGAAGCAAGACTTGCTTCTGTCAGGGCCCTCACAAATTTTGGCTATATGACCATAACTAAGGCATCGGTAGCATCGAAGAACTGATATTCTCCGCCTCACTCTACAACTGATCCATCCTACTTGAACCAAGCCTTCCCTTAGAAGATCATCTGCAGTTTTTTCTGGCAGAGTTATAACAGCCATTCTCTGTTTCCGACTGTTAGTCTGGCGTTACCATAATCCTCAGACCATCCGGGGGTTCTTTAATAATATCCTTAATGGACTCTAAAACTTCATCTTTTGGTCGTGAGAGCATCAAGATCTCTAATCTCAATTGTCATCCTCGGCTCAAGACTGCGGACTGTCGCATCTTGTCCCAGGATATTCTTCAATGAGTCGCTAAATGCCGCATTACCTCGATTGCTTTTCCCGAGAGTAACAAGAACTTCACCGGCTCTAGTCTGGGTTATAGACCTAACTTCCGTTCCTGCGTCAGCAGGATTTGCCTTTTGCCGAATCTCCCGTAACACATCGGCATACGACTTGCCTTCTGATGGCTTAATTAACACAGCTGGCAGTCGAGACTTTGTTAGTTGCTTCTTGAGCATTTGACTCTGTCTCTTGCCTGGAGAATCTTCCCGCTGTAATTCAACCTGCATTTGATTCCTTTTCTCTCGTGGTTTCTTCCTGGACACCACCTTAGTCCATGACTCTACTTCTCCTCTTTCCGTTTCTTCCCTTTCTCTTTCGTCATCAAGAGAGTTTGATGCTTGTGCTCGATCAGTTATTGTGGTTTCGTCGACTTGTTGTTTCTCCTTGTACCTAGCATTCTTACAGAAGACAATGCTGTCAATGGCCTCCTCCATCTCCACAATACCATCCTTCACATCCTTGGATATGTTTTTCTGTTTCGCCGCAGCAAGCTTCATCTTTTTAATAATATTATAGCATTTCTGCAATGCCTCTTCTTCCGTTCTCCTCAGTTTGTCAAGATGTTGGGATGGGAGAAGTATTGTATCTTCCGCAACTGCCCCATCACTCGATGACTCTCCCGTTATATTCACCTTAGACAAT